>CM068278.1:30916155-32116155 GCA_034703905.1 Chenopodium berlandieri
CTATCAAAATCGTGAGCATCAGCATGTAGGTTCCAGATCCATGTAGTAGTTTCAGGGCCTTTAGCTATTGTTCTTGAAAAATGACCGGGTCTGGCCCATTCCTCAAACGAAGTTTTTACGGGATCCCTATCTACCAAA
Source organism: Chenopodium berlandieri (assembly GCA_034703905.1). Taxonomy (NCBI): domain Eukaryota; kingdom Viridiplantae; phylum Streptophyta; class Magnoliopsida; order Caryophyllales; family Amaranthaceae; genus Chenopodium; species Chenopodium berlandieri. Next base: position 30,916,294 of record CM068278.1, read on the forward strand.
ATTTATACTTCTGGTTCCGGCGAACGAATAATCATTGAGTCCTCCTCTTTCCGGACAAGACATATAAAGAGACCTGCCAACATTCAAATAATTGGTGAACCTCGGAGAGATATTTAGAATTTTTTCTTTCACTTCTTTCTATCTTCCATCTCTCTATTTTTTTAGTTATTTACTAGAGCAATTATGATCTGGAAGTTGATCCAGGGCAAGTGTTCGGATCTATTATGACATAGATGTGCGGCGCTCAACGGACCCTTTTTTGAGATACAAACCCCTTTTTGGTTTTTTTAAGGTAAAAATGACTTTTTTGTGCAACTTAGATTATTCTTATCTCAATTCGAAGGTATTAGATGTAGCTATTTAATGTTTTACATAGAATATAGGAATTTTTTAGATTCTATTCAAAAATACTCTATTCAAAATAGAAAAAATCACACAAACAGTTGTTAGTTATTACTAAGAAACCATATTTAGTCATTCGACATTTTTCGAATATTTTAGTATTTTCTTTTTTTTAGAATAATTACGATTTTCGAGTAATGAATAATATTTCTATATCTAGATATAGAAATATTATTCATTATTTATTAATATTTTTTATATTTTAAATAGTAATTTATTTGTATTAATAGCTAATAGACGAAAAGAAATAAATCGATTTTGTACTCTATCTGTGTATTCTTTATCTTTACGAAATACCAGCCAAACTAGAATGATCGGAAAAGGCATATAATAAAATTCTTTGATTGGTTCTTCCTCGAAAAATGATTCCGTTTTATTTTATTTTACAAAAAGACCAAAAAGAATTCGAACAAATAACAAAAAAATTAGAAATAATAAGAATTTTTCTTCTTTTATTCGAAACGCCCCGTGATCTTCAACCAATTATGCGCTTCAATATAATTCCCAGGAGTAAGCGTTATAGCCTGTTTCCAATACTCGGCGGCTTGATCGAACCAAGCCTCCGCAATTTCAGAATCTCCCTGTCCAATGGCTTGTTCTCCCCGGTCAGAATAGGAGGGTCAACTCCTTCCCTTAGAACCGTACGTGAGAGTTTCCCACCTCATACGGCTCCGCAGTCAATTCTTTTGGTGTCCCATTAAACCAAATGCGATTTCTTATAGATCTATATTCCACTGTTCGGAGGAACCAAAGGAGGTTAATCACATCAGTTTCAAACTTTCATTTTGATTTAATTCAGAATCAATTTCAGTTTTATCTTTTCTCCCACCTGCAGAAGAAGAAAACACGGATATTTACTCCTATCCTTCGTATTTTCCGCAAGGTAACTATCTCGGTTTTATATCGAAATTTATATAGAATCTTTGAAAAAAGCTTTCCTTCCTAAACATAAGTAAGAAAGAAAAGACTTACTATCTTTGGGATTTGATCCTACACCGCCGCTCAAAACCTCAGTCTTAGTGGATTGACTCTATTACATAAGTTAATTCCTAACTTTTTCTATCTTATATTTCTATATAGGCATAAGTAAGCAGTTCTTTTCTTAATGTATTGGACCAAAACCTCATTAATTGATCTTTACGGTGCTTCCTCTCTATCAATTAGATCTTTTTTTTATCCATAGATATAGAAAAAAGTATCTGGGCATATTTTGACTTCTATTAGTATGAAGTTTTTTTCTTTGCTACAGCTCAAAGAAATCGTCGTTTTGGACGATGCGTTTGTAGCGATCCATTTTTTAGTATTTACTAGAAAATTGGGTCTTCTTTTTTCTTTCTATAGTGGAGATAGCCGCACGTAATGACAGATCACTGCCATATTATTAAAATCTTGTGGTAAGAATGGGTTTCGTTCTAGTGCCCTAAAATAATATTCTAAAGCTTTCGTATGTTCTCCGTTACTTGTGTGAATAAGGCCTATATTATAGAGTATATAACTTCGATCGTAAGGATCGATTTCTAGTCGCATAGCTTCATAATAATTCTGTAAAGCTTCCGCATAATTTCCTTCGGATTGAGCTGACATCAGTTACGGTCGTTATTCGATTCAAAGAATCGCCGTTCCAGAACCGTACGTGAAATTTTCACCTCATACGGCTCCTCCCTTAAATATAATATACATAATGAGAATTCAAAATACATGGCAAAAGGGATTAAAACATTCTCATTATGAACTGAGCGGGGCTAGTGTTTTTACAAAAAATATCTAGCCAACCTTCTTGCGCAAGAGCTTTTACTAGAATCAAGTGTCTTGATACTAAATAGAAAGGATAACTTCAACAATTCCTTTGTCCTCAACGCCTCCTAATTTCCAGGAAATAGTCACTTCAACAGGCTTCGATGGTTATACGGGTATCCAAAGTACGAACGAGATGGATGTTTGTTGGCCAAACCATTCTTGTTAGTCCTAACCAAGATAAGAAAGGGAGTAGGTAAGTAATTTTTAACAAAGCTTTTGTGCTGTCGATTGCTAGGTGTAGTGCTTCTTCCCCTATGCCGCCTATTGGTACTATATTACTAGGAAGTAGGATTGACCTGTAATACAAAACACAAAGGTGTAACCTTTCGTTCAATACAAAAATCTATAAATGAAGCTATAGTATTTGAGGTTGCATCAATCGGGGATACACGACGGAAGGAATCGTTCTATTTCTAAACTTCACCTTCAACAAGCGTAGGTTTGTTTCTATAATATGGAATTAAGAATATTTGTTCTTTACTATCCCGAAGTGTGTGCTTTTCTCATAAGACTAGGAGCAGTAAAAAGAAACTAAATAATAAAGAAAATCAAATCACACCATCTCTGTAATAAGTAAATGCCTCCTTTTCTCCTGAAGTTGTCAGAATTAGTCGTAATAAGATATCGGCCACAATTGAAAAGGTCTTATCAATAAAATTTCCATTTATCCGCGATCTAGGCATAGGTATCAATCCATTATAAAATTCTTCTCATTACCTCTTAGTGGGAAAACGATTACACAAATAAAGAATTTGTACAGTACAAAATAACATAAAAACGGATTCCTTTCCAAACAAAAAAATTTCAATAAAGATACAAATTTTTGACTACTACATATACTTCTATTTTATTTATTTGAATTGTTCCAAAAGCCCCCAACTCCTTTTTCAACAATCAATAAAAAAGAGTTGAATCCCATTTGAATTCATACAAATCAAATCGAGTAGTCTAGTAGCTATTCCGATTTCATCGAAGCGGAAGAATCAAAGAATTTTTCGATCCGATCAAAAAAAGTTTTGATCGAAAGACGAAAAGAAAGAGAATCGAATAATCATTCTATGATGGAAATAGAATAGCTGGGAAATTTAAGAAATTTGTTGGTGAGCACTTTAAAACTAGACGGAAATTTTCTAATTTTTTTTTGAGAATTTTATGGAATTCTAGTCGAAATAAAAATCGAATCATGATCAAAAGGGATCCATTAATCGTCTATAATCTAAAAACCATAAACCCATCAATCCGTTGATTCGATTTGTTTCAATTAATTGATCGAAGCCGGTATATTATATATGGAAATATGGGATATAGAATAAAGGATAGGAACATCATCTTCGCAAATATGAATCAATAAATATATAACAAGGAAAAACTTGTTTTTTATTTTAATTAACTCCTACTTTTTTCGAAAAAATCTTCTATTACATTACTACTCCTTACGTTCTATTAGTAGTTTGTTTATAGTCAAATAGTATAGTATTGCTGCGTTAATCCTAGTCGTACCTATTTTATACAAACAAAAATCGAATATCGTTAGTAATAGAAATATCAACATAGTAATGGCTCGCTATTTCTTCGGTTTATGAGTCATAATCATTGTGTAGGAGAGATGGTCGAGCGGTTCAAGGCGTAGCATTGGAACTGCTATGTAGGCTTTTGTTTACCGAGGGTTCGAATCCCTCTCTTTCCGTCTTTTACTTTCACCTGAATGAATTCGCCAACATTTCTAACTTTAACAAATCAAATAACAAGAAATACTTTATTTAGAACATAAGAGTCGGGTCCTTCTTGTATTTTTATATATATTTCTTCTATTTCGAATTGCTGCGATACCTAAAATACTGGAAATAAAAGAATAGACAAGGAGTGAAAATTTTTCTGTGTATCTAGGATACATGAATAGGAAAAAACCGGGATGGGATAGAATATATGAGCGGGAGAAAATCTGGGGCAAACCCCCGACTTTTACTTTTAACCTTAAGTCATTTTCCGTTTCCAAAGGAAAGGGGCCAAATTGTTCGAACCCCTTTCATTTGTATTTTAGTTAGGGTTACGTCTAACGAGAATAATATTCTACCACCAGCAATTCATTGATTTGCAAACCGACCCACTTACTATCTATTATTTGATTGACTAATCCTTTATATGGAAATGGGTTAAGGGTAAAATGTTTAGGTAATTCCTCACGAGGGGATAAATCAAGAGAATTTTGAATTAGAGCTCTGGATTTTTGTTCCTCCCTCGCCATAATAGTATCCTTGGGTTTGCAACGATAACTTGGTATATCTACTATATGGCCGTTAACTAAAATATGTCTATGGTTAACTAATTGGCGGGCTCCAGGAATAGTCAGAGCCATGCCCAATCGAAAAAGGATGTTATCCAAACGCATTTCAAGTAATTGTAGTAAAAACTGCCATGTAGACCCTTTGGCTTTTCTGGCGATACGAACGTATTTAAGTAATTGTCGTTCTGTAATACCATAATGAAAACGTAATTTTTTTTTTCTTCTAGACGAATACGATATTGCGATCTTTTCCCGGAACGTGATTGGTTTCTAAGATCACTTCCGGCTCTAGGCCTTTTATTAGTTAGTCCGGGTAAAGCCCCTAGACGGCGTATTTTTTTGAAACGAGGCCCTCGGTAACGCGACATAAAGACTCCTTTCTTTATTTATTTTCTTTATTTCTATTTATATATATATATATTCGATTTTACAAAAAAACCGAAATTCAAACTGAACTAAATGATAAATGAAATGAAATCCACTGAAGTGTTGGATTCCAATGAATAATGAAATGGGTTGTATATACATCATATACAAAATATATAGAATATTCTATATTTTGTATTAAAATATCTAAGTAAAAAGAAAAAGGAAAAGAAAGAGTTTTCCCGATTTGATTTGGTCTGTCGAGCTTGAACCCTTTTCTTTTTGTTCCTAGGTGGAAGTTTCTACAACATAATCGATCATTATTTTTTTGTTTGTTCTTCGATTTCAAAGAAAAAAATATATAAAAAGCACAAATCTAAATAAAAATCGAAAAAGCCGGCTATCGGACTCGAACCGATGACCATCGCATTACAAATGTGATGCTCTAACCTCTGAGCTAAGCGGGCTCCCGGAAATTATACATGCACTGGCATTCAATAAACTACATTTTAGTGTAAGCTTATTCATTTTTATTATTTTATGATATAAATTTGTTTTTGAAAGAAATAGTTCAAATCAAATATCAAATAAATAGAAATATTTACTTTAGTTTTTTTCTTTCTATATAGATTCTATTTTTCGTCTAGAACGATTCGATTCTATTTCAATTAGATTTATAAATTCTATGAAATTTTATTTTTCAAATCCATTTCAAATCGAAATTAAAACAAAAATTCATTATGACAATTTTCATTATATCTATAATTCTAAGAAATGGATAACTATTAGAGTTATAAGAGTCTGCCTTAAGATAACCTAAAATAAACAAGAATAAAAAAATGAGAATCGATAAAGAAGAACTCTGGATTATATTAACATAATAAGATATTCTTCTGTGTGCAGCCGTAGACTATGATGACAAAAAAAGAATCGACCCTTTGAGTATTAAAAATTGCATACAAAAATGAACGAGGCGAAGGATATAGATGGGATATATCCCTCGATATTGAATTGTAGCTACAGAAAGGATAGAATCATGTCTGACTAGACAAAATCAAAGTCAAATGGAGACTTCCGATAGAGATGAAGGAAGATAGAAAAAAAGGAAAATGGCGAAAGCATTTTTCGGTATAGTAATCCATATTAAATCTAATGAATTCGACGGTTCCGTCAGAAATGAAAGAATAAAAGGGAAGGACATCAGATGGAGATCCTAATCTTAAAAAGAAAGGGGGGGGGGGATATAGCGAAATCGGTAGACGCTACGGACTTAATTGGCTTGAGCCTTAGTATGGAGACCTACTAAGTGAAAACTTTCAAATTCAGAGAAACCCTGGAATTAATAAAAATGGGTAATCCTGAGCCAACTCCTTTTGTCAAAAGCAAAAAATAAAGATTCAGAAAGCAACAATAAAAAAAGGATAGGTGCAGAGACTCAAAGGAAGCTGTTCTAACAAATGGGGTTGACTGTGCTGTGTTGTTCTAAGAATTCTTCCATCGAACCCCCACTCCAAAAAGGTTGAAGAATATACTTTATCAAATGATTACTAAGACCCCGAATCTATTCTATATTTTTTTTGAATTATTTCTCTATTCTAGATAGAGGAGAGAGTTTCATATTCTCTCTAAAAAAAAATTTAGAATATGAAACGAAAAAATGGAAGAATTTTTTTTGAATCGATTTCAAGTTCAAAAAAGAATCAAATATTCATTCATCAAATCATTCACTCCATAGTCTGATAGATCTTTGGAAGAACTAATTAATCGGACGAGAATAAAGATAGAGTCCCGTTCTACATGTCAATACTTACAACAATGAAATTTATAGTAAGAGGAAAATCCGTCGACTTTAAAAATCGTGAGGGTTCAAGTCCCTCTATCCCCAAAAGATTTTTTTACTCCCTAAGTGGTTCTCTTTTACATTAAAGGGTTGAAGGCGGTTATACCTCTTTTTCTTTTCAAAATGGATATGAACGGAAATGTTTTTCTCTTATCACAAGTATTTTGATATATATATGATTAGAAATAAATATTTTTGAGCAAGGGGTACTCAGTTTAGTGATTCACAATTCATATTATTACTCGTACTAAAACATAAATCAACTTAATTATAGAAAAATTTGCAAAACCCAAGGAATTCTGGTACGCATATAAGACTTTGTAATCCTTTTTGTGCGTTTAATTGACATAAACCCGAGTTATCGAGTAAAATGAAATTAGAAAATGATGCGCCAAAAAGGTGAATGAACGGTCGGGATAGCTCAGCTGGTAGAGCAGAGGACTGAAAATCCTCGTGTCACCAGTTCAAATCTGGTTCCTGGCACATCACATGCTTTTTTTGATGGATTGATATACATATTCATTCCTAGCTGAGATCATGGCACATACATAAGGTATTTCGCTGGTTATCCTGCGATATACCCCATCTATTTTATAGATAGATGGGTAGAGAAAATTAAAATAAAGAATTTTTTTATGTTTTCAATTTTTCTTATTTGTTTATAATGATACAGAACTTTTTAGTTCATTCTATCGGCTCTTAGCTCATCCAAAAGACACCTTTTTAGAATCTTAATGAATTCCTAACTTAATTGCATTTGTCTTTTCTTTTTTTCTTTATCCATAATAGAATACCGATGGGCCATCAATTCTTCTGTTTCATCTAGAGCAGAACATATAAAGAATCTTTATATATCTGATGTTGTAGAAGTGAAAATAAATTTCTTATCATTTAATAAGCATCTTGTATTTTATAAAAATTTGGGACAATATAATCCTTACGTAAGGGCCATCCTATCCAACTTTCGGGCATTAAAATACGTTTTAGGCGTGGATGATTATCATACGAGATTCCCAGCATATCATAAGATTCCCGTTCTTGAAAATCCGCACTTTTCCAAACCCAGAAGACGGACGAAATTCTGGGATTCTGCCTTGGAGCTAATACTTTTATGCATACTTCTTCCGGTTGATCCACACCGTACTCGATTCTTGTAAGATGATACACACTTGCTAACAGCCCGCCCGGTGCGACATCATAAGCACACTGAGAACGTAAATAATTGTAACCATATACATATAAAATAACAGCAATGGAATGCCAATCTTCGGGCTTTATTTGTAAAGTTTCTATTCCTTTGTAATCAAAGCCCAACGATCTATGAACTAGCCCGTATTTGACTAGCCAAGCGGACAAACGACCCTGCATTTTGTTTCTATCTCCCTCATTTGTTTATTTGTTTGGATAAATATTTTATTGCCATTTACTTTACGATATGCTGATATTTCTTAAAATTGACCTGCTGCTTACAATTTCAAAAAAAGAATCCCGTTTAATTCACTAATTTGGGTGAAGATGCGGGGTTTTTGTATTTGAAAAATGTTTCAGGAGGAATCTCGGAAGTAGATGGAAATTTATACAGTAATCCTTGATCATAATTTCCGGTATGAATACTACGCCCAACACGAAAATTGTGATTGATAGTAAAACACCGATTCTTTGGTTGAGACTTCATTCTCTCTTCATAGAGTTCCCGAGATATTTTCTTACGAAGTTTTGTTATAGCATCTATAACTGCTTCGGGTTTAGGTGGGCAGCCCGGCAAATAGACATCCACGGGAATTAGTTTATCGATTCCTCTAACAGTACTATAAGAATCGGTACTGAACATACCCCCTGTTATTGTACATGCCCCCATAGCAATAACATATTTTGGTTCAGGCATTTGCTCATATAATCTCACTAAAGAGGGTGCCATTTTCATTGTTATGGTACCGGCTGTTAAAATTAGGTCCGCTTGTCTAGGGCTCGATCTTGGTACGAGTCCATAACGATCAAAGTCGAATCGCGAGCCTATTAATGAAGCAAATTCAATGAAACAACAACTGGTACCGTAGAGAAGCGGCCATAAACTTGAGAGTCTTGACCAATTTGAAAGATCATTTAACGTAGTTGAAATAACAGAATTTTTGGCTATTCGATCAAGTAGTGGAAACTCAATGGAATTCATAACTGTTTCAATCTTATTTTTTTTTTTCTTTTTCTTGTCGGAATATTCGGGAATTAAGACCATTCCAATGCTCCTTTTCTCCATGCATAAACTAAACCAACAATTAGGATAAGCACGAAAATTAAAGCTTCTATAAATACGGATACACCCAATATAACGAAACTCATTGCCCATGGATAAAGAAAAATTGTTTCAACATCAAAAACAACAAAAACTAGAGCAAACATATATTAACGGATTCGAAACTGTAACCAAGCATCCCCCATAGGTTCTATACCCGACTCGTAACTAGAAAGTTTCTCGGGTCCTTTGGTAATCGGAGCTAAAATTCCGGAAAATAGAAAAGCTAAAATAGGAATAACACTTGATATTATTAAAAATGCCCAGAAAATATCATATTCATAAAGTAGAAACATAGACGGACTCCTTATGAATGCGGAAAATATGTCGAATTAGTTGATTCGAATTAGAATTGTCAAGTTATCCATAACTCGTTAGTCAAAACAACAATTCATTTTGATTGAACCAACTAACCAAGTTTCGTTTGTTTACTGCAGGACGTCTCTCGTTTCAAGACTGATTTACTGGAATCTTATTTCCATTTTTTTTTCTATTCCACTTTTAATTCTATAGAAATAGATAGGTTTTTTGTTCTTTTCTTATACATATACAAAGAAAAGTTTCTCACTTTCACCTCAAATTTTTCGACCTAAACAAAAAAATTCCAAATTCAATTCTCATTTTTTTTCGTAGAATCTCGTCGAATATAAGAACGAATAAATTTCTATTCTAATACGGAACGAAAAGGACAATATACAAGACGGGTAGAAGGAGTTCGTATACTTGACTTGATATCCACAGCCATAGTCTGAGTCTACGGAATATGTATAAGAATTTACGAATTCTACCAACCCTAGGGATCCGTAGGATTAATTGTAGATCCAAAACAATAATAGTAAATTTGAGTTGTTTAGTATTCAAGGTTTGTATTTAAGATCTTGCCTGTATATCTAATCGAAATAAGTCTCGATAAATAGAGGGATAGAATATATCTACAATAATTGTATTCGGCTCAATCCTTTTAGTAAAAGATTGGGCCGAGTTTGTTTAATTACAATTCAACTAAGAAACCGAACATTAATTCCTTAGCCTAGACTGTATCCATTGCTGGGAATTCAAATTTGATTTCCTTCCAGATCTCACAAGCAGCAGCTAGTTCAGGACTCCATTTGCTAGCCTCGCGAATAATTGTATTACCCTCGCGAGCAAGATCACGTCCCTCATTACGAGCTTGTACACATGCTTCTAGAGATACTCGATTCGCTACAGCACCCGGAGCATTCCCCCAAGGGTGTCCTAAAGTTCCTCCACCAAACTGTAGTACCGAATCATCCCCAAAGATCTCGGTTAGAGCAGGCATATGCCAAACGTGAATACCTCCCGAAGCAACGGGCAGAACACCCGGTGTGGAAACCCAAGATTGAGTAAAATAAATACCACGACTTCGGTCTTTTTCAGTATAATCATCACGTAGTAAATCAACAAAGCCTAAAGTAATATCTCTTTCTCCTTCAAGCTTACCTACTACGGTACCAGAATGAATATGATCTCCACCAGATAGACGTAATGCTTTAGCTAGTACACGGAAGTGCATACCATGATTCTTCTGTCTATCAATAACTGCGTGCATTGCACGGTAGATGTGAAGAAGTAGACCATTATCTCGGCAATAATGAGCCAAGCTAGTATTTGTAGTGAATCCCCTGTTAAGTAGTCATGCATTACGATAGGAGCTCCCAATTCTCTGGCAAATACAGCCCTTTTTATCATTTCTTCACATGTAGCGGCAGTAGCATTCAAGTAATGACCTTTGATTTCGCCTGTTTCGGCTTGTGCTTTATAAATAGCTTCGGCACAAAATAGGAAACGGTCTCTCCAACACATAAACGGCTGGGAGTTCACGTTTTCATCATCTTTGGTAAAATCAAGTCCACCACGAAGACATTCATAACATGCTCGACCATAGTTTTTAGCGGATAACCCCAATTTTGGTTTAATAGTACATCCCAATAGGGGGCGGCCGTACTTGTTCAATTTATCTCTCTCAACTTGGATACCGTGAGGCGGGCCTTGGAAAGTTTTTATATAAGCAACAGGGCTTCGTAAATCCTCCAAACGTAGAGCACGCAGAGCTTTGAACCCAAATACGTTACCCACAATGGAAGTAAACATGTTAGTAACAGAACCTTCTTCAAAAAGGTCTAAGGGATACGCTACATAACAAATATATTGATTTTCTTCTCCAGAAACAGGCTCGATGTGGTAGCATCGTCCTTTGTAACGATCAAGACTGGTAAGTCTGTCGGTCCATACAGTTGTCCATGTACCAGTAGAAGATTCAGCAGCTACTGCAGCCCCCGCTTCTTCGGGTGGAACTCCCGGTTGAGGACTTACTCGGAATGCTGCCAAGATATCAGTATCATGGGTTTCATACTCAGGAGTATAATAAGTCAATTTGTAATCTTTAACACCAGCTTTAAATCCAACGCTTGCTTTAGTCTCTGTTTGTGGTGACATAAGTCCCTCCCTACAACTTCAATTTTTAATTTTTACAACAAAGCAACAAGGTCTACTCGACATAAATGAGGCCCTAATGAAACCTTTTATAGGAATCTTTCATAAAATTCTCAATTAATATTATCAACTAAACAAAAAAACGGTTCGTTAATAGACCATGTATTTGATTTGTCAAATACATCATTATTGTATACTCTTTCATATATATGGCGCAACCCAATCGTAACCGTTGTTTTTCAAGTTTCTAATTTTGTATCCCCATTTGAATTGAAAGAACTAAAAAATTCGAAATTGACTCTTGACAGCGGTATATGTTGTATATGTATATCCTAGATGTGAAAATAGGCAGAATTCCATCATGAAAGGGTAAAAGAATAGGCTAGATATAAATCTATCTACTAAATCCAAACTAAGTCCCAGTGCGATAGAAATAAGGAATCATTAAAAAAGAGAGTTTTAGAGTTCGGGTTCGATTTCCATATATAATACAGAAAGGATTGTCTATAATGATAGGCAAATAAAAGACTTTCTTAGGATTGTTATTGAATTGAATACAATAATTCAAAAACGTAAAGTAAGCAATTGAATTGCAGTCCTTTTGTTGGTACCGGCAAAATGGATTGCTAACTCCAATTTCTTTTTTAATTAATCGATCAGCTTGCTTTCGGACATTTTTTTTTGGATTCGATAATTTTCATTTTCGCAAAAAATTTCGACATACTTTATATTATGAGAATCAATCCTACTACTTCTAGTCCTGGGGTTTCCACACTTGAAAAAAAAAACCTGGGGCGTATCGCTCAAATTATTGGTCCGGTACAGGACGTAGCTTTTCCTCCAGGAAAGATGCCCAATATTTACAATGCTATAGTAGTTAAAGGTCGAGATACTACTAGTGAACCAATTAATGTTACTTGTGAGGTACAACAATTATTAGGAAATAATCGAGTTAGGGCTGTAGCTATGAGTGCTACAGATGGTCTAACGCGGTGGATTACTAAACATCGCCCGCAAATCTCCACATAAAGCCCACAAACTTATATTGAAGTTACAATATTGCCCTTGACCTTAAAAAAAAAAAAAAACACAACCTCAATAAAAATCAAAGTACGGGGATGTCGAGGCTCGTGGCGGCAAGGTGGTTGGCTCGTGGGGGCAAGGTAGTGGTGGCTCGTGGCGGCAAGGTGGTGGTGGCGCCAAGTCCGGCAGCCACGTCCACCGGCCTGGCGTCTGGGCAGGACGCCCAGCCACGGTGAGTGGCGTTTGGGACAGGCGCCAGTCAATGTGGCTGGGCGTCCTGCCCAGACGCCAGGCCGGTGGATGTGGCTGCCGGACCTGGCGCCACAACCAGCCACGGGCCGTCCTGGCCAGGCGCCCCAGCTGCCTTAAATTTTTTTTTTTTATTTTTTTTTATTTTTTTTTTTTTGGAAAATCAGAAAATTTTTCTAATTTTTTTTTAATGTGTTTGATTTTTTTTTTTAATATTTATTAATTTTATGTGTTATTTTTTATAAGTCTAGTATATATATTTTTTATAAAATCAAATAAAAAACATAAATTTCCACATCCTAAATCAAAACATAAATTTAATAAACATAATTTAAAAAAATAAAAAAAAAGGCAAAAAAAAGGCAAAAAAAAAAAAAAAATTAAAAAGTAAGGGCGGCGTCCAAACCAGACGCCAGTGCACTGGTGGTGGCGCCTGGCCTTGACGCCAGGGCACTGGTTGAGGCGCCTGGGCTAGACGCCAGTGCACTGGTTGTGGCGTCTGGCCTGAACGCCAGTGCACTGGTTGTGGCGCCTTGCCTGGACGTCCTTGCCATGGTTCCGGCGTCCAAACTAGGCGCCACCTCGTTTTTCGTCGAAGACGACGTATCTCCGGCGACCCTCGCCTCTCCGGCCTCCCTGGGCAACCCAGTACGACTCCACATTTGTTAGATCGAGATTTGTTCACTTTGGGTACGATTTTAGAAATGGGCAAAATTGTCAAACCATGTCTAATTTGTGGGCTTTATGTGGAGATTTGCGGGCGATGTTTAACAAATCCCCTAACGCGAGGGATGGAAGTTATTGACACAGGAGCTCCTTTAAGCGTTCCAGTCGGGGGAGCGACTCTCGGTCGCATTTTTAACGTGCTTGGAGAGCCTGTTGATAATTTGGGTCCAGTCGATACTCGCACAACATCTCCTATTCATAGATCTACGCCCGCCTTTACACAGTTAGATACAAAATTATCTATTTTTGAAACAGGAATTAAAGTGGTAGATCTTTTAGCCCCCTATCGTCGTGGAGGAAAAATCGGACTCTTTGGGGGAGTGGGAGTGGGGAAAACAGTACTCATTATGGAATTGATTAACAATATTGCAAAAGCGCATGGGGGTGTATCCATATTCGGCGGAGTATGTGAACGTACTCGTGAAGGAAATGATCTTTACATGGAAATGAAAGAATCCGGCGTTATCAATGAACAAAATATTGCAGAGTCAAAGGTGGCTTTAGTCTACGGGCAAATGAATGAACCGCCAGGGGCGCGTATGAGAGTTGGGTTGGCTGCCCTAACTATGGCGGAATATTTTCGAGATGTTAATGAACAAGACGTACTTCTATTTATCGACAATATCTTCCGTTTTGTCCAAGCGGGATCTGAAGTATCTGCCTTATTAGGTAGAATGCCTTCCGCTGTAGGCTATCAACCTACCCTTAGTACCGAAATGGGTACGTTCCAGGAAAGAATTACTTCTACAAAAGAAGGTTCCATAACTTCGATTCAAGCAGTTTATGTACCTGCGGACGATTTGACCGATCCCGCTCCTGCCACGACATTTGCACATTTAGATGCTACTACCGTACTATCAAGGGGATTGGCCGCTAAAGGGATTTATCCAGCGGTGGATCCGCTAGATTTAACGTCAACTATGCTCCAACCTAGAATTGTTGGCGAGGAACATTATGAAATTGCGCAAAAAGTTAAGGAAACCTTACAGCGTTACAAAGAACTTCAGGACATTATAGCTATCCTTGGATTGGACGAATTATCCGAAGAAGATCGTTTAACTATAGCAAGAGCACGAAAAATTGAACGTTTCTTATCACAACCTTTTTTCGTAGCAGAAGTATTTACGGGCTCTCCAGGATAATATGTTGGTCTAACAGAAACAATTAGAGGGTTTCAATTGATCCTTTCCGGAGAATTAGATGGTCTTCCTGAGCATGCTTTTTATTTGGTAGGTAACATCGACGAAGCTACCGCGAAAGCTATGAACTTAGAAATGGAGAGCAAATTAAAGAAATGACTTTAAATCTTTGTGTACTGACTCCTAATCGAAGTGTTTGGAATTCAAAAGTAAAAGAAATCATTTTATCTACTAATAGTGGCCAAATTGGTGTATTACCATACCATGCCCCTACTGCCGCAGCGGTAGATATAGGAATTTTAAGAATACGTCTTAACGACCAATGGTTAACAATGGCTTTGATGGGAGGTTTTGCTAGAATAGGCAATAATGAGATTACGATTTTAGTAAATGATGCTGAGAGGGGTAGTGACATTGATTCACAAGAAGCTCAACAAACTCTTGAAATAGCAGAAGCTAACTTTAGGAAAGAGGAAGGAAAGAGACAAGTAATTGAAGCAAATTTAGCTTTGAGACGAGCTAGGACACGAGTAGAGGCTAGCAATCCGATTTCTTCGTAACCAGTCGGTGTGTGCGTCCAAATAATCATAATCAGAAGAAGTTCTGTTTGTACACTCTTTCGATATATAGAATCTAAATATATAGAAGATCTCTTTTTCTTTTTATTTTGTTGATTGAATCAACAAAATAAAAAGAAAAAGAGAATCTATTTAATAGTCTTAATAA
Organism: Chenopodium berlandieri; assembly: GCA_034703905.1. Lineage (NCBI taxonomy): Eukaryota > Viridiplantae > Streptophyta > Magnoliopsida > Caryophyllales > Amaranthaceae > Chenopodium > Chenopodium berlandieri. The sequence goes on from CM068278.1 coordinate 30,931,590, forward strand.
TCCAAAGGGTAAGTAGAAAAACTTATTAAATACCCTCGACTCTGACTTTGGTATCTAATAAGTTTTACCTACTATTGGATTTGAACCAATGACTTCCGCCGTATGAAAGCAACACTCTAACCGCTGAGTTAAGTAGGCCTTTTATCATTAGAAAGAGGACTAAATATAACCATTCCATAGATTGATTATAAACCGAATACTGCTTATAAGCAATAGAAATCAAACGGATCAAAGAGCTATGATGGTATATTGTAGAATATTTCTGTTGACAAGAAAGTATCTCCATACTAAAATATGGAGCATAAACACAAGGGCTATAGCTCAGTTAGGTAGAGCACCTCGTTTACACGCGCGCCAATGTTTTTCAGGGAAGTCCATCATGCAATCAAAAGAATGAATCTTTTTGAAAAATCGATGTCTTACTCTAGGCTTTGAGGAAACAAAACATAGAGAACAATAGCCTGACAATTAATTCTAGTTCGGTCCAATTCAAGTGTCTATTTAGTTACCAAATAGAACCCATTATTGATTTGACATATTGATAGGGTGAATACCCAACCTATTCAATGCTAGGCATAATGAGTATAAGGGCCTCAAAAAATCTCTTTTCGTCCTATGAACTTTAAGGTGTATGAAGTTTCATATTGGATTCTTTAAGCGAAACGATAGAGACTCCATTTAATTTTCAAATTCATCTAGGCCAAAGGCAGACCTACGTCAAGATAACTCTTCTTTGAAACACTTTGGTAGTGCTTTTGAATCAAAGTTCAAATGAATAATGAATCTGAGCACACGGAACCATTTTCTTTCTATCAAGAAAAATATGGTCGGACCATAATAAGTTCGACCAAACTTTTGAAAAGTTCGGTCGAACTTTTGGATTTTCCAGAAACTGCCAGAATTCAGCCTAATTTGATTTCCAGAACAGGAGCGGCCGAACTTTCTGGGGGTTCGGTCGGACCAGCATAGGTTCGACCAAACTTTTAAAAAGTTCGGTCGAACTTTTTGATTTTCCAGAATCCGACAGTTTTTAGCCTATTTTGAGTTCTAGGGGAGGAGCGGCCGAACTCTTGGGTGGTTCGGTCAAATTTTTGCAAAGTTCGGCCGAACCTTGTTTTAGTTTGGCCGAACACCCCTAAATCCCTTTCTCTGAAAAATTGCACAAAACTTCCCTTCAAGACACACTAAAATACAACACAATCATGCCTAAGGTATATGGAAAATGCATTCCTTTTTGAGGCAAGACAAACAAGAATACCAACACAAACCAAATACACACAAAACCATCAATCCAAAGTTGTGAAAGAAGAAAAGAAAACATCAAGCAAATAGAATAGAGGAGGGTTAGAAACTCGGGTTTCCTCCCGGAGGCGCTTCTTTAACGTCACTAGCTTGACGTACTTCACACACTCAAAAGATGAGATTGCATTGCATTGACTCAATCAAACCAACATGAGCATCCTCATAATAAAGCTTGAGGCGATGCCCATTGACCTTGAATGACCTCGATCCATCCAAATCATTTAGCTCAACGGCTCCATGGGGGAACACCTCCTTAACGGTGAATGGACCACTCCACCTTGACATGAGTTTTCCGGGAAATAGTTTCATCCTTGAATTGTAAAGCAACACCTTATCTCCAACATTGAAGGTCTTCTTATCAATTTGCCGGTCATGCCACTCCTTTGACCGGGTTTTGTACAAGCTTGCACAATCATAAGCATCCATCCGTAGTTCCTCTAACTCATGCAATTCTACCCACCTTTGTTCACCCGCACTCGCCAAATCAAAGTTGATCTTTTTGATAGCCCATTGAGAACGGTGTTCAAGTTCAACCGGAAGGTGACAAGACTTACCATATACAAGCTGGTAGGGGGTAGTGCCGATGGGGGTTTTGAAAGCGGTTCTATTGGCCCAAAGGGCATCATCTAGCTTGTCCGACCAATCTTTCCTATTCCTAGCCACTGTTTTCTCAAGAATTACCTTGATTTGGCGATTGGAAACCTCCGCTTGCCCACTTGTTTGTGGGTGATAAGTCGTGCCAAAGCGTTGATGGACCCCATTCTTTCTCAGCATCTTTTGAAACACATTATGAATAAAATGAGAACCATTATCGCTAACCACTGCTCTAGGGATCCCAAATCTTGGAAATATCACCTTTTTGAACATCTTCATTACTACCTTGTGGTCATTAGTTGGGGAGGCAATGGCTTCAACCCATTTAGAAACATAATCAACCGCCACAAGGATGTATTGATTCCCATTAGATGAGGGAAAAGGTCCCATGAAATCAATGCCCCACACATCAAACACCTCAAGTTCAAGAATCGGTTGTTGAGGCATTTCATTTCTCTTCGAAACATTACCGGTTCTTTGGCAAGAGTCACATGTTTTCATAAAACCCCATGAATCTTTGAAGATATGAGGCCACCATAACCCGCTTTGTAGTACTTTCAATGCTATTTTGTTGGCACCCATGTGCCCTCCACAAGGATCGGAGTGGCACATCTTCAAAACACTCTTCACTTCATCATTTGGCACACATCTACGGAGTAAACCATCTACTCCTCTTTTGAAAAGGATCGGATCATCCCATATGTAATGCCTTGCTTCCCTTTTCAACTTCTTCTTCTGGTTCCTTGAAGCATTTGGAGGAAACTCCCCACAAGCCAAATAGTTCACCAAATCCGCAAACCAAGGAAGATCTTTCTCGGCCAACAAGTAAATCACATCATCTTTTAACTCATCACAAATTGGGACCCCATCGTCATTATCTAGCACGTTCTCTAACCAAGATAGATGATCCGCAACCACATTTTCGGCCCCCTTTTTGTCCCGAATCTCTACATCCAATTGTTGAAGTGATAGCACCCAACGAAGAAGACGAGGCTTGGACTCTTTCTTTGCCACAAGGTACCTAATAGCCGCATGATCAGTGTAGACAATAGTTTTGGAACCAATGAGGTAGTTCCAAAACTTCTCAAAAGCATGAACCACGGCAAGAAACTCTTTCTCCGTTGTGGTGTAGTTCCGTTGAGCTTCATTCAAGGTCTTAGACATGTAGTAAATCACGTGAAGCCTATTCTCTACCCTTTGCCTCAATACTCCTCCAATCGCAACATCACTTGCATCGCACATAAGTTCAAATGGCAAATCCCATCTTGGCCCTTGCACAATTGGAGTTGAGATTAAAGCCTCCTTTAATTTGTTGAAAGCTTGGAGACACTCTTCATCAAAAATAAAGATGGCATCTTTTTGAAGAAGAGCATTTAGGGGTCTAGAAATTTGTGAGAAATCCTTGATGAATCTCCTATAGAACCCGGCATGCCCCAAAAATGACCTTACTCCTCTCACATTGATTGGTGGCGGAAGCTTTTCTATCACTTCAACTTTGGCTTTGTCAACCTCAATCCCTTTGTTTGAAATCTTGTGACCAAGGACAATTCCCTCTTCCACCATAAAGTGGCAATTTTCCCAATTCAAAACCAAATTGACCTTCTCACATCTTGTCAAGAACTTGCCCAAGTTGGACAAACAATCCTCGAACGAAAGGCCCCCTACCGATAAATCATCCATGAAAACTTCCATTTCGGCTTCAAGCATGTCCCCAAAAATACTCATCATGCATCTTTGGAAGGTTGCCGGTGCGTTGCAAAGCCCGAAGGGCATCCTCCTATATGCAAAAGTTCCATAGGGACAAGTAAAAGTTGTTTTCTCTTGGTCATCCGGGTTTATAGGGATTTGAAAGAAACCCGAATAACCATCAAGAAAGCAATAATACTTGTGCTTGGTTAGTCTTTCAAGCATTTGGTCGATAAAAGGGAGAGGAAAATGATCCTTGTTGGTGGATGCATTTAGACGTCTATAGTCTATGCACATCCTCCAACCAGTCACCGTTCTAGTTGAAATGAGATTACCATTCTCATTTTCAACTACGGTCATTCCTTCCTTTTTAGGGACCACATGAACGGGGGAAACCCATCTAGAACTCGAAATGGGGAAGATGATGCCGGCATCAAGGAGTTTGGTGATTTCTTTCTTCACCACCTCCCCCATTTGAGGATTGAGTTTCCTTTGCCTCTCAATGGAAGGCTTAGCACCCTCCTCAAGTGTTATGTGGTGCATACATAAAGCGGGGCTAATACCTTTGAGGTTATCTATGGTATAGCCTAAAGCACCTTGGTGATCTCTCAAAACACCACATAACATTTGAGTTTGGCACTCGTTCAAAGAAGAATTCACAATAACCGGAAAAGTTGAATTGGGGCCCAAAAACTCATACCTCAGGTGTGATGGTAGAGGTTTCAACTCTACCATTGGAACACCCTTACCTTCTCTTGAGGTAGCTACTTCTAATGCATCATGCGTTGTGATTCCCATGCACACTTGCTCATTGCTTGATTATGTACTTCCTTCAAGCATTTCTTCATACAATGCCATCTCTTTGCCTTGGTCACCTATCTTTTCCTTGTTCAAAAGGACATTCTCAAGGGCGTCGTTAGTAGTGAGCAAGTGCTCATGCATAGAAGTTACAATAGAATCAATAGTATCAATCATCATGCAATTATCAAGACTAGAGCTAGGATATTTCATGCTCTCATTCAAATCAAATTCTATCACCTCATCTCCTACTTTTAGTGAAATTTTAGCACTTTGAACATCTATTAAAGCACCCGAAGTAGCAAGAAAAGGTCTTCCTAGAATTATTGGAATGTTAACATCTTCATCCATCTCTAACACAACAAAATCTACCGGAATTACAAACTTTCCCACTCTTATGGGAACATCCTCTACCTTACCCTTTGGAAATTTAGTGGATCGATCGGCCAATTGTAAGGTAATGTTAGTGGGTAGAAGTTCCCCTATCTCAAGTCTTTGATATACCGAATATGGCATAAGGCTAACACTAGCCCCAAGGTCACACAATGCATTATCAATTTGCATTTTATATATTGCACAAGGGGTTGAAAAGTTACCAAGATCTTTTAACTTTGGTGGCATCTTATTCATGATAATAGCACTACAATTCTCGGTGAGATTCATCGTTTCCACCACATCACACTTTCTCCTTCCACTCAAAATATCTTTTAAAAACCTAGCATAGTTAGGCATTTGCTTGATAGCATCGGTAAAAGGGATTGAAAGGTGAATTTGCTTCAGTGTTTCAAGGAATTTTCCGAATTGCACATCTAATTTGTGTCTCACAAATTTATGGGGATATGGAAGTCTTTGCAATTGTTTGGTTTCTTTTTCACTCTCTTTTTCTTTTTCATTCTCTTTTTCTTTTTCATTCTCAGAGGCTTTCTCTTCTTCATGCTCAAAATCACTCTTAAGGGGAGGCTCACTCATGTTCATTTTCTCATTGTTTTCCTCGGGGACACTCTCTTCCAACACTTTCCCACTCCTAGTTGATATAGAATTCACCGGGTTCTTGGGGTCAAGTCCTTGGGGTGGAAGTTTAGAAGTGCTAGCTCCCTCTTTTAAAGCTTTGGCCAATTGAGAAATTTGTGTTTCAAGCATTTTGTTATGGGTCATTACTTCATTAAACTTCTTATCACTAGTGGCCATGAAAGTGTTGAACATTTTGGCTTGGCTTTCCATCATCTATTCTAGGCTAGACTTTTGTGGAGGTGGTTGAGTGTAACAGTTGTCTTGTTGTGCTCTAGGACCTCTCACATTGGAATTAGCATTTTGGTTGTTAAAGCCTCTATTACCATTATTATTCCAATTGTTCCGGTTATTAGAATTCCCCCCTTGGTGGTATTGGCCTTGATTTCCATAGTTTCCTTGATTGTTATGATTATGGTAACCATAACCACTTTGTTGGTTGTAATTACCTTGGGGATTTTGGTCCCTTTGGTTTCTACCACCCCATTGGTTGTGGTTGTGGTAATCATAATCATTTCCTCTTTGATTGAAATTATTCCCTTGCCCTCTTTTATTGGGTGGTAAGTATCGTTGGTTGTCATTCCTAGGTCTATTATCATAAGACAAGGCATTGACATGTTCATTTTCATACTCATTACCATCATCATTAAGGGGTTGGGATTGGGAATCAAAATTACAAGAAGATGTATCATGGTTAAAGACCCACAATTATCACAAAATAAGCATCCACTAGGCATGTTATTAGATGTAGAAGTAGAAGGGTTAGAACTCATACCTCTCCCCTTAGATTGGGAGGAAAAATCTTGGCGCGAAGTGGAGGACTCAAGCTTAGCTTTGATCGATGACATCTCCTTTCCAAGATTTGTAATTTGGGATGTCAAGTTGTCTATAGCATTGAGGTGATCTACCGAATAAGCCGCCCCCCACTCTTGCTTGTGGATTCTCTTTCATTTTCTTGCCAATCCATGTGGTGCCTTACCAGATCTTCAATGATCTCAATCACTTGATCTTCGGTTTTATTCATGATTGGCCCACCAGCTCCCGCATCCAAGCTTGTTTTGCCTTGAGAACTCAAGCCTCCATAGAAGATTTGTAAAACTTGGTATGTTGGGATTCCATGGTGAGGGCACTCTCTTTGGTACTCCTTGTACCTCTCCCAAGCTTCATAGATAGTCTCACTACCCCTTTGCCGAAAGCCTTGAATTAGAGCTCTTGCCTCGGCCGTCTTCTTTTGAGAGTAGAATCTCCCTAAGAAAGCCGTGGTGACCTCATCCCAAGTCCTCAAAGAATTGGGTCTCACCTCCTTCTCAAGCCATTCGAGAGCCCTTCCTATTAAGGAGAAAGGAAATAGTTTTAGTCTCACTAACTCTTGAGTGACCCCATTCACCTTGATCGTGTTGCAATATTTCTCAAACTCGTTCAAATGTGCAAGAGGGCTCTCGTGTTTTGCTCCACTAAATTGTCTCCTCTCAATCAAATTTATCATTGCGGGCCTAATCTCGAAGTCATTGGCCGGGGTGTTTGGGGGAGCAATCCCACTTGAAGCTCTATAAGCTCCCGGAGTTCCCATCTCCTTCAAAGGTCTTGGAGGTGGTGGTGGTGGGTTGTCACCCATTGGATTTCTTTGTGGTTCCGGGTTGGACTCTCTTCTTGGGGAAGTGGAGGACCGCGAATCTCCTTCTTCTTCTAAGGGTTTGCTCAATCTCGGGATCGTAAGGCACCAACTCACGATGTTGAGTCCTACGCATACGCACTCAACAAACACAATTAGTAGCAAGGCTACAAGCGTAGCCAAAAAGGAAAACAACTCTTTTTGTGTTTTTTTTTAAAGGTGAATTAGACTCAAGCAATCAAATAGCAATCAACAACACCGCTCCCCGGCAACGGCGCCATTTTGACGGGCGCTAAATCGGTCGCACAATTTAGGCTCATTCAAACACATTTATAACAAACACCTCACTCAAACAAGTACAATGGCAAGCAAGGGTTCGGTCTACGGAGAACGGGAATCAAATGCTAAATAATCTTAATGCTCAAGCTAAATCGAAATCAAGGTATAAGTGGTGATTAACTAACAAACTACAACTAAAGGTTGAATTCAAGGGATTAAAACACTAGGGGAATGGGATTCACTCAACCAATAGCAATTAGGCAAATAGGGAGGAATGAGGGTAATGGAATAGCAAAGACCACATGCAAGATCAACATCAAACGATATGAAAACAACTCAGATTACTAAGCTTAGATCCCTCATTAACTTAGCAACAAAAGATACATAATCATATTGCAATAGGTAATGAAACATTCAACTCACATTTCCATGTCGAACCAAACATTTCATGCCATCAAGTTCAATAATCTAGGTTAATTACTCCTATCATGAAGAACTAACAAGCAATCCCATATAATCAAGTTTAGTCGCAATCCATCATCAAAATCACTCCCAAACTCACATAATCACCAATAGGTTGAGTTTCACCCAACCCCTAGCCAAGAGGACTACTCACAATTCATTGTGAGTACATGCAAATTCCAAGTTTGGATTATAAGCGATTCTAAGATTTGGAAAAACAAGTGATTATCTATGGACAAAGCTAACATGCAACAACAATATATCAAGATTCAGAGAAAATCAAGTGCTTACAAAACAAAGAAATAAAATCAGAAAATAATGAAGGACAAATGAAAGAAGTTATTATTGAAGTTTCAAAAATGTTGGATAATTGCTGAAATTCTTGAGATAAATCTTGAAATTTGCTTCTACAATGATTAGATTTGAGAGTTTCTAAAACTAAATCAACTAATTTAATGAAGTTGCTAACTAAGAGAGAGTATCTTTTTTTGCTGAAAACTATTCTACTTTTTTTCTTCTCTCTTCCGAAAAACGATCTCAAAAGGACCTTAAATAGTCCGTACAAAATTGGCTGAGATCGGGAAAAGGTCCGACCGAACTCTGGGTAGGTTCGGTCGGACTCAGGGTAGGTTCGGTCGAACTCTGTGTAGGTTCGGTCGAACCTCCCTGATCCTAGTTTGGTCGAACTTTTGAGGTTCGACCTCTCCTGCAAAATTGCTGAAAACTGGTTTGACACTGCCTTCGCTGCACCCTGGAGGTTCGGTCAAACTTTTCAAAAGTTTGACCACACCTAGGTTCGACCGGACCTTTCAGAGGTTCGACCACACCTCCTCTTGCACTTCCTTTTCTTGCTTCCTCTCCTTCCCTTTTGCTCCTCTTGCCTTTGTCCATGGCTTCCATACTTGGGCAAGGGGCCTCCCTCCGTGCATAGGACCGTCATGGAACCTGCAGAAGATACCAAAGTTCACGAGAGCATGGGGATGATAGAATAATGCATAAAGATTATCAAAATAAGCGCAAATAAGCATTACTTTTCATCAACACATAAAGAAGCCATAAGAGGATAAATGAGGTGGAAAAACCTAAGAAAAATAAGAGGGAAAAGACCTAAATACTACCCCTAAGAGTGACATAAATGTCACTCATCAGTTGGTTTTTCGATGAAGTATTTTTGAGATATGTGTCATGGGTAATATATTAGAGGATATGATCATACCATGGACTATCTCCTTCGATGTCATTTATTTCCTTTATTTCGTTGTAATACGATGGTTCTTCTCTTCTATCAACGCATAATGGCATCATATTTAAGTGATCTGGAATGTTGATCATTGAGGCTAATTTTTCTAGCGCATCGGCAAATTGATTGTCATCCCTTGGGAGATATTTAAAATCAATATGTTCAAAATGCTTGATGAGTTGCTCTAGGTGTGCTTAGTATAATACCATTGTGAAGTTCTTTATTTTCCATTTTTTAGTATATGATTTATAATCAAACTGGAGTCTCCATATACCTCTAATTTTTACACACCTATGCTAGCTTCTGCTTCTAATCCAATAAAGCATGCTTCACATTCTGTGGCATTATTAGTAACCTCAAAGTCTAGTTTAACAGAGACTGGAGTATGTGCTCCCTCTGGACTTATGAGTAACACTCCTATGCCACACGCTTTTTTATTGGACGCACCGTCGAAGTACATTACCCATTTGTCATCTTGTGTCATGAGAATCTCTTCATCCACAAGATGAGTAGTTTCTACACGACTTATTTGAATTGGATGTTATGCTACAAAGTCGAAAATTGCTTTTCCTTTCATTGATTTTTCAGGAATATATTTTAACTCAAATTCGGCAAACATCACCAACCACTTAGATATCCTTCCTTGTATGGGTGGTTGTTCAAACAAATACTTTATCGGATTTTTTTGAGAAATCACATGAGTAGTGTGTGGTAACATATAATGTCGTAATTTTTTGGTTGCACACACAAATGTTAGGCTTGTCTTTTCCAAGGTGCTATATTTTTTTCATATTAGATGAATTTTTTACTTATGTAATATATTGCACGCTTGACTTTTTCTATCTCTTGTGCTAACATGGCACCTGTGCGTGTGGCTGTAACTGTAAGTTATAGCCTAAGAGGTAGTTTCGGTACTAGTGGTGCTAAAATTGGTGGACTTTTGAGATAATCTTTGATTTTCTCAAAGGCCTTTTGGCATTGATCGTCCCATTCATGTTTCTCCTCTTTTTTCTATTTTTTAAATATTGGCACACAAATCATAGTCAATTTGTTGATAAATCGACTAATGTATTGTAGTTTGCCAAGGAATCCCCTAATTTCTTTTTCTGTTTGAGGGGGAGGCATTTCAACAATTGCCTTTATTTTAGAGGGATCGATCTCGACGCCACGTGTGCTTACTACGTATCTGAGTAAATTGCCAGAACTTACTCCGAAGGCGCATTTTTGTGGATTCAATCGCATTTTGTATTCTTTTATGCGAGTGAAAAATTTACGTAAAGCTTTTATATATCCCATTCTATCTTTGGACTTCACGATCATATCATCCACATACACTTCTATTTCTTTATGCATCATATCATGCAAGAGAGTCGTAGCCGTTCTTTGGTACGTAGCTCATGCATTATTTAAACCGAATGACATGAATGTGTAGCAATACGTACCCCGGCCCAAAGGTGTAATAAAGCATGTCTTTTCTTCGTCTTCTTTTGCCATTTAAATTTTTTTGTAACCTGCTTATCCATCCATAAAGGATAACATCGCATGTTCAGCCGTGTTATCTACCAATATATCAATATGTGGTACAGGAAAATCGTCTTTAGGACTAGCTTTATTAGGGTCCTTAAAGTCGACACACATGCGAACTCGTCCATAATTTTTAGGGACAGGGACGATGTTTGCTACCCATTTTGGGTAATTACATACACAAATAAAACCTGCGTCTAACTGTTTTTGTACTTCTTCTTTTATTTTTATTGCGACATCAAGTTTCATTCATCAAAGTTTTTGTTTTCTGGCTTACAAGTAGGGTTTAAGTGAATGGTATGTTTCGCAATTTCCCTATCTATTCCATACATGTCCTTGTATAACCAAGCAAACATGTCTTCGAGTTCTTTAGGCGTCGATATGAGGGTCGATCGCTCTTCCGGATTTAGAGTTAAGCCAATTTTGACTTCTCTTTTATTTTCATTAGTTCCTATATTAACTATTTTAGTTTCTTCAACGATAGGGTTCTTTTGTTCTCGTTCATTCATTAGTTCAACCAATTGATTAATGTTATCATCTTCATTAGATTAATTGTTACAGCATTCGAAAGATTCAAGAGAAGACATATACTCGGAAATAAGCTCATATTATTAAAATAAAAAGAAAGTACATCAAGAGAAGAATCCTTTTTGGGATCTTCGTCCTTAGAACTAGAAAATAAAGATTCAGTATGGACACAAGGCCCAGATTTTCAGCTTCCCTACAGTCTACAATAGATTCATTGTCCGATTCTTCAAACATCTTCCCTTTGCCTGTGACAATTTTCAGCTTATCGCCTTTGTGATTGGTCCATTTGAAAGATTTCCTCTATCCATGCTTGAAAGTTTCGTTTGAAAGGGTGATCAACGAGGTTGGGTTAAAAGCTTCATCTTGAATGGCGTTTTGATTGGTCATTGTAGCGACATGATTTTTCTCTAGTCCAAATAGCAAGTCAAATGCTTTCTCATCATAGCACCCTTGTAGACACCCATTTGTGTCTTCCCAAAACCAAACCCAGTGATGAGTACCTTTCACGTCGAATCATAATCGAATGAAGTGGAAGTGTGGAAAGTTTAGTGTTGCGGAAAGTTTTATTAATTTCTTTTCTCTTCTCACTGTTTTTGAAAACTTGTTTTAAGCAAACAGCCAATCCAGTTTGGTTGGTCCATAATATGGGTCCAATAGTAGTGTAGTTGGATGGGGCTTGAAAAGACCTTTCCAACGATATATTATAAGCCCAATTACGATGAATATTGTGAAAGTTATGGCTAAATTACTGAATTGGGCCTGGTTTGAGCCTTATATGCGGCCCAATGATCTAGGGGAGGGCCTAACATAGATTTATCATTCCTAATGCAATTAGGAATGGTTTTAGTCTTCTAGATTCTTCTAAAAGGTTCTTTTCATTCCCAATTCAATTAGCATTGATAAATTGACTTTTGTTGATTTTCAGAGTTTTAATCAAAATCAAAGAGCATTTTTGAGAAAAAATACGATTTTATCCTCCTGTACGGCAATTTCTATCTGATTTCAAGAAAACGCGTCAAATTCCTAGTCAGCGCCAAACTCCAGCTGTAGCGCCTGACGCTACGCTTGGCACTAGCCTTGGCGTCTGGCGCCAAGGTCAGCGTTTGGCTCTAATTCCGGTTTTACGCGTCAGAACACTGTTTTTGATATTTTATCTTTTGGCTGGTTTTCCTTATATATAACGTCGTAAAAACTCCGTTTTCATTCATCAACAATCAACCCACAGTCATCAATTCTCACCAATTCTCATCAAGATTCTCTTAATTACTCTCTCTTTCTCTCTTTTCTAAACTAGCCTTTTCTCAAATCTAAAAATTCCGCATACATTAGATTTAGAAACACCTAGCCATATTCGAAGTTGCCTTCACCCTAGACGTGAAAGGTTTAATTTATGAGGGTTTGGTCCCAAATCTCTCTTTCAATTATTATTTAATTTAATTGTTTGTTTATCATTTTCCTTGAAGTTACTAACGTGTGTATTTTGTTATTAGAAAGATGTACGTGGCATCAAAGTAAGTTCTTTAATGGTTTTTATTGATGTTATGATGTAGAAATCATGTTTAGGTTGTTATAATGATTCCGAGTATCATGTCTACGGTAACTTTAATATTAAATATGATTGTTATGATGCCTTTTATGTTCTTCCTAATATTTATGATAGTTAGTATCATGTTAGGGCTAAAGCTTTGATTTTTAATGCTTAGTGACATGCTAGGGTTTGTTATTAATCTTTTTAGTATCATGCCTAGGATCTTGTTGTTATTATGCTTTAACATGATTATTTTAATTATAATGATTGTTATTTTAATTATGATCATAATTATTTTGATGATGATTATTATGTTGCTTGATATTTTTATTGCTTTATCACACCTTTTATGCTTGTTTAAAGGGAATTGGTACTTGTAATAACGCTTAATAAGATATTAATAATCTTATTTAGGGTTATTGTGATTATAATTCAAGTTATCGCCAATAATAGATTTATTTGTGCATTAATATTCAACCAACATAGATAAACAGGTTTAGGGTTAATCCTATTGATTGTATGTTAGTCAGAAAGCGCACATGAATACGATCAGAATAAAGTAGAGGCCTATTATTAGGGCAGGTTCAATCTCTTTTAGGTTGGATTTGTACCTTCATTTCCGAACCCTATTTGGTTCAAGACCTTATGGAGTTGACGATCTCTTGGATCGTTAAGGGGTGTAACCTTCACCTCGTGAACGGTTTACAAGTTCCTACAACTTGTTGGCGACTCTTTTGCTCTATTTTTGTTCCCTTAGGACGCCACCGTACTTTAGTGTATAATCATAGTGGGGTTCAAGTTTGGGGTAACGATTGAAATATTCCCTATAGTTTTTGGCGACTCTGCTGGGGAGGATTTCTATTTTAATTCCTGAATTTGTTTCGGCAATGATTTAGAATGAGTGGATTTAGAATGAGTGGATGAGACTCGAAACGTTCTAAGTATTTCATGTGCGTAATTTTGATTAACATTATTGTCATATGCATAAAAAAGATCTCATTGGAAAGACCATACGTAATGAGTTAAAACATAAGATTTTACACGTAGGAAATTTGAGAAATATCTTTCACAACTAGGACCGAAATAACACTGCACGTAACTGGAAAATTTTATCGAGCACTGAAAGCTGCTGAGGTATGTAGGAATTAGGGTCAGCGACCAGAGCATTGGGGCAGACATTTAACTGTAGCGCCAGACGACAATTCTATCGCTTGGCGCTATAGCTAAAACCTGGCGCCAATCTCTGTTTGCTGGCCCCAAATTCCTCCAATACCGAGCCAGAAATATGCGTTCTAATTTCGACAAGTTTTTCGTATTGTTTGCTCGATCCTACTTTCTGATTGAGTTTTTTCTCACTTTTCTAGAAACCCATAAGTGTTCTACATATGGACATAACCCTCTGGGAATTTATGCTCCATCTACCTGATTAAACGCTCTGAGCAACAAAGGGTACATCCGAGAATGTTGAATTCACTAAACCATGGAAGCGAGTTTTTCTAAATTCGCGGTGTCCCATCCACTCGCGCCAACCCATCAAGGTTAGGCTTTCGCGCTGTGCATCTGGACAATTAACCATGAACCCTCTATTGACTAACCCATATCCCGAACTTTAGAGAACTAGAGCCATGGTTAGGTTGCAAACTCATTGCATCATATTGTGACTATTTGACTAATTGTGCATTATTTGTCGTGTATATGGTATATGTTTTTCTTAACCATTTGTTGACTTGTGCTGAGATTAAATGAATTAACGACTTAAAAGAACTTTGCCTAATTAATTAATTAATTAATTAATTAATTTGAGTAAATAAAGTCTAATTTTTTAATCAGAATTGACCTAGTACGACTTTAGGCATCCCCTGTTGATTAATAACACCGAAAATAGTTCCAGATTGAAGCTCCAGCATTGGCGCCAAAGTTTGAACTATAGCGCCACTCTGTGGAGTGTGGCGCCTGGCTACAGCTCTGTCGTCTGGCGCTACACTACACAGTGCGACGCCAGTCCTGTCGTTTTGCCGACAGTTTGGATTATTGATTGAGTCATCACCTTGTGTCTAATTAACCAGTTTGCTAATTAATTCGGTTAAATTTTACTGTCAATAATACCTTATTCAGTCATTAATTGAGTCTAGTCACATAGTCTAGCCACATGGTCATGACACGAGTCTTAACATATCACCTATGCTCACTAGTCTTAGCACACACTTCAAGTGTATGTCACCATGACCATGTCTTAGGTTCATGCATGAGTTGGCCTTTTCCGTCATTTGAGTTGGGGGTACATTCTATTCCTAATTTTTCATATCCCTCCATCTACATCATTTTCCTTCACATTTTCTTCCAATCTTTATTCACTTCCTCCATCCATTGCATGTTGAATAAAGTTTGAGTCAAATAATTAACAATGAATATCCCGAAATTCCTTTTCCACAGTACTTGGTCGAGGAGAGAAGGGCGATAAATCAAGGACAACCTCTTTATTCAAGTCTCACTTTTTAATAAATCAATTCGTCAAAAGAGGAAGGCTAAAAAGATAATGGCAAGTCAAGAAGAGTTCAATGAACTTAGGAATCAATTGAATGACGTGACTGAGGTGTTAAAGGCTTTAACCCATAAAATTGATGACCCTGTGAAGCAACAACAAATGAACCTTATGCAAGAAAGTTTGAGCAAGCTATCTAGTGACTATAAGTTTCAGGGCCTTAATTCACAAGGGGCCTCGCTGGATAAGGAACTTATTCCGCATAAGTTCAACGCCACTGACATCCCTAAATTCAAAGCAACAGATAACCCTTACTTTCATCTAAGAGATTTTGAAACCATAATGAACATTAAGGGTATCGATAAGAATGTTTTCCCCTCTCTGTTCTCACTATCTCTTGAGACCATTTGCCAGAAATGGTTCTTTTCTCTCGAGAAAGAAAAAACCTCCACCTGGGAGTCCATAGCAAACGATTTCATAAACAGATATAAGTGCAACATCCAAGACGAAACAGACCAAGACAAATTGAGATGTTAAAACAAAACGAAAAGGAAGGGTTCACTTCTTTGTTCAACAAATGGAGGGAAACTTCCGCTAATATGGTCAAGGCTCCTATTGAAAAAGAATCTATGAGGATATTTACCAAGAATCTCCAAGGGAAGTATTCAAAGCACTTAAAATACCAACACAATTTGAATACTTTCAAGGCTGTCTATAATATAGGCATTGACATTGAAGATGACCTTGTGAAAGATAATAGTGCGAGAGGAAAGAAGAACGACCATCCTTCTTCTTCCTCTCCCATTAATGAGGTATATGCCACGAACACCACTAAATCACGAATCCATAGGTCAAAAAGGGTGTTCACTCCACTTGGTATGAGTTATAAAACAGCTTTCGAGAAGCTACATCACAAAGGACTAGTCATGCCCATAGGGCCCATCAAAGATTCAGTTCTAGAAGCCAGGCCACCTAAGTGGGACCCTAATAAGCATTGCAAATATCACTAAGGAAAGGGTCATGACACTGAGGAGTGTTGGAAACTCAAAGAAGCTATTCAAGATCTGATCGATAACAGTGAAACTTCCAAAATTCTAGCCATCGAAGAAGATCAGGCATCCTTCGATCCATCACTTCTTAACACACCTGTAGGAGAACCCATGATCAAGACAGCTTATATAACCTCTCTCAATGAAGTGGCCATGATTGGGGAGGATGAAATTCTTTTCTTAGATAACACCAGGGAAGACTCGTCAAGTCTAAAAGAGGACATTCGAAAACTGCAAGATGTCGATGCCGTGCTCTTAAATGTGGTAGAAGGACTAGCAAATCGGGTAATGGTCATCAAACAAAATTCTCGCCAAGGATTTATTGAAGAACTCAATGCTCCTAAGCCACGAGCAAAACGGACCATTGAAGAGTACACACCAATAGGAATGACTTACAATGAAGCTTTTGACTGTCTTCACGATCAAGGTCAAGACCCTCCACCTGAAAAACGTTTTCCCAATTGGGATCCAAATTCTTATTGTCGATACCATAGAGGTCGCGGTACACTACCGAAAAATGTCTCGCCCTCAAGGATCGTGTTCGAGACTTCATTGATTCAAATCTCCTTCATGTTCCTCCGCGCAACAAGAAGGCTAAGATTAGTAACGATAGTAACAGTGGTTGTAAAACAAAAAATAACGAATATCCTTCTTCTTCCGAAAACACCTACTCTAGTAGCAGTGTTCGTACTTTCAACCTTAATGAGATCTTAGCCATGGACAATCGAGGATTTAGAAAGCAACAAAAGAAGGATTTTACCCCTATTGGAATCAGCTACGATGATGCTTTCGATCGAATCCATGCCAAGGGACTCATTACTCCAATTGGACCTCTTCAAGATCCCCCGCTTGAGAAGAGAGTGCCTAGTTGGAATCCAAATGTGCGCTGCAAGTACCATTAAGGTAGGGGTCATGCTACTGAGAGCTGTTGGAAGCTAAAGGAGGCTATCCAACGTTTGATTGATAATAAGAAGCTTCCCATACTTCCAGTTAACAAGAAGAGCGAGTGATGATAAAGAAAACAATACAAGACAAGAGGCGAGCTTCAACGACGAGATTTCATGACATCTTTTTTCTTTTTCTTTTTTACCCTTTCCCTAATAAGTCTAGCATAGACACCTTTCTTTTCTCTTAGATTAATTTTGTAGATTCTTTCTTTTCCCTTTTTTTTATATAAAAATGAGCATTTATTCTTTTGCATATGATCATTTTATTATATTGCATTTAAAAAAAATAAAAAAATAAAAAAATAAAAAAAATCCATGTCAAACTAAGCACGAGGTATACCAATGATTTGAGGCACCCCTTGTAGCCACATCATATTACCTTTCACCTTTCAAATATGCAATCCTTTTTTGATAAACCACTTTGAGCCTCGTCAAACGATAGACCTTTCATTTTTCAACCCATATCTACCTAATCTTGGGATGGGATGGTGTGTAACTGATGCAATTTTCAAAAAAAAAAGCTTGAGTGACTTCAAAAGATTAAAATAGCAAAAATAAATAAATAAAAAGTGTACAAAAGGGCAAGTGTTCCAATGTCTTTGATATGAAAATGTCTTTGATAAGAACACGTCTTAGATAGCGTCTCTTATCGAGTGCTCGGTACTGTGCCTGAGAAACATGAATGCCAAGTGAGTGATAGACCGCATGATCGGGATTGCCCACACTTATAAAAATGAAATAAATTCTAAAGCAAAAGAAAGAGCTAAAAAAGAGTAGAAAACCTCAAGCATGAAAATACAAATACTCAATAGCAAGGTTGCACACCTTGGGGGCTTATCGAGGGTCTTGGGCCTTTATCCCCTTCTTCTCCAACCTTTAGCCTAACCACGTTACAACCCTTCAAAAGACCTTTTTGAGGTATACACACACTTGTGCGAGGTTCGGCTAGAGCTACGTTCGGCCTGATTCCTAACGGATACGTAGGCAACCTCACATCGAGGTGCGGTCGTAATAAACATGCATTCATATTCACATTCACATTCACACATCATGATCATATCAAGGGATCCCCTATGCTCATCCCTATCTACTTAGAGTTAGACTTTGGGGCTTTATCCTTACATCATTAGCTTACCTAGCCTAAGAGTCACCATTATTTGACTCTTCTAAAAAAATATTTTTCCACACACTTAGCCCTTGCGGCCTAACTTTAGAATCACTTTCACACACATCACAAATACATGAAAAAATATAATTTCCCTTAGGAACCCTTTGTCATGGAACCTTAACATAACACTAAAGCATGCCTTGTCATATCAAAATCACTCATCAATCATAATTGTCATTAAAGTACGAAGTGCTTAGCCTCCGTGCCTAAGTTACCCAAATACTTTCATCATGGAGTCAACAGTTGAGATAGCCTAGGATGAATTAATCCTTAAACCTTGAGAGATAGTATCAAACAACATTTTGCTAATCTCATTCAACATGCACCTTCAAAAAACTTCGATTCTTTTTTCGCGTCTTTCTTTTTCGGGAGAAATTCGGTACCCTCCACAAAAATGACGGAATATTTTTGCATTTTTGAGTCACATTGAATCAATACTATGCACACACGAGTTATGAGTCACACGTCTCATTTCACTTCGAGTCGAGTCAACCTCGAGTCAATCACAGCGAGTCAAGTTTATACCTTGAGCCGTGTCAAGTCAATGGGTCAAGAGACATTAAACCTTAGGTCAACCCTATGATAATTAAAGAGATTAGCAAAGTTCTATAGTCAAAAATAAATACAGGTGCATCAGAATAGGGAAGACCCTACCCCAGCGCAATACGAAAACATATAGCGTCTGGCAATAGCTTTTAGGTCATGCTGCTAGATCACAGCGTCTGGCGACAGAGTCAATTCTTGGCACCAGAGATATTTCAGCAGCGACAAAGCTCGAAGCCTCTCAGAAAGGTGGTTTCGACCTCATACAGCAATTTCGAGTTCCTTGGTACGCCAGTTAGCCCCTATAAGAAATTTGACATGATTAAGTAGTCGGTTTGATTACAATCACAATAAGTGATCGACCTGATGAAAGATCGTCTTACTTAGCTTAAAGCGCCTAAGCGTTAGCTTATCACTGACATAATGGTTCACAAGCAGCAAACCGCCGACGTATTGGCATGGTGGAAGCAAAGTTCAAGCAAGCTTTAGAGATCGACAAGCGTTGGTCTTCGAAAATTTTTCTTCTGAATATTATCGCAACAAACATTCAAGAAACAAAAGCTCTTTGTTCAGAGACGCGTGGACATATTTTTTCAAGCTCTATTGTTCAAAGATGCGTGGACAATCCTTTCAAGCTCTTTTGTTCAGAGACACGTGGACATTTATATCAAGCTCTTTTGTTCAGAGACGCGTGGACATTTATATCAAGCTCTTTTGTTCAGAGATGCGTGGATATTTATTATCAAGCTCTTTGTTCAGAGACGCGTGGACGCATCATTCAGAAGTACATATTAAAATATATAAGCTCTTTGTTCAGGGACGCGTGGACATTTATTTCAAAGCTCTTTGTTCAGAGGCGCGTGAACATATCCAAAAGAAGCTCTTTGTTAAGAGACGAGTGAACATCAAAACAGCAGGATGACGTTCCCTAGATTGTGGAGAGTTGTCACAAACAACTGAAGGTGATTTCAAGAGAAGTTTTCTTCGATCATGTTCCCTTAGATGTGGAAGATGGTCACAAGGCGGAAGAGGATTTTTTCAAACGAAAGCAATCTTCAATAGTATTCCCTTGGACGTGGAATATTATCAAAGCGGGAGAGGATTGTTTCAAGAGAAGCAATCTTCGATAGTATTCCCTTGGACATGGAATATTATCATAGCGGAAGAGGATCGTTTCAAGCGAAGCAATCTTATAATTTGGAAGCAGTTACAAGCGTAGCAGTTTTCAAGCGGGATGGCGTTCTCTTGGCAGGAGGTCATCAAAACAACAAGGATATAACAACAAATCGGTTACCTTCAGAGACGTGTGCTCGACGGTGCAAGATATGCGTTTCTTAACTCTTTTATCTGTTTAAATAATGCTAGTTTGCAGGTATCGGCGTTATAAGAATGATTTAGGATCGCAGAACGTTCTGAATCATTCTCCGTCCTTATCGATACTTTGACTTTTATTTTCGAGCTTGCGTTTCTCCAAACTCAGTCAAAGTGGCGGCTTTTATAGACACCCATTTGTGTCTCCCCAAAACCAAACCCAGTGATGAGTATCTTTCACGTCGAATCATAATCGAATGAAGTGAAAGTGTGAAAAGTTTAGTGTTGCGGAAAGTTTTAATTTCTTTTCTCTTCTCTCTGTTTTTGAAAACTTATTTTAAGAAAACATCCAATACAGTTAGGTTTGTCCATGATATGGGTCCAATAGTAGTTTAGTTGGATGGGGCTTGAAATGAACTTTCCAACGATATATTATAAGCCCAATTCCGATGAATATTGAGGAAGTTATGGCCAAATTACTAAACTGGGCCCGGTTTGAGCCTTATATGCGGCCCAATGATCTAGGGGAGGGCCTAATATATATTTATCATTCCTAATGCAATTAGGAATGGTTTTAGTCTTCTAGATTCATCTAGAAGGTTCTTTTCATTACTAATTCAATTAGCATTGATAAATTGACTTTTGTTGACTTTTCAGAGTTTTAATTAAAATCAAAGAGCATTTTTGAGGAAAAATACGATTATATCCTCCTGTACGGCAATTTCTATCTGATTTCAAGAAAACGCGTCAAATTCCTAGTCAGCGCCAAACTCCAGCTGTAGCGCTTGACGCGACGCTTGGCGCTAATTCCGGTTTTACGCGTCAGGACTTTGTTTTCGATATTTTATCTTTTGGCTGATTTTCTTTATAAATAACGTCGTAAAAACTCCGTTTTCATTCATCAACAATCAACCCACAATCATCAATTCTCACCAATTCTCATCAAGATTCTCTTGATTACTCTCTCTCTCTCTCTTTTCTAAACTAGCCTTTTCTCAAATCTAAATATTCCGCATACATTAGATTTAGAAACACCTAGCCATATTCGAAATTGCCTTCACCCTAGACGTGAAATGTTTAATTTATGAGGGTTTGGTCCCAAATATCTCTTTCAATTATTATTTAATTTAATTGTTTGTTTATCATTTTCCTTGAAGTTACTAACGTGTGTATTTTGTTATTAGAAAGAGGTACGAGGCATCAAAGTAAGTTCTTTAATGGTTTTTATTGATGTTATGATGTAGAAATCATGTTTAGGTTGTTATAATGATTCCGAGTATCATGTCTACGGTAACTTTAATATTAAATATGATTGTTATGATGCCTTTTATGTTCTTCCTAATATTTATGATAGTTAGTATCATGTTAGGGCTAAAGCTTTGATTTTTAATGCTTAGTGACATGCTAGGGTTTGTTATTAATCTTTTTCGTATCATGCCTAGGATCTTGCTGTTATTATGCTTTAACATGATTATTTTAATTATTATGATTGTTATTTTAATTATGATCATAATTATTTTGATGATGATTATTATGTTGCTTGATATTTTTATTGCTTGATCACACCTTTTATGCATGTTTAAAGGGAATTGGTACTTGTAATAACGCTTAATAAGACATTAATAATCTTGTTTAGGGTTAATGTGATTATAATTCAAGTGGTCGCCAATAATATATTTATTTGTGCATTAATATTCAACCAACATAGATAAATAGGTTTACGGTTAATCCTATTGATTGCATGTTAGTCAGAAAGCGCACATGAATACGATTAGAATAAAGTAGAGGCCTATTATTAGGGCAGGTTCAATCTCTTTAAGGTTGGATTTGTACCTTCATCCCGGAACTCTATTTGGTTCAAGACCTTATGGAGTTGACGATCTCTTGGATCGTTAAGGGGTGTAACCTTCACCTCGTGAACGGTTTACAAGTTCCTAAAACTTGTTGGCGACTCTTTTGCTCTATCTTCTTTCCCTTAGGACGCCACCGTACTTTAGTGTATGATCACAGTGGGGTTCAAGTTTGGGGGTAACGCTTGAAATATTCCCTACAAACCTGGAGTTGGGTGTCTTGATTTAACGATACTAAGATTGTCATCCAAGAAGGAGCAATCATGAAATATTTCAAATCCAGGCTTCTTGATTCCTTCCAGAACTAAGGGTTCTTGAAAGTCGTAGCATGGGTAATCTTCTCCCTCCCTAATGAATTGCCCATTAAGGCTTTGTTGATAGGATGGGAGTAAAGTGATTTTCCCTTTCTTATTATTGTCTCTACGTGCTTTGTTTTTTTGCATCGTGAGACTCCAATTCTTCTTTGGTTGGATTATATCCCAATCCAAAGGAGAAGCTTTTCTTTGGGATAGGAAGTAAGAGAGATTTCTTCATTCCAATTCCTAAAGGCATCCCAGGAAAGTAACTACTCTTGAATAAGATGATGTTTACTATCTGAGTGGAATATGGATCAAACTTGAATGGATCTAAAAAGTCTTCTTCCATTTCAATTTTGAAGATTGGCTCCACAACAAATCCCAACATGTTCTCTTCATCATTATCATAGTTTATTTCTAAGAGTGATTGATCATTTATTGCTATTTTGAGTGGAGAAGCATGTATAGTCATAGGAAGCCCTTGATAGTTCAACCTAATCATTTGATGAAGTTTGGATGGTATTGCACCAAGCTCATGTATCCAGCGACATCCAAGTAAAAGGTTGAATGTAGCTTTTATATCCATAACATGGAATTCAACCATCTTTTGAATTGGGCCTGTGGTGATTGGTAACTTAACAGATCCACACACCGATCTTCTCAAATTGTCATAGGCCCTAATGCTTTCTATTGTTGATTGAAATTTTTTTTCTTGATTTAGGCCTAAGTATTTTCCCGTTTGTAATGGGCCTACGTTTACAGCTGACCCATTGTCTACCAAAGTTAGAGGGATATTGTATCCCTTGCGTACCACAGTTAAGTATGATGCATTGTTGTGGGTAGTTTCTTTTGAAGGCAAATCATCATTAGTGAAAATGAATAACTTGTTGGATTTCTCGCTAATAAGCAAGCTAACAAGATCTTGAGGGGTTGTGTCCGTGCGTACAGACAAAGTCGTCAGAGCGTTCATGAGAGAATTCCTATGTTCTTTAGCAGTACTTAGGAGTTCTCAAATGCTAACATTCGCCTTGGATTGGCAAAGTTGTTTGACCAATGGATCGTCCACCCCAAGTGGAGGAGGTATTGGATTTTGTACTTGACCTTGAGTTTGATTTTGTGTGGTCGAAGATTCATTTGGTGGTGGTGCTTTGTAGACTCGCCCAGAACAAGGTGAATGATCTATCTCATTTGGGTTAGTTGTAGGACTCATAAACCAACTTTCTTCTAGAGGCTTTGGAGATTCCTCCATTTTCAAGATGTTCCATGAGTTGTGCTTGATGCCATTGTTCATCCAAGGAGAGATTCGATAAATCTTGCAATTTCCCCAAGAAATGATCTAAATTAAGCGCTTCATTTGTTTCATTTTGTAAACAATATGGAGTTGGGACTGCGGCATACTTAGAGACATATAAGTCTTGAAAGTCGTCATCCCATAGTCCAAATACTTCATTAGTTGCCCCTATGAGTATTGTGGATAGAGGTTCTCCTATAGGTGTGATATAATCCAAAGGATTGCACATATCACTTCCCAGATGGTCCTCATCGATGTGAAACACCCCTAAGGGGGATGCATTATAGTTAGGTTTAGGCGTGGTAATTCTCCCATCGTCTACTAAATCTTATTTTTTGTGCTTTAAAACATAGCAACGTTCAGTATCATGTCCAACGCCTCTATTATAAACACAATAAGCATTACCATTCCATTGTGGAATTCTTCTTTCTGGTGGAGTGGGTGGTGTTGGCCCTGTTGGCGAAAGTATGCCTTTTTCATTTAATTTTTCTAACAATTCCTTATAGCTTATAGGAAATGGAGTAAATTTTCTTTCTTTTGACCATCTTTTTCTAGGATCATCATATCGATTTGTGTTATTGTATTGCGTGGAAGTCGCAAATACGTCAATAAAGGATGATGCATTATCATTCCCCTTCTTGTAGTTATTCTTAGGTTGATGATGATGATGAGGTTTGTTTGCTTTTTCTTTGGCAAGATCATCTTCAATCCTAGTAACCACTAAATAGACCACGGTAACGTAGATGTTTGTTGTAATTTTCATGATAGTTGTCAATGAATTTTTGTACTAACTCGAGTTCAGGCGGCTTTTGGGCAAGGTGGGCCGCCTTTTCTCAGTATCTACCATAGAAAGCAAGGAAACCTTCATCGTCGCCTTGCTTAAGCATCTCGAGTTCACGTAAAGTTGACTTAAACTCAACGTTACTCTCATATTAGGTAATGAAAGCCGAAACTACATCTTCCCATGTTTCTTTAAATTTTGGATCTAGCCCAGAGTACCACTCTCTCACGGTTGGGTCTAGGGATAAAGGGAAAGTCAAAGCATAAAGCTTAGGATCAACTCCCTTTAATGCCATAGTGCAAGTAAACCACATTAAATGATTTTGTGGATTATTGGTCACCTAAATATTGGCAACTCCGTAGCTACGAACTTTTCCGGTAAAGCAAGTCCCAGGGGAGGAGCAAACTTTTCTGCACCAAAGTACTTTTTCCCCATTGTAAAACGACGAACTAGCATCTCCAATGACTTTTCTTTGATGGATAATTGTTCCATCTTTTCTTGCAAGGCTAAAGTTTCAGAATTTTTTTTTCAACCTTTTCCATTTTCTTAATTCTTCTCTCCTCGGCCTCTTGAGCCTTTTCCTCTCTCAAACGAAGAATCTCTTGTTGAAGTTCTTCGCTGGTTAACATTGTTGTTGGACTAGGATTAGTTTTCGAAGAAAAGTGGTTTGAAAGGGGTTGATCTTTGGGTGGTAAACGTAGAATGCGAGTGCCCGGGGGTCCTCTTTCCCAAGCTTGGAAACCGGCCCTAAAGGAGTACAAAAGGATAAGAAAATCGATACGCTTGTTTATAAAGGAAAAAAAAAGGAAAAGACACAAAAAATATTCAAACGGATAACATCACCCTTAACAATTCTTCAATGAAGATATTGTTCGGACGAGTCAATTTGTTTTTTGAGAAATAAAAATTGACTCGTCCAGTGGGCGCGCGGAAGTGACTCAGTTGCGCGCGGCTGTCGCGCGCAATGGAATCTCTTGCGCTGGGAGGGGTCGCGCAACTCAGTGAGTTGCGCGCGCCACCTGCTCACAGGATTTTTTTTAATTCGAGCATTTTTTTTCATCGTTGTTATTTTATTCGATTTTTTTTTAATTTGATTTTTTTATGCTATCCTTTGAATATGACGCTAAATCAGGAAGATAGAACTTCGTAATTGGGAACCTAGACCAAACTAAAAAGAGAAAAATAAGACTATCCTAACACGTTGCATATAGTCACATAATCACATAAGCATGCCATAAGTCACAATTCACGCAATGCCGTTCTAAGGTAAAAAAAAAGCTTGGGTGTCCAAAGGTACCATATCTTAAGAAACGACGCACAAATCAATCACTCAACGTGTTGACTCATGGCATCGCCCTCCCAACATTTTGTTGACGGTATGGGTGGGATGATTGTTATTGATTTCGGGATAGAAGCCTAGTGTTGGCGACCCCTAGTCAATGAGCCAATCCCCAATGGTTTAAGTGTTCTATGCTTATGCATGATGCAATGTTGCTTGTTTGGTTTTTACTCTTCTGCAAAAGGAAGATATTATGCGTTCAAGTCTCGCTCTCTAACTAGAGATTATCCAAGTTAATTCTCGATACAACCCATAGGCAACCTAGTGTTTCAAACCTTGGACCATAACTATGAATCAATCATGTAACCTCTAAGTCCCCAGTGGAGTCGCCACTGTAAGGAGGGTGATCCCATCGTAAGGGGTACCCTCCTTAAATTCCCATGGCCACTTAAAAGCCTAGGACTTTACACTTGTTAGGGTGTAGTAGTATAGACACCTAAAAATGTCTCTCCAAAACCAAACCCGGTGATGAAAAACCTTTCACAGCCACTATTGGTCGGGTTCAGTATTTAATCCCGAGAGTGCTTAAAAAAATCGTGTTTAATTAAATTCAATTTTTGAATAGTCCATGGATCAGTCTTGATGTTTAGTGAAAGCGTAGTTTTAATTTTACTCCAAAACTTTTTTTTATTTTATTGTTTTATTATTTATTTTGGCCCAAACTTTTTTATTTATTTTATTTACTTATTTTCTTATTCTAGCCCAAATAATAATAAAACAGAAATGGCCCGAAATTATCAATCGGCACTTAAAATGTTGAACGAAATTAGGGTTAAAAATGAATTTTGACAGAAAAGCGGACTGATAACTCCCGCGTCACGGCAACAGTCCACCTTTTCATGGGAAACTTTCCCGTCTGACGGTGGGGTTCCCCGTGACACGGGACACCTGCTGTGACACGGAGGTTCCCGTGTCCTTTCCGCGTAAACCCTTAACGCGTTTTCTCCCCCATTCACTAAATATTTCTTGCGTCACACAAAAGTACACCGTGTCACGGGAATGTTTCCCGTCTTACGGTGGGATTTCCCGTGTAACGGTACACTTTGTCGTGTCGCAGTATACTTTTTTAGGGTTTTTATCATTTTAGGGTTCCGTGTGTTCCCTCAGCACATTTTTTCTATAAATACCCCCTCATTTCTGATGTACGGGGCATCAATTAATTCTCTATTTTTTTCTCTTCTATGCTCTAGCCTAAACACTAGCCTACCCTTCTTCTTTCAAAATTCCATCTTCAAGTACTCCAAGAAGTCCATACTTTACTCTTGGTTTTGTCCTTAAGCCAAGGCGTGAAAGGTAGAATTGTTTGAGGGTTTGGCCCCAAATCAATTCTATTTAATTTAATTTAATTATTGTTTTATTATTATTTCCTTGAAGTTACTAACTCGTTTATTACTTTGTAGTTGCAAACAAACAGAATCAAAGTAAGAATTATGTTCCTTTTATTTCTATTAATTTTCTAACGATTTTATATTGTTGGAATTGTTGTTAAATTGCTTCCAATATTAATGTGTATTCTATTATTATTAAGATCACCACATTTCATGTTAAAGGGAATATGTAATTGAAAATCACGCCTAATAAGATAAATTGGAGAACCGGTTTAGGTTCCTTTTTAATCTTGTTATTAATTCATGTGATCACAATATTTTAGAATTATGTGTTGCATTAATATTAAACCAATTTAGCTTAAGAATAGTTTGGAGCGAATTGAATCTCTGTATGTATGCCTTTGAGATCGCAAGAATCACTTTTCACTATAAGAATTGAGTAGAGGCCAATACGGGCGAATGTGACTCCATGACTCACTTTGTACCATCATCCCCGATCCTCCTTTCGTGGTTCCGAACCATATGGAGTTAGTGATCTCATAGATTATGAATGGGGTTTAACCTTCACGGGTCTATCGTTGTTTCCTTCGTTGTCCCTTTATCGTGGTTGCCTTTTATAATCCGTGAATGGTTTACAAGTTCCTTAAAAACTTGTTGGCGGCTCCCTACTTTATTTGTCCCTAATCGTATTATGTCAATTCCCACTTCCTATGAGTGCCAAGCATATTCACACATGCTTTAACGTAGGCGCACTTCGAGCGACGCCTACAAGTAGGATTTGAATTCATAACTGTTTGGGGGACCTTGAATTAGAATTGATTATATCATTATGCTTGTTTTGTAAGAAACAAGTAGGGAGTCGCCAATGAGTTTTAGGAAAAACTCATAAACCTAATTCATGCCTTTCCATATTTATGGAGTTCATGGAATAATTAGCACGAATCATAAGTTTACCCATTCCCAAAGTGGTCTATAAACAAGAAATGAGTTTGGGAGTGAGGGTACTAAAATAACGTTCCTTTTAGAGGGAATCGTTATCCTAACCCTAGTGCGACCTCTACTAGCGCTTCCTTTTTTACAATTTCATCACCAAACAATATATGCAACGCGATAACTAAAACTATGTTAGTTGATTTTATTTACAAGCATTAATTCACGTAGGAATTACATCGTAATGTCGTTATTCTAATTTAATCAAATTCGTCAAAAGGACAAAAAAACAATATTGGCCTTGGCTTAAGTGATCAACCAAAAAAGATTTAATCCAATTCTAATCTTTATTTAACGCAAGATACTATGTGGTATTGATTAATTAATTATTTTAAAGGTGATCAAACAACAATAATTAATTGATTAAGGTTCTTTCAAACAAGAAAATAAAGGTGATTTAACTAAGTGCTCGGGAATTGACCACTTCTCTTCGCTAGATCTCCGTTTAGAACACTTGCGGACTCCTTCTTGTTGGGGAACCTCCACCGCAGTAACAAAATATCAAAAGGGTGAGTGTTTAGGACAAGAGGGGCTAGGTTGCACAAGTTCACAAGTATTTTGCAAGAGTTTTTAGGTTATTTTCTATCTGTTTAAGCCTCGGTTCAAGGTCTTTTTTACAGAGAATGATTAGGTTTAGGGTTTCGAGCATTCTGCCGCAGCAGGTGTCGCGCACAAAAGAATGAGTTGCGCTCGGCATCCCAGCGCAAGTGATTAGGTTGCGCTGCTATGGGCAGCGCAACTAATTGTCTTGCGCGCGGCTTTATGGTAAGATTTGATTTTATATCTTCCGTATAATTCTGAATCTTCCGCAAGGCAACTTTGGAGGTTGCGTTGGGTGTCGCGCGCAACTGAATTAGTTGCGTGCGACAGCCCACCGCGACTGTTTGAGATGCGCGCGGCTTTTTCTGCGGCAGCACTAAGATTTAACATAGGAGCTCCTAAATCTGCCATTATTGGGTTTTAGGCACGGGCTTAAGCCTAATTATCAGGTTTAGTTAATTAGACCTTTGTTTTGTCTTTTATCTTTAATTTGTGCTAGTCTTTTGTGTTTTGTGGCTTAACTAGTCTTCCAAAAGTATTCTTCACTTTGATCCAACACGAAGATGGTTTTTATTTATCGTCATTGCACTTCCTGTCGGGATTGGAGGCCAAAAGTAGATGTCTACAGAATGTAGTCTTTTCCATGTCTTATTCTGCCATGAGAATCTTGTTGTACCCTGCATATCCATCCATAAATGAGAAAAATGCGTGGTTCGTTGTATTATCTACCAAAATTTCGATATGTGGTAAAGGGAAGTCTTCATTTGGACTTGCCTTATTTAAACCTCTGTAGGGGACACACATATTCTTACCCTTCAATCTTTTTTGGGAACTTCTTTTTTTTTTTAGAGCTACATCGGGTTTCATTTGACATACCTTTTGTTTTATAGGTTTCGTTCGTAGGAATAGTGGTATTGTGTGTTGGGCTATTTCTCTATTTATGCCTGGCATATTTTTGTATGACTAAGCGAACAAATCTATAAATTCCTTTAGTAGGTTTATTAAATCGGTTCTTTCTTCTGTATTAAGAGTTAGACCAATTTTAACTTCTCTTTTAATTGTTGGATCCTTTGAGATATCAACCGTTTCAGTATCTTCAACTACAGGTGTTTTTATTCTCAAGTGTTTCATTTCCTTAATTATTTCTTTGTCATTTTCATTGTTTGCTAAGCAATGCTTATTATCTTGTGTAAGGGAATGACACGAGTAGTAATTGGAAGAAGACATATTAATAAATTCGGAAATCATTACATCAAATAAAGAGATGTCCGTTGGGACTTGACTACTAACTAACGTAAGGTTAGACTTTGAAGTAGAAGGGAGAGAAGGAGATACTACTACAAAAGGTTTAGAGGAGTCAACTAAAGAATACTTGAATTTAGACTCAGATGACTCAGACTCGTCGAACATTGGTCCTTGTCCTGTTATTATGGAGATCCTTCTTCTACTTGGTGTAGTCAACTTCACAGTCTTTCTCTATCCTTGGACTAATCCTTCTACCTGAGTAATGAGCTTTGTGGGATTGAACTCTTTGCTTTGCAAGACCATTTGAATAAGTGCCGAATTGTGATTGATACGTCTAGGCTCGTTTTTCTCGTAGCCAAAGAGTAATCTCATGATGATAAAGTCGAAGCATGGAGGTGCTTTCTCTTTTGGGGTAGGAGTTGGGATATCATCCAAGACGTTGCAACCTAAGAAGATCTCGAACCCAGGTTGTCTTATCCCATATTTGACAAAAGGTTCAGGAAATTTGTGACAAGGGTAGTTCTCACCCTCTCTTACGAATTGACCATTTAGAGTGAGAGAATATCCATCCATTGGGATTGCTTTCTTTTGAGTATGAGCATTTCTCCGTGCATTAATCTTTTCCCAAGCCTGCTTATAGCCATTTGGAGTCAGTTTAAAACCCAGTCCAAAAGTATCTAATTTAGGAAGGCCAGGCGATCCCATTTACATTGCTAATCCTTTCTTCTTTTCTAGAGTCATTCAAGGAACGTGTCCTTGTTTTCGGAGTATACCATTGACTATCATGTTCGAATAGTGATCGTAGTGAAGAGGGGTCTTTTCATCTTTGACGGTAAAAAAGACATCTTTTGCGTTCAATCCCGATAAGTCTTCATCGTCATCATGCTCCACATTTATAATATGCTTAACAATTACCTTAATCCTCATTTGAGAAGCATCGATAGTGATAGGAATTCCTCCAACTATGACCTTCACTTGTTGATGAAGGGATGAAGGGACAGCCTTAAGGTCATGAAGCCAAGGGCGTCCTAACAACAAGTTGAAAGAAGATTTGATATCTACCACTAGAAAAGTAGTAGCATGTTCAATGAATCCTGCCGTGACATTCATGGTGATAGTTCTAAGATCTTCGTGACGAGTGTTATCATATCCCTTATTCCTTGTGTAGATGGAGAAAAATCTTCATCTTTTATCCCTTACATCATCACAGTTCGTAGTAGGCAAACATTGATCGCGGACCCATTGTCTATAAGAGCCATTGGGATATTCATTCTCCTGTAGATTACTGTGAAATTAAGGCCTTATTATGCTTATCACCCTCAAGAGTTAGATCCTTGTCATAAAAGGTTATTAGGTTAATGGGACTTGGAATATCACTCGTGAGAAAATTAGCTAACCACGCAGAAGTGATTTCAGAATCTATCCTTACTTTAGCCAAAGCATCCATTACTGCAACTTTATGCTCGGGATGTGGCCTATATTTTCGTTACGTTCATCTCGACCTTAGTCTTCTTAAGTTGTTTTACTACATCATTATCTTCTATGATGAGTATGGGAATTTGTTGAGTAGTAAAAACAAGGTTGTGTTGTAATGGAAGGTTGCATTCTCCTTGATCTCGTGAGGACATCTATAGTTGAGTCTTCTTCATCCTAAATATCATCTACTTGATAGATTGTAAAAAGTGGAGTTTCTTCCAAATTTTTGAGGTAGACATCCTCATCATTTCTTTCCCAAACTCCATTAATAGTAGCATCTTTTTTCTAGAGTTATTTGGACTAACTTGTTGCTATCAATTAGTCCTTTGACTAGATCCTTGAACTTGAAGCAATGTTTAATGGTGTGTTCCCCAGATTGATGGAATGGGCAATAGAATCCGTCTTTTCTTTTCAGCAATTCAAAAGGTCTTGGCTTGAGGGATTTAATCTTCCCATTCTCGAGGAGCTTTTGAAACATGTTTGCATAAGAGGTCCCAATTAAAGTATAAGGCTTGTTGTTCCTTTTGGGTTTTTCAACTACTTTGAGGGAAAAGGGTTTTCTCTCAATAGTCTTAGCAATTGTAATCTTTTCCATATCACCCTTATTTTGAACCATTTTTAGACGGTCGAGGAGTCCGCAACATATATCGATTGCCTCTCTCAGTGTTTATGAGGTGCCATACCTCATCTTTACTGGTCGGTGACTCACATATAGTTTGCTTCTTGGCATCGAAAAAGATTTCTTCTTCTTCTTCTTCGATAGCAAGAGTCTCTTCAACTTGTTTAATGAGGGTTGTTGGATCGTCATGATCTTCCTCATCAGAAATAGCCAAGGAGCTTGAAAGTGGAGCGTTATTGATACTTGGCTTCTAGCTTGCAGGAGGCAATAGAAGTTTGTTATTATCAATGAGATCTTGAATAACTTCCTTTAACTTCCCGCAATTTTCAGTAGGATGGCCCTTGCCTTGATGTTACTTGCAGTGTGCATTGGAGTTCCAACTAGTTGTCCTCTTTTCGAATGGTGGATTCCAAAATGGTCCAATGGGAATTATAAGACCTTTGCCTGTAAGCTATCAAATACGGTGTCATAACTCATACCATTAGGTGTGAAGTTTCTCCTCAATGGCTTCTTTTGTCGTTGGTTGTTCATTGCCAGGACCTCATTCAGATTAAAGGTGTTAACATTATTCGAGTGTGTAGTATTAGAGGAAGAAGGATTGTCGCTCTTCTTTTCTTTCCAGCCATTGTTGGAGTTATTAGCAGTTTTTTGCTTTGTAAGGTCGTCTTCAATGTTGATTCCCATGTCACAGATGGTCTTGAAAGTGTTCAAATTGCTTTGGTATTTGATATTCTTATAGTACTTTTCCTGAAGATTCTTAATAAACATCCTTACAGATTCTTTCTCAGTGGGCACCTCAACAATTTTAGCGGATTTTTCCATCTACTTATTAAAGAAAGAAGTAAAGCCTTCATTCTCTTTTTCTTTCAACATCTCAAGTTCTCTATGGCCAATTTGGACTTGGACGTTACATATGTATTTATCTATGAAAGAGTTTATTATGTCATCCCAAGAAGAGGTTTTCTTCTTTTCAAGGGAAAAGAACCATTGTTGGCAAACGGTCTCTAAAGAAGTGGGAACAAAGTGTGGAAAACCTTCTTGTCAATCCCCTTAATGTTCATTATAGTTTCAAAAGCTCTTAAGTGAAAGTAGGGGTTGTTAGTTAGTTTAAACTTAGGGATGTCATTGTCATTGAACTTATGCGGAAGAAGGTCCTTGTCCACTAAGACCCTCAGTGAGCTAATCCCCTAGAACTTATAGTAATTGGAGAGCTTGCTCAAGCTTTCCTCCATTTTCTCCAGTTGTTGTTGTTTCGCAAGGTCATTGACTTAAAGGGCAAGGGTCTTCATCATCTCAATAAAATTAACAAGGTTTTGCCTAAGCTCATCAACTTCTAGTTGGTTTGCCATTAGTATGAACTTTTTTCAATGTCTGATGGGCTTATCAAAAAGTAGATCTTGAAAGAAGGAGTTGTCCTTGATTAATAGTCCCTCTTTTCTTGACCAAGTACTATAAATTAAAGCATATATTTTTAATGACTTGACTAAAATTGACTTTATTGGTTTTTAATGCAAAAATAGGTTGCAAAAATAGGGTGCAAATTTTTAGGAATCAAGTATAGGGTTCAGACATTATGGTTAATCAAGTATAGGGTTCAAACAACATGGTTTTGTTTGGAGGCTTAATATCCGATGTACCCCCCTAAAAAATAACGAAACAAACGCGCACACAAGACTCGCTAGACATGGTCAAGGTGTAACATATACACAAAGTTTGTGCTTTAGAAGTGAGTGAAAATGACATGATTTCACTCTTATGTAAGACCATGGGATTATGCGCTTAGACTCTTTTTAAGGGCTCGATATGGTATATACCATGAATAAATTGATTAATTAGACTCGGTGTGAAGACTTGGGCAGAAAACTAGACCATCGCACAAGCGATGGAACTGTCGCAGTGCGACATTGCTGTCGCGTCGCGCCGGACACTAGCGTGTCGCACCACAGGCTAAACTTCAGCATCATTGCTGAAACGTCACTCTAGGTCTGTTTCCAGTGTTCTAAATTAGAGGGAAAATCCTATAGTCGTAGAAAGTCAGGTTCGATCAATTTTTTTGGACTTTAAAAACTCATACTAATTAGTTAATTAATTAAGCAAAGTCCTTTAGTCATTAATTAGTTTATATAGACTCAAACACAAGTCAAACAAATGGTTAGTGTAATATGCACAAACAAGAGATGCACAAGTAGTCTAGTAGGTAAAATATGATGTAATGAGTTTGCAACATAACCATGGCTCTGGTTCTCTAAAGTTCAAGGATAAGGGTGAGTAAAAGATGGTCCATGGTTATGATTCAAAATGCACCACACGGAAGCCTTACTTTGGAAGGGTTGGCGCGTGTAGATGGGACCCTGCAAGTTGAACTTGCTTCCATGGTTTGGTGAATTCACAAAATCGGATGTACCCTTCATTGCCAAGAGCGTTCGATTGGGTAGATGGAGCGTTAACTCAAATAGGATCATGGCCATATTTAGAACACACATGGGTTCAAAAATGTGAGAAAAACTGAATCAGGAAGTAGAATCGAGCAAATAGTACTAGAACAGGTCGAAATAATAAGGTAGATTTCTAGTTTAGTGTTGGAAGAACTTAGAGCAAGACAACAGAGTCTGTCATGAGAATATGACTCTGTCGCCACGCGACATTATTGTCGCACAGCGACAGAGCCATCGCACCTCTCTTTTTTTAGCGCTAGTTCAATGCCTTAAGAGCTTTCTGTTCATTGAATTTTCCAATTTTTCGCAGCTTTATTTCAATCCTAGTTGTGAAAGATATTTTCCAAATTTCTTATGTGTAAAAATCCTATGTTTTTTTACGCATACGGATGGTCTATCCAATGCGAACCATTTTTATTCTTATGCCAAAATTTTCAATCAAAATTACGCACATGACTACCTAGAACTTTTCGAGTCTCATCCACTCCTTCAAAATCATTGCCAAAATAAATTTTAGGAATTAAAATAGAATTCTTCCCTAGTGAAGTAGCTAAACAACTATGGGGAATAATTTCAAGAATCCCACACTTGAGCTTCACTTTGATCATACACTTAAGCATGGTGGCGTCCAAAGGGAAGGAAGCTGGAGTAAAAGAGTCTCCAATAAGTTATTGGAACTTGTAAACCGTTCACAGGGTGAAGATTACATCTATTCACGATCCATGAGATCGCTAAGTCCATAGTGGTATGAAACCATGATATTCGGGGATGAAGGTACAAATCCTACCTATAAGAGATTGAACCAGCCCCTAAAAATAGGCCTCTACTTTATTCTTCTCATATTCATGTGCGCTTTCTGACTAACATTTAATCAATAGGTTAATCCCAAACATGTTTAATCTATGTTTATTGAATATTAATGCATAAACAAATCTATTATTGGCGATCACTTGAATTAAAATCACATTAGCCTAAACAAGATTATTAATTATCTTATTAAGCGTGATTACAAATACAATTCCCTTTAAACTTACAAGAGAGAGCATGATCAAGCAATAACATAATATTATGATATCAAGCAACATAACAATCTATGATAATCATCATCATCATCATCATAATATTAATAATAATAATAATAATAATAATAATAATAATAATAATAATAATAATAATAATAATAATAATAATAATAATAATAATAATAATAATAATAATAATAATAATAATAATACTCTCATCAAAGCATAATTATATTATCAAGATCATATGCATGATAATAACAAGATTAATAGCATATCCTAGCATGTCACTAGAAAGCAATAGGAAGGAAACTTTAGAAAGCTTTAGCCCTAACATGATACTAACATGATATAAGAAATAGGAAGCAACCTAAGCATAATACTAGAAACAAATAAAAGCATCCTAACATGATACTAGGAATATTAAGATAAACTATGCTTGTTTTGTAAGAAAATATAGTAATAAAACAACTTACTTTGTTGCCACGTATATTTTTATAATAACAAAATAAACACGTTAGCAACATCAAAGAAAATATTAAATCAAACAATTAATTTAAATAATTGAAATAGGAATTTGGGACCAAACCCTCAAAAATTATCAACTTTCACGTCTACGGCGACGGAAAATTGAGCTTGGCTAGGTGTGTCGAGAACTCGTGAATGCGGTATTTTATTTCAAAAGGAAAGGCTTAGAAAAAAAGAGAAAGAATAAGCTTTAAGCTTGTTGTAAAAGAGAATAGAATAATGTTTATGATTGGGAATGATTAAAAACGGAAAATACGACCCTAATTATAGAGAAAATAGATCGGAAATGATCAGAAAAAGACTGAATCCTATCAGGAATAAAACTGCCCTTGTCTCAGAACGACATGGTCTAGCGCGACGCAACAACCCTGTCGCGGTGCGTTAGGCTTGTCGTGGCACATCAGCTTTGTCGTTCTGCACTGATTCACGCAGTTTCTAAAATCCTTTATGGAATCCTTAATCTAATTAAATTCGACTAACAATGTCCGTACTTATCTTTAAAAATCAGATTTAATCTCTTTAAAAAGTTATTTTAATACAAATAGAATTCTTTATTTTCATAAAAGATATCATTATTAGTCCTAATCTCATCAGAACTCAAAATAACCTTCTAGATTATTCTAGAGGTTAAAATTAATCCTAATTACTTAAGGAATATTAATTAATGGGCCCTCCACTGGATCATAGGGCCATAAAACCATTTTAGGCTCAATTTAGTATTTTAGACATAACTTCCTCATTATTCATCGGAATTGGGCTTATAATATAATGTTGGAAACCTTTATTATGAACCAAACGAAATTGGACTGGATATTTTCATAAATAGAGGACATTTTAAAAAAATAGAAAGAAGAGTTATTTTTATTAAAACAACCTTATCACAAGACTTTTCATACTTTCACTTCATTCGATAATCAAATGACATGAAAGGTACTCATCTGTGGGCTTGGTTTTTAGGGAGACACAATTAAGTGTCTACCCCACTAGAAAGATTTTAGGACTATCGCGACACGGCAAAATATACCGTGTCATGATGCTAGAAACCGCGTCATATTAATCACAAGAATATTTCAAGTCTTGTCCACTCTTCATAATTAAATACCGATCACTCAAATCGATAAATAAACCAGAATCCTCCCTAGTGGAGTCGTCAAATTGTAGGCGTCGTTTTAATCGTGCTTACGTAAGCATGTTGTGAATATGCTTAGTGTAAGGAGGGTGTTCCAATCGTAGGGGTTCCTTATCCTTTAATACCAATGGCTCTTTAAAAGCCTAGGACTTTACACTTGTTAGGGTGTAGGGGGACCTTGAATAAGAATTGAGCTTATCATCACACTTTTTTATAAGAAACAAGAAGAAGTTGCCAATGAGTTTTAGGAAAACTCATAAACCTCGTTCATGCCTTTCTCCCAAGTAGAGTTCAAGGGATATTTAGCATGAATCGTACGCTTACCCATTCCTAAATTTTTCTACGCATATCAGAAATGAGTTTGGGAGCGAGGGTACTTATATAATGTTCCTTTTAGGCAGGAATCGTTATTCTAACCCTAGTGCGACCTCTACTAGCTCTTCCTTTTTCACAATTTCATCACCAAACAATATATGAAACGTGGCTCCTTAAAAAACTAAGTTAGTTGAATTTATTTACAAGAATTAATCACATAGGAATTACATTTCAAAAGTTGTTATTCTTTGTTTAATCAAATTTGTGAAAAGAACAAGTAATAAACAATG
Organism: Chenopodium berlandieri; assembly: GCA_034703905.1. NCBI lineage: Eukaryota > Viridiplantae > Streptophyta > Magnoliopsida > Caryophyllales > Amaranthaceae > Chenopodium > Chenopodium berlandieri. Next base: position 30,969,125 of record CM068278.1, read on the forward strand.
TTTGCCTTGACTTAGGTGATAAAACAATCAATTAAATTATTCAAATTCTAGTCTTGATTAACACAAGAATACTGTGTGAATTAAATTAAATAAAATTTTATTTAAAGTGATCAAACAACACTAATTATTCAGTTAAAGATATTTTAAGAATAAAAGAAAAGTAATTTATCTATGTGCTAAGGATACTAACCGTTCTTCTTTTCTGTTAAATCTCCGTTTAATGCATCTATGGACTTTCTTTATTCTCTGTACCTCCAAGGACTTCAATGGATTCAATTAGGGTTGGAATGTATTTGGGAAGAGAAAAGAAAAGTAGCATGATATTAAGAGAACTTGAGGGATTAGGGTATTCAGAATACTGGGGTTCGAGTTCTTATTTTTTGTCCCCCTTAGGTTTGAACGAAGACCCCTATTTATAGGCATAGGAATCTAGGTTAAGGGTTTTAGAGCTGCACTGTTAAGTGGCATGCGCAACTCTTTGAGTAACGCTGGTATGGCCAGTGCAACTCTATGACTTGCACTCGGCAGGCGCACGCAACTCATTTAGTTGCGCTGGATGCGGTTAGCCTTATACGAAAAGTTATTTTAAAAACTACCATAACTTTTTATTGCAAATTCAGATTAAGGCGTCTAAGATATGATTGAAAAGATCTTAATGTCTACTTTCTAATTCAGTTACAATTAGGTTAAAATCTATTATGTATCAAAATATATGGCCGTTGGAGTGCAAGGATGTCTGTTTTAGGGCCCGATTTAGTGTTTTGATCGTAACTTCTTTGTTTTAGCACGAAATTGGGCTTATAATATACTGTTGGAAAGCTCTTCTAAAGGGATATCCATTTGTATAGGACTTTCACAGAAATATGATGGTTGGTTTATCTGTTTCGCTCAGTTTTAATCAATGTAAGATCCATTGGATCGAATCATCGCATTTGCCTCATTTGGATCCGTTATTTACCAAGTTTAAACATGTATGAGCATGTTTGAGGCCTAATTAGTTATTCGACAAGGCTATAAGATAACTTGGTCTCAAATATGAGTTTTAACTTACTTCATAATGCATTTCGTAGTCCATAAACAATTCAATTATGATCTAGCATGAAACATTGATTTTTGTAACATCATCGCACTTCCTTCCGAGACAAGGGGCCAAAAGTAGGTGTCTACAGTTATCCTCAACTTTGATCGATTCTAGAATAGATGATTATCAAATTAGTCAAAGAAATAAAACCGAGACTCATTATGTAAAGTTCATTAAGAATAAGGAATCTTTCAGTAGTGTGGAGAATGTGAAATCTATTCTCGATTCGCTAAATCTTTGAGACAAGTACATACTAAGGCTAGAAAAAGAAATTTTCCAGTATTAACACGCTAAAGAATCTAAGTTCATCCTTTACAAATGTAGAATGATTTTACATGTAAAGGCGGTCCAGGGTGATGCCAATTCAAGAAAAGAAATTGGTAAAAAAGATTAAAGGGGATATCCTCTCAATTATGGCATCATTGGTCCAAAGTCCATCAATATGTCATTGAAACATTAGCTTGATTTTAACAAGTTAAAAAGATGATAAAGGGGTGGTTTTTCGGCTTTCGTAGCTTAACACGTGAATAAAGTCTTTGACACTCTTTTGTCAAAATGCAGTATTTGATGTATACAAAATAGAAATACATGTCTCAGGATTGGAGGCATATATCCAAATCTAGTGAGAGAGAAGAAAATCAGCAACTCTCTCTAAATTTTCGTCCACCGGATGAAAACACGGGTCTCGGGACTGGGGGAACGTGCGTAAATAAATGCGACATCGCACGTCGCTCTTTATATAGGGGGTGGACGGACACCCTAACTGTCTGGTAAGCCCGTATGCTCACTAGCAACCGAATTTGCTTCGAGATCGCACGTTACTCTTTATATAGGGGTTTGATGGACACCCTAGTTGTTTGATAATTAGTAAGATCACTAACTACCGTATTTTCTTCCAATCAAGAAGTCTCTGTTCTTGAATGGTTCGACGTGGCAGTCGACTCGTTTTAGCTAATGCCTAATGAAAGAAACTAGTAAAAAATTCTACCGTTTAACTTACGAGAGGTAGATCATGTTGGCTGGGAAGAGGTGAAACTTTATGTAACACCTACGCCATACATTTTTACGTTGTATGATAATTCCTTACAAGTTTACGCTGTATGATAACGCCATCCTTTTTGCTGTCACCGCCAAAAAGAAAGAAAAGAATGTGACATTACTAAAATCAGTACAGTAAAATGACAAACATGTCTATAGGAGGTTTTACGTAAAGCACCACTACGGAACTTCTTAAGACACGCTCACGAAAAACGTCCAAAGCGTATGATTAGGGCAGGCACAAAGCACGGTGTGCATGCAAGATGATCCAAAAAATATAAAGAAGAAAATAAACTATAAAAACGCAAAGAAATTTAAAAGATTTCAAAATTTGCGCGTCATTACGTCTACTAACGAGCAAAAAACTGTTAAAAATTAATTAAACGCATCAAAATCTGGTACTGGTCATTTAAGTGACCAGTGTACGTGCACAACTCAATGGCTCGCGGTTGCAAGGCGTGCGCAAGAAACTGGGTTGCGCTGGGATGCCATGCACCACTTGATAAGTTTCACACAACAATTTGATTAGTAAAAAGAATTTGAGAAGCACGACCTACAGCTCACTCTCTTCTTCTCCTCTTTCTCAATTTTGATTACTTTCAATTTTATTTTTTTTGTCGTTTGCATCTAAGGAAAGTAAATTTTACTAATTTAATTTTACTAGACTTTGAACCTGGTCAATAAAATGGAGAAAGCCGAATGAAGTATCCTAAGTAGAAGTTGGGGTTTTTTATTCGACTTGTTTTCATGAATTTGTTGGTTTTATGTTATTGTGATATGTTTACGCAATATATTGCAACAAGTTTCATGTGAAGTGATAACGTATTGATTTTATATGAGCATATACAAGCATACATTGGATTTTGAATTTAAGATTAAACTTTATTTCTCATTTTTTGCTCACATAGACTATACTCGTTTATTTTAATGTAAATTGAAGTGTTTAGAACAACAAATATTCATTAAAATTATAAATAAAATTTTGAACTTTGATAATGGCATGAGATTATTCTTGCGACATGTGTTTATTTTTTCATGCGTAAGTTGCAAAATTGGTTTTATCAATGGTAAAGATAACCAATGGTTATTATTATTCAATTATAAAACTGTGATTTTAAAATTTGCACAAAACTAGTTGGCGTTAGGAGATTCTTGAAGACATCATCAAAGCGGTGTAATTTCAAACTTGTAAGCCCCCATTTTTTCTTTTAGAATGTTGTAGCCCCAAGTGTTGGGTGACTTTAATGAATTGCTTGTTTTTTAATAATTAGACCCTTTCATTTTGTTTGAAATGCGTCTAGAAATCCTATGTTTTGTCTTATTTTGATGACAACTAAGATCTTGGAAACAATTAAACTAGTGTGTTTATATTGTTTTCAATTTGACCATTTATAGTTTTTAAAAATGAAATTTTTCAATCCTAGTAATATTAGTCGTTCGTTGGACACAAGTAAGAAAAAAAATGGAATATCGTTCGATTTTTTCCTTTATTCGCGCTATATTTAAATTCTTTCTTTTGAGTTCAAATTTTGTTGCTGATTTGAAGCTCAAGAAAGTAGATGACATCCTCCTTATGTGCAACAATTGATAAAAATGAAGACTTCTTAATTTAGAATTTAGGAGTCTCTTATTTAAAACTCATGAAATTTATGTAAATGAAGTGTTTTGATACAAATTTCATGATGAATGATTGAGTATTAAACTTTTGTATGAGCAAGTATTTTGTATGCATCTGAATTCTATTTTGAAACTCATGATTTTGTTTCTTATCCTTTATACTAGTACTCTCTAACTTTTAGAGTAAATTAAAGTATCGAAACAACAATTATGCACTAAAATTAGTCTTTAAGTTGAACTTGAAAATGGCTCGAATATGTTTTATGTATGTAGTTCGTTTCTATGGTCAAGTTTAGTTGTGAACTTAGTTATCGGAACAAAATGATTATTAACTCATTATGATGCTTTCGAAATTTGTAAGGCTCGAGATCTACGTAAACCATTTGTAGTTTAGGTGATTCTCCAAAGTAGCTCGAATGCCATGAACATCTTATTTTGTTTTTTTTTTTATTTTTTTTTATTTTTTTTTTATATTGGAAGCCCCATGTATCGGGTTATGCGCATTCTTGCTATTTTACAATTATTGGAGCCCCCAATTCGGGGTAGTTTTAAACTTTTAATGACTTTCCATTGTTTAGGCCATTCATATAATAATGATATTGAGATGGACCTATTTGTATATCAATTTTTTTTTGAGATATTTAGAACAATGACACGACTTTTGCATTTTAGTTAAAGTCATATCTCAAGAAAGGAAGTTCGTTCTTTACATGTTTACAAACAAAAATCAATTGTGTTTAAGGTTTAGTAATATTACCTAATGTCAAAACGTTTGTAAAGATCATTGCGGTGATTTTATTCTCAAAGTTGATTTAGAACATCATATATTTTCTTTGTTCTTATCAATCATTGATTATGGTCTTGTAGGTGGTTCGTTTACCATCCCTTAGCAAAATTCGCTGGAGGACTAGGTGAGAACAAGTTTGAGTCAAGAAGAATTCGAATCTTAGTTCATTTCTTTTGGAATTATTTATGTATATACATGTATTATCCAAACGATAATTGAAAATCTGAAATTTTATTTATTTGAGAAAATGAAACAAAAATTCAAGAAGGTAATTTTCAAGACTATGTTATTTCGAACTAGACTTTAAAATTTTGAGGGGGTCCATTAAATTTTATGAAAGTTTGTTTTGAAAATAAAATGAAGCAACTCTTCAAGTAGGCAAAATACATAATCATATTATTTTCAAAACTGGAACCAAAATGGAATGAAAAGTCTAGCTCGTAATTGAGTGTGACATTTTTGTCCAAGATTGATGAAGGTAAGTTGCAATTTACAACTTATTTTAACAAAGATATGAAAATGTGAACAAGCTTTTGTATATCTAGTTTTGTCTATGGTTTTTTTTTTTTTTTTTTTTTTGGTAAATAAAGAATTTTATTACTAAAAGGTGAAAATTTATAACTTACAAAAGCTAAATTGTAACCCTAAAACTACATAAGCCTGAATCTAGGCAACCAAAACACCAAATATTTCCCAAATTCAAAAGTGCCACCGTCTAAGAAGGGTTCACCAAGGATAAAAGGAACATACCTGTTCCCAACTTCCAGCCACCTTTTATGAAGGTTGCTAGAAGAAAGAGATAAGACAACAACAAAAACGAACAAGCCCTTCCTAAACTCATCTACAAGACAGACCAAACACAAGGAATAGACAAAAAGGCAGCAAACATAAGAATTAAGAAAAACATACTACATCCAAGTTCAGAAGAAGAACCAGGACCAATCAGCAACAAAAACACTAAATCACAAAAAATTACAAAATAAGCAACTTCCTATCACTAACAGAGCATCTAAAAGCCACATTAACAATTATATCTCTAAATACTTGAAATGAGGACTTGCAACTTCCTGTAAAGATAAGAGCATTTCTTAGTCCAAATATTGTGAACTCCCTCAGCAAAACACATATAGGCCTAGATTTCCTGCACAAGCTAGCAATCCATTTGATTTCATCTTCAAAGGGAATAACACTTCTGTAAAACTTCAGCAACTACAAAACAGATTTCCAAACCTCTTTAGAATAGGGACTGTCAAAAAATAAATGCTGCACAATTTCTTGTTTTAAGCACACAGAAAACAAATAGGATCATAGTTGATATGCCATAAGAGTAATCTATCTTTAGTAGCCAGTCTATTCAAGACAGGAAACCAGAGAATAAACAAAGATTTTGGAGAAGCCAAATTATTACAAATAATCCTTCTCCATTCCTGCTTAGGAGCTAGCATAACTAGGAGCTGGTAAGTTTTCTTGATCTGAATTTTCCTATGGTGAAGAACATCATCCCAACCTCTAGCATCATCAATAATACTTCTACAACCAAGGATTTTCCTCACACTGATGAGTGTCATTTATGGCACTCATAGGGTAGTCTTTTAGGATGTTTTCACCCTATTTTACAGTTTTCTTTTATCATTTTGGTCTTTTCTCCTTTAGTTTCTCTATTTCTTCTTTCTTCGTGTTTTACTTTCCTTTATGTGGTTTTCTTCGTGTTTCCCTTTAATATTGCTCTTTTTCTCTTCTATTTTCTCTCTTTGGTTACTTTTGTTGGTGCTTAAGGAGTTAGCTTTGCAAAGGAATCAAGAAGAGCAAAAAGGGCTAAGCAAAGAAGAAGCAAGCTCCTTGGAGAGGGATTGGAGAGGGCATGGAGAGGGTGCTCATCATTTGCCAATTACCGCGGGCGCGAGTCCTTAGGGCCGCAGGCGCGGATAAAGTGCATCAAGTTGGGGATTTTTGGCAGAAACTCTCCGCGCCCTGGCAGCGGTCTAGCCACAGGCGCGTAGATTCTAGAGAGACCGCTCTTCTTTTTAGGGATTAAAATTAATATGTTTGTGATTTAATTTATTTTGTCTTTCAATATCATCATGATTAGTGAGTAGATTAGTTTCTAGGGAGAAGGGGAAGCATGCTTGATTGATGATTTTTCTAGTTGATGATCATGATTGATTGAATTTTTGCAATTAAATTGGTTGACATAGTTGTGCATGTGATTAATTAGACTAGGAGTGATCAACCTATAAGATTAATCTATATTGCATTGCAAATTTCAATGACATGAATCCTTGATTTGAGAATTACTTTAAATGATTGAGTTTGATTGTGATTCTCCTTGTTAGCCATTCATTGTGAACCCTAGCTTGGCTTATAAGAGATAGCCTTTGGATTCCTTTGATTGCAACTATCGTTAGTCCCTTGTAATGTTTAAATCAATTGAGTGATTTATCAATTATAGCATAATCATTGAGCTTGCATGTGGAACCTATATCTGATGAGTAACATTTATGTCACTGTTAGGGAGTAGTTTTAAAGCCATTTTCGTGTTTATTTTCCCTTATTTTTCTTTTATTCTTTTGTTTTCTCCTTTAATAATGTTTCTAGTTTATTTGGTAATTTTGGAGCATTTTAATTTATTTTCTTTATTTTATTAATTTTAGTTTATTTTCGTATTTTATTTTACTTTATTTGCTTGTATAGTTTTTGTTTTATTTTTATTAGTTTAGTTTTATATATGTCTCTTATTTTCTATTTCATTTTATTTATTTCTATTTTATTTATTTTAATTTATTTGCCTTGGTTTTGTTTTTTTTCGTCCTTTATTTATTTTCATTTTATTTTATTCTTTTTTTCTTTGTCCCAATCCTTTCTCGGTTTTGTGTGTAGGTGTTCGGGTTTCGTGCCAAGTGAGTTCGGGTTTCGTGCCAAGTGAGTTCGGGTTTCAATTTGAGTCAAATGCCCAAGCCCCATTTCATGAGCATGCTGCCAGCTCCACCAACAAGTTCCACCGTAACAGCCACCACGCAGCCACCTCCTGTCATCCACCACTAACCTCCATTTCCCCTGCTCCAATTCGCACCAACAACCACCTGACAACCGCAACTCAGAGCAACAGCCCCTGTTGCCTCCCTCACGCAACATAACAACTACCACTCAATTCCACTCACCCTCACCAACACCAGCAGCCACCCAAACCAAACCACAGCAGCCGCACCACCACCCTCACGCACAGAACCAACAGCCACCCTTCCCCTGCTCCTCCTCAGCTCCCTCTTCTCACATAAACACCACCATCTCCACCTACAACCTTCATTACACCACCAATCACCCCCGTAACCAATTCCCCTGCTTCATCTCCACCACAATCAACCACGCACATCAACAACAACCTCCACAAAACCTGCAGCCACCCAAACCACTAACACCGCTGCTCCCTCACGCACTCAACCACGGCAATCGTAACAACCACCATAGCCACCAATCGACTCAACCAAGTAACATCTACCACCACCTCCAATCTACCACTTGACCAGCAATCATCCGCACCTGCACCACCGTCAACAACTAGCAACAATTAAGCAACCAATCGAAACAAATTCGCACGAGCAAAATGCAATTCCAATTGGGTTCGACCAAACCGTTGAGAGTTCGGTCAAAGTACGAGTCAGAGACTTTCAAAATTCTGTAAATTGAAGAGGTGTGGTCGAACACACCCATGGTTCGACCGAACCAACCCCATAGTTCGGCCGCACCAACCCGTGTTTCGACCGAACCATGTCACGAGCTTCACGCGTGACTCATAATGAAGATCGAACGGTTTTTATATGATGCTTGATGATAAACAAGGAGGATGAACGGTGGTGATTCTTTGATGAAGCTTGATGATGGATTCTGATGAATGGTGAAGATGATAATTGAAGCAGCCAAAGAATCAAAAAAGAAGAGGAAATAGGGGCTGATTGTTTTTGGTGGGGATTTGTGGGTTTATTTTATTTTTAATTTCTTTCTTTTCTTTTCCCTTTATCTTATTTCTTTCATTTATTTTTGTATTTAGTTCTTATTTTACTTTTCCTTTTTAATTAATTTTCTTTTCTTTTCTTTTTCTATTTTCAATTTTTGAGCTGCTGTATTCATTTTAATCCCTCTCCAACATCAGAGCACAACACCAGCAGCAAGGCATAGCAAGTCAAAGGTGCCCCATCAGCAAAAGAGCATTACAGCAGAGCAGCAACAGCACAAAGCACCAACAGACAAAGACAGCAAACTGCAGCAACAAACCAGCACCAAAACAGCAGTGCAATTACAAAATCAGCAGTGCAGCAGCAAGAAAACAGCACCAGAATTCAGAGCAGCACTCAGCAGTGCATAAGCAGCAAATCAGCAGTACAGCAACAACCTCCCATAGCCTACAGCAGCTCAAAGCAGCACCAACCAGCACCAGAATATCACAGCAGCCACCCAACAGCAAAACAAGACAGCAGGCAACAAAGCACTGAGCAGAACAAGCAGCTGCATAACACAGAACAGTAAGGTAGAGAGTAGAGCACCAACACCAAAACCAGCCCCTGAACAGCAGCAAAGTGGAAAGCAGCAGCAAGGCAACAGAGCTTAGTTGTACAAAGCAGTACACCCAGCAGAACACATCACCAAAAGCAAAGAGACAACAAGCAAACAACAACACCAGCAAAAAAGAACAGTAAACAGAGCAAAATACAACGGGAACCTTAACTGAAAAAGAAAGAGACCAGAACACACACACAAGGAACCCGAGACAAGCCCTAAACAATCAAATATTTGCTTCCTGCCGGGATTCTACAAACTGAGTGAAAGACAATATCCTGAACAAGGGCATCAACTGATTTGCAACAACCAGTAAAGAGAACTGCATTCCTTTGAATCCAAATCCCATAAACTGTTTCAGTGAAGGCCACCTGGATCACTTTATTCTTTAATTTGGAACTTCTGCAGATTTTCTTCATCCAATCAATCTCATCACTAAACTGCTAAACAGGCTTGGAAACACGTAAGATCCCCAAAACCTTACTCCAAACCCTCCTAGAGAAATCACAATAAAAAAAAGATATTGAACACTTTCATTGCCATTCAAACAAAGGAAACACTTTGGATCACAATAGATGTGCCATTGAAGCAACCTATCCTTAGTGACAAGCCTATTCCATAAAGCTAGCCACAATATGAAAACACTCTTGGGAGTTGCTAAGTTATGGCAAGTAACTCTCTTCCAAGGAACTTTAGGCACTTGAGGCCTAATAGCAGCATAAAGCTTCTTAATTTTCAACTTGTTGCCCTGAACAAAACCATCCCATCCCCCTTGATCATTCACAATATGTCTACAACTCAAAATCTTCTTCAAGAACCAGGAGCATTTAGTAGGGGTAGGAGTGGTCCAACAATCTTTATACTTGAAATAGTAGATATGAACCCACTTAACCCAAAGATTATCAGCCTTGTGAGCAATATCCCAAAGTAACTTAGTGACAGCTGCTTTATTCCACTCAGGAAAAGAAAGCAGGTTCCAGCCACCACAAACTTTAGGAAGACAGACATTATTTCAAGCAACCAAAGACTTCTTAGCAGGAGGAGAGGATCCAGTCCAAAGAAAGCATCTGAACCTAGCCTCAATCTCTTTCAGAATTTTCTTCGGAAGAATAAAAATTGGAGCCCAATAAGTCTGGATACCAAACAACACACTCTTCACCAATTGAAGCCTCCCAGCATAGGACAGGTGTTTAGCCATCCACCCTTGAATTCTAGCAGTGACTCTCTCCACCAAAGGCCTACATTGAGCAATAGTAAGCTTCTTTGAAGAGAGAGGGACCCCAAGATACCTAAAAGGAATGGAGCCTTGAGAAACACCAAGAAGCTCCCTCAACTCATTCTGAACATCAACAGAGACTCCTCCAAAGTAGACTTCACACTTACTTGGTAGTATTTGATGTTTATAGGTTGATTTATTTTCACATAATTGTAAACTAATTGCTTTTTAGTGTGAAAATTTTTGTTTTGAGGCTTCCTAAGTGTGAAAGATTCAATCTTTATTTGTGATAAGTGATTAAAACTTTAAAAACCACTAAAGTCCATGTTATTTTGTGTTAAACTTTGTTGTTTTAATCATTTAGAGTTGATTGGAAACATAAAGTTTCAATTTTTGTTATAGAAATTTGGTTATCTTCATGTTAGAAGATGTAATTTTCAAGGATTCACAAAATTTAGATGTTGGAATTTTCATTTAAACATTAAAGTTCATATTTTTCCAACTTCCCCTTACTTTGTCAAATTCTCAAGTTTAGTTTAAATTGATTAAATTAAAAGTGAGAAATTGCCTCAACTTTGTTATTGCACCAAGCTAAACCAATTTAATTAAGAATGGTTCTTGGAATTATTTTGGTTATTTGTGTTTCGGGGTTTTCTGATGTCCTGCGGGAGAGTTACAACACCGAGACTGGAACCGGACGCCTATACCTGCAAAACAACGGAGACTCCTGGTGGTGGGAGCTCCGCCTCCAACGGTCAAGTTAGTACCTGATTAGGGAGTAATTAATGCGGAAATTAAAGTGGTTTGGTCTCTCTAGGTTAGAGTGTTTAATGCGTAATCCATGTGTTTTTCCGTGTCTCTCCCCTTAATGAGGATTAAGAGGGGTATTTATAACCTCGGGAAGCGTGCCACTCTCTAGGTTTAGGGTAAACCTAGGGCTGACTGGGCCTCTAAACAGGATTGGGCCTTGTTGGCCGGTTTTCCCATTTGGCATGGGTGGACACGTGTCGTGTCTCAATTGGTCCGTAAAGGACGTATCTGCGATTGACACGTGGCAGGCTCCTATTGGCCTACGTGAAGGACACGTGGCGGAACCTGGTTGGTCCACTTGTCAGTCGGTGATTGGTGGATAAAAATCCCCTAATCATTTGCCCCTCACAGGTGGCACGTGACTGGTCACGTGTCACCTGTGACAGGTGTCGCATGGTGACAGGCGACGGCCTGCTACAGGTGTCACCTTGCAAATGGCCGAGAGATTTTCCCGCCCAAATTTTGAATTTGGAAGTGACCCTTCGCCTTCTCACTTTGCCTATATAAGGAAGTGCTGACTTCGGTCATTTTCACATTTGAGAACTTTGCGAGAGAACATTCGGACCCCTGAACTTGCTCTGACATTTTGGACTTTTTCTGCCTACCGCATGCTCTGACAAGCCGTCTGCAAAGGATTTTCAAAAATTCACCAATCGTCACTCGTTCAGGTAACCGTCGGTTCTCTTACTCTTAATTTTTTCTTTATTATTATTTTTTGAAATGGCCCCATGGAAGCACACGACACGGCCTAAGTTAGTGATCAGCCGGTCACCGGGGACGGCTGAATCTAGGACTAGGAGTGCCGCCTGCCCATTTCTGGACCCATCTTTGCCCTTTATACAAAGTCCGACTGTATCTGTGTCTATGCAGAACGTGATGGCCAGAACAAAAAAGACTGCTAGGATCTCAAACTCAGACGGCTCCTCCCAAAGGGTGCCAATTAGTGAAACATCTAACCAGGCGCCAGATGTAGAAGTAAAGCAAAGCGGCTGCCAAGCCGACAGTTCTGAGGGAGGGGTCAAGGTGGTCCCTTCCCATTTCACAGTTGACATGACTAACTTTTCTCCTGCTCCTTTTAAGGGAGAGGAGGCGGGCCCCTCTGGGAGAGGGGAGGAGTCGTCCTCTTCGGACTCGTCAGAGGACGAGTCCGAGTCCAGTTCTTCTGGCCACGCTTCTCCAGGCACAGAAGAAAGAAACAGCCGCCTACAAGAGGCGAGGCTTTCTCATTCAGTTGAGAAGGGGGATAATTGGGCGGAGCCGTCCGCCTCTTACCGAGAGGAAAACACCCCCTACTACTGCACGGTACCCCGGGGCCGGATCGCAGCCATGCAAGACAAAGTGGAGAGCTTTATAGCTAACCACAGAATGGGCCCCGGATTTTTACTGTTCGTGCCGGATCCAGAAGACACTGTCGTCTGGCCGGCTGGTACCAGCTACGATTGCACCTGTTTTGGCTGCTATGTGGCGGCCATCAAGGCTGGACTGCGCTTCCTATTACATCCGGCTGTTCAGCGGATTTTGGATGGGTATGATTTGGGGTTATGGCAGCTAGCCCCCAACTCTTGGGTCAACGTACTCGGCTATGTGGCCGGGTGCGAAATGTACGGGGTGGAGCCAAGCTTTGAGGCTTTCGCCCACATGAACTACCTCAGCCGGACCCCTAAGTCGGGCGGTACCGGCTGGTATCAATTGACGAGCCACAGGGGCTACCTCATGACGAGAGGTAAGGCGAACAAGTGGAAGGATTGGCGGAACACCTTCCTTATTATTGAGAGTTCAGACATAGAGCTGAACAAACGCTTTAACAGGTGGAATAGGAATCCGCCTCTCCTTGCAGGCGGCCGCAGCATGCCGCCTGTTCCCCCAAAGGCTAGGGTGAACTCTACTTCAGGGGTGCGAGAGCAAGTACCCCTAAACTGCGTCCCGAGCTTCAAGTGGCTCTATGACGAGTACTTTTTGGCCGCCTGTGGCCTCAGCAGTCGGTGCTCTAGAGGTAGCCGGCCTGACAAATACTCTGTTTTTTTACGCTTTGTTTACTTGGGATTTTTGCTAACTTTGCTGTTTGTTCTTTTGCAGCTGACGCCATGAGCAAAATCACAGCCTCCAAGACTGCGGCGGCCATGTTGCGGGCATCTATCATGCAACAGTCTTGTACCGACTCCCCCAACAAGGGGGCACCCTTGGTGGGCTTCGAAACTCTTCCTCTTTTTGAAGTAGTTGTCTTGTGCATATACTAACTTTTTTTTCTTTTAGTCGGGCACTCCAAGAGCTTCTTCCTCGCAACAGCCGGACCCCAAGGCCCGGAGGACGACTGTTGCAAGCTCTCGTGGGTCTTCCAGGAAACAGGTGGCGGCTGAGAAGCAGCCGGCCACTCCCTCAAAAACTCCGGCGGGGCCGCCTAGAAGTATGGACAATTACTTGTAAAAAACTTTTTACACTTATTTCCTTCTTGACTAGGCCTAACCTGCTTTTTTATGCTTGATGCAGCCGGCCCTCTAGAGCCTAACTTGGTGGAGGTAGCCAAGTCTATGATCAAAGCAGTTCCTCCCTCTGAAAGGGAGGCGGTCAGGGGTGTCGGCACCCTTGACCTTGATGGGATTGCAGGGGTCCTTGCTGAGGTATACTTTGCATTTTTTGAGTATTTGAATTTCAGGACGCCTGTTATCTTTTTTCTTGGAAACTGACGTATGTTTTCTCTTTACTTAGGCCCTGCTCTCAGTGAACGGCCTTCGCAAGCCGCTTGATCGGAAGAATAAAGAGGTAAAGGCTGCAGAAGCTATGGCCGCCTCTAACTGTGATAAGGCAATGTTTCAAATTGCCCAAAATGAAGTTCTGACAATTGATATTCTTTATTATCAGGCGCAGGCTACCGCCGCTGTCCGGGCTCAGTTAGAGGCGGCCCAGAAGAGGAACAGCGAGCTGGAGGCGACCGTCTCCAATCTCAAGGCCGAGCTTAAACCCCTCCGCCAAAAAATGCTCTCCTACGAAGCCTTGGAGAAATCCTTGGCTAACATAGAGGAACGCCTGGTGACCCAGGAGAAGAGTCTCACTAAAGAGCTCTCGGAGAAGGCCGAGCAAGAGAAGAAAGAGCTCGTCCAAGAGATGATGGAAGACTCTTCCCAGATCCAGCGCATGACCTGGAGCCGCCTCTTCCCCAGTGCCGACTTCGCCTCATGGGAAAAAACGTACCGCCAGTGTTCTGATACATATAATCAAGAGATCCTGGCGGCTGCTGAGGACGAGGCGTTTGAGGAGGCCTTAGAGGGGGAGCAGCCAATAGTGGCGCTTGTGCCGCTTGGGGGCAAGGCATCGAAGAAGGATGCAGCTGAGGCCGAGTCCAGCAAGAAGAATAATGACCAGGCGGAAGCTGCTAATGTTGAAGATCTGCCCCCTTCTTAAGCTTTTATGTCTTTTTCCACGGCCTGCGTGCCGTTTGATTGTATTTACCCGGCCAGGGGGCCGGGGTTCTTAATATTTTAATCTTTAATGCAATTTTATTTTGCTTGAAATTTGTCTAAGTATTGCATATTTGGTAATGAATTGTACCCTGTACCGACTGTTTTGCATGGCCGATTGTAGACAGGTACGGATGGTTAGTCACGCCGCCTATTCCCCTGGACGACTGGTTGTCTGTTTCCAAACTAGGCGATCAGTCGGCCATTTATTCAATCGGTATTCGACCCGTTAAAAGACTGGATTACCTTTTGGCAGGCGGTCCTGTCATTTGTAAAATTAACCAAGTAGGAAAGGGTTTTCTTACTTGTATATTGTAGGCTAGACTTTAGGCATTCTATGACTGGATTACCCTTAGGCAGGCGGTCCTGTCATTTGTAAAATTAACCAAGTAGGAAAAGGTTTTCTTACTTGTGTTTTTTTTTGCTATAGGCAGTCTAGGACGATTGTTTCCTATCATAATCAGTGTGAATAGGTGTTGTATGAACTTTTTAATTTCATACTAAAAATTTTAAGGGGTGACTAAGTAAATATGGCTCTTACCTAGTCGCCTAGTGATTGAGTAGTAGAGGTATCAAGCGGTGGGTACCGGTTGTTCCCCTTTATTCGCCAATGTTTGTTGGCTATTAACTCGAATGGAAACCTAGTAGGAATAGTGGTTTGAGTGCCCTTGTTTGCCAAAAAACAGGTGGTTTACTCAAACTTTTTAGGTTCCATACCAAGTTTGAGAGAGTGCCTATGAGTTAACGTTGGTGTTACTCTGTCGTCCTCATTCTAGATTGAGTAGTAGAGGTACCAGGCGACAGAGGCCGGCTGGACCCCTTGATTCGCCAATGTTTGTTGGCTATTAACTCAAGAGGTACCCCCTGCATTTATCCCAAGTAATACAGGCGGTCATCCGACTCAGATGTCAACTGTTACCACTAGTTTGGTTAGTGATAAAAGTTATCCTTGTCTCAAAAACGGCTACGTGGTTGCCCTTGGGGACAGTCGTATAGGTGCCGTGTGATTAGTTTATAGAACAATGTTCCACCCAAAAGGGAGCTGCTCTCTGCGACGAATTTCATCCGGATGGATGCCGTCGGACGCCTGCTATAATGTTGGGACAGGTCGAATTGAATTTTCATATTTCGATCAGTTGGCTTGACACCTGGTGTGATCATGTTTTTCGATAGTTCTTGGTGAACTATATTATGTGAGGGTAGCCGATCAAGCGGCGTGCCCCTCTTAAATTAAACATAGAGAGTGGCCGACTATTTGTCAGTTGGCATGCCCCTCTTAAAATAAAAATGAATTTAAACATGGAGAGTAGCCGACTGTTTGTCAGTTGGCATGCCCCTCTTAATACAAAATTGAATAGTAAGTATGCAAGCTTTATTCAAGTAGTCCTTGACTTTACATTTTTCAAAAGAAATATTTCTTAAGATTATCTATGTTCCAAGTTCGAGGCAACGGCTGGTCGTCTGGTGTTTCCAGACGGTAGGTACCGTCTCTAACCTCTTCATAGATTCGGTAGGGACCTTCCCAGTTGGGAGTTAGCTTTCCAGACTCGTTAGCCCTTCCAACAGCTTCCATTTTTCTAAGTACAAAGTCCCCCACTTTGAGTGGACGCCTGTGCACTTTTCTGTTGTATGATCGAGTCATTCTCAGGCGGTAGATCTCATGGCGCAAGACAGCATAGCCCCTCTTTTCAGGGAGTGAGTCTAATGCCAGGCGCATGGCTTCCCAGTTTGCCTCTTCGTCATATAACATTACTCGAAGAGTCGGCTCGTAGTGTTCTATTGGAAGAACAGCTTCCGCACCATAAGTTAGGAGGAATGGAGTTTCTCCAGTCGCCCCATTTTCAGTCGTCCTAATGGCCCAGAGAACATGTTGTAGTTCATCCGCCCATAGGCCGCCTGCTCGTTCAATCTTTTTCTTCAGACCGTCTGAGATGATTTTATTAAAGGCTTCTACCTGGCCGTTTGCTTGTGGACGGCCGACAGATGCAAAGCAGTGTGCAATTCCTTGGTCACCCAACCAGCTTTTGAGAACAGGCGTCTCAAATTGGGGACCATTATCAAAAACCATAGACATGGGAACCCCGAACCGAGTGATGACATTTCTCCAAATGAATGAAATTACATCCTTCGTCTTGATTCCCTTAACAGCCTCCGCCTCTACCCATTTAGTGAAGTAGTCGACGGCAACAAGTATTTACCTTCTTCCGCCTGTAGCAGGCGTATATGGACCCAGAATATCCATGCCCCACTTAGCAAACGGTAGGGGGCTATGAATGGTGGTGAGGTCAGTAGCCGGACGGTGAATTTGTTTGCCAAACCTTTGACACTTGTCACATTTTTTCACCATCTCCATCGCATCTGCCTCTAAAGTAGGCCAAAAGTAGCCCTGCCGCCTTGCCTGTTGAGTAAGCGTCCTACCACCTATATGGGAAGCACAGTAACTAGAGTGAAGATCGTCTAGTATCTCTCGCCCCTTTTCTGGAGTAACACATTTTAAGAAGGGTTGGAGGTACCCCCTTTTGTGAAGTTCTCCCTTTATTATTTCAAAATTGGAGGCTCGTTTTTTCAGCACTGCCGCCTGTTGATGATCATCCGGCTGGGTACCATTTGTCAGATATGCCCTGATTTGATCCATCCAGGATGAGCTTTTGTCTAGGATTCCAATAGGGTCTCCCTCTATGCTTCTCTTCTCCACTACTTCCCAAAAAACGGTTCGAGGAGTATCACAGGAGGCGGATGATGCTAATTTTGAAAGTGCATCCGCTTGGTTATTTTCTGATCTCAGCACTTGGATCAGATGGAAATCTTCAAGGGAGCCGACTGCTTGCCGGACCGCCTGTAAATACTTGATCATGGCCGGATGGGTTGCTTCATATTCGCCATTGTATTGACTAACTATCAATTGTGAATCGGAATAGGCGTCTATTTTCCTTGCCCCTGCCGCCTTGCACATGCGGATCCCGGCTAATAAAGCTTCATATTCTGCCTCATTATTTGAATTCTGAAAGCTGAAGCGTAGGGCATACTCGTACCTATCGCCTTCTGGCGATTGACATATGACGCCTGCTCCATAGCCATTTGAAGTAGAGCTGCCATCCACATATACCTTCCAGACTTGGTCTGGAACTTGAGAATCAGTAGGACGAGTCATCTCAACAATAAAGTCAGCAAAGGCTTGCCCCTTCACTACTTTTCTAGGCTCGAAGGTGACTTCGAGGCTCTGTATTTCAATGGCCCATTTGATCATTCGGCCTGACGACTCCATGGTGGTCAGTGGCCGCTTGATAGGTTGGTCTGTATACACGACGACTGCATGCGCCAAAAAGTAGGGCTTTAACTTCTTAACAGCCATGAAAAGTGCCAGACCAAATTTCTCCACTAAGGGATACCTCAACTCGGCATTTTTCAGCACATGGCTGACAAAGTAGACCGGGAGCTGACAGCCGTCTCTTTCAGCAAGAAGAACAGCGCTTAACGCATGATCAGAGACGGCCAGGTACATATAGAGTACTTCTTTGGGCAAGGGGCTGACCAGCCTCGGCAAGGAATGCAAATGAACTTTTAATTTTTGGAAGGCCGCCTCAGCATCCGGTCCCCATTCAAACCTTGCCTTTTTCTTAATTGCCTGGAAAAAGTACAGGCATTTGTCGCCTGATCGACTTAGAAATCTTCCCAAGGCCGCCAGACAACCTGTTAACTTCTGGACCTCTCGGATGGTACGAGGCGACTGCATGTCGATGACCGCCTGCCCCTTCTCAGGGTTCGCCTCTATTTCTCTCTGATTAATGAGAAATCCGAGAAATTTCCCAGACTCAACTCCAAAGACACATTTCTTGGGATTGAGCATGACATGGTGCCGCCTGAGTGTGGCGAAAGTTTCTCGGAGGTCCGACAGATGATCTTTCTGAAGTTTAGACTTGACAATCATATCATCAATATATGCCTCGACATTCCTCCCAATTTGATCAAAGAACACAGTGTTTATCATTCTTTGGAAAGTGGCCGGGGCATTCTTAAGACCAAACGGCATGACAGTGTAACAGTATAACCCTTGATCAGTGACGAAGGCCGTCTTCTCCTGATCTTTCTTCCATAAAGGGATTTGATGGAAACCAGAGTAGGCGTCCATAAAACTCATCAAAGCGTGGCCGGCTGTTGAGTCGACCAGGTTGTCAATTTTAGGCAGTGGGTAACTGTCTTTTGGGCACGCCTTGTTTAAGTCTGTGTAGTCTACACACATTCGCCAGGTACCATTCGGCTTTTTAACAAGCACAACATTTGCAACCCAGTCTGGGAAGAAACATTGCCGAATGAATCCTGCATCAAGTAATTTTTTAACTTCGGCGGCTGACGCCTGACTTCTTTCTTCGCCATGGTTCCGCTTCTTCTGCCTTACCGGCTTCATTTTTGGATCCACAGCCAGTTTATGTACCGCCAGCTCAGAACTAATGCCTGGCATTTCATGGACTTCAAATGCAAAGATGTCCTTGTATTCTTTCAACAAATTGTGGAAGTCGTCACCTAGGACCCCTAGAGCAGTCGTCCCAACTTTGACTGTTCTGTCAGGACACGTGACATCTAAGATTAGGTCCGTATGCTCACCAGCCGGCTGAGGGCGGAATTCATCCGACCGCTCCTCTGCCAATGATTGCTATTTTTTATCTTTTCTTTCGGCCCCCATCTGGGATGCCTTTCTTTTCTTGCCGCCTGCTTCTGGAACAGGCGCACTCTCCTTGACATTGTCAAGGTCTATCTTTCCTCCACTGGACCCAGCGGCCATAACAGTGGGCTTGACGTCCGAGAGATAGCACTCTCGGGCCATCCTCTGATCTCCCCTCAGGGATCCGACTGTTCCATTATCCCTCTCAAATTTGAGTAACATAAGAGATGGGATTGTTACAGCCTTGGAATTATTCAGGGTTGGTCGTCCCAGAATCATGTTGTAGGCCAAGAGTTCTTCTACCACCAGGAATCGGACTACCATGTGTCGTCCTTCCCCTTTTTCACCCAGGTGGATGAGTAAATCCACTCGTCCTACAGGGTGGACAACTCCCCCTCCTAACCCTACTAAAGGGTGGGAGGCTGGATGTATACAATCAGTCTTGTACTTCAATTTTGACAGACATTTGCTACTGATAAGATCTGAGGAGCTTCCGGTATCTATGAGGATTCGGCCAACTCTCTGATTTGCCACTTTACATTCAATGACGATAGGGTCGTCATGCGGCCCCCTGACCCCTCCTAGATCTTCTTCAGTAATGACAATCTCAGGAAATGAATATTTGGAGGACCGTTCTGGGTGAACGGCGTTTACATCTAGCCGCCTGATATTGTTTTTGTTGCCCCTAATAGTGGGACCTCCTCCTGCGAAGCCGCCTGCAATAGTGTAGACGACTGCATCATCTGTATCAGAGCTGTCGGCCTGTTGATTCTTTTTGGCCGACTGCTTTTTCGAGGAGGTGTTCCCCGTGGATTTCTTGACAAAAGAGTCAAGATCCCCTTGCTCAGCCAGGCGGTCCAGATACCGCATGAGACTGATGCATTCGTTGGTGTGATGACCAACATCTTCATGATAATCACAAAATTTGTCTTGGTTCCGGTTGCTTGCAGAACCCTTCATGGGGACCGGCTTCTCAATAGTGATCCGTCCCTTTATTACTTTTAGGATAGCTTCGCTATCCTTGATAAACGCATACTTTGGAGAGTATGGTTTGAATTCTTTTTTCTTCTTCTGGGCCGGCTGTTTAGAGGAATCAGCCGCCTAGACCTCTTTTCTCTTCTTTTGATCTTTGTTTGACGACTGTATCTATCGTCCTTCTCTTTTGTCGAACTTTTTCCCGTCCGACTGTTTTGCTGTACTACAAAGATCAGTCGCCTGTATGTAGGCTTCTGCTTCAATCAAGGCCTCCTGAAGAGTCGCCACCCTCTTTCGAACCAGATCGAATTTGAAGGTCGACCCGTCTTTGAGACCCCTGAAAAAGTCAGTATAGGCCACCTCATCCGGTAACCCTTGAATCTGTATCCTCATCAGGTTAAACCGCCTGATATAAGATCGAAGCCCCTCCTTCTCACCCTGCTGAATTGTTCCCAAATCAAGGGACGTCTTCTTCGCAGGGATATTCATGGCGAAGTTGGAGGTGAACAAGTAAGCAAGCGTTCTAAAGTTGTTTACACAACCAGTCGGTAGGTTGCCGAACCATTGCTGTGCGATTCCTTTGAGAGTCGCTGGAAAACACTTGCACCAACTGGGATCATCCGACCCTTGAAGGTACATTAGGTTGGAGAATGCCATCAGATGATCTTCTGGGTTAGTAGTGCCGTCATAGGCGCCTATTCACCAAGTCTAAGCAACCGTAGCTGCCAGTCCAAAGGTTGGACATTTTTAGCTGCCTGTCCACCAAACGGAGGTGGCGGAATAAAATACTGTTGTTGTGGTACAAACGGTAAGTTTGGTACCGCCTGGTCGCTATGAAAGCCGGACTGACGGGAGGTGCCGCCTGACTGACTCTCATGATACGACTGGGTATGCCTCATCGAGGTATTTCGCAGACTTTCTTGGAATTCTGAAGTAGAGGCCGACTCAGACAGTCGGTCATTCTTCTTCTGCTCTAACAGCAGACGAGCGTCTGTGTATGTTTTCTTCGACCCGTCCGCCTGAATGTGACGAACAGGTTTCCTCTTTCCTTGAGTAGGAAAATGGTATTTTGTGAGATCAAGGGCAGGCGGCTCCCACTTCCTGGATCTAGGATGAGGAGTTCCCTCTCGTCCTTGAACCGGCTTCCTCTTGCCGGAAGTTGAAGGTTTCGTAGCCGACTGTCCCTTGGACGGTGCAGGCTTCTTATTTAACAACTCTTGAATCTCTCCCTTGAAGTCCCTCATGAAGGTCATGAGTTCGTTTCTTGTGATGGGAGCAGACCCATCAGTCGCCTGCTGCCGAACAGGCGGTGTGCCTGCTGGCTCGCCTTCAGTTTGAAAATGTTCCTGTTCTCTCCTTTCGGTCTGACGGGTACGTCGGGCCCTTAGGGTCCCGTCTGGAGCTGTGTGAGCTTCAACTTCAAGTTCATTTTCAGTATCATGGTCCGACTGGACTTGAGGGTCGTCTAGGGGACGCCTCTCTTCAAAAGTCGGTACAAACGTGGATGCCATCTCAGAAGTACTCTCCCCACAGACGGCGCCAAAATGTTTCGGGGTTTTCTGATGTCCTACGGGAGATTTACAACACCGAGACTAGAACCGGACGCCTGTACCTGCAAAACAACGGAGACTCCTGGTGGTGGGAGCTCCGCCTCCAACGGTCAAGTTAGTACCTCATTAAGGAGTAATTAATGCAGAAATTAAAGTGGTTTGGTCTCTCTAGGTGAGAGTGTTTAATGCGTAATCCGTGTGTTTTTCCGTGTCTCTCCCCTTAATGAGGATTAAGAGGGGTATTTATAACCTCGGGAAGCGTGCCACTCTCTAGGTTTAGGGTAAACCTAGGGCTGACTGGGCCTCTAAATAGGATTGGGCCTTGTTGGCCGGTTTTCCCATTTGGCATGGGTGGACACGTGTCGTGTCTTAATTGGTCCGTAAAGGACGTATCTGCGATTGACACGTGGCAGGCTCCTATTGGCCTACGTGAAGGACACGTGGCGGAACCTGGTTGGTCCACTTGTCAGTCGGTGATTGGTGGATAAAAATCCCCTAATCAATTTGCACTTTGAAATTTTATTAAGTTAGACTTGTTTAAAATATTATTTTAATTTTTTTTGCTCATTGAGTTAGTTCTAAAATTAATTTAGAATTAATTAATTATGTCTCGCGAAATGGGATCAAATCCCGAGGCCATGGCACGCAAAACGAGGTGAAGAACTACCCTTGGCTAGCCGGGTTGCATAGCAGCCCGCACGTGGCTGCCAAGGTGGTTGCCCGCCTTGGGTGCGGCCACACGCGCGGCAGCAGTACACAGCCGCAGCAGCCACGCACCAGCAGCCATGGCTGTGCGTGCGCGTGTGTGCGGCAGTGGCAGCAGCCCATGGCTGCTTGCCGCGGGCCGTGTGTGCAGAGTTTTTTGTGTGTGCATATGCTTGGTGCGGTGAGGTAAATAGCTGTAGTATGCTTGGTTTGCATGAGCCGCGATTATTCGACTTTCCTTGGCAAAACGCTTAAAGCGAAAGCCACTTGAAATGCGGTTGGCATAATATTGCTTATTTTGCCGTTTTATTTATTTTAATTAATTTTGTTTATTTTAATTACAAATTTTGGGAGGCTAGGCCTCGGTTTTGAGCGGCATTGGCAAAATTTTATTTTGACAACTTTGGGTGCTACCGACTTAATTAATTGGATTAATTAAGGGAAATGCGGAATTTAGTGGGAGTTTCAATTAATTAATGACGCCAAATTACATAATCGGTTAAACAACTTTGACTAGTTTTAATTAGGCGTGTTAATCGGATTAACCACCTAGATTAGTTACTAGTGCGCGCGTTGTTTAAATGCATTTTACTTGTTTGATATTGTAAATTGCATGGGCCATTAACAAATAGGGAATAGATGAATGGAATATATATTCTCTCTCACGGGTTTTATGAAATGGCAACTAGTGGGACCCGATTAGGATAGAAAATACGGACTACGTGCCGTTATGTATTTTTGGATATCTAAATACGGTCTACGCACCGTTAAGTATTTTTGTACCTTAATATTTAGATTATTCCTAGTCGTAGACACTAGTATTTGCATAGTTTGGTTAAGTCTTGAAGACAGCGTATCTTGGAAGACAAAACCTTGAATTGTAAATGAAGACCTTTTGAAGATTTGAAGAATTCAATGGGTCATGCTAGTTGCCAATATGCATCTATAATTTTGCTTTATATTTTATGCTTATATACATGTGAATTATTCGTTAGATGCATGTTTAGGTTTTCTTTATGTTGCGATGATTAGTTAAGTTCGCTTAAATCAACCAACATAGAAATCCTAGGTCCCTAATAATATTCAGTCAAAATTGCCTTTCCAAAACAACACTTACCAACCGAACGAGGGTGATGGTAGGCTACGCCAAAGCGAGGTGCCTTCACTTCTCCAAGGCTCATAAGGCACACCGGGTGTGCACGTTGGTTTTGGTTTAACTCATCGGTATGAGTGAGGAGTCCTCACATACCGTGGCAAAAGAGATACATCGTCAAAGATGCATTAGATGCGACGATTGTCTAACCAAGAGTGGCTTAGAGCCATTAGCAAGGCAATGCTTACCCTAGAAGATTGAGTGTTAAGACAAGCCAAATCATGCTTAACCACTCTTTGTTTCTTCAGATCTTGGAATCGCCTTTTTTCACAAAATAGGGACAATTTTACGTGTAAATAAGACGCTAAATAAGTATTGAAAATTTGCATGAATAAAATTCAATCTTATTTAAGTAATTTTGAATGGTTTTTCATTAAAATTCTTTCAATTGTAGAATCATGTCTTCAACCACAAACAACCAGTTTTCATTACGCTCAATTCTCGACAAGGAGAAGTTGAGTGGTACCGATTTCCTTGATTGGCAAAGGAATTTGCGCTTCGTTCTTATGCAAGAACAGAAAGAGTATGTCCTTGATGAGGAAATGTCTGAGGCTCCCAATGAGGAAGTAACTCAAGCAGCCCTTAACCGATGGCAAGTAGTCGATTGGGATGTCAAGTGCGTAATGCTAGCCACTATGTCTCCTGAACTTCAGAAAACCTTCTTCGAGAAGGAATCGACCTATGAGATCATTTCTGGGTTACAGAATATGTTTCAAGAACAGGCTCGAAATGAAAGGTTTGAAACCCACAGGCAGATCCTTGAGACTAAGCTCAAGAAAGGAGATCTAGTCAGCCCACATGTGCTCAAAATGATCGGATTATTTGAGAACACGGGAAGGCTTGATGCGGGGTATTCAACTGAAATGGCTATTGACATCATTCTATATTCCCTTCACAAAGGCTATGACCAGTTCAAGATGAACTACAACATGCATAGCATGGAGAAAACCCTCACCGAGCTTCATGGGATGTTGAAGCAATCTGAGTAGACGCTCAAGGATGAGGGAAGGCATGATATGCTAATGATTAAGAAGGGCAAGCCATTCAAAAGGTCGGGCAAAAAGAAGAAGGGCATCAAGGGGAAAGGAAAGAAGAACTTTCCGCCTAAGCCAAAAGCTACCAAAGACAACAAGGAGAAAAAGGTAGAAGGGACATTGGAAGAGAGACTGCCTCAAATTCAAGGAAGATAAGAAGAACGGAACCGTTGCTTCTACATCAGGTATTTACGTTATAGACTTTAACTTCACTAGCTCGGCTTCATGGGTATTAGATACCGGATGTGGCTCACACCTTTGTTCCGATTCACAGGCACTAAGGAACACTAGGAGGCTAGCGAAGGGAGAGATCAAGCTCCGGGTAGGAAATGGAGCAAGGATTGGTGCTATATTCGTAGGATCTCTTAGTTTGTCTTTGCCTACGGGTCTAGTTTTGGAACTTGACAATGTTTATTGTGTTCCCAACATTACCAAAAACATCATTTCAATTTCGGCGTTGGACGCTAAAGGTTTTGAATTTCGAGTTAAGGACCAATCTTGTTCATTTTATCTCGATAATGTTTTATATGGTACGGCAGATTCATAAAATGGTCTTTATGTGTTATCTCTAGACAAAGAAATTTATAATGTTAATAATCCTGCAAAGAAAGCTAAGACTACACCGTCTGGTCAAACTTACTTGTGGCATTGTCGTCTTGGCCACATTAACATCAAAAGCATCAAGAAGCTTCTTCAACAAGGTATTCTTGACTCATTTGATTTAGAATCCTTTGAGAATTGCGAAGGATGTTTATTAGGCAAGATGATAAAGCAACCATTCTCCAAGTTGGGAGAAAGGGCCGGTGACTTGTTAGGACCAATACACACCGATGTATGTGGGCCAATGAGTACACCCGCACGGAGTGGTTATCGGTATTTCATAACCTTCACGGACGACTATAGTAGATATTGTTATGTCTATCTAATGTCGCACAAATCTGAATCATTTGATAAATTCAAGGAATTTCAGAACGAAGTTGAAAACCAACTCGGCAAGAAAATCAAAGCGCTTCGATCAGATCGAGGTGGCGAATATTTGAGCCAAGAATTCGATGACCATCTCAAAGAACATGGAATACTTTCAGAGTTGACACCTCCGGGAACTCCTCAATGGAATGGAGTATCTGAAAGGAGGAACCGAACCCTGTTAGACATGGTCCGATGGACTATGGGTCTTAGTGAACTTCAAATCTCTTTCTAGGGACATGCACTTTTAACTGCGGCACTTACACTGAATCGTGCTCCGTCAAAGGCAATGGAAAAGACTCCATATGAATTATGGACAAATAAACCTCCAAGGTTGTCTTTTCTCAAGATTTAGGGATGCGAAGCATATGTCAAGAAACTCATTTCTGACAAACTTTATCCGAAATTTGACAAGGTTTACTTTGTGGGTTATCCAAAAGAAACCAAAGGGTATTACTACTACAACAAATCCGAAAACAAAGTGTTTGTTGCTCGTGATGGTGTCTTTTTGGAGAAGGAGCATCTCTCTAAAATGACAAGTGGGAGGAAAATCGAACTCGACGAAGTTCGAGAGGACGAGCAAGAAGGACAAGTTGAAAATCAAAGTGCTCACGAAGCATCTGTTGACATTGGTCAAAGTCAAAATATGCAAAGTCAAACCGAAAATGAAAATGCTTAGTCCATTACCCTACGTAGGTCAACTCGGCCAAGATCTCAACCTGACATATATCTCAGTGTTGTAATAACGGAAGATCAGGACATCCTAGTAGTGGATGGAGATGAGCCGGCAACCTACAAGCAAGCTATGACGAGCCCCGACTCTGGAAAATGGCAAGAGATCATGAAATCCGAAATGGACTCCATGTTTGAAAATCAAGTATGGAACTTGGTTGATTTACCCGTAGGTTACACACCTATCGGATGTAAATGGATTTTCAAGATGAAAACCGACAAAGATTGAAATGTATTCATTAACAAAGCAAGGCTTGTAGCAAAAGGTTACAAGCAAATTCACGGCGTTGATTATGATGAAACCTTTTCTCCAGTAGCTATGCTTAAGTCCGTTCGAACTCTTCTAGCGACTGCTGCATATTACAATTATGAAATATGGAAGATGGACGTCAAAACCGCCTTCCTCAATGGAATTTTGGAAGAAACTGTGTACATGACACAGCCTGAAGGTTTTGTCGACCAGAACAATCCTAAGAAGGTATGAAAGCTTAAGAAGTCCATTTATGGATTATAGCAAGCAAGCAGAAGTTGGAATCTTCGATTTGATGAAGCCATCAGTAAGTTTGGTTTTATCAAGAATCCAGATGAGTCTTGTGTTTACAAGAAGGTCAGTGGGAGTGACATCGCCTTCCTAGTCTTATATGTCGATGACATTTTTCTCATTGGAAATAGCATTCCAAAAGCTTTTTGAGTTGAGGTTTGACTTTCGTTGACTTTCTCTCTTCTCTCTCTTCTTCATTTTTTATTGGTTTTCTTCATCAAATCTTGATATCAATGGCGAAGAAGAAGAAGCAAGCTATTTCTACACCTCAAGTAGCGCAACAAAAGACTGCTCATGAAGTTGTTGGTTCGATTTTGCAGAATTTGGGAAACTCGAGTATCTCTTTCGTTCCTAGCCCGATTCAAGAGGTGGATGAACTGCTTACTCCGGCGCCGGCGTTAAATCAGTCGGCTTGCGGTGCTATTTTCGGTGTTCCATTGGATGCTGAAGCTACTCTCTTTGCTGAAGCTGCTGCTAGGCCGAGTCAGTCCAATGGAACAATACCTAGGGTTTCTGAGTTTACTGTTCCATTGGATGCTGGTGGATCTGGGCACAGTGGTGAGCCAGGGCGTTCTCTAAATTATTCCTCACCCTCTCTGGAGCATAATGTGCACAAAGTTAATGAAGATCGAGCTGCTTCTCCCTCTGCCTGGAACTGAACTCGCGCAAGTCTGATGAAAACCGAGCTGCCTCTTCCCCTGTTCTGGAGTAGAATGTGAGTGATCGAGCTGCTCCTTTTACTGGGAAATTGGCTGCAAAAGGGGCTACATTATCCTTTGTTGCTCCGAAAGTGCAGGATGGGAAACTCATTGCTGAGCTACAGGCATCCGAGCTTGAGGCAGGTAATCGAAAATGGGCTAATGCTCTAGTCTTTTATGTGTTTGGCTTTTACCCTACTATTGCTGCTGTTCTTCGTTTCTTTGCTCAACAATGGAATGATATGCAAAAACCAGATGTGTATTGGCATGATGATTGGTACTTTATTGTCAATATGTGTTCTAGTGATGATAGAGATGCTATACTTTGTTCTGGTCCTCATATGTTCCTTGGAAAGCCTGCAATAGTGAAGCCTTGGTGTCCTAATTTTGATTTTCATGCTGAAATTCTTAGAACTATTCCTCTTTGGGTTAAATTCCCTAATCTCCCACTTAATTGTTGGGGATCTCACACTCTTAACCGCCTTGGTAGTTTGCTTGGAGTGCCAATTTGTGCTGATGAGTATACTACTAGACAACTTAGAGTGTCTTTTGCTAGGGTTCTGATTGAAATTGATGTTACAAAGCCTATGCCCACCTCTATATGGGTTGAGAGTCCTTCGAAGGAACTATTGGAGATCAGGGTGGTGTATGAGTGGGCTCCTTCTTTTTGCTCTAAGTGTAACAAGATTGGTCATGATTGCTCTGTTAAGCCTCCTATGCTTAAGCAGGCTTCTAAGCAACCGGCTCCTGTTCCTCCTAAGCAAAAGCAAGTTTGGGTTCCTAAGCTTACCCATGTTCCTGCTTCTACTACTGCTGTTGATGTTGGTGTTTCTGTTCATGGGCAATCTATTATTACTCCACAGGTTCATACCTCTCAGTATTCAGATGAGGGGTGGAGAATAGTAGGGAAGAAGACAAAAAGCCAGCAAACTAGAGTTCATCAGCCTGCTTCTACCTCTAATGCCTTTGTTGCTTTATTTGCAAATGAAATGGATGGTGCAGGTGGTTTCAATATAAATCCAAGCGGGGGTGAGGTTAATGCTCCTTTGGTGTCATGATTTACTCTGTTTGGAATGTTAGGGGCCTGAATGACCCTGGCAAAGTTGCCTCTGTAAAGAGGTTGCTTTACTCTCATTCAGTTGATGTTGTTATATTGCTTGAAACAAAAATCAAATTGAAAAATGTTCTCACTTATCAGAGGAAGTTTGGCTCTTCTTGGCTTTGGTTGTGTAATTATGATCATTCTCCCAAAGGGAGGATTTGGCTTGGTTGGAATGCGGATAGAGTAACTGTTAATGTCTTGAAGGTTCATGAACAGTTCATTCATTGTACTGTTTCTTCTAAGGATCTCTCTACTCAAATTTATCTCACTGTTGTTTATGGTCTTCACTCCATTCATGATAGGCTTCCTTTGTGGGAGGGGCTCAGAAGAATCTCTATTCAGCATTCTCCTTGGCTTTGTGTTGGTGACTATAACTCTATTCTTCATACTTCATATAGGCTTCGTGGTGCTGATGTTACTGATTATGAGAGTAGAGACTTTCAGAGTTTGGTTGATGATTTGGACCTCACTAAGATCAAAAGCAAAGGGTCCTTCTACTCTTGGTCTAATAAGGCTCATACTGGCCCTAGAACGCTCTCTAGACTTGACAGAGTCTTTGGTAATCAAGCTTGGTTAGCTTCTCATGGGCATGTGGAGATTGTTTATCTCCCTCCTTCTTTATCTGATCATAGTCCAGTTCTGTTGGATATTTGCTCTGGCCTTGTGGGGAAAGGTAGACCTTTCCAATTTCTAAATTGTATTGCTGATCACCCTGACTTTCTTGATACTGTTTCGCAGGCTTGGGGTTCTGGTGGGTCTGTTTGGCAGAAGCTTCACTCTGTGAAGTCTAGTATCAAATCTCTTAATAGCAAGCAGTTTGGTAACATTGAGGAAAAGATTGACCAAGCTAATGCTGAGCTTTCTGGAATTCAAAACTTAATGGCCCAGAACCCTAATGATTTGGATTTGTATGCTAAAGAATCTGATGCTATTAAGGTTGTCAAGCACTGGAATGATATTCAGGAAAGCATCTTCAAGCAAAAATCTAGAATTAATTGGGTTAAGCTTGGAGATGGCAATTCTCACTATTTCTTCTCTGTGATGAAGACTAGGCAAGCAAGGAATATAATTGACTCCATTTTTATTCTAATCAGGTGTTGCTCAAGGATCCAGATGCTATTTCTCATGAAATTATCTCTTTTGATAAGTCTCTTCTAGGGACTCAAGCTCCTTGGCTCCCTGCTGTTGACCTTGTTACTATGAGGAGGGGTAAGCAGCTTAGCTCTGCTGCTCAGAGCTACCTTATTAGGCCTATTTCTCATGCTCAAATTGATGTCGCCCTTAAGGGAATTGATAACACTAAAGCTCCTGGTATTGATGGCTTTAACTCCTTTTTCTTTAAGAGAGCTTGGCATATTGTGAAAGATGATATTTATGCAAGTGTTATTGATTTCTTTAATAACGGGACTTTGCCTAAGCAATGGAATTGCACAACTATCACTCTGGTTCCTAAAGTCCTTTCTGCTTCTCATGTTAAGGATTTTAGACCTATAGCTTGTTGTACTGTGGTCTATAAGCTCATTTTTAAGGTCATAACTGCTAGGCTTGCTGCTGTCATTGGCAAGGTGATTGATGATGCTTAGGCAGGGTTCATTCCTAGCAAGCACATTGGTGACAATATTCTTCTTGCAACTGAACTGATCAAAGGCTATGATCACAAATTTATCTCTCCCAGGTGTATGGTTAAGGTGGATTTGAAGAAAGCTTATGATTCAGTTGAGTGGGGATTCTTGATCACTGTCATGTAGGAGCTTGGTTTCCCTCGGAGATTTGTTGATTGGATCTGGAATTGTCTTACTTCTGTCTCTTACTCTATTCTTATTAATGGTTTTCCTGCCCCCCCCCCCCCCTTTGAAGCTAAGAAAGGGTTAAGACAAGGTGACCCTATGTCTCCCTTTCTCTTTGCCATTGGTATGGAATACCTCTCCAGAGGCCTTGATGAGCTTAGGTTATCTCCTGATTTTAACTTTCACCCTAGATGTGAAAAGTTAAACCTAACTCACATGATGTTTGCTGATGACTTATTGATGTTTTATAGAGCTGATAGTGTTTCTGTTAAGCTTCTCTTCCAAGCCTTCTCGAAATTCTCGGGTGCCTCTGGGCTTTCTGCTAATCTTGATAAAAGTGAAGTCTATTTTGGAGGGGTCTCTGTTGATATCCAGAAAGAGTTAAGGGATCTTCTTGGTGTTTCTCAAGGTACCATTCCTTTTAGGTATCTTAGGTCTCTCTCTCTTCCAAAAAGCTTACTATTGCTCAATGTAGGCCTTTGGTGGAGAGGGTCACTGCTAGAATACAAGGGTAAATTGCTAAACACTTGTCCTATGCTGAGAGGCTTCAATTTGTGAAGAGTGTGTTGTTTGGTATCCAGACTTATTGGGCTCAAATTTTTATTCTTCCGAAGAAAATTCTAAAAGAGATTGAGGCTAGGTTCAGGTGCTTTCTTTTGACTAGGTCCTCTGCCCCTGCTAAGAAGTCTTTGGTTGCTTGGAATAATGTCTGTCTTCCTAAAGTTTGTGGTGGCTGGAACTTGCTCTCTCTTCCTGAGTGGAATAAAGCAGCTGTCACTAAGTTACTTTGGGATATTGCTCACAAGGCTGATAATCTTTGGGTTAAGTGGGTCCATATCTACTATTTCAAGCATAAATATTGTTGGACCACCCCTACCCCTGCTAGATGCTCTTGGTTCTTGAAGAAGATTTTGAGTTGTAGAGATGTCGTGAATGATCAAGGGGGATGAGATGGTTTGGTACAGGGAAACAAGTTGAAAATCAAGAAGCTTTATGCTGCTATTAGGCGTCAAGTGCCTAAAGTTCCTTGGAAGAGAGTTACTTGCCATAACTTAGCAACTCCCAAAAGTGTTTTTATCTTGTGGCTAGCTTTGTGGAATAGGCTTGTCACTAAGGATAGGTTGCTTCAATGGCAGATCTCTTGTGATCCAAGGTGTTTCTTATGTCTGAATGGCAATGAAAGTGTTCAGCATTTATTTTTTGATTGTGATTTCTCTAGGAAGGTTTGGAGCAAGGTGTTGGGTATCTTACATGTTTCCAAGCCTGTTCAGCAGTTTAGTGATAAGGTCGATTGGATGAAGAAAATCTGCAGAAGTTCCAGATTGAAGAATAAAGTGATCCAGGTGGCCTTCACTGAAACAATTTATGGTATTTGGATCCAAAGGAATGCAGTTCTCTTTACGGGTTCCTACAAATCTGTTGATGCCCTAGTTAAGGATATTGTCTTTCATTCAGTTTGTAGAATCCCGGCGGGAAGCAAATATTTGATCGTTTAGGAGCTTGTCTTTAGCTCCTAGTGTTTGGGTTCTGGTTTCTTTTTCACTCAGATTATCTGTCTTGTTTTGGTTGCTCGTTTGGCTTTTTTTGTTATGATGGGTTCTGATGGTGCTTTTATTTTCTTGATGTTGAGGTTTCCGTTGCATCTTTTTTGTATTGCTGCTCTTTTTCTGCTGACTGTATCTCTCTGCTGTATGCTGGTTGTTGCTGTCTGCTTTGATGTCTATGCACTGCTGGTGCTGTGTTCTGCTGGTTGTGCTGCTGTGAACTGCTGGGCACTGCTGTCTGCTTGTTGTTGTTGTTGCACTGTTGTTTGTGCTACTGCACTACTGTTTGTTGCTGCTGCTCTGCAATCTACAGCTGTTGTACTGCTGCTGCACTGTTCTGCTGTCTCTACCCTGATGTGCCTTGCTGTTGGTGCTGTGCATTGCTGTTGGTGCTGCTGTGCACTGCTGTGCCTTGCTGTCTGCTGTCTGATGCTATGTGCCATGCTGTCTGCTGACTGCTTGTGCTGATGTTTGCTGGCTCTTCTTGCTGGTGCTTTTGAGCTGCTGTTTGTGCTTGCTGCTGGTCTGTGCACTACCGTCTGCTGTCCGTTGCCTTGTGCCCTGCTGTCTGTTGTTGGTGCAAGCTTTGTTGCTTTTGTTGTTTCCTGTGTTTTGTTTTTGTTGGTTTTCTAGTCAGTTTGCAGGCTTGTCTGCTTCTGATTGTTGTCTTTGGTGATTTTTGGGTGTTTGGCTTTGTTGTTTTTTTGCTTTTTTTGTTTTTTGGTCCTGGTTTCCGGAACCCTTCCTAGAAGGTGGCTGGAAATCTGAGTCCAGTTGTTCTAGGCCCTTCCTAGATCCCTTCTTAGAAGGTGGCTAGGTTTGGATCTAGAACTGGTTGTGGGGTTGGCTTGTTGTTTTCAGGTCTTTTGGTGTTCTTGTGGTAGTTATAACTTAGCTTTTGTAAGTTGTAACTTTCTCTCTTTGGTAATAAAATCTTATTTACCAAAATAAAAAAAAAATAAAAATAGCATTCCGTTGTTAGAGTCTGTAAAGGCTTGGCTCGGGAAATGTTTTTCAATGAAAGACTTGGGAGAGGCTCAGTACATACTAGGCATCAAGATCTATAGGGATAGATCAAAGTGGATGATAGGAATGAGTCAAAGTACTTACATCGATAAGGTACTAGGTCGATTCTAAATGGAAGGAGCCAAGAGAGGGCACTTATCCATGTCACATGGCATAACCTTAAGCAAGAAGCAGTGTCCAAAGACACCTGATGAGCGAGAAAGGACGAGTCGTATTCCATATGCTCCGCTTATTGGATCGATCATGTATGCCATGATATGTACTAGGCCGGATGTATCGTATGCCTTGAGTGCTACAAGCCGATACTAATCTGACCCGGGAGAGGCGCATTGGACTGCGGCCAAGAATATTCTGAAGTACTTGAAAAGGAACAAGGATAAATTCCTGGTCTATGGCGGTAAAGATGAATTGGTTGTTGAGGGATATACCGACGCAAGCTTCTAGACAGACAGAGACGACTCCAAGACACTATCCGGATACATATTCTGTCTCAAATGGAGGAGCGTTTAGTTGGAAGAGTGCAAAGCAAAGCACAACCGCTGATTCTACAACTGAAGCCGAGTACTTGGCAGCGTTTGAGGCAGCCAAGGAGGCAGTTTGGATTCGCAAGTTCATTGATGAACTTAGTGTTGTACCCTCCATCAAGGGTCTAATAGACCTCCATTGTGACAACAATGGAGCTATTGCTCAGGCTAGAGAGCCACGAGAACATCAGAAGGTCAAACATGTCAAGAGGCGATTTCACATGATTCGAGAATGGAAGACAGAGGGTGAAATCAGAATTTGCAAAGTGGGAACGGATGACAATGTAGCCGATCCACTTACTAAACCCTTGTCTCAAGTGAAGCACAACAAACACATTGAGGCAATGGGAATCAAGCATGTCGTGAACTGGCTTTGAGTAAAGTGCTTGAGTGGGAGTAAGAAAGAGCATTCCATATTTTGAAAAACTCTTAAACTCCATTAACACTTAGGTTTTGGTCGGACCTTGCTAACTCCAAGGTAGTGGACCTAAAAAGTCGTGTTCGTTATTTGTGGGTGGATACCGTTGGAGGCACGGCATTTGCGGTGCTCAAGGCTTTCAAGTAAGAGCCCGTTTTGAGAGGGCGAAGCTCGCTTCAGGGGTATGATTCGTTCTTCCTTTTTCTTGTGTTTATTTATTTATGCTTTATGGTATTATTAATTACGAGTGGTTCCTTGGGTCGGGGTTGTTTCCGCGGTGAGTCGGACACACCAAACCCCAACAGGTTGTGGTGTAGTTGGATCTTGAGCATGTTCTAGGGTTTAAAATAGATTTATTTGTGATTAAACTCTTTATTTGCTTGATATTCTTTAATCTTCTTGCAAGTGCACATTGTTGGTTGATTAAAGGTGAATCTTTGCTAACAAGAAACGGAAGTTGACTTAGTTAAGGTTCATTACTATCGATTGTTATTTAATAGTACCTCCTAGTATATGGTTCTAATGTGGAAACATAGAGGCTATGTTAGGAGAAGCCAATTGACTCCGGAAGGCGGCTAGATTGGATCTTTTACTTCGATATTCATGCATGTTTAGTTCATAATTAATTCAATTTCTATGCCTTTGTTTATGTTCAAGTGAATGTTATACCTAAACCATTTCCTTTAATGTTTTATTTCTTGCTTTAGCATCTTTAGACTTTAGTTTATTTATCTCCTATTCCGGACTAGCTTAATTGTCGATAATATTTGGTGGTGTTTATCCGTTCTCTGTGGTTCGACCCCTATGCTTGCCTTATACTCGTATTAGGTTTGTTTAGGTTGTATAAATTGTATTTGATCTAGGGATAGACAATTGACGACGCGTTTATTCCCTCGTCAATATCCCTAGTGTTTAGCATATTGATTGAATTCTTTGATTTGTCTATATTCTTGATATTTAAGTTACCAACCTCAACCATTGATATTCTTCGATTTAGATTGACAAATAGACTATAGCATAGTTCCTACTTATTCCTTTGGGTTTGACCCTTGACTTACCGCATACTTGTATAAGGTTTGTTAAGTGTTTATAAATTTAGTTTGAGCAAGGGAGAATTAGATAATGACCTAGTTTTCCACTTATCAAAATGGCACTGTTGCCGGGGAATGAGATTGGTGCTTTGTTATAGTTGTTGAGTCTATTTCTTTTTTAAAAAAAAAACCAAAATGATTTTTCTCTTATAGGC
Organism: Chenopodium berlandieri; assembly: GCA_034703905.1. Taxonomy (NCBI): domain Eukaryota; kingdom Viridiplantae; phylum Streptophyta; class Magnoliopsida; order Caryophyllales; family Amaranthaceae; genus Chenopodium; species Chenopodium berlandieri. The sequence goes on from CM068278.1 coordinate 31,004,341, forward strand.
TACACTTTTAGCCGTGCTACTAATCATTTCTTTTGAAGTTGTATGCATAAAGCACATGGTCATTCACTAGAGCGATTTGATCAAGGGTTTCTAGGCGATCTTTGAGTTCTAGCATTTCAAGTGAGGAAGAACCACTACTAGATGAACAAGCAAGAATGGGAGAGAATCCAGAGGACTATTACAAGAATTAGGGTTTCTAGGCGATCTTTGAGTTCTAGCATTTCAAGTGAGGAAGAACCACTACTAGAAGAACAAGCAAGAATGGGAGAGAATCCGAGAGTGGCATTGACAGAATTGGGGATTCCCGATGCATATAGATTTGAGAGTGGAATTGCTCTACCTACAACACCGGCAAATGATTTTTAAATTAGACCGGCTATGATCACTTTGATAGAGAAGCGACAATTTAGTGGGGACGAGCATGAGAGACCGCTAAATGATCTCAAGAAGTTCGAGAAATATTGTAATACTAACAAAGTGAACGGAGTTTCCCAAGAATTCATCTGCCTCAAGCTCTTTCCCTTTTCTCTCATAGGGCGTGCTTTGGAATGGGTAGATAAGAAGGTTAAGACGAATTCTCTAAGGTCATGGGACGAGGTTACAAAAGAATTTCTAACATGTTTCTATCCACAAAATAAAACGGAGGAGGCAAGAGCTTTGATTCAAGGCTTCAAACAAAAGCCAAGAGAGAGCCTCTATGAATCGTGGGAGAGATATAAGGAGTATCAAAGGGAGTGTCCTCACCACAAAATTCCAACCCATCAAATTATCCAAATTTTCTATGGAGGCCTAAGTCCTCAAGTCAAGTCATGCCTTGATTGGGGATCCGGAGGTCCCATCATGAATAGGACGGAAGAAGAAGTGGTAGACATCATTGAAGATGATGTAAGGTACTATAGAGATTGGAAAGATGGTGAGAGAGATTCAACTAGCAAGAGTAGCACTTCGGTGTACTCGGTTGATCATCTAAACGCAATCAATAATCTCTCCTTGCAAATAACAAACTTGTGGAAAGAAGTGATAGCAATCAAGGAAAAATTGGAAAGTTCTTCTTCCCAAGCTCCAAGTCTTCCCTCCCAATTTAAGGGGAGAGGTACTCCTTCTTCTAACTCTCATCCCCCTCCTTCTTCTAGTAACATTCCTAGTGGTTGTTTGTTTTGTGATGTGTGTGGTTCATATGATCATGATGCTAGTAATTGACCTCATGCTTTTCCGGATGGGAATGATGGTTTTGATAACAATGAGATTGAACATGTGAACTATGTGTCAAACAAAAATAATGTGAAAAGATTTGCTAATCAAAGGGTTTAATGGAATAGGAATTACCAAAACCTTGGTAATTTTGAGAACTATAACCAAGGTGGTGGTTATAAGAACCAAGTTCTCAAGATAACTATAACAATCAAGGTTATAGTGGCCAAAATAAAAACCAAAATTAAGGTTATCAAAACCAAGGTTATGGAAATTATAATCAAGCTGGTGGTAACCATAATCAAGGGTATGGACAAAATAAAAATAGGGGTAATTGGAACAATCAAGGGAGAGGCAATTTTCAAAATAATGCTCAAAGAGGCCCTTCACCCGGATTTGCTCCAAAAACTAAAGGTGATAATTCCTATTCACAATCCTCTTCCTCTAGGACAAATTTTGAGGAAATCATTGAGAATCAAACAAAGTTTTTGAACATTTACATGGCCGTAAGTGACAAGAAATTCAATGAGATGATGACTCATAATAAGATGCATGAAAAACAAATTTCTCAACTTGCCAATGCTTTGAAAGACCATGCTAGTCCTTCTTCTTTACCTTACCAAGGCTTAGAATTTTCTTGAAAGACCATGATAGACCCATGAATGCATTGTTACAAGGAGTGGTAAGGTTCTTGAGGAGAGTTCACCTAGGAAGAGTGAAACTAAGGAGATCCCCAAGGAGGTCTTGGTAGAGGATGAGAGAGATGGTGCATCTTTGAGTGAGGTTGTGATTGAGATACCTAGGGAGGTGAGAGTAGAGAAAGAAATTTTAAAACCCAAGCTTCCATATCCACAAAAATTCATTGGATATAAGTTGGACGAACATTTTGGAAGATTTATTGATATGCTTAAGCAATTTCATCTTTCTCTACCATTCACCGAAGTTGTTACCCAAATGCCCAACTATGAAAAATTCCTCAAAGACATTTTGAGTGGTAGGAGGACTTGTGATGTTGTGGAGACGGTCAACTTGACCAAGAATTGTAGTGCAATTATAATGAACAAGATGCCACATAAGTTGAAAGATCTCGGAAACTTCTCTATCCCTTGTGCCATTAACAAGATGCAACTTGATAATGCCTTATGTGACTTATTAGGAGATAGTGTTAGCCTAATGCCATATTCAGTTTATCAAAGACTTGAGTTAGGGGAACTTATGCCTTCCAAAATCACCTTGCAACTGGCCAATAGCTCAATTAAGATTCATAAGGGTAAGGTGGAGGATGTTCCTTTGAGAGTAGGGAAGTTTGTAATTCCGGTGGATTTTGTGGTTCTTGAAATGGAGGAAGATGCTACCATTCCCATTATTCTTGGTAGACCTTTTCTTGCTACCTAGGGTGCCATGATAGGTTTTAAGAGTGCAAAAATTTCACTCAAGATAGGATAAGAGGTCATTGAATTTGACGTGAATGAAAGCATGAAGTATCCATGTTCTTCTTTCGAAAATTGCATGTTGATTGATTCTCTTGATCTTGTTGTATCTTCCATGCATGAGCAGTTTCTCACTACTAATGATCCTCTTGAGAATTTCTTGTTGAATAAGGATAAGATAGGTGCTCCTATCAAGGAAATGGCAATGTACGAGGATTTTCTAAATGGAAGCATCGATGAAGTGGATGAGCATTTGTGCATGAATATTTCAAACCAGGAGGCTTTGCAAGATACCACTTCAAAGGAAGGTAAAGGTGTACCTATGTTTGAGCTCAAACCTCTTCCATCACACCTTAGCATCAAGGGATCAAGATGGAGCGGTCCCAATTTGGCCAAGAGTGTTTTTCCAAATGGTTTTGTAGAAGTCTTAATGAATGATTCTCTTTCTCCGTTCAAGGTCAATGGCCATTGTCTAAAGAAGTATTTTGACGGTGCTTTTGTTGGCTTTATTCACTCATTTTTTCTCCGACAACCACCTTAATTGGTGGAGGACGTCGAGTTATGACGTTAAATAAGCGCTACCCAGGAGGCAACCTGGTTTTCTAACCTTTTTCTTTTGATTTTACAATTTTCTATACTTCTTCCTTTGAGAACCTTTCTTATTTCCCTTTATTTTTATTTTTTTTCTTGATCCTAGGTACCATGAGATTAGATCGGAGAAAATTTCCAACAATTTTTGTGTTACTTCAAGATTTCATGAGGTTTGGTTAAGCTTAGAGGAAGGAGTTCGTTGCGGTTATATGTTATTGTGTTTGCATTTCCATCTATTTTTATTCATGTTCAAACATATTTTGGATTGTGTCTTATGAATTTTTGAGTACTTGACCATGACAATCGATAAGGATGGTGAGAATGCAGACACGACAACATAATTAAGGGTGTTTTCTTTATCCATTTGCTAAATTCTTGCCGGATTTTAAACAAATTTGATCACCCTATGCCGTAATTTTAAGCATTTGTTAATGAATTTTAGTTCCCTTTCGAGTTGCATGTGGTGCGCACACACCGGGCTACACGCACGCTTTAAAGAGACTACCCGCGGGCGCGGGTGTCTGCATCCCAAAACCTTCGAATCCGAGCAGGAACTCTCCGTGGGCTGGCCGCGGGCTACTCGCGGGTGCAGGTTGGCTGCAGCGGGCTCGGTTTTCTTATGTGTGCACTCCATGGGCCTGCGCGCACGCACTAGCCGCTAGCCCCTTATAACCCCAACGCACACCCTCCTCCCTTTCTCTTATCTTTCTCACTTTCATTCACTCCTAAAATCCTATATCCTCTCTTGAAAAATCAAACCCATTTCACCTCTTTTCTTATCATTTTAACATCAATTACAATTACCACATCAAGTTTTCAAATTTAAACCCAAAAATTTCACATTTTCTAACCCAAATTCAAACAAAAATTGGGTCTTTTTCGGATATTTGAATATTTATGTTGAGGTTTGGAGCTTATCTTTGGGAGTTCTATTTGTTCTTATATCGTCATTTTTGGTATTTACAAGTATTTCAAGGCTTTATTGAGGTATAATTTCTTATTTTCTAGTCATCTTCTTCTTCATTGTTCAAGCTTAAAACCCTTCTTTTTCTTTCATGGTAAAACTCCATTGTTAGTTATTTTAACTTGAAATTTGTGTTGAATGATGTCATTGAGTGTTGAATTGAAGCTTCTTCATGATAAATGTGTATAATTTGATTGAATTATTGAATAACCATTTTTGGTATTCTTTATGATGGTTTTATATCTTTGATAATTCAATGCTTAAGATTATTTTGCTCAATTAGATTCATGATTTGGTCTCTTATGTTTAATTTTGCCTTTATACCATGCTTACTTGCTTCAAATACATGATTTTATATTAATGGCATTGTTAATTTGTAGCCATCTCATGCTTCTATTGTGAGATAATTTCATTTGCGCTCTTGAGAAATTACTTATGCTTATTCTTTATATATAGCAAATGTTAATCCTTTCTCATGAGTTTTTTTTCCTTCTTGTAGATAGCCCCTCTTCATCAAAAGAAGCGAGCAAGATCTAGTTCTAGCAAGCCTAGGCATGTTGTTCCACCTCCACCCGAGGTTGAAGAAACATATGGCATTGAATTTTCTAAAGAATCCCTTGAGAGTGTTTCAAGCGCCTATCAAAGAGCAAGCTAAGACCAACGAGATTCTACGATCAAGCAACAACCAAGTTTCTAGGGATAGATGAGGATGTTCGCCTACTTGTAGAAGGCCTCGATCTTTTAGAGTTTTTGCATTTGAGTTCCCTTACTTATGCTAGGGTGACCTATGAATTCCTTTCTTCTCTTGAAGTTGTCCAAGAACTGGGTGCAAATTCCTCAAGGATTTTGACTTTCCAACTTTTCAACAATGATCACTCATTTACGAATGCTCAAATGCGTTCATATTTCAAGTTTCCTTGGGCTGAGAATGCGGATCATTGTATCTATCCGGCACATAGTAAAATGGCAAGTGATCATGGATATGATGAGCAACGTTGGTGGAGAAGTATCTCGGAGGAAGGAAAGTATGACCCTCAAACTTCCAATTCTGCTTCCATGATTCATCCGGCTATGCGGTATTTCAACTGTATCCTCACGTATTCTCTTTATTCCATGGAATCATTGGGAGCTATCTCCCGAGAGGAGCTTTATTGGTTGAGGATAGCCGATCAAAACAACTTTGAGATTAAGGCGGTGGATTTCACAGAGTATTTGATCAATCGATTCTTGGATATCCGTGATGGAGTTTGCCTATCGGGGTGCATCTAATTTGGAGGGATGATTTCTATCCTAGATCATTACATTAATGATGACTACAAGACTTTGTTAGATGAGCTTCCCCCGATTATCGATCCTCGAGAAAATTTCCCTCTCATTTCCTTAACATCTCCGCCCTTGTGAATCAAAAGTTTCTCGATCGAACTAAAAAGGATGATGTTTTCATTTGGAAAGTTTCTCGGTTTAAGGAATGGTTCCTCATCCCATGCAAGGAGGCAACTACCCGACCTAGGAGAGAGATTCCTTGTCTTGGAGGCCCCGGTGCGAGATATTAATCCTTCTATTCGAGGGAGGATGAATCTTACAAGAGGTCGCTCAATCAATGCCTTCTCATCAAATGCTCACACTCTTCCCCCGGTTGAACCTGGAGGTACACCTATTCTTTCCCCCTCTCCCACTCCTTCTACTTTTGATATATCAACCATTCATGCCAAGCTTGATTCTATTGCTAATGTGTTATACTCCATGATTTCTAAGCAACACCCTTATCTTGGTTATCACTATCATATGTATAAATTGTATGATTTGCATGTTCGGAGGGAGGAGATCGAGCCCTATGTGAATTACACGTATCTCTCGGTCAAACAAGGACTTGTCCCTCAATGGGAGCCTTTTAATCCTATTGTGGGTCCTAGACCTTAATACCCTTATTGGGAGGGCCCTCATGTTCACCCTAGTTCTATCACAAGCACTACCCCGGGCACTTACGACTATAAGCGGCCTGGTGGATGTGATTATGCAATGATCCGGCTAATCCTTTGCCTTTTACTGACCCCGAGACTTTTAGTAGGTGGGGTAGGTCGGGTGAGCCGGTCTTAGATGATTGGACTCATTATTTTGAGGTTAATAGAATTAGGAGGGATAGTAGGTTAAGGGGTAAGGCTCCCATGGAGGTGAGCGAGATGGCAAGCTTTAGTCATATGATGGAGACCGGTGAGGGGAGTTCTCATTCTACCCCTTACCATAGTGTGGAGTGATACTACCTTGGCTACCCCCCTTCTTATGTGCTTTATATGATGTTTCTCTATTGCCTATATGTCTTTAGGTTTAGAGTTGGGGGGTAGCCCTTTTTAAGCTTGGGGGTGTTCTATGTCATTTGTTGTTGTGCTTCACCGTTTTCCCTCATTGCTTTTGTAGTTCATTCCTTATCTCGTATGCTTCTGGTATTGACCTCTTTGCCCTTTGGTTTTATGATGATGATGTTGTGCTTCTTTATTACTCTGCCCGGCTATTGGCTTTGTTGTTTGTTTTGCTGATTGTTGTCTACTGTGTTTCTTTGTATCTCTGTTATAATGATTCCTGATGATGATTATATGATATCTTGTTTCACTCTGATGATTCTTCTCCCTATACTCATTGGATTCTATTCTTATTGCTATTACAACTTGCTTCTTCTTTATTTTCATTATTTTATTTTCTTTCTTTTCTTGTTTTATTTTGTTTAGAAGTTACAAACAATTTTGTTTGTATATAGTTCTTTATTTCTCACCTTGCTTTATTGCTTATGCTTTGGATTTTGACGACTCGTAAAGGTTCTCTTTCACCTTGTTTTATGTAGAATAGCTTTGGTGCCCGGTGAGATCTTTCTATTTCTCTTCCTTTTCTTTTCTTGGATGCTTATATGAGGATTAGCTTTAGGATGAGTTGAATGGTTCGAGGATGTTTGCCTTGTAACACCTAGCGTGTTTGGGGTCATTGGCATTGTGGCCGAATGACCGCTTGTTTAACGATTAGGTACTACTTGTGATTGCTTTCATTCTTGTGATTTTCTCTCTTTATTATGATTTTTAATTATTTTCTTTCTTTCAAATAAATAAAAAAATACGTTTTTGAGGCTTTACTTTTCTTCTTGCTTGTTTAGCTCTTATCTTTGGACATTCTACAATTCGGAATTTTGCCTTTAAATGTATGCTTTCCCATGTTTTATCGGTGTGCATGCTTTGAAAGTATTTGCGGTTGACTCTAGGATAGGGTATGCGAAGGTAGCGGTTTAGACCTTTTTGGGCCTTGAAATCGGATTCTTTTGGTTTATGGTAAGACAGAGTTGCTTCCTTTGGTGGATTTGACACCTTTAGTAAGTTTTTGCTACAACCGTGTGAGGATTTTCCTTTTTCAAACCTTCATCATTTTTTATTGTGCGGCATGGATCCTTGACCTTTACATACCTAATCTTGAATCTTGTCTCATAATTCTCGAACACGAGACCAAACAAACTAGGAAGGACAAAGGAAACTTTTCGGGTAGTAATTTTTCATTTCTAGGATATTTCTTTCTTTTTAGTTCATTGGGTTTACATTTGCCTTCTTGCTAACCATTTGAGCCTTTCTCATTTTTTTCAAGCCACATCTTTAGAACTATGAGCCTTTTGTTTTATTTTGTTCCATTTTTGGTTTTTGTGAAGCAAATGGTAATGTTTTTGGAGTTTGTGGTGCATAAATTTGGATACTGGTTCTATTTGTAAGCAACCTTGTCTTTTTTTATTTATTGTGAATAATGGCAAGTGAATAAAGGAAAATCCGTCCAAAGTAAAAAAGATGCAAGGACATAATAAATGCAAATTTGTAAAAGCCGTCCTAAGTTAAAGAGGCATGGACAATTGTTTTGAAAGAAATGAAAAAAAAGAAGAAATGAAAATGAGAAAATTCAAAAATATTTTGATTGATTCTTTTCCTTTTTCAAGCATTGAGGACAATGCTTCCTTTTAGCTTCGGGGAGAAGCGTTTACGCTTTTTGTATATATGCTTGTGGATATAGCTTTGAATAAGCTTTGGGGTGTTAGTTTGTTTTTGTTTGGTGACTACTTGATTGTAATTCTAAGAAAGGGCCCGTTCTTTGATTCACTTTTAGGGATACCACCAAATTTTAAAATTTTAGCCTACCCCTAACCTTTTTCCCTTATGTTACAACCTTTGGGAAAGTCCTTTCGACCTAGTGGTTGAGTCATATACCGAGGAAGGGAATTATGAGTTAAAGCCTAAGCAAAAGGGATGCAAGGTCAAGATTTCAAGAAACCCTCAAATTTTACTCTTTTCCGTTTCCTTTGAGGAACCATAGAGACGCTTACTAAGGAAAGATTTAAAGAAATAGGGAGAACGCGGTTAGATTGGTTTCAATCAAGCGTGAATATCTAATAGCATGCATACCCATTTCATATAGAAAAGTGTTCATTCATTTGCATTTATCCGTTTGTGAAGGCTCTTATCAAGAGCTATATGTTTGAATTTTTGTTTTATCTTCCTTTCTTTTTGAATGATTGTGCCTCGTTTTATTTCAAAGATTTGTGGGTTAAGCTCTTAGGAAACCCTTACGAGACCTCACTCGTCCTCATAGGCGACTTTGGGGTTTAAAGGACCTATTGTACCTAAAAACAATCGTGATTCCTACGTTAGTGAGTCTTAGTGTATATTATTTTTCTCTCTTTTTCTTTTCTAAATAAGCCCTCCTTATTTCTTTTTAGCTTTCGTTTAGCTTGGGACGAGCAAAAGTCTAGCTTGGAGGAATTTGTTGAGTGTCATTTATGACACTCATAGTGTAGTCTTTTAGGATGTTTTCACCCTATTTTTCATAGTTTTTTTTTTATCATTTTGGTCTTTTCTCCTTTAGTTTCTCTATTTCTTCTTTTTTCGTGTTTTACTTTCCTTTATGTGGTTTTCTTCGTGTTCCCCTTTTATATTTCTCTTTTTCACTTCTATTTTCTCTCTTTGGTTACTTTTGTAGGTGCTTAAGGAGTTGGCTTTTAAAAGGAATCAAGAACAGCAAATATGGCTAAGTAAAGAAGAAGCAAGCTCCTTGGAAAGGGCTTGGAGAGGGGGTTCATCATTTTCCAATTGTCGCGAGCGCTGGTCCTTAGGCCCGCAGGCGCGGATAAAGTGCAGCAAGTTGGGGATTTTTGGCAGAATTACTTCAGGCCCTGGCCGCAGTCTAGTCGAGGGCGCAAAGATTTTGGAGAGACCGCTCTCTTAGGAGAGACCGCGGCCCCCTGTTTACACTTGGGAATAGGGCATCTGCCGCGCCCTTAGACGCGGGTGCGGGTCTTGTCCTGATTGCCTGCGGAGTTAGTTATGGGTTCCGTACCCAATTTTCCGCGCCCGCGGGATGTTCTTGGAGAGGGCGCGACCTATAAGTATTACTTCTTTGTCTATAAAACTCTTGTAATTCCTTTTGAAGGAAAACTTTTAGAAAATCTTTCATTTGCTTAGTTTTTAGAGAGAGAAACTAGAGAGAAGTTACAGAGAAAGTAGAGATTGGAATTCTTGGATTTGATTTGTATTACAACATTTCTTCAATCAACTTTGGATTTCTTCTTCATATAAATGAAAGGTTGTGAGATTTATTTCCTTTAAATTTACTTCAATTGCAATTTTCTTTAATGCTTGAATGTTTTGTTAGTATTTTGATTTAGGTTTGAGAATTTGTTGATTGATTGATTTTTCCTTTTGATTTAGCTTGAAATGAATATGTTTGTGACTGAAATTGTTTGGCTTTCAATTTCGTCATGATAAGTGAGTAGATTAGTTGCTAGGGAGAAGGGGAAGCATGTTTGATTGATGATTTTTGCTACTTATTGATCATTAATTGATTCAATTGTTGTAATTAAATTTGTAAACACTTAACAAACCTTATACAAGTATGCAGTAAGTCAAGGGTCGAACCCAAAGGAATGAGTAGGAACTATTCTATAGTCTATTGTCAAGCTAAATCGAAGAATATCAATTGTTGAGGTTGGTAACTAAAATATCAAGAAGATAGACAAATCAAAGAATTCAATCAATATGCTAAACACTAGGGATATATGTTCCACATGCAAGGTCAATGATAATACTAATTGATAGATCACTCAATTGATTCCAACATTACAAGGTACAAACGATTATTGCAATCAAAGGAATCCAAAGGCTATCTCCTATAAGCCAAGCTAGGATTCACTATGAATGGCTAACCAGGAGAACCACAATAAAATTCAATCAATTAAAGCTTCTTAAATCAAGGGTTCATGTCATTGAAATTTGCAATGCAATCTAGACTAATCTTATAGGTTGATCACTCTTAGTCTAATTAATCACATGCACAACTATGTCAACCTATTTAATAGCAACAAATCAGCCAATCAATGATCAAAGACCCAAGAGCCTTTTCTGGGAGCAGGCAGACTCCACTAGTTTCTGCCTTTTAAATAATATATGTTGACCCACATAACCCAAAGGTTATTAGCCTTATGAGCTAAGTGCCAAAGTAGTCTACTAATGGCAGCTTTACTCCTCTTAGGTAGGGAAATCATGTTCCACCCACCACTAACCTTAGGGAGGCAAACCTGAGACCAGACAATAAGAGATTTTCTAAATAGATTAGCTTGTCCTGTCCAAAGGAAAGCTCTGAATTTTGCCTCAATCTCTTTTACAATTTTCTTAGGCAGGACAAAGATCCGAGCCCAATAAGTTTGGATACTAAACAAAACACTTTTGACCAATTGCAATCTTCTTGCATAAGATAAAAATTTGGCAGCCCAACCTTGAATTCTAGCAGTTACCTTATCAATCAAAAGCTTACATTTAGAAATAGTAAACTTTTTAGAAGAGAGAGGGACACCAAGATATCTAAAAGGGATAGCACCTTGAGACATCCCTAACAAATTCCTTAAAGCTTCTTGATAAGTTTCAGCAATGCGACCAAAATGCACTTCACTCATATCCAAGTTAGCAGAAATGCCAAAAGCTTGGGAGAACTTAGTGAAAGCTTGAAAGAGCAAAGTGACAGAGATAATGTCAGCCCTTGAAAACAACAAAAGTTCATCAACAAACATTAGATGAGTATGCCGAAGCTTCTCACATGTACAATGATAGTTAAAATTTGGCTCCAAGTGTATTTCAAATAAACATCTTCAAAGATATTTCATTCTAATTGCAAAGGAGACATAGTATCTCCATACCTTAGCCCCTGCTTAGCGAAGAAAGGTTTAGAAGGGATACCATTAATCAAAACAGAAAAAAAAACAGAATTCAAGTAACTCATACTCAAGGTAATAAATTGAGAGGGAAAGCGAAGCTCTGACATCACACTCTTAAGAAAAGACCATTCAAAGGAATCATAAGCCTTTTTAGATCAATTTTTAGCATGCACCTTAGAGAAAGAAATTTCTTACCATATCCCTTAATAAGATTAGTGGCTAAGAGAATATTATCTCCTATATGCTTACCAAGGATGAAATCAGCTTGTGTAGCATCCACAATTTCATGCAAGATTCCAGCCAATCTAGTAGTTTGGATTTTAGAGATGATCTTGTATAAGACAGTGCGGCATGATAGAGGCCTGAAAATTTTAGCAAAAGAGGGATTTTTAACTTTGGGAACAAGAGTAATAGTTGTGCAATTCCATTTCTTAAACATTGCAGAAGAGTCAAAGAATTCTTGAACCCCCTTATAAACATCACTATTGACAGTCTCCCAAGTATTCTTAAAGAAATAAGAATTATCAATACCAGGAGCCTTAGAACTGTCAATGCTCTTAATACCCAAGTCAATCTCATAGACTATCACTTGGACTACAAGAATCTGTTGGGCATTTCTAGAGAGTTGTGTACCCCTTCTCATAAAACTGAGATCAATACCAGGGAGGGAAGAAGCCCTAGAGCCAAGCAAACTCTTATAAAAAGTAAGAATCTCATTCTCAATATCAATAGGCGTCTTCAATAAATCACCACTATCAAAGAAAATAAAATCAGTTATGGCTATATTCTACCTCTGTTTCTCGATAGAGAAGAAGTAGTGATTATTGCTATCACCAAACTTCACCTAGTAAACTTTACAGTTTTGTTTATATATACTTTCCTGAATGTTAAGCCAATGCTTGGCATTTTGAATAGCATCAATTTCTTAAGCAAGGGGATTAGAGTTATCAAGTTCCACAGAGATTTGACTCTAAATAGAGTGAAGATGAGACTGAGCAGTTTCAATTTTCACAGCAATATCACCAAAATTCAGAGTATTCAAAGCTTTCAATAACTGTTTGACCTAATTGAGCTTATTCCACAAAGAAAACATAGCAGAACTAGGAACAATAGTATGCCAGGCTTTATTAACAGCATCCATCAAATACTTATGGCCAGCTAAATAATTCAACAACCTAAAAGGCTTGCCCTTACCAGGAAGGGACTAAACAATATCAACAAGGATATTACTGTGATTAAAGAGAGAAGGAGGGAGATAGACAACTTCCACATTGTTCTTGATTTACCAATCCCCTATCAATTCTGGTATAAGTCTTAGGACCAAATTGAGCCTTATTACACCAAGAAAAGAAAGAACCCTTGCTTTTAATTTCAGTGAGAGACAAATCATCAATGCAATTCTTGAAATCTCTTGTCTCATAATCAGTAACAACATTACCATTCATCCTATCTTCAAAATTAAGAACTGAATTAAAATCACCAATCCATAACCAGGGAAGGTTATTAGTAGTGATGCGTTTAAGCCCAACCCATAGAAGTTGCATGCCTAACATGAATAAAGTGTAAACCATACACAACAGTAACTAGAATCTGAATCTGAAGGTCTTTATTGGTTAATATATAATGAACCAGCTATTTAGAAGAAATCAGGACGTCAAGATTAATGTAATCATCCTTCTATCCCACCTAGATTCTATCTGTATGAGAGCTAGAGTAGTTGATATGCCATGAACAGGCTCTACCAATTTTCTTCTGAATAGACATACATTTTTCCTACTTACCTTTAGTTTCAAGTAAAGCAATAAAGTCCCAATTATTATTAGAAAGTAGCTTTTTAACATCAGCTACCTTATTAGGTTTATTAAGACACCCAACATTCCAAGGTTAGAATAACATGATTCAAGAGAGGGAGTACCATCACCCTCGATAGGTTTATAAGTGTCAGGATCAATGTTAACAACGTCATCTATCTCTTCAAGTAAAGGAGAGTACATATTAGAGCTAGGAATAGGAAAAGTTATTTGCCTACTTGTTGTTTTCTTCGCTTTCTTCCCAGCCACTTGCCATTCATTTGGTTTCTGAACCTAGGGTGAAGGAGTATCTTTAACAAGTTTAGGAGCTGTAGCAACAGGGGCAGTAGTGGGTCATTTAGGTACCCAAACTTTCTTAACATGTTCTTGGACAAGTTTAGTAGTATCAGCTTTTTTCTGAGGGATGGACTTCTTGGGAACAAAATAGTCATGCTGCTTTAGGTTTTTGAGTTCCTCTATAAGTTTCTCCAATGCTGCTTTGTCACCCATGATTGGACTAGTACGCCATTATGAAAGATGATCTAGTAATGTGTATAGCGAGAAATTGAGCGCGTTCACTTAGACCTTTTCTTCCAAGCATTCAAACAACGATCAAACGTCCAAATCATTGTTCTTTATATTTTTTTAATCCCTATAATACGAATTCACATTAAGCAAGTTTGTTGATGAAAATTTCACTTTAAACAATGTAATCATCTAAGGATTTTACTTTAAATGAATTATTTTCGAAAAAGGTAGAAGAGAAAGAAAGGGAAAGTTGGATTGACATGCTATAAAATTCTTACAAAATTTTAGTCAACATTAGTACACTCCTTAAAATGATCAATATACTAGAAATATAGTCTTTGTTGATCATTTAGATTACAATATAGATCTTTATCGTTTTTTTATTATGATTCACATATTGCTCTTTTGTGATTGATAGTATATTACTATCTGTTTAAAAAGAATGAGGGCTTTCGAATGTAAAATCCAAGAAATAATTAAATCATTTTCTCAGTTTTATCATTCATTATCTTCTTTCTTTTTTTAGAATAATAATTTTGTATCATACTCTTCTCTCTTATTTATTTATTTATTTTAGAACGATATTTTTTTATTATTTTTTTCGTTCTATTATTTCTTTGTGTGAGGCACTCATCCCAAGCAAGGTTCTCGGATTTCTTTTTAAACCATAGAAGAGATAAATAAATTATACTATTTGTAGGGAATATTTCAAGAATCCCACACTTGATCCCCATTGTGATCATACACATAAGCATGGTGGCGTCCAAAGGGAAGGAAGTTCGAGTAAAAGAATCGCCAACAAGTATTAGGAACTTTAAACTGTTTATAGGGTGAAGGTTACACCCCTTAACGATCCATGAGATCGCTAACTCAATAGTGGTTTGGAACCATGACTGGATATTAAGGGATGAAGGTACAAATTTAACCTAGAAAAGATTGAACCTGACCCAAAAATAGGCCTCAACTTTTTCTTCTATTATTCATGTGCGCTTTCTAACTAACATACAATTAATAGGTTAACCCTAAGCCTATTTAATCTATGTTGGTTGAAGATTAATGCGCAAATAAATCTATTATTGGTGATCACTTGAATTATAATCATATTGGCCTAAACAAGATTATTAATTATCGTATTAAGTGTGATTACAAGTACAAATTCCCTTTAAACATGTATAAAAGGCGTGATCAAGCAATGACAATAATAATATAATATCAAACAACATAACAACAATCATCATCATGATAATATTCTCAATAAAGCATAATAACATTAGCAAGATCCTAGGCATGATAATAACAAGATTAATAACAAATCCTAGCATGTCAATAAACATTAAAGATTAAGACTTGATCCCCATTGTGATATTAAAAAGAAATAGAAAGCATCCCAAGACATGATACTAGAAAGTAATAAAAGCATCCTAACATGATACTAGGAATTAAAATAATTAAATTATGATTTCTATAGCAAAAGAATAATTAATGTAATTAAATTACTTACTTGGATGCCTCGTATCTCTTTCTATTAACAAAATACATCTGTTAGTAACTTCAAGGAAATTATTAAATCAAACAATTAATTTAAGTAATTGAAATAGAGATTTGGGACCAAACCCTCAAAAATTCTCAACCATTCACGTTTAGGGCTGTAGACACCTAAAAATGTTTCCCCAAAACAAAACCCTATAATGAACAACCTTTCACCGTCATTATTGGTCGGGTTGAGTATTTAATCTTTTGAGTGCTTAAATCCATGTTTCCATTCCATACATTTCATAAACCAATCCATTTCCTAGCTCATTTCCCTAAAACATAACTTGTTTTCCTCTTTTCGTGTCCACATCACAAAACCGAGAGAAACTAATTTTTTTGGTCTCAAAAATTTGATCAAATTATTATTTTGTTGGATATTCCTTGAAATAATCTTTCCAACAATATATCATAAGCCCAATTACGATTTAAAACGAAGAAGATATGAGTCAAACACTAAACTCGGGCCAAAACCGACACTTTTCTAATAAAACGGCCTTATCTTAAAATCTATAAAATGATTTTTAAACCTGAATCTAATTGGGTTGGAAAGTATACTTGAAAATATTTCTAATGATATATTATATGTCTTATTTTGAGTTACGGATCAAAATTTAAGATAATTTTAAAAACGCGTAAAAAACGGAATTACCGCGTACAGTATAAAAGCACCATGTCACGGTAAAATCAGACGTGGCACGGATCCTGGTGCCATGACACGGTAATTTATAATGTGTCACGATGCTTTTTTCATCTTTTTTCTGCATGAAAATCCACCGTGTCATGGTACGTGTTGCTGTGACTCTCATTGTGTCACGGTGCTATTTTAGTGTATATTTCGTGTTTTCTCACACTTTTTTACCGTGACATGGAGTATTTTATTGTGCCACGGTGGACACTGCCATTTTACGGTATGTGTGCCGTGTCATGGAATTTTCTCGTGTTTTCTCCGCGTACACCCTTCACGCATTTTATCTTATGTAGCCTATTTTATGTCCCGCGTCATTCAAGTTTTCCCCGCGTCACACTAATTTCCCCTGTGTCATAACAATCTTTTCAGTGTCGCGGCATTATTTTTTAGGGTTTTTATCTTTTTTAGGCTCCGTGTGATCCCCTACTCATTGCCTCTATAAATACCCCCTCTTTTCTCCAGTTCGGGGTACCAAATCATTTTCCCTTCCTCTCTTATACACCAAAAATCATTCTGTTCTCTCTCTGTCTCTCTCATATTCTAAGACTTAAACATATATTTCTAATTACACCATTCTTCCCTTAAACACTCCAAGGAGTCTATACTTAACCCAAGGTTCCGTCCTTAAGCCAAGGCGTGAAAGGTATAAATAACTGAGGGTTTGGACTAAATCAATAATTCAAGGATTAACAAGTATTAAAGTTGGAATCTTTATTGAACTTATGAAAATTTTTCCAACTCCATTTTATTTTGTCAAAATCTCAAGATTAATTTAAATTGATTAAATTAATAGTGAGTAATTGCCCTCTTATTTTTGTTGCACCAAGTTAAACCAATTTTATCAAAGAATGGTTCTTGGAATAATTTTTGGTCTTATTCACTTGGATGAATTTATTTAAGTTGGACTTGTTATATTTTCATTTTTTCTAAAAATTAATTGATTCTACAATTAATATAGAATTGATTAAATATATAACACAAAATCGAGATTTTTTCGAGGTATGAGCACCAAAAATCAATGCCGAAGAAGCCCCGAGCTAGCTCTCAGCAAGCAGGACTGCTCACGCAGCCATGTGCCGTCGATGTTGCTCGAGTGCCTTGATTATGGGTGCTGTTGTGTGCCCTGAATGGGGTTGTTTTGCATGCACCCCTTGGCGCACCATGGCAGCCTCGTGGCTTGTCGTGGGTAAGCTGCTTAGGGTGTTTGCATTTAAGCTTCCTTTGAGTGTGTTTTTGTGTTTAGCTTGGTACATAATTAAGGGGAATATGTGTAGACATTGCATTCGAATCAATGTGGTGCAATGACCTCATGAATCATGGCCATAATGGGCCACAATTGGTATATTAAAGTTTGCTAATGTGGGCGGTGAAACGAGTAGCGACATCGTGACCCACTGCCACGTTCCTAGAGCATCATTCGGTTGTGCGAGTTGTAAGCACTCCAAGTCTTAGTGATAGTCACTTGGATATTTTGGACTACATAATGTTTTGCTTATTTTAACTTTTTAATATTTTATTTATTTAATTTAATTTGGTCTTAATTATTTTAATTAATTTTGCAGGCTAGGCCTCAGTTTTATTAGCAGCTTTTGCAAAATTTTATTTTAGCAAATAATTGGGTTTTACCGGCTTAATTAATTGGATTAATTAAGTTGGATGCGGAATTTAGTGGGAGCTTCAAATATTAATTGCGCTTATTTACATAATCGGTTAAAACAACTTTGACTAGTTTTAATTAGGCGTGTTAATTGGATTAACCACCTAGATTAGTTACTAATTATCACGTGTTTATGCATTGTTACTTGTTTTATTGTTGTAAATGTTGTGGTTTGGTGATTCCGACTCACCGCGGAAACAAATCCAAAAACAGGACCGCACTCGCAATAAATAAAACCATAAACATAATTAACTTAATGACAAGATTTAGATAATAATATTACCTTTGAAGCCTGCTTCCCCTGACAACTAAGGCTCTTATTTGAAAGCTAGCCTCGAAAATACAAAGGCCTCTAACGATGATCCACCTACAACTCGAACACCGACTAGGTCCAATGTCTTGGATTTAGCAAGGCCTGACCGAAAAACCCGAGAAATTGAGTTTAAAGGCTTTCACAAAAGTGATACGTTTTTCAACTCTTGAGTTCAAAGGTTTTCACTACTAGTGATCCCTTTTCCAACTCTTACTCAAGCAAACAATCTTGAGCCACACCTTGGCTATTTATAAGGAAAGCTACCTTGTGAATTCCACTCATCTTTCAATGTGGGACTTTTTCACAAAAAGATCCCACATGGAAAGATTGATGAATTCAACCCTTAATTAAATAAACAAAGGAATAAGTAACAAGTGTCACATGGTTAGGTGAGGACCACTTTCTCACTTGATCCCAAGGCAATTCACAGGCATTTTGATCTAAGCATGTGTCACCCAACCTGGAGCCCAAAGTAACAAGTATCACATGGTTTGGCCACTTTCTTTTGGCTTGTGTCCATGACCCGTCACCCGCGTCCACGACCCCTTGCCACACGCACTACCATCATGGCGTGCTTCCAACGTAGCGTGTGCCACGTGGCACACTGCTACTTGGTGGCAGCCACATGTCGTGCTGCCACGTGGCACGCTCTTATTTGGCTCGCTTCCCTTGTTTTTGTGTGGCTAGGGTTTTTGCTTGTTACTTGAAGCATTTTCCTGTCTCACCAATTCCAAAATTTTGGCTAGAAATTTGAGATTCTCTAACGCTCGGTTTCAACATTCCAAGCTTGAATTTTTTACGTTTAAATATAAATTACTCAGTTGACTTATTAATTAATTCCGAATTAATTTGTCGCTTCGACTCGTTAGTTGCTTGAGTGTGACCCGGAGGGTGCAGTCAATATTAAGCTGTAATATTATTAATGCATTAATATTACTAATGGAAGAGGCCTCCACCCAGGCATTCTGATCACTTTACCTTACTTAATATATTAGCTTTCTAATAATTTCGAACCTACTATCAGAATCATAAACTTGTTCAAAGGACACTACTCCTTTCAATCTCCCACTTGTCCTTCCGGACAAGTGTGCTCTTAGTGTATATCCCTTTTTCTATGTCGCTTAATGCCTCTTCATAAACTATAAGGTAAGATTTATTTGTCATCCTTATTACTTCTAGAAGTGTTTCTCGATTCCGAGTCCGACTGTCAATAAACAGATGATTTCTAAAATCCATCCGAGCACGACCATGCATTTTACAATCTTGCACTACAAGAGGCCTTGTAAATAACAAAGACATCTTCCCTATTTTAGTAGGGAGAAGTTTCTAGTCTTGATATGTAGCTTATCTTACTAGGAGGACCCAGCCGCCCGAGTGATTCCGTTATAATCCCCTATTACGGCAGACGTTTGACAATCATCAAAGCGGACTAGTACTCAAACAAGAAAGCTCACAATACTCATGGTCGAGGAAAAAGGTTCCGATAGCAATAATGAGAAGTATACTTATGATGATTTTTAATCTCTTAAAGTATTCTCATAGGTCAATCCAGTATGGTTCTAAGCCAATACCTGTGTAAATGTTTATGATGATCATGTCCTTGTAGCACAAGAATTGGTGCTATAATCAAATCCACAATAATCTTAAATGGTCATTATTCGTCCATCATTTAAATGACCTCGATTAGGGATAATTTTCGATTATAATATTCAACGTTCACTTAATAGGTGTTTACTTATCAAGGATGGTCTTGATACCCTATTTTAAATATTCCAAGAATAGAATGGACTCATTATTTAATTTTAAACCACAATTAAATAGCAAACGGAGTGATAAAAAATTGCATGAAATTTTAAATTACTCCAAAACCTGAATGGTTCATCTTATGATAAATGGTTTTTCGAATGTTTTAAGAGTATAACTCTTTATAAAATATCTATATAAATAACACCCATATCTAATATGCTTGATTTCTTTCATACAATTGTGAATGTTGTCGTTCACTTATTGCATAGGTTTAGTTATAACTACTTTACTAATCTTAGCATCTTCATTACTGATCACTTTCATAATAAGATGATAAAATTTGAGAGTGTCATGGATTATATATGATTTAGGATTTATTGTCCATGTGATGGCTCCTACTCATTTTCATGATTCAGATCTTGAACTTGACAACCTACAATCATTAACGTTCAACAACAAACTTTCCATAGAACATCTTCTTTATTATTGCCTTTAAGGAAACAATATTCTCAACATATATTTTAGTAGACTTCCTAATGATGTTTTTCTTGGGTTTCACTCCAAACGGCTCACAATGACTTGGGATACCCTAATTACTTGTGATCGTTGAAATTTACTTTAAATTTCCGCACATTACACATGAATGTACATCTATGTTACCATTCTCAAGCCATGACTCATTGTTAGGTCGTACTTATAAATGGTTTCCTTGTTGAGGATCTAATCCTGGTTAAGGTTTGTGCATGCAACATCAATTCTCAAATTGTATTTGTTTTGACAAGTCGTGAACTCATCTTGTTACTTATCTAAGTACTTTAGATGTTCTTGGCCATAATCTAACAATCTATTACATAGATTCAGGTCAATTGGTACTACATACATACTTCACATGCTCTAAGTAATTAATTCGTGCGACGATTCTATATCATAGGGTACATGATGGATTAAGTTGCAGAGTATTCTCAATCTTATTCCTTCCATTTGACATTTTAGCTCATTCAGTTTTACTGAGTCTTGCAAAATTATTTGCTATGTGATATCGTTAAAAGTCTCTACTAGAGTATTTCTTGTTTGACTTAGTATTTAGCCTAGCTCATACATAGTTTAAACATTTACTTAATTTTATATATACGGGTTGAAAGTCTTTCAAAGTCCTTCAATTCATGTTGAACATGGTATTTTCCTTTACATGTTCAAACATTTTATTAAGGCTATACAATAGATCTGAATTCCCAATATGCACTAAGTATTGCCTTTAGCTTGGTCCATTGTCGAAATTTTTTTCAGATCTAAGCATTTAGCATTTGATATTTATTTCACAATAGAGTTCGTAATCTTCTCGTTGGACCTTTACTTTTGCTCCCACTAAACTTCTTATTCATAAGAATTTCTATGTTTCTCCATAAGTCAATCCGCTTATTAACTTCATGAGAAAACATGTTCTAATTCCTATATGCAATGCTTCCTTAGATCCCATAATGGATTCTTTAAGCTTGCTTTAAAATCTAGCATTATTTAGATTTTCAAAACCCTTAGACTATTTTCATAGTCACTTCAAAAATCCTATTTTAGGAAGGCGGTATTGGTATCTATTTTTTTATATTTCATATGTGCAAATTTGCTAGAACAATCACGAAAAGACTTTAGCATTCCGAATGGTGAATAGATTTTTTATTAAAATCAACTCTGTGAATTTAATTGTATCCTTTTCAACCAATCTAGCTATGTATACATACACATTTCCACATTTGTTAGTTTTCTCCTTGAAAACTTATTTGCAATCGATGGGTCTTTTACCCTTTATGCAAATTAATCAAGTTTTAAAACATGATTGTCAAACATGGAGTCTATTTCCGATTTTTATGGCCTCTAACTATTATTTAGAATTTGGATTTGTCGTAGCTATTTTACAAGACATTATTCCTTTACTATTTAATAGTAAATAGTATGCTTGTCAGTCTTAGGTTTATTTCTAACTTAATAGAAAATTTATAGGATTCAATCCAAGCCGTTGGTGAATTCAATACCTATATGAGGTTATTGCATCAAACACTGCGTTTCAAGGCGTTTCTAAATCCCTTTGATTTTCATGATCTTACTCCAGGCACTTGTAAAGTCCTTTTGAGTATTCTTAATCAAGTATTCTCCCGTACCCATTTTAAGGTCTTCTAAGATTCTCAGTTCTATTTTGTTGCTAAGATTGATTGTCATCGAGTTCATTTTCCTCCCACTTGTCGTTTTGGAAATGTGTTACTTTCCAGAAAGACACCACTTAAAGCAACAAACACTATGTTCTCAATTAGGTTGTGGAGGTAATGTCCATGGTCTTACTTAATTGCTTACAAATAGACATGTATATTGTTTTTGGGTAAAAGTTTGTTGTAAAAAAAACAATTAGCTCCCACTTAATCTATCTTAGCCATTAATGAGCCATTAAACTCCCACTCAACCACCTAGCTCTTGCTAAGCTGGTAAGCTCTCACTGAGTCACTTATCTCCCACTGAGCCAGTGAACTCCCACTGTGGCTAAGACATATACTTTAAAAGACATTTAGAACTTAATTCTATCCATAACTGAATATGACTTCCTTTCTTAGCTTCGACATTTTGTTTAGTGTAACCTTAGTCCTTCGTGCAAATCTTAAGAACTTTATAGAAAAGGATGTGATCCATCATTGTTCGAGTCATTTTAAAATGGCATCGAGGTCTCCGTGAAGACACACTATGTTCTTTGTTGAGTTATTTATGAAAATTTCAATTTCATAATTTTTTTATGGTCACGCTTGGCTCAAGCAAACATCACTCGATCTAATCTAGACGTTTTGATATCTTGCCAAGTCAATTATGTATTTCACTGAACTCTTAAACTATTCAAGGTCAAGTTTTTTCACATTTGTTGAATATAGCCATATTCTTTCAAATTCTTTGTGAAACGTTGAAGTAAATGAATCCACTTTAGCTTTCAGTGTCAATTGTTTATACCAAGAACAATAGCTCTTTACTTTGTCGGTTTAAACAAGTAAGACTTTCTTGTCTTAGAACGATTCCAAATCGATTAACTATCAAGAGCCTATCTAATAGAGCCTTGAGTACGCTCTTGTCGATGTGACATTGCTAAAGATGTTTGGAACGCAAATCATGCCCATGACTTTGAGATTTTTCCAGTTTATCATGTTAAGAAAATGTTTGTTTATAATCAAGCATTCTTGACTCATGGTTTAGACAACCATGCCATTCAAATAAATTTGCAACTATTGCTCATTGATTTGAATGTGAGTCTTTCCGTGTGTAAATGGGTCAATTGCTGATTATGGAACACAATAACCATTTATTTGTTCCAGCCTTAGCTTAAAGGTATTTAAACAAAGCATACGACCTTACAACTGATATGATGTAGCACCAGTTGCTTCATTCTAAGCTTGCAAGTCTATAACTTAGCTTATCTTCAATAGTTTGAGTTCACTTTCAAAGTGGAACACTCAAGCAGTATCCGATACTTTGTGAAGATAATGAGTTGCTAAGTTAACTTCAACAACATGAATTCTTTAGTAAAAGGGAATCTAATTCCTTTTCTTTGTTCCTCGTTTCCTATATTTCTTATCATACTTTATCTAATAATCTTTAAGAACCATTTATTTAAGAGTCTTTGAATTTTATACTTTGTTAGGCATAATTAAGCATATAATACACCGTAAAACAAAGTTCCATCTTTTCCTTTATTTCACGCTTGAATTACTATCCTACTCATCTATGTATTAAGCAAAAAGATATGTTAGTTGTCAATATTAATAATTTGAGTTTGCAACTTAATACTTCATGTTTTATCAAAACTACCTAGTATTTTGATTACATGATGCCGAACTGTCCTTTCGGACATTGTTATAAAAGTCATTTATAAGAATTGTATTTTAGAAATGCTTTACTTTTCTATGAGAACCATTCTCAAAAGTTTCCTTTACCAATCATGGAAAATAATACAGTTTGATTTTGAATTCTACAAATATAAGTGCAAAGTATAACCATTTATCAAACATAATAAATTTGAAAATTAAAAGGTATTCATGAAAATTTTCAATCTTATTAAACGTCTTACCTAGGCTTTAAATTTGTCCTCATTTGGCGAGAATAAGTCGATTCCAGGATCGAAAAAAACAAAGAGTGGTTAAGCATGCTTTGGCTTGTCTTAACACTCAATCTCCTAAGGTAAGCAACGCTTTGCTAATGTCTCCAAGCTACTCTTCGTTGAATAGATCGTTGCATCTAATGCTCCCTCAACAATTTATTCACTTTGCCACGACCTGTTAGGACTCCATCACTCATATCGTTCAGTACAACCAAAACTAACTTGCATACCCGTTATGCCTTATGAGTCTAGGGAGTAATAGTGATGCCTCACTTTGGCGTAGCCCATCACTACTCTTAATAGGCAGCCCCGTATTTGGGGCAGGGCAGCCGGGGCGGCCGCCCGGGGCCCCGGAATGGGAAGCCCAAATTAGTATATAAAAAAAATCTTTTAATTAAAAAAAAAAGTCAAAGAACATAAAAAAAAACTCTTTGTTTTCACGCATAATGAAACCAATGTTACTCTCTATAATTAATACTAATAAAGCAGTAAAATATCTTCATTTTCCTAAATAATTACTGTCTATAATTAATACTTGTATTTATCCCTTAATTTCACTAGGTTCAATTCTCAGAAAATAAAATTCTTTCTCAATTTAATAAATGGAAAATGTTAAATTATATGATTTTTTTTTAGAAAAGCTTTAAGTTAATCATGATGGTGATCTCTTAAAGGTTCAATTATTTTTAATTTGTCCCTAATTTGATTTTTAGGGGTGTTTAAAGTAAATTCTATAAATTTTTTTCGTTTTTCTTATATTCATTTTAATTACTTTATTTTATGCTAGTTTGCCATGAATTTTTGGTAGGTTTTGCTGTTATGGTTTCAAATTACTTGCATGTGTAATTTTTTGAATATTGGCTTAAGACTTAAGTTGTACTCCATTAAGCAAATTTATCTTGATTTTTTTTTTGAATAATTTTATCATGATGTAAGTTTTGCGTTTGATGTATATACATACTATGGTGGATGCTAATTGAGTTGAAAAAAAAGACTTTTTTATTATTATTAATGATAATCATAAATTAAACTAATACTCTACATTAAATTATAATTATTTAATATATTTTTTTTTTGTTCTTGCATACCTTTAAAATTCAAAATGTTAACATCACATTTTAATTAGGGCCCCGTATTACAAGTTCTCCCATAGGCCACCAAAATCTCAGAAACGGGCCTGTCAATAGGTCGATAAGTGCTGCTTTGGAATGTCAATTTTACTCAAAATTTAGGGACCAAGAGTTTCCATATTGGTTAATTTAAGTGAACTTAATCAATCATCACAACATTCAAAATCCTAAACATGAATCTAACATATAATTCATATATAAAAGATCTTAAATATGTAAAGCGTAAGCATTTTGATGCATATTGGCAACTAGCATGACCCCTTGAATTCTTTAAGTCATCAAAAGGTCGTCTTATGCAACTACATGGATTTCTCTCCCAAGAACCTATGTCTTCAAGACTTGACCAAAATTATGCAACTACTAGTATTTACGATTAGGACTAATCTAAATATTAAGGTAAAAAAATACTCAATGGTACGCAGACCGTATTTAGATTTCTAAAATAAAATCACGGATCGCGGTCTGTATTTTCTATCCTAATCGGGCCCCACTAGCTGCTATTTTTATAAAAATTGTGAGAGAATATACATTCCATTCATCCATTTCCTATTTGTGAATTGCCCATGTATTTTACAACGATAAACAAGTAACAATGCATAAACACGCGATAACTAGTAACTAATCTAGGTGGTTAATCCAATTAACACGCCTAATTAAAACTAGTCAAAGTTGTTTGAATTGATTATGTAAACAAGCGCAATTAATATTTGAAACTCCCACTAAATTCCGCATCCATCTTAATTAATCCAATTAAGTAAGCCGGTAAAACCCAATTATTTGCCAAAATAAAATTTTTGCAAATGTCGCTCAAAAACCAAATTTTAAGGAAATAAAACCAAATAATTAAAATAATTAAAAATAAAACAAATTAAGCAAAAATTACGTAGTCAAAGATATCAAAGTGCCTAGCACTAAGGCTTGGAGTGCTCACAACTCTCACACAACTCGCACGATCTTATTGCATCAGATTGCTTTATAAGCAATGTCTGTGCATATTACCCTCAATTTTTTACCAAGCTACACACACATACACACTCATTGCAAGCCCCACACACGACTTTCCCACGGCCAGCCATAAGGCGGCTGCCATGGTGCGCCATGGTGTTGAACATCAGCTCCATGTAGGTTGCGTGACCAACTCGGCTGGCCGAGAGCATGCTTGGGGCCCTTAGGCATCGATTTGGTGCTCATGCCTTGGGAAAAATCCCGATTTTGTGTGACATATTTAATCAATACTAAATTAATTTTAGAAGCAAATAATTTTGAGGAGAAATGAAAATAATACAGGTCAATATTAAATAAATTCATCCAAGTGCATAAAACCAAAAATTATTTCAAGAACCATTCTTTAATAAAATTGGTTTAACTTGGTGCAACAAAAAATAAGAGGGAAATTACTCACTATTAATTTAATCAATTTGAATTAATCTTGAGATTTTGACAAAATAAAACAGAGTTGGAAAAATTGAACATAAGTTCAATAAAGATTCCAACTTTAATAATTGTGAAACCTTGAAAAATTATATCTTCCAATATGAAGATAAACAAATTTCTATCACAAATATCAAACTTTATGATTCCAATTAACTAAAAACTGATTAAATTAACAAAGTTTAAAAAAAATCATGGAATTTAGTAACTCAAAGTTTTAATCACTGAACATAATTAAAGATTGAATCTTTAGTACTTGGAAGCCTCAAACAACAACAATTTCATACTTAATGCAATTAATTTTAAATTATGTGAAAAATAAAACCAAGCTTTCAAACACAAATTACCACCAAGTAATCATGCCTACAGTGGTTTAAAATTGCATATAAAATATGTATTGAACCAATTACATAACCACCATAAACACGTAATTAATTTTCAAGGTTAGAAAGCTTAAAATTTTTGTAAAAACGAAAAACCCCTCGAAAAGTGCATTTCTGGTCGTTTTTTGGCCAAAAACCAAGTCCACAAAGTATAAAACCATTTCCAGAACGCCTTCTCCACCCACAATTCACTATTTTTTGGACGAAATTGGGGTTCGGGAGCTGAATTCAGCTCTAATACGAGGTTAAAATGGATAAAACAAGCTGCTAAACTATTTAGAAACTTAAAACAAGAAAAAATAAGCCATTAAAAATACCTTGAAAAATATTATAATTTTAAAAATAAACGAGCGAGGCTTCGATACCGTTGTTGGGGTTTGGTGAGTCCACTCTCCGCCGAAACAAACCCAAAAACAGGACCGCACTCGCAATAAATAAAACCATAAACATAATTAACTTAATGACAAGGTTAAGATAATAAGATTACCTTTGAAGCGTGCTTGGCCCGACTACTAGGGCTCTTACTTGAAAGCTATCCTCGAAAATACGAAGGCCTCCAACGATGATCCACCCACAACTCGAAGACCGACTAGGTCCAATGCCTTGGAGTTAGCAAGGCCCGACCGAAAAACCTGAGTAACTGAGTTCAAAGGCTTTCACAAAGGTGATACCTTTTTCAAATCTTGAGTTCAAAGGTTTTCATTACTAGTGATCCCTTTTCCAAATCTTACTCAAACAAACAATCCCAAGCCATCCCCTGGCTATTTATAAGGAAAGCTTCCTTGTGAATTCCATTCATCTTTCAATAAGGGACTTTTTTCACAAAAAGATCCCACATGGAAAGATTGATGAATTCAACCCTTATTTAAATAAATCAAGGAATAAGTAACAAGTGTCACATGGTTAGGTGAGGACCACTTTCTTACTTGGTCCCCAAGGCAACTCACATGCATTGTGAGCTAACCATGTGTCACCCAACCTTGATCCCCAAGTGGGGTTCGGTTGGGCCACTTTCTTTTGGCTTGTGTCAATGACTCATGACCCGGGTCCACGGCCCCTTGCCACATGCGCTGCCACATGGCGCGCTGCCTACGTGGAGCGCTTCCACATGGCACGCTGCCACTTGGTGGCTGCCTCATGCGCTGCCACATAGCGTGCTACCATGTGTGCTGCCACGTGGCACGCTCCTATTCGGTGCGCTTCCCTTGTTTTTGCGTGGCTAGGGTTTTTGTTTGTTACTTGAAGCATTTTCTTGTCTCGCCAAATCCTAAAATTTGGCTCGACATTTGAGGTTCTCCGACGCTCGGTTTCGATGTTCCAAGCTCGAATTTTCGACGTCTAAATATAAATTACTCGGTCGACTTATTAATTAATTATGAATTAATTCGTCGCTTTGGCTCGTTAGTTGCTTGGGTGTGACCCGAAGGGTTCAGTAAAGATTAAGCTGTAATATTAATTATACATTAATATTACTGATCAGAAGCGGCCTCCACCCAGCCTTTCTGATCACTTGACCTTACTAATTAGATTAGCTTTCTAATAATTCTGAACCCACTATTAGAATAATACACTTGTTCAAAGGACACTATTCCTTTCAGTAAAATGCATGGGCCATTCACAAATAGTGAATGGATGAATGGAATGTATATTCTCTCACATGTTTTATAAAAATGGCAACTAGTTGTGCCCGATTAGGATAGAAAATACGGAATGTGATCCGTGATGTATTTTTGTAAATCTAAATATGGTCTGTATACCGTTGCGTATTTTTGTACCTTAATATTTAGATTAGTCCTTATCGTAGATTGATATTAGTAGTTGCATAATTTTGGTCAAGTCTTAAAGACGGAGATTCTTAAAAGATAAGGCCATGAAGTTGCAAAAGAAGATCTGATCTTTTGAAAACTTGAAGAATTCAAGGGGTCATGCTAGTTGCCAATATGCATCAAAATGCTTATGCTTTACATATTTATGATCATTTATATATGAATTATATGTTAGATGCATGTTTAGGATTTCAAATCTTGTCATGATTAATTAAGTTCACTTAAATCAACCAACATAGAAACCCTAGGTCCCTAAATATCGAGTAAAGTTGCTATTCCAAAACAACACTTATCGACCTATTGAGAGTAGTGATGGGCTACGCCAAAGAGAGGCAACACTAATACTCCCTAGACTCATAAGACATATCTGATATACAAGTTGGTTTTGGTTGTACTCAATGATATGAGTGATGGAGTCTGACGAGGGGTGGAACTAGGTTGTTGAAACTAATCCTCCCTCGGTAAACTAAATTTATATACAGTTAACAAACCTATATACAAGTATAGAGGAAAGTCAAGGGTCGAACACAAAGGAATGGTAATGTTCAAGCGCTCTCAATTATGCGCCTAAGCTAGGTCGAAGTCTAAGGATAAAAGGTAAACAGTGTAACCACCTAACAAAATGATGAACGAAACAAATAAACACTAGGATCAAGGATCAACAAGTAATCATGACAATTGTAGCAACTAGGGAACAATATGAAAATCAATGGTTGTGAAGACTAATGGCAAGCTCAATAAAAAGAGTCAATAAGCTATCTCCTAGAGATTAAACTAGCGCCAACTACGAGAGACTCTAACTAGGAGCATCACTAATCAAGCTCAATCGAAAATTGCAATTCCTAAAGTAATTGTACGTATCATTAGAAACTACAACGCAATCTAGCATATTTCTAAAGGCCTAATCAAATTACACACATGCAAACTTCCATTCATCAATTTAATCTCAACAATTAATCAACACAGTCCGCACATTAGGCACAATCAATTAATTATACCAGTTTCACCCAATCCCTAGCCAAACAACTACTCAAACATCATCATCTAATCAACAAACAACTAAAGAAATCAAGAATCAACAAAATATGGAGAACAATTACACTAATTAACAATCAAACATCAAAATAAAACCAAACAAATATGAAATCAAACAAAGCAATAAGATGATATAGAGTTAGAAATCCTCATTTATTGATTTGATGATCTTCAATACAATTGTCAACTTTAATCTTCAATCACTCAAATAACAATTGAAATTCCTCACTTTCTCTCTTTAAAATCTACTCCTAAAACTATCCCTAAGAATATGATCTAAATATAAAATGAAACTTTTTTGCAAAAAATTGGGTTCAAAAGGGTATTCATAAGGTGCAAAACGAAGAAGAGCGAAGCCAGAATCCGTAGAGGAGCGCCCGCGTAGCAACAGTGCGCGCCCCCGCAGCAGGGCAGCGCGCCTGTGCTCTTAGGGGTTTCTTCGGATCTTCTCGCGGCTTCGTACGTTCGCAAAGGTCTTCGAATGAACGCACAACATGATGATGATGAACACTGAGAGAGGCATTCCCAAAAGCACTTGATTGTGGGTTCAACACCCCATCTTCATGAGAGCACGGCTTAAGAGCGCAAGAGCTAGAACTTGGAGGATCCACTTACTTGCATCTTGAGCTTTCCAATTGCCATGAGCTTGCTCCAAAAGCATCTCCCACCTTAGTAATTCACCAATATCAAGACCCAAACCTCATACAATACCTACAACAACGAAAATAAAGCAAATAACGGAGAAAAGTGTAGAAAAACCACTAAAATGCATAAAAGCTACAAAATAAGAGAGGAAAGGTAAAACCAAGACCAAATGCATAAAACTAAGCATTTATTAAGCATGAAAGCCATGAAAAGAAGGTGAAAACAACCTAAATGCTTATCAAATGGGTGTTATTTATGACACCCATTAAATACCCCCAAGCTTACCTTTTGCTTGTCCTCGAGCAAAACAAAACCAAGGCAGAAATGATGAGCTTATTCAAACAAATAAAAAGAAGAGAAGAGACAATGACTCACTTTCGTAGGAATCACGGTCAATTTTAGCAACTAAAGACAAGCCATTTAAACCCCTAGATTTCCCTAGAGGACGAGTGATGCTCTCGTAAAGGTTTCCTAAGAGATTAACCTATAACTCTCGTAATAATACAAACAAGGCAAAGCATGAAAAAGAAACCCAAATACAAGAAAAGCAAACAAATGTTCATGAAAGGACTTTCCAAATGTACAAGCATAAATGAATGAATTTTTTTTTAAACAAGTAAGGGAATGCACGTTCTAAGATATCTAAAGTTGATTTTAACATAGGATATGCTAAGCATAGAGAACTATAGAAACGCAATTCACTTTCATCCCAAACAATTTTAGCACATTCTCCCAATTAGCTTCAAATCTACTTTTTGTGAGCGTCTTTATTGTTCCTCGAAGGAACAGGAAAAACAAATAGATTTGAGGTTTCTCGACATCTTGGCTTTAACTCATAATGCCCTCCCCCGAAATGTGACTCAACCTTTAGGTCAAAAGGTCTTTCCCAATGGTTGTAACGTAAGGGCAAAAGGGTGGAGGTAGGCTTAAAATTTAAAAATTTGGTGGTATCCCTAATAGTGAATCAAAGAAGGCGCCTTTCTTAGAATCACAATCAAGTAGTCACCAAACAAAAACAAACTAACACCCCCAAGCTTATTCAAAGCTATACTCACAAACATATATACAAAAAGTGTTAACGCTTCTCCCCCAAGATTAAACGAAGCATTGTCCTCACTTCTTGAAAAGCGGAAAAGAATCACATCAAAATATTTTAAAATTTTCTCATTTTCAAATTTTTATTTATTTATTCATGTATTCAAAGCAATTGTCCTCGCCTCTTTTAACTTTGGATGACATTTTCCAAATTGCATTTATTATGTCCTTGGCTTTTTACCTTTGGACGGCTTTTTCCAACCATTCATATGTCATTATTAACAAAATAATCACAAAACACAAGCTTGCTTACAAATAGAACCAATATCCAACTTTATACACCACAAACTCCAAAAACATGACTGCTTCACAAAAACAAAAAATGGAACAAAAAGAAACAAAAGGCTCAAAGTTCTAAAGATATGGCTTGAAAAGAAGGGCAAAGACTCAAATGGTTAGCAAGAAGGAAAATGTAAACCCAGTGAACTAAAAAGAAAGAAGATTATCCTAGAAAAAGAAAAATTACCACCCCAAAAAGTTGCCTTTGTCCTTCCTAGTTGGTTCGGTCTCGTGTTTGAGAATTATGAGTCAAGATTCAAGATTAGGTCCGCAATAGTCAAGGATCCAAGCTGCTCATGCAAGTTATGTAGAAGGCTTGAAAATCATGAAACCTCACAAGGTTGTTGCAAAAACTCACTAAAAAGTACAAATTCACCAAAAGAGAGAAATTGCAAATTATCAAAAACAATTAGAATCCGGCTTTAAGGTCCCAAAAGTTCTAAACGACTACCTTAGCATACTCTATCCTAGAATCAACCAAACATACTCTCAAACCGTGCACACCGTTACAATTTAAGAAGAAAAGCATTCAACTATACAACTCCAAAAGTGTTATGTCCAATGTAAGAACAAAACAAAGATACATTGCAAATTGCCTTAATAGAAACAAAAAATCTTGTTGGAGTTTTTCTGGGTATAGAAAATGGAAAAGCATATACAAAGGTGCATATCATACATGAATCAAAATCCCATCAAACATGATAGAATACCCTCCCCTAAGCTTGAATGAGACAATACACTCAAACATAAATCATAGAAACCATGGGAGGGGAAAATAAGAAGATCAATCCAACAAACCAACCTATATCCAATAATTCATCATCCACTTGAGAAAGAGTAAGGAAGGATATTACCGGATATTAGGTGAGTGTAAATACCTGCAAATGACCCAATTAAATTTTTCAAAGCTAATTTCCTCAAGAATTGGACCTTACCTTCCATATGCTAACAAAGATAGGAGTCAAACTTCCTTGATTCTAGATCCAAATGGAAGCACCAAAGTATATCAAGTCATGTACCTAGCAAAAGGCACACAAACATTTCCATGAGAGAAAATCTATTCTAAAAAGAAAAGAAAATGAAAGAAATAAATTACGGGGTACCTCCCGAGAAAGGCTTGCTTAAGGTTCAAGCTTGACCGCTCTAGATAAATAATAATTCCATGCACGCAAGAGCTTGTCAAATGCACTACTACATATTTCATATGAAAGCAAGTATGCACATGAAAAAAATAAGACATGCAACAAGCTTAGTGCACACCTATGAGGAGAAAGATGCCAAGAAAAGGAAGAAGAAGAATCAAAAGAAAATTCAACAGAATATGAAGAAAAAAGAAAAAGAAGAAGAAGAAGAAGAAGAAGAAGAAGAAGAAGAAGAAGAAGAAGAAAAAGATGACAAACTCTCTTCAAAATATTTTTTGGTGGGAATATCACCCTTTTCCTCAATAATAGACAAATGAGGGACATTAAAATCCTCATAGACAAGGGGGTCCCCAATAGGCCTATTTACAAAAGAAGGGAGGGAAATAGGAACGTAAGGGATATGGTTAAATCTTCTTGAAAAAGGGGTATGAGAACAGGGAAAAGGGGTAGCTACTCCCTCACCACAAGGTCACACATCGCAAATGAGGGCATAAAAATCAATCATAGAATCATCAAAATAAGAACACTCATGATCTCCATCCCCCTCAAACATCCAACTTCCAAGAGAAACAACATAATTTCCTTCACTACATTCATGCACAACAACTCCCTCAACTTTCTTAAAGCCCAAAGTCTCAAAACCATGCATGAATGGATGCAAATTCATTTCAAAATAATCTCTCTCTCATGAAGCATTCCCAATTAACTCATTTAAAAGGCTATGGGTTTTCTTTTGACTCTCAAAGAACGCATTGAACATAACCTCAAAGGAGTCTAGATACTCATGGATAGAAGAATCACAATCATGTAGAAGAGACTTATCAAGACGGGAAGAAGGGTTGGGATAATCAAGTTCAACACTCTCTTGGTTTTCAACTCCTTCACCATCACTAAAATGCTCACAAAAGGGATCCTCACCCTCTCTTGGTTGTTCAAAATCATCATCATTATCCTCAGCACACACATTGGATGGGGATTTTTCATATACAAGAATCAAGGATGACAATTCATTTTCCAACTCTCCTTTTCTTTTCAATTCTTCATTAAAAAGATCCACACCCTCTCTAATCATCTCCAATTGGCTCCATAAAGTTTCCATCATTTGTCTCTCTAAGGGCCTAAGATTAGGATTCATCTCTAACTCCTTCAAAGATTCATCAATTTGGCTATAGGGAACTAGAGACTCATCACAAGAGTTTGGAGAATGAAAAGGCAAAGAGGATGACCAATAGTAAAAGAAGAGTCACAACCAAGGGTAGGACCATGCACATTAATATCATGAGCATTTTCAATAAATAGGGAAGATGGGGCACAATCAAACATATGATATTTGTTAACTTGAGAATGAACATCATTATCATGAACAAAAGGGGAAATAGAATCGAAAGCATTTGTTCTAGGTTCAACTATGGGATCATGTGACATATCATGGGAAATCATGCTAGCATTAGAAGAATTAACACATTGCACATCAAAATTAGAATCATGATTACCCCCATTATGAACATCCCAAGCAAACAAAACATAAAAATCTCAAGCATCATCAATAGACAATGCTCTAAATCTACCATTATGTATGCAGTCAACTTCATTCCTAGTTTGTTCATTCAAACCAAAATAACAAATCTCACAAGCCTCCCAAAGATTACAACAATGATAGTCAAGAAATCCATTAAGTCTATGGAAATATTCACAAAAAGTCTCATAGTTGAGGAAATGATAGACATGCCATTTTAGTACAAAGCAAAAAAAAAAAAAAAAAAAAAAAAAAAAAAAAAAAAAAAAAAAAAGTATATACAAAGACCTAGACTCAAGCAATCAAAAACACTCAAACATAGACACCGTTCCCTGGCAACGGCGCCATTTTGACGAGGGGTGGAACTAGGTCGTTGAAACTAACCCTCCCTCCGTCAAACTAAATTTGTAAACACTTAACAAACTTATATACAAGTATAGAGGCAAGTCAAGAGTCGAACCCAAAGAAATGGTAATGTTCAAGCGCTCTCAATTATGCGCCTAAGCTAGGTCGAAGTCTAAGGATACAAGGTAAACACTATAAACAACTAACAAAATGAAGAGCCAAACAAATAAAAACTAGGAACGAGGATAACAAGTAATCATAACAATTGTAGCAACTCGGGAACAATATGCAAATCAATGGTTGTGAAGACTAATGGAAGGCTCAATCAAAAGAGTCAACAATCTATCTCCTAAAAGTCAAACTAGCGCCAACTACAAGAGACTCTAACTAGGAGCATCACTAATCAAGCTCAATTGACAATTGCAATTCCTAAATAAATGGTCTTCATCATTAGAAACTATAATGCAATCTAGCATAATTCTCAAGGCCTAATCGAATTACGCACATGCAAACTTCCATTAATCACTTTAATCTCAACAATTAATCAACACAATCCCCAAATTAAACACAATTAATCAATCATACAAGTTTCACCCAATCCCTTGCCAAACAACTACTCAAATATCATCATCTAATCAACAAACAACTAATGGAATCATGAATCAACAAAATATGGAGAACAATTACACCAGTTAACAATCAAACAACAAAATCAAACAAAACAAGTATGAAATCAAACAAAGCAATAAAATGAGATAGAGTTAGAAGTACTCACTGATTGATTTGATGATCTTCAATACAATTTTCATCCTGAATCTTCAATCACTCAATTCACCATTCAAATTCCTCAGTTATTTTCTCTAAAGTCTACTTCTTAAACTAACCCTACAACTAGGGAGAAGCTCTCAATTAAGCTGAGAATATGATCTAAATATAAACTGAAACTTTTTTTGCAAAAAAAATGGGTTCAATAGG
Organism: Chenopodium berlandieri; assembly: GCA_034703905.1. Taxonomy (NCBI): domain Eukaryota; kingdom Viridiplantae; phylum Streptophyta; class Magnoliopsida; order Caryophyllales; family Amaranthaceae; genus Chenopodium; species Chenopodium berlandieri. The sequence continues at coordinate 31,039,919 of CM068278.1, forward strand.
GTATTTATAAAAGGTGGGAAACAAAGAAGAGCAAAGCCGGAACCCGTAGAGGAGCGCCCGCTCCAGTGTGTTGCGTGCTCGTGCAGCAGGGCAGCACGCCTGCGCTCTTCTAGGTTTCTTTGGAACTTCTCGCGGCTTCGTGCGTTCGTTAAGGTCTTCGAGTGAACGCACAAAATGATGATGATGAACACTAAGAGAGACAGTCACAAAAGCACTTGATTGTGGGTTCAACACCCCATCTTCATAAGAGCACGACTTGAGAGCGCTAGAGCTAGAACTTGGAGAATCCACTTCCTTGCATCTTTAGCTTTCCAATTGCCATGAGCTTGCTCCAAAAGCATCTCCCACCTTAGTAATTCAAAAATATAAAGACCCAAACCTCGTACAATACCTACAACCATAAAAAATAGAGAAAATAAACGAGAAAAGAACAAAAAAAAATGCATAAAAGCTACAAATTAAGAGAGGAAAGGTAAAACTAAGACCAAATGCATAAAACTAAGCATTTATTAAGCATTAAAGCCATAAAAAGAAGGTGAAAACAACCTAAATTCTCATCAAATGGGTGCCATTTATGACACCCACTAGAGTCTTAACATGTCGTGGCAAAGTGAATAAATTATTGAGAGAGCATTAGATGCGACGATTTATTCAACCAAGTGTTGCTTGGAGCCATTAGCAAAGCGTTGCTACCTTGGGAGATTGAGTTCTAAGATGAGCTAATACATGCTTAGCCACTCTTTGTTTTCTTGGATCTTGGAATTGACTTATTTTCACTAAATAGGGACAATTATATGTGTAAATAAGACGTTAAATATGTTTGAAATATGCATGAAATAAAATTAAATCTTATTTAAGTATCGTGAATGGTTTTTCATTAAAATTATTTTAATTGTAGAATCATATCTTCAAGTAACTCAAACAACCAGTTTTCATTAAGCTCAATTCTCGACAAGGAGAAATTGAGTGGGCCAAATTTTCTTGATTGGCAAAGATATTTGCGAGTTGTTCTCATGCAAGAGCAAAAGGAATATATCCTTGATGAGGAAATGCCCTATGCGCCTAATGAGGAAGTGACTCAGGATGTCCTAAGCCGCTGGCAAAGTGCCAATCGGGATGTCAAATGCATCATGTTGGCCACAATGTCTCCTGAGCTTGAAAATACTTTCTTTGAGAAGGAAACAACTTTTGAGATAATTTCTGAGCTGCAAAATATGTTCTAAGAGCAGGCCTGAACTGAGAAGTTTGAAACCCATAGATAGATCCTTAAGAGCAAGCTCAAGAAAGGAGAGTCATTCAGCCCACATGTACTCAAAATGATAGGTTTATTTGAGAACACGGGAAGGATTGATGTAGGGTATTCAATCGAGATGGCAATTGACATCATTCTCCACTTGCTGCACAAAGGCTATGATCAATTCAAGATGAACTATAATATGCAAAGCATGGAGAAAACCCTCACTGAGCTTCATGGTATGTTGAAGCAAGCCGAGCAAAACGCTCAAGGATGAGGGAAAACATGATATGCACATGGTCAAAAAGGGCAAGCCGTTCAAGCGCATGGGCAAAAAGAAGAAAGGCTTCAAGGGGAAAGGTAAGAAGAACTTTTCTCCTAAGCCGAAAGCTACCAAGGACAAAAAGGAAAGGAAGATAAGAAGAACGGAACCGTTGCTTTTGAATCATGTGTATTCGTTATACACTTAAACTTCACTAGCTCAACATAATGGATATTAGATACCTGATGTGGCTCACACCTTTGTTCCAATTCTTAGGGACTACAGAACGTTAAGAATCTAGAGAAGGAAGAGGTTAAACTCATGGTCGGCAAGGAAGCGAGAATTGCGGTCGAATCCGTTGGAACTCTCAGTTTATCTTTGCCCTCTAGGCTTGTTTTGGAACTTGATAGTTGTTACTATGTTCCTAACATTACCGATAACATCATTTCAATTTTTGCGTTGGACGCCAAAGGTTTTGAATTTCGAGTAAAAGACAGTGAATGTTCGTTTTATCTCGATAATTTTTCATATGGCATTGCACATTCTGAAAATGGTCTTTATGTGCTTTCTTTAGACAAACAAGTTTATAATATTAATAATACTACCAAAAGAGCTAACACAATGGATTCAAATAAAGCTTACTTGTGGCATTGTCGTCTTGGCCACATTAACATCAAATGCATCAAGAAGCTTCTACTAGAAGGCGTTCTTGACTCTTTCGATTTAGAATCTTTTGAGAATTGCAAAAGGTGTTTATTAGGAAGGATGATAAAGCAGTCATCCTCCAAATTGGGAGAAATACTAGGTGACTTGTTAGGTCTAATACATACCGATGTATGTGGACCAATGAGCTCCGCCACAAGAGATGGGTATCGATATTTCATCACCTTCACAGACGACTATAATACATATGGCTATGTCTACCTAATGTCGCATAAATCTAAATCGTTTAACAAGTTCAATGAATTTCAGAGTGAAGTGGAAAATCAGCTTGGAAAACAAATCAAAGCCCTTTGATCGGATCGAGGTGTTGAATACTTGAGCCAAGAATTCAATGACCATTTGAAAGATTATGGTATTCTTTCACAACTGACATCTCCGGGAACTCCACAATGGAACAGAGTATCCAAACAGAGAAATCAAACCTTGTTAGACATGGTACGATCAACCATGGGTCTTAGTGATCTTTCTACTTCTTTCTGGGGACACGCGCTTTAAACGACGGCACTAACACTGAACCGTGCTCCATAAAAAGTTGTAGAAAAGACTCCATACGAGTTATGGACGAATAAATATCCTAGGTTGTATTTTCTAAAGATATGGAGATGCTAAGCTAATAAGGTTTACTTTGTGGGCTACCCAAAAGAAACCAAAGGGTATTACTTCTACAACAAATCGGAGAACAAAGTGTTTGTTGCTCGCGATGGTGTCTTTTTGGAGAAGAAGCACCTTTCCAAAATGACAAGTGGGAGGAAAATCGAACACGACGAAATTCGTGAGGATGAGCAATAAAATCAGAATGACAGTCAAAGTGCTTAAACAACATCAACATCTGTTGATGAAGGTCAAAGTGATCAAAATATGCAAAGTCAAACTGACAATGCAAATGCTCAGTCCATTACCCTACGTAGGTCTCAGAGGCCGAGATTTCAACCTGATAGATATCTTGGTTTAGTATTAACCGAGAATCAGGACATCCTAATCATGGATTTAGATGAACCGGCAACCTACAAGAAAGCGATGGCAAGCACCGACTCTACTAAATGGCAAGAGGCCATGAGATCGAAAATGGATTCCATGTTTGGAAATCAAGTCTGGGACTTGGTTGAATTACCCAAAGGCTACACACCTATCGGATATAAGTGGATTTTCAAGTTAAAAACCGATAAAGATTGAAATAATGTATTCATTGACAAAGATAGATTGGTAGCAAAAGGTTATAGACAAGTTCATGGTATGGATTACGATGAAACTTTTTCTCCAGTAACAATTCTTAAATCCGTTCTGATCCTCCTAGCGATTGTTGCATATTACAATTATGAAATATGGGAAATGGACGTCAAAACCACCTTTCTAAATGGTATTTAGGAAGAAATTGTGTATATGACACAGCTTGAAGGTTTTGTCGACCAAAACAACGCTGGAAAGTTATGAAGGCTTAAGAAATCCATTTATGGATTAAAGCAAGCAAGCAGAAGTTGGAATCTACGATTCGATGAAGCCATTAGTAAGTTTGGTTTTATCAAGAATCCAAATGAGTCTTATGTTTACAAGAAGGTCAGTGGAAGTGACTATTCCTACCTAGTCTTATATGTCGATGACATATTACTTATTGGAACAACATTCCGTTGTTATAGTGCAGAAAGGCTTGGCTTGGAAAATGTTTCTAAATAAAAGACTTTGGAGAGGCTCAGTACATACTAGGCATCAAGATCTATAGGGATAGATCGAAAAGCATGATAAGATTGAGTCAAATAATTTATATTGATAAGGTACTAGCTCGATTCTAAATTGAAGGGGCCAAGAGAAGTCACCTACCCATGTCACATGGCATAACCCTAAGCAAGATGCAATGTCCTAAGACACCTGATCAGCGAGAAAGGATGAATCAGATTCCATATGCTTCGCTGATTGGATCGATCATGTATGTCATGATATGTACTAGGTCAGATGTATCGTATGCCTTGAGCGCTACGAGCAAATACCAATCAGACCCAGGAGAGGCACACTGGACTGCGGCTAAGAATATCTTGAAGTACCTGAAAAGGAACAAGGATAAATTCCTTGTCTATGGTGGTAGAGATGAATTAGTTGTTGATGGTTATACAGACGCAAGCTTCCAGACAAATAGAGACGACTTCAAGTCACAGTCTGGGTACATATTCTGTCTCAATGGAGGAGCGTTTAGTTGGAAGAGTGCTAAGCAAAGCACAACTGCAGATTCTACAGTAGAAGCCGAATGGTTGGCAGCATCTGAGGCAGCTAAGGAGGTAGTTTGGATTCGCAAGTTCATTAGTGAAATTTGTGTTGTACCCTCCATCAAGGTACCAATAGACCTTTATTGGGACAACAATGGAGCTATTACTCAGGCCAGATAGCCAAGAGCACATTAGAAGGTTAAACATGTCAAGCGGCGGTTTCACATGATCCGAGAATGGAAATCAGAAGGTGAAATCAGAATTTGTAAAGTTACAACAGATGACAATGTAGCCGATCTACTAATAAAACCATTGCCTCAAGTAAAGCACAACAGGCACGTTGAGGCAATGGGAATCAGGAACATCAGAGATTGGCTTTGATTTCCATGTTTTAGTGTTTTAATTAATTTTGGACAATTTTAATGTAAATAACTATGATGAACCATTCAATTTTGGAGTAATTAAATATTACATGCGATATAAATCACTCTGTTGGATATTTAATTGTGGTTTAGAATTAAATAATGAGTCCATTCGATTCTTGGAATATTAAATATAGGGTATCAAGACCAGTCTTGGTAAGGAAACACCTATTAAGTGAACATTGAATATTATAATCGAAAATTAACCCCAATTGTGGTCATTTAAACGATAGAAAATTAATGACCATTTGAGATTGAACAAGGCCGGGTTGAGACTAGGTCGTTGGACTAATCTTCCCTAGGCCAAACAAAATTTGTAACCACTCAACACACCCTTATAACTAGCAGAAAGGGTCGAACCACTAGGAATGAGAGGTGAATACTAATGCTAAAGCTAAGCTATTTCGAAGTAATTAAGTAAGATGTGTATATTCTAAAACAATCAAACAATCAATATGAAATCAAATATATCAAACACTAGGGTTTAGGATCCACATATACATGCAACGGATACAAATAACTGGGATTGGAATTGACTAAGTCGAGGGTTGCAATCAAAAGAGTTTGATAAGCTATTCTCCTAGAGTCAAACTAGCACCAACTACGAGAGACTCTAGCAAGGAACTTCACAAACCAACTCAATCGACAAATGCAAGCAACAAATCAGTTGTCCGTATCAATGTGAACTTACAATGCAATCTAATGCGAGTAACTAGGTTGATCACTCCTTAGTTATACACACACATGCACATAATCAATTAACCAATTTAATCAGAACATCAACTCCATCAATTTCACCCAATTAGCATCAATCCATTACTCATATATGCTTCACCATCTCTCTAATAAGTAGACTACTCACAATCCATGGAAATCAAAATAAATCTAAGCTAAACAACAAATTCATCATTATCATATTAATCAAACTAAAATCAATAAAAAAACATTCAAACTTGAACAATTAACAAAGCAATTGAAATCAAAAGCTAAAGATTGCATATAAGTAAAATAAATCCTTACAAACTTGCTTTAAATCAATGGAGAAAATTTTTAGAATCATCAATCCTTAATCATCAATCATGAACTTCTCTCTCTACATACTAGAGTTTCTCTCTCTACCAAATCTAACCTAATTCTGTTGTAATTTTAAAAGAACTAACTCTCCTTCTAAAAATAGAAAGAAAATCTTTATATAGTAAAACTAACAAAGAGAAGGTAGTTAGATCGTCCAAAAAGAACGTACAGGCGCGGCCATCACCAAGGGGGATGCACGGAAGCACATTAGAGGGTACGGAATAGAGACCCTCAAAGGCGCGCCCGCGCCACCAGGCCGCGCGGCAGCGCCTTGGTCGCGCGCGCCCGCACCTGGGTGCAAGGCAGCTTCCTTCACCTTCAACTGAACTCTTCCTTGTGCGTTCCACTTGATGGTGTTGATGAACACGGAAGGAGACAGTCTTCAAATAGCCTCCACGGTGGGTTCAACACCTAGAATGGTGCTCCCACCGCTTAAATGCGCTAGCTAGAAGACTTGGACCTTGCACTCCTCCTAACTTGAACTTCAAATGGTAGGCAAGAGGCATCTCAAACGATGTTAAACTTGGGAAGGAGACTCTGGAATCCTCGGATTATGATCTTATCCTGAAAAAATGAACGAAAACAAACAAATAAAAGAGAAATAACAAAATAAATCAAGAAATGCCTAAAAATAGAAAATCAACTAAGAAAATGCAAACTAAGGAAATAAAGAGTAAAACTAAGGAAAAACTAAAGAAAAGAAATGTAAAATAGCATGAATTTCACCTAAAGAAAACCAAATGAGTGCCATAAATGATACTCATCAAATTCCCCCAAGCTAAACTTTTACTCATCCTTGAGCAAAACAAAGCAAGAAAGAATAAGGATGAAAGACTTATTCAAAAAGAAAAAAAAAGACATGAGATGGGAATATACACTAAGACTCACTAACGCAGGAATCACGGTTGTTTTTAGCTACAACAAGCCCTTTAAACCCCAAAGTCGCCTATGAGGATGAGTGAGGTCTCGTAAAGGTTTCCTAAGAGCTTAACCTATAACTCTCCACCAAAATACATGAGGCAAACCACAAAAAGTAAAACAAAAGTAAAGAAAAGAAAAATCAGGGTATGCACGTTATATGACTACACTTTAAATGAATAAACAACTTTCTCAAGCAAATAGGGGTATGCACGTTCCAAGATATCCGAGGTTGATTAAAACATAGAATATGCTAAGCGTAGAGAACTAGTTATCACAATCCACCTTCATCCCATTCGATCTTACCACGTTCTCCTTATAGTCTCAAATCTTCCTCTAATGAGCATCTCAATAGCTCCTCGAAGGAGCCGAAAAAGAACATATTTTAGGCTACTCGACGTCTTGATTTTGCAATCCCCTCTCTTTAGGCTTTAATTCATAATGCCCTCCCTCAATGTATGACTCAACCTCTAGGTCAAAAGGTCTTTCCCAATGGTTTTAACGTAAGGGCATACGGGTGAGGGTAGGCTAAAATTTAAAAATTTGGTGGTATCCCTAGTAGTGAAGCAAAGAACAGGCCCTTTCTTAGAATCACAATCAAGTAATCACCAAACAAAAACAAACTAATACCCCCAAGCTTATTCAAAGCTATATTCACAAACATATATACAAAAAGCATAAACGTTTCTCCCCCAAGCTTAAATGAAGCATTGTCCTCAATGCTTTGAAAGGAGAATAATTCAGATCAAAATATATTTGAATTTTCTCATTTTTCATTTCAATTTTTTTTTTCAATTTTTGCCAAAGCTTTTTGAATTTGCTTTGCATTTTCTCACATTATTGTTTTTCAATTTTTGTTATCATTTTTCACTTTATTCACTGTCCTTGCCTTCTTTAAGTTTGTACGACTTCTTTTTCATTTATTCACTTGCCATTATTCATAATATATACACAACACAAGCTTGCTTACAAATAGAACCAATATCCAAACTCATATACCACAAACTTCATTAACATGATCATTTGCTTCACCAAAACCAAAAATGGGAGCAAAATGAAACAAAAGGATCAAAATTCTAAAGATGTGGCTTGAAAAGAAGGGAAAAGGCTCAAATGGTTAGCAAGTAGGCAAATGTGAACCCGATAACATGAAATAAAGAAGATTAAACCTAGAAAAAGAAAAATTACCACCCCGAAAAGATGCCTTTGCTTTCCTTAGATGGTTTAGTCTCGTTTTTGAGAATTATGAGTCAAAATTCAAGATTAGGTCCGCAATAGTCAAGGATCCATGCAGATCATGCAAATAAATGTTAAGGCTTGAAAAATAATGAACCTCACATGGATGTAGCAAAAACTCACTATAGGTGTCAAATCGACTATAGGATGCAACTACCAACATCCCACAAACAAGTAGAATTCTGTTTCATGATCCCCTTAGTTCTTACACATGCAACTTAGCATACACCTATCCTAGAGTCAACCAACATACTCTCAAACTGTGCATACCATTACCACTTCAGAAGATGTTCATTCAAAAGCAACAATCGGTTGTATATAGTCCAATTCAAAAGAAAGACAAAGAGTGAAAAATAAAGCCTCAAAACATGCCACAAACAAAAATTAAGAAGAAAGAAAAATAAAAGAAAAGAAAAGAGAAAAGGAAAACCATAGATAAAGGAAGATTAGGAAAAGAAAGAAAGGAACAAAGAAGCAAGTGTAACACAGAATCCCAATCAACAAACAAGTGATCAATTGACAACATCGCCATTGATCCCAAACACTTTAGGTGTTACAAGCATCCATCCTCGAACCATTCAACTTCTTCTAAAACTAATCCTAAACTATGCATCCAAGAAAAGAAAAGAGAAAAAAAAAGAAGAAAGATCTCACCGGCTTCCGAGCAATGCTAATAAAAATAGGTAGTAGAATCGACCACCTTCATTGAGCTCCAAAGATAATAGCATCATCATCATTAAAGCCATGTGAGAAGAAAAGTAGAAAAAGGAACTATGTACAAAGAAAATGGTTACTTCAAAACAAAATAAACAGGAACTACGAAGCAAAATTAAACTAAACTTACCAAAAAGTGAAGATAAGAAAATAAAATCTAGTTAACCAACTAAACAACAAACTAACTACAAAGCACTAAAATACAAAATTTGGATTCAAGGGTTTGGATTCATGGGATTTGGATATGAGGGGTTTTAGATTTGTGGGAGCAACATATGCACCATCATCAAGGAAAAATCATCACAATAACAAGATCAAGAATGAGAGAAATAGAATGAAAAGCAAACACCGTCAAAGAGAGATCAAGATAGAGATCATCATACAAAGAGGCAAAGAAAAACAAGCCAAGATCAACAACAATATTGGCCACCGAGATAAACCCCAAAGAAAAGTAAAGTTCCCCCAAGCTAATCATAAATACATCTCAACATCCCATCATTACAAAGTAAGCACATATAAAATAAAGGATGGAGGAAAACGACACAAGAATGAAGGAACTAGCTACCACTACCACTCGGCCCAGCGCCATCTTGATCATCCCTATCATAGGAAAACCCGGATAGAGGACCATAAGGATCCCATCCCCGGTGTAACCGGGTGGCCAACCATAGTTCCCCTTGAAGTTATCTTGCTGCCAAGGGGCAAGGGGAGAAAATTTCTCGGGCAAAGCGAGCGGTAGTGGATGCTCGGCATGCACATAGGGGTAGTTAGGATCACCCTTATAGTCACTCCCACCGGGAACACGGTAATCATAGCTACCGTGCTCATTTGAGTGTAGAGGGCCTCAAAATCTTGATCGTACATCCCCTCCGACCGGATTTGCATACCCTTCATTTGAGCACTAAGGGCATCCAAGTCGGAGCTAGCATATTTGTGTTATTATTCTTGATGTTGTTATTGAGGATGTTGTTGTTAATGTTATTGTTGATGTTGAACTTGTTGTTGTTGATGCTTTTGAGCTTACCTTTCCGCATTGAGAACATCATCCATATCTTCAACCTCATCGGGGATGCAGTCACTAGAGGGAACAAACGATACATTAGAGGCATGCCGATGAAGAGAGGTAAGAATATGGTTTGGAAGATAGCACCAATGGGTACCCCTACGGAGCCTATCAAAGACCTCGACATCTTAATCTTAATTCTTGGCTAGGAATTGCACTTGCTTCAATTGCTCTATATCAAGGTAAAGGGTGTCAAGATCCCCTACCGGCGTGCAAGAAAGAAGATACCTCTCAAACCTAAGCTTCGTAGCCAACCTTCTGATCATGCTACCACAAGGGATTTCACCCGACCGGCTACCCCTCATGTCCACACAATTTCTCAAGAAAATTTTCCCAAGGTTTAACCGACCCCTATTTTTTTTCCAAAGTTGCTTTCCACAAAGCTCGCAACTCGGGGAGCGAGAACTTTACCAAATCTTTCTTAGGGAACACCGAGTACCCCCAATAGCTTATGGATCACTCTCATACACGATTGAAAAATGTCGCTTGCAAGAAAAATACGAGCACCAAACTTGTTAAAACCCGAGATGGCATGCCAAAAGGCATCTAGAGAGAAACCCTCTAAATACTCATGCTCGCGATCAGAGAAAAAGAGATCCGCATTCGGGTTGAAATCCATGGTCACATTGAACTCACCAAGGACATGACATGAACATCATTGAAAAGCTGGAAAGCGACCTCATATTCCTTATCACCATTAGGAGTCACACTCAAAGAAGCCAAGAACTCCCTAGTAGGCTCAAGGTAGGTCCGGTAGCTTTTAGTAGCATGCGTTAAAAGCCAAGATTATTAAATATAAACCATAAATCATCATCGATCCCCAACTTCATCATACTAAATTGATGGTAATGCTGAGAGGGCCTATTGGTTCTCTTTTGAAATCTTTCCTAAATGGGCTTGTTGGCTTTGTCAACGAAATGAATTTTAGGAATGGGAAGGGGTTCAAGGTTTTGTGATTGAGGGGAAGATGTGTTTGAGGGTGATGGTTCTTTTATGTAAATGTTTGTTTTTCTTTCTTGGTTTTGGAGGTGATGGCTTTCAAGTATTTAGACATGATGATTCCCCAAATAATCACAACCAAATCACAAATTCAACTTCTCAAACACTCCAAATCACCAATTACAATTCAATAACAAACTTGGTTCAACCGACTAACTTCAATCACAACTAATACTACCAAAAACCAACTTCCATAATTCACAACAATTTTGCACAAATTTGCTACAAAAACATCAAACAACACAATGTGAGGCAATAACAATCAACAAACAACATAAATAATCAATAAAAATTCAATATCAATCATCAAAGTAACAAAAATTCATACTACTACTATTCACAACCATGAACAATCTAATACTTGTAACTATATGATATAATAATGCAAATAAGAGTAAAAGAAGATGATTATAACATACAAGGTGCAAGATTGAAAAAGTTTTGGCCACCAATTCCCTTAAGAACGAAAAACCCCAATTTGCTTCAACAATGAATGAGAGAAATTAGAGATTGAAATGGATGGAAGTAGTGTATTCTTTGTTGAAAATGATGAAAATGTAGGAAGATTTGATGATTTTTGATGGAAATTTTGTTGATTATGAGATGAAATTTGATGAGAGATGGGTAGAGTTTGTGCGGTTGTGTGAGGGAGTAAGGAGTAGTGTGTTCGGGTTTGATATGGAAGAAGGAGAAATGAGGAAAAGAAAGGGGAAAAAAGAAGATAAGGAACGACTGCTGCAGGGGTGCGCGCCCGCGCCCGACGATAGCGCGCCCGCGTTGGTGCCTGGCGCGCCCGCGCCCCTGCGTGGCTTCCCTTCTCTTTATAAAATTATTGCTCGGTGCGTTCTATTGTTGGTTAATAGATCAATATCACCCGGGATTGTTAAACCCACCAAATATGGCAGTTTCAAAACATGTTGACAGTGGGTTAACATTCCAAAATCATGATAGCACCACAATGAATTCACCAAGTCCAAACATTCTTCAAATTTAAGAACAATTTTTCCTATCTTACCTCACTAACATTTCTTACCCTTTTACCTCTAAATTTAATAAAATCGAATATAATCACATCAAAAAACATCAAACACCGTTCCATTACTCATCCTCACTTGAATTAATCCAACTTCTTGAATTCACCCTATAAATCCAAAAGAAAACAAGTGAAAGAAAGGAAAATAAAAGAAAGAAAATTAAGAAAAAGAAATAAAAAGAAAAGGTTAGAATTCTCCGAGTTGCCTCCCGGGAAGCGCTTGTTTATGGTCCTAAGCTTGACCCTTACTCTAAATCATGGAGGGTCAAAGGACACCACCTTCTTCAAAGTGGTGGAAGGCACAAATCCCTCTTCAAAATTTCGCAACTTCTCATTGTTGCTTGAAAAAACTTCATTTGATTGGACTTCTAAAGCAAACTTCTCTCGCTTAAACTTCATTCTCATTCTCTTCTTCCGAGAAGCTTTCGCTTTCTTCTTTACCTTGTTCCTTCTTGTAGACGATTTCACACCGTCTACATCCATGGAATCATCCTCCTCTTCTTGTGTACAAAGCTCAAACCAATGCGGAATGTCGATTACCTCTTCGTCCATAGCCTTTGAAAGCTCCTTTTTCTCTTCACTAACTTTCAAGAAATCAAAACTCACCATCACATCATCAAAATTCTCATGAACATCATTAGTTGAAGAATTAATAACACAAACATTATCAATGGAGCAAGGGGAATTAACACACATTATTCCTTTCACAAGGGACAAAGACTCATGCATCAATTTTAGCTCAAAAATTTCCTCATTGTTACCAACTCTCAAAGTAATAAGACCTCCCTTAAAATCTATCAAAGCCCCCGAAGTAGCTAAAAAGGGTCTCCCTAAAATGATAGGAATATGATCATCTTCCGCAATCTCTAACATAATGAAATCAACGGGGATAGTAAAATCTCCTATCTTGAGAAGGACATCCTCGACTCTACCTTTAGGAAACTTAATAGAACGGACTTCCAATTGAAGGGTCATGTTGGTTGGAAGGAGCTCACCTATCTTAAGTCTCTTGAAGACGGAATAAGGCATGACGCTAACACTAGCACCAAAATCAAAAGGGGCATTTTGGAACGATTTTCCTTTAATATTGCAAGGGATGGAGAAATTTCTGGGATCTTTAATCTTTGGGGGAAAGTCATTATGGATTAAGGCACTACTACACTCCCCCAAACTCACTAGCTTAACCACATTGCAATATCTCTTGCCGCTCAAAATTCCCTTAAGAAACTTAGAATAATTAGGCATTTGTTCCAAGACTTCGATGAAAGGAATGTAATGATGAATTTCCTTAAGCATATCGAGGAATTTTCCAAATAATTTGTCCAATTTGTGCCTATTGAATTTTTGGGGGTAAGGTAGTTTGGGTTTGTAAACTTCTTTTTCTTTCTCTTTCACCTTCTCAACTTGTTCCTTAGAAACTTCCTCAACTAAAGGGATCTCATATCTCTCATTCGCAATTGGACTCTCTTTCGCATCACTCATCTGAGACACCTCACTCTCAAGGATCCTACCACTCCTAGTGGTGACAGAACAAACCGATTCCTTAGGATCAATTCCTTGTGAAGGTAATGAAGAAAAGGTGTCATGCTTTATCGAGGTGTTAACTAGTTGAATGATTTGAGTCTCAAGAATCTTTCCATGATTTAACTTGTCATGAAACATTTTCCTACTAGACGATATGTAATCATTCAATTTCTTGACTTGATCTACCATGACTTTCTCTAACCTACTCATAGAATAAGATAGTTCATCATAGGAATGATCACCTTGCCCTTGGGTCTTAGGAGTAAATTCGGGTGAGGGACCTTTTTTAGCATTGTTTAGAAAATTCCACTACTTTGATTACTCCAATTACCCATACCATGATTTTGGCCGAAATTTTATTTATAGTTACTATAACCTTGGTTATGATCCCCATATACTTGGTCGTGACTTTGATCATTATAACCATGGTTGTTATAGTTACCACGGAAACCTTGGTTTCCTTGATTCTTATAACTATTCCCTTGATTATAGTTATCAAAGTTTCTTTGGTGATGATAATTCCTATCCCCGACATAGTCATCATATCCATCACAAAAAGCATTTGGGAAAATAGAATCATCATGATCACTCTTTCAACATAAATCACAAACCAAGCATTCTCTAATCATGCAACAAGAAACAAAAAGAGGGTTAGAGTAAGAAGATGTACCTCTTCCCGAAAATTGGGAGGGAAGAGTTTGAGCTTGTGAAGAAGCATTCTCAATCTTAACCTTGATAGAAACCACCTCTTTCCCTAAGTTCGAAATTAGTGTGGACAAACTATTGATGGCGTTGAGTTGATCAATCGAGCCATTTTCTCTTGTCGACTCTATCACAACTTCTTGCCAATTCATGTAGTTATTCACTACATCATCTATCACATCCACAACCTCTTTTACCGTCTTGAACATAATTGAGCCTCCGGCTCCGGCATCAAGACTTGACCTCCCTTGAGGACTCAAACCACCATTAAAAATTTGAATTATTTTGTAAGTCGGAATTCCATGGGGAGGAGACTCTCTTTGATAATCCTTATACTTCTTCCATGCTTCATAGAAGCTTTCACTAGTCCTTTGATTGAAATTTTGTATCAAAGCTCTAATCACCGCTGATTTCTTTCAAGGGTAGAAACAGGAAAGAAATTCCTTGGTGACTTCATCCCAAGTTCTCAAAGAATTAGGCTTCACTTCCTTGTTTATCCACTCTTAAGCTCTTCCAATTAGAGAGAAAGGAAATAGCTTGAGCCTTATGAATTCTTGCGCTACACCGCTCACCTTACTCGTGTTGAAATATTTCTCGAACTCCTTAAGATGATTGAGCGGACTTTCATTTGTTCCTCCACTATATTTCCTTCTTTCAATCAAAGTTATCATTGTCGGCTTGAATTCAAAATCATTATCCGGGATCAATTATGGAGCAATCCCGCTCTCATACATGTATGCACCCGGAGTGCCCATCTCCTTCAACATAAGCCTTGGTACTTTTCCCATCTTAACTTGCACACATAAATTTTAAAAAAAAAATTATTAGTAGCATGGTTACAAATGTAGCCAAAAGAAAAAAAAATTGTATTCTCGAAATAAGGTGAAATAGACTCAACAACAATAGCAAACAACTATGCCATATCCCTGCAACGGCGCCATTTTGAAAAAGGGTAGAGACTTGGTCTTTGGACTAATCTTCCCTAGGCCAAACAAAATTTGTAATCACTCAACACACCCTTATAACTAGCATAGGAGTAAGTCAAGGGTCGTACCACTAGGAATGGGAGGTGAATGCTAATGCTAAAGCTCAGTTATTTCTAAGTAATGAAGTAAGGGGTGTATATTCTAAAACAATCAAACAATCAAGATGAAATCAAATATATCAAACACTAGGGTTTAGGATCCACATATACATGCAATAGATACAACTAATTGGGATTGGAATTGACTAAGTCGAATGTTGCGAAGGAAATCAATAATGCAATCAAAAGAGTTTAATAAGCTATTCTCCTAGAGGTCAAACTAGCGCCAACTACAAGAGACTTTAGCTAGGAACTTCACAAACCAACTCAATCGACAAATGCAAGCCACAAATCAATTGTCCGTATTAATGTGAACTTATAATGTAATCTAGTGTAAGTAACTAGAATGACCACTCCTAAATTAAACACACACATGCACATAATCAATCAACCAATTTCATCACAACATCAACTCCATCAATTTCACCCAATTAACATCAATCCATTACTCATATATACTTCACCATCTACCTAGCAAGTAGACTACTCACAATCCATGGAAATCAAAATCAAAACTAAGCTAAAAAACAAATTCATCATCATCATATTAATCAAACTAAATTAATCAAAAAACAATCAAACTTGAATAATAAACAAAGCAATTGAAACCAAAAGCTAAAGATTGCATAAAAGTAAAAGAAATCCTTGAAACTTAGAATCATCAATCCTCAATCATCAATCAAGAACTTCTCTCTCTACAAACTAATGTATCTCTCTCAACAAAATCTAACCTAATTCTATCCAAATTATAAAAGAAATAAATCTCCCTCTAAAAATAGAAAGAAAATCTTTATATAGTAAAACTAACAAAGAGAAGGTAGTTAGATCGTCTAAAGAGACCCGTACAGGCGCGACCATCACAAAAGGGGATGCGCGGCGGCGCATTAGAGGGTACGGAACAGAGATCCTCATAGGTGCGCCCGCACAAAGGAGAGGCGCGCCCGCACCACCAGGTCGCGCGACCGCGCCATGGTTGCCCGTGCCCATGCCTTAGAGCTAGGCAACCTCCTTCACCTTCAACTGAACTCTTCCTTGTGCACTCCACTTCATGATGTTGATGAACACGGAAGGAGGCAGTCTTCAAATAGCCTCCACGGTGGGTTCAACACCAAGAATGGTGCCCCCACCTCTTGAATGCGCTAGCTAGAAGACTTGGACCTTGCACTCTTTCTATCTTGAACTTCAAATGGTAGGCAAGAGGCATCTCAAACGATGTGAAACTTGGGCAGGAGACTCGGGAATCCTTGGATTATGATCTTATCCTAAAAAATGAACGAAAACAAGCAAATAAAAGAGAAAATAACAAATAAACCAAGAAATGCATAAAAATAGAAAATTAACTAAGAAAATGCAAACTAAGGAAATAAAGAGTAAAACTAAGGAAAACTAAAGAAAAGATTTATAAAATAGCATGAATTTCACCCTAAAGAGAACCAAATGAGTGCCATTAATGACACTCATTAGAGATTAGTGTGTAGTTTGATTTATAGCACTGTTTCTTGTGCTACAAGGACTTGATCGTCATGAATCATTTGCACAGGTATTGGTTTAGAACCGTAATGGATCGACCTTTGAGAATACTTTAAGAGATTAAAAATAGTCATAAGTACGCTTCTCATTATTGCTATCGAAACCTTTTTCCTCGACCATGAGTATTGTGAGCTTTCATGTTTGAGTACTAGTCCGCTTTGATGATTGTCAAACGTCTATCGTAATAGGAGATTATAACGTCATCACTTGGGCGCCTAGGTCCTCTCAGTAAGAGAAGCTACATTGCAAGACTGGAAATGTCCCCATACTAAAAATAGGGAAGATGTCTTTATTGTGAACAAGGCCTCTCGTGGAGAGAGACTGTAAAATGCATGGCCGTGCTCAGATGGATTTTAGAAATCATCTATTTATTGACAGTCAGACTCGGAATTGAGACACACTTCTAGACGTAATAAGCATGAAAAATAAATCTTACCTTATAGTATATGAAGAGGCATTAAGCGACATAGGAAAAGGGCTATACACTAAAAGCACACTTATCCGGAAGGACAAGTGGGAGATTGAAAGGAATAGTGTCCTTCGAACAAGTGTATCATTCCGATAGGGGGTTAAGAATTATTAGAAAGCTAATTCTTCAGTGAGTTCAAGTGATCAAAATACCTGGGTGGAGGCCGCTTCTGATCAATAATATTAATGCATAATTAATATTTTAGCTTAATCTTGACTGAACCCTTTGGGTCACACCCAAGCAACTAACGAGCCGAAGCGACGAATTAATTAAGAGTTAATTAATAAGTCAACCGAGTTATTAATATTTAGACGTCGGAAATTCAAGCTTGGAGCGTCGAAACCGAGCGTCGGAAGTCGAGTCAAAAAGTAAAAGACAAGACGTGAAAAATAATAACATTGATCGAAATACCCCTAGCAGCGGTAAAACCGAGTGCTAGGGGCACGACAAAAGGCTAAAAACCCACTCCAAGTGTGCGAAGCAGTGCTAGCATGCGGTAGCTAGCAACCCGCACACTTAGTGTGTGGCTTACTAAGCCATGGCAGCTGGTAGCCCACGGTTTTAGGCGTAAGTGAGGTGGGCCAAACCCTCACAACCACACAATGGCAGCGCACAAGCGAGCTGCCATGTGGCCGAACTCAATTGGCGGAGAAGAAAGAGAGGCGGCCGGTTATGGGAGCAAGAGTGGGGGGCAAGTTTGGTCCCCCCCCCCCTTGTAAATGGCCCTCACCAATTCCTCCTTGTATGCTTCCCACTTGTTGTTTTATTACTAGTTTGATTATTATTTTTATTTTAGCTTTAAAATAAAATGGGAAAATCAAATTCTCCCACATTGATGGGAGAGCTTTTCAGTCTCATGCATTTCCCATTAAATACCCAAGTTGGAGTATTGGGAAAAGCACTTGAGTAAGAGTTAGAAAAGGCATCACTAGTAATGAAAACCTTTGAACTCAAGAGATGAAAAAGACATCACCTTTGTGAAAACCTTTGAACTTAATTACTCGGGTTTCGGTCGAGCCTTGCTAACTCCAAGGCATTGGACATAGTCGGTGTTCAAGTTGTGGGTGGACTCTAGTTGGAGGTCGTCGTAATTCGAGGCTAGCTTTCAAAGTAAGAGCCCCTCGAGGTCGGGTGAATCACACGTCAAGGTATATTTATTATCTTCATCTTGTCATTAAGTTAATTATGTTTATGGTTTTATTTTTTGCGAGTGCATTCTTGTTTTTGGGTTTGTTTCCGCGATGAGTCGGACTCACCAAACCCCAATAGCATCCAGACTTGCTGTCTACCGAGAATTGATCTTAGGCGATCCTTTGTTATCTAGCGGAGCAGCTGGTGCTGCCGGATGCATCTTACCATGCTTTCATCGTATCCAGGCTGACTCCTTTCCTAGCTTTTGTTCCGGTTAGTATTTTACCGTATGTTTTTTTTTATTTTTATTTTCCTTTTATTTTCGAAATCTTGACTCTTTTATTGCGTTTTTAGCGAGTCGAACTAGGTGGTTGGGGTGCCTCCTACGGAGGAGGTAACATATACCGATGCTTTTGGATTGGTGATTCGTGAGATTCTCACAACAGCAGAGGAGGAAGAGGACATAACGTTTATTCCTGATTCATTATGTTTACTTCGTATATGTATTTGTTTTTATATTTGTTTTTTGCATATACATTTGTTTATTAACTGTCCTTGTATTTGGAACAGGTACTGCGGGAGACCGTGAACCGCATGGTGAGGACTATACGTGCTTTCCAAGCTACTTATCGGAGGGCCCTCGTAGCTTTATCATGCCAAGATCATCGAATGGTCACGGTAAGTTTATTTGTTTTTCTTTAATCAAAGTTATACACAGTTTGTGTATTAATCTTTGTTTGGATTTTACAGGATGTACAGCAACCGTCCGGGAGTCGCCGATCATCATGACTTCCTTTGTATATTATTTTTTTTGGAAAAATATGTACATATATTTTTTATTATTATATTTTTTTTTTTGTATATATGACACACATTTCGTATATAAGTCATTATTATATATATATATACATATATATCGTTTTCCTGTATTTTTTTTTTAAGTAAAGCAAAAAAAATTTCAAGAGAGGGAAAGGGTTCCCGACTTACCACCCTAAAAAAATAACAAAAAAAATGAACAAAGAAAAGAGGAAAAGAAAAGGAAGATGAAAAGGAAGGGGAAAAAAAGAAAGAAAAAGAAAAGGAATATAAGAAGGAAATAAGAAAATAAAATAAAATAAAAAATCATAAAAAAGCACACAAGAGTTAAAATAATTAAGCGTATGACCAGAAATAAATTATGTAGTTCAAAATACGGAAATAAATTAAATCGACATGTCACAACAGACCAGACGCGCGCAACAGGATATCTTGCGCGTGGCTGTCGTACGCATGTAATTTTGTTGCGTGCGGCAAGTGCGCGCAACTTGTGAGTTGCGCGCGCCACCTGCGGGTGAACTTTCCTTTGAGCAAAAATTGCCGAAAAGTTGCCCCTCTTGGATCTATTAACTGTGGTTTTGTGTAGGCTTTTGATAATTTCACATTCATTTGCTTAATAGTGCTATAAAGAATTAATAAAAATTAAATCTCTAAATTCTTTCCCTCTCTCTTTTTTTTACACATTGATCAATGGAAAAAACCTTTGAACAACGATTGAAGCAATGGGTCACTTCCCTTTCAACTGAGGATTAACTAGCCTTCAAAATATACCACCTTGACCCTCTATTGAATTACATGCAACTAGTTATAAACTTTGATTTTCTTCATGCCGCTGTCAATCATTGGGACTCGAATCACCATCTCTTTCTTTTCAAATGGGATGAAATTGTCCCATTGCCTGGCGAGTATGAGGCACTCCTAGGATTCCTTGCGAATACTCTCCCTATGAAATATGCCCCTAGCTTGTCAGATCCGAAACCTATATTTCAAAGATTTATTGGTTTGAATGACAATGATATGGTTAACATTGGAAAAGAAGAAGGCATTGATATAATTCAATTTATTGAACATTTAGTTTCCCCTGTGACAACTTGACTAAACAACGTTTTAAAAGTCGTGCTTTATGTTACTTAGGACAACTAATAGAGGGGTGTCATTCACCCGCTCCTTTAACTTTGGCTGAAACCGTTCTATGCTTGAATCGCCTTAGAAGAGACCCTAACGAGAATGGTTTTATGGGGTGTGCACTCTTATTACATGTACTTTTTTTCGTCGTAATGCAGCGCAAGTTTGAAAGTTGCGCGGCCTTGACCAGCGCAATTTTCTCCAATGCGCGCGGATGGCGCAAGCAACTGATTTTGATGCGTGCGCCACCTGCTCGTGTAATATCGCAAATTAAATTTCTTCCTTTTTTTTAGATTTGGCTCATGGAGCGTTTGCGAATTGTTGAATAGCCACAAAATTTTGAGGCTAACGGAGTGAAAACATTACCTGGACGTCGAATTCTCTACAAACATAAGAATGAAGAAGAACGGACGTCGTTTTTCTGTCATAGGGTTCCCAACGTACGTGTAGACACCCATTTGTGTCTCCCTAAAACCAAACCCAGTGATGAATACCTTTTATGTCATTTAATTATCGAAAAAAGCAAAAGTGTGAAAAGTCTAGTGATGATGATGTTTTTATTAAAATATCTCTTCTTTCTGTTTTTGAAAATATTTCTTTTCTTACCCTATTTTTTAAAAACATGCATTCTAGTTTAGTTTGGTTGATGATTTGGGTCCAATAATGGTATACTTGGATGGGGCTTGAAAAGACCTTTCCAACAAAATATTAGAAGCCCAATTCCGATGAATAATGAGGAAGTTATGGCTAAAATACTAAACTGGGCCCAAATCGAATTTTACCTACGGCCCAATGATCATGTGTAGGGTCCAAAGGTCTAATCTTATTCCTAACTAGTTAGAATTAATTAGAACCTTCCATAAGTTTTTAAAATAGCTTAATTATCCTTTTCGAAAAGATAAGATTAAAAATTTTGAGTTAAATAAAAACTTTCCTTTTTCTTAAGTCTTAATTGTATTCGAATTTAAAGATATTCAAAGACAGTCAGATATTATTTTTGTGCCTCAAAATCTTTATCAAAATTTTATATGGTTGGATAGATCTTGAAATTATTTTTCCAATGATATATTATAATATTAAATCCTTGGTATAACGAAATAGATATGAATGAGATACAAAATTTAATCCAAAACTGACACCGTCCTACTATTTCGGCCATATCTTTTTATATAAAAAAGATGTTAATCTTATCCCAACTGGGTTGTCAAGTAGACTTTAAGAGATTTTCAACGACATATTATATGCCTTGTTCGGACTTGTGGATCAAAAGATATGATAAAAACAAAATCCACAAAAATTGTTGTGCATCAAGTTTTATTTCGATTTGAATTCGGATTCTTTTCTTATTCTTCGACCCTCTTTTTTCTTTATTAATAGAGGTCATATCTCCCCTTTTTCAAATCACCAACTCTCATCAATAATTTCTTGATTCTCTCTCCCTCTTTCTAAGCCAACCCTTTTACAAACAAAATTCCTCATACATTAGCACTAGACACACCTAGCCAAGTTCGAAGTTGCCTTCGCCCTAGACGTGAAAGATTTGATATTTTTGAGGGTTTTGTCCCAAATCTCTCTTTCAATTATTTAATTTAATTGTTTGTTTTATATTTTCCTTGAAATTAATAACGTGTGTATTTTGTTATTAGAAAGAGGTACGAGGCATCCAAGTAAGTGCTTTATTTGTTTTATTGATATTATGATATAGAAATTATGTTTAGATTATTATTTTGATTCCTAGTATCATGTGTAGACACCCATTTGGGTCTCCCCAAAACCAAACCCAGTGATGAGTACCTTTCACGTCGAATCATAATCGAATGAAACAAAAGTGTGGAAAGGTCTAGTGTTGCGGAAAGTTTTATTTTCTTTTCTCTTCTTTCTGTTTTTGAAAACTTATTTTAAGAAAACAGCCAATCCAGTTTGGTTGGTCCATGATATGGGTCCAATAGTAGTGTAGTTGGATGGGGCTTGCAAAGACCTTTCCAACGATATATTATAAGCCCAATTCCGATGAATATTGAGGAAGTTATGGCCAATTTACCAAACTGGGCCCGGTTTGAGCTTTATGTACGGCCCAATGATCTAGGGGAGGGCCTAATATGATTTATCATTCCTAATGCAATTAGGAATGGTTTTAGTCTTCTAGATTCTTCTAGAAGGTTTTTTTCATTCCTAATCCAATTAGCATTGATAAATTGACTTTTGTTGACATTTCAGAGTTTTAATCAAAATCAAATAGCATTTTTGAGGAAATTATATTGTTTTATCCTCCAGTACGGTAAACTTATCGGATTTTCGAAAACGCGGTGGAATCAGGCTTGGCGCCTAACCCCAGGCCTTGGCGCCTGGAACCAGGCCTGGCGCCTGGCGCTAGCGATTGGCGCCTGGCGCTAGTGGTGGTGCCTGGCGCCAGCTAGCCGGGGTTGGCGCCAGCCCTTTTTTCTGAGCGTCAGACTCTGTTTTGTTAATTTATCTTTTTTAGCTGATTTTCTTTATAAATATCGTATTAAAAACTCTGTTTTCATGAATCATCTACATCCATCATTCATCAACAATCATTAATTGTTTAGCTTTCTCTAAATCATTTATCTCTCTTAAAACATTCTTTCTTTCTAAACCTTTGTTTTTCATACAAAATTCCGCTTTCACAAGATCTAGAAACACCTAGCCATATTCGAAGTTGCCTTCGCCCTAGGCGTGAAAGGTTTTAATTTCTGAGGGTTTGGTCCCAAATCTCTATTTCAATTATTTAATTTAATTGTTTTGTTTATTATTTTCCTTGAACTTATTAACGTGTGTATTTTGTTATTAGAAAAAGGTACGAAGCATCAAAGTAAGTACTTTAATTGATTGATATTATGATGTAGAAATCATGTTTACATTGTTATTATGATATTCCTAATATCATGTCTAGGGTAATTTTAATATTATATATGATTGTTACGATGCTTCCTATTTTCTTCCTAATATTTATGATTGTTAGTATCATGTTAGGGCTAAAGATTTGATTTTTATTGCTTAGCGACATGCTAGGGTTTGTTATTAATCTTGTTAGTATCATGCCTAGGATCTTGCTATTATTATTATGCTTTAATATTAACATGAACATGATTATGTTTACAATTGTTATAATTTATGATGATTATGAATATTATTGTTATTATTCTGATGATGATTATTTTTATTGTTATTATAATTATTGTTCATGATTATTATTGTGATATTATTTATTATGTTGCTTGATATTTATTGTTATTGCTTGATCACACCTTTTATGCATGTTTAAAGGGAATTGGTACTTGTAATCACGCTTAATAAGATAATTAATAATCTTGTTAGGGTTAATTATGATTATAATTTCAAGTGATCGCCAATAATAGATTTGTTTGTGCATTAAATTCAACCAACATAGATAAACAGGTTTAGGGTTAATCCTATTGATTGCATGTTAGTCAAAAAGCGCACATGAATACGATCAGAATAAAGTAGAGGCCTATTATTAGGGCAGGTTCAATCTCTTTTAGGTTGGATTTGTACCTTCATCCCCGAACCCTTATTTGGTTCTAGACCTTATGGAGTTGACGATCTCTTGGATCGTTAAGCGGTGTAACCTTCACCCTGTGAACGGTTTACAAGTTCCTAAAACTTGTTGGCGGCTCTTTTACTCTATCTTCTTCCCTTTTGGACGCCACCGTACTTTAGTGTATGATCACAGTGGGGTTCAAGCTAGTGGGATTAAAGCTTGAAATTTATTCCCTACACGTGTTAGGATGTTTATTTGCTTCCTATTATCATTTTTATGGTAATAACAAAGATTTCTAATATAAAGTATGATTAAAAGAATGCTTCCTATTTTCTTTCTTAATAGCATGTTAGTATCTTGATAGGGCTAAAGCTTTGATTTTTATTGTTTAGTGACATGCTAGGGTTTGTTATTAATCTTGTTAGTATCATGCCTTGGATCTTGCTATTATTATTATGCTTTAACATGATTATTTTAATTATGATTATAATTGTTATAATTTATGATGATTATTTTAATTATTATTGTTATGACTATTATTATTTATGATGATTATTTTTCTTTATTATATTATTGTTATTGCTTGATCACACCTTTTATGCATGTTTAAAGGGAATATGTACTAGTAATCATGCTTAATAATATAATTAATAATCTTTTTTAGGGTTAATATGATTATAATTCAAGTGATTGCCAATAATAGTTTTATTTGTGCATTAATATTAAACCAACATAGATAAACAGGTTTAGGGTTAATCCTATTGATTGCATGTTAGTCAGAAAGCACACATGAATACGATCAGAATAAAGTAGAGGCCTATTTTTAGGGCAGGTTCAATCTCTTTTAGGTTGGATTTGTACCTTCATCCCCGAACTACCAGTCATGGTTCCAGACCTATTGGAGTTGACGATCTCTTGGATCGTTAAGGGGTGTAACCTTCACCATGTGAACGATTTTCAAGTTCCTAAAAACAAGTTGGCGACTCTTTTGCTCTAGCTTCCTTCCCTTTGGAAGCCACCATGATTTAGTGTATGATCACAGTGGGGTTCAAGTTTGGAATCCAGATGCACATTACAAATATCAACGAGGTAGGAGTCATTTTACTGAGAGCTGTTGGAAGCGAAAGGAGGCTATCCAACATTTGATCGATAATGACAAGCTTCCCATGCCTCCAGCTAGCAAGAAGAGCGAGTGATGAAAAAGAAAATTACACAAGATAAGAGGCGAGCTTCAACGACAAGATTTCGTGACCTCTTTTTTTCTATTTCTTTTAATTACCCTTTTCCCCAATAAGTCTAGCATAGGCACCTTTTTATTTTCCTTAGAATAATTTTGTAGGATCATTATTTCTTTAATAAAAATGAGCATTTATTTTCTTTTATATGAACATTTCATTACATTACATTAAAAAAAACAAAAAAAATCCATGTCGAACTAAGCACAAGGTATAGCAATGATTAGAGGCACCCCTTGTAGCCACACCATATTACATTTCACCCTTCAAATATACAATCCTTTCTTTATAAACCACTTTGAGCCTCGTCTAACAATAGACCTTTCTTTCTTCAACCCACATCTACCTAATCTTGGGATGGGATAGTGTGCAACTTATGCAATTTTAAAAAGCTTGAGTGATTTCAAAAGATCAAAATAAATAAAATAGTAAAAACAATAAAAGTGTACAAAAGGACAAGTGTTCCAATGTCTTTGATATGAAAATATCTTTGATAAGAACACGTCTCGGATTGCGTTTCATATCGAGTGCTCGGTACCGTGCCTGACAAAACATGAATGCCAAGTGAGTGACAGATCGCATGATCGGGATTGCCCACACTTATGAAAATAAAATAAATGCTAAATCAAAAGAAAGAGCTAAAAAAAAAGTTAAAAGCATCAAGCATAAAAATATAAAGATTCAAAAGCAGGTTGCACACCTTGGGGGCTTACCTAGGGTCTTCAGCCTTTTATCCCTTTCTTCTTCAACCTTTAGCCTAACCACGTTACAGCACGTAAAAAAGACCTTTTTGAGGTATACACACACTTGTGCGAGGTTTGGCTAGAGCTACGTTCGGCCTGATTCCTAATGGATACGTAGGCAACCTCACATCGAGGTGCGACCGTAATAAAAAATGCATTCATATATTCATAATTGATCAAATTAAGGGATCTCCAATGCTCATCTCTATTCACTTAGAGCTAGACTTGGGGGCCTGATCCCTACATCGTTAGCCTACCCAGCCTAAGAGTCACCATCATTTGACTCTTTTCAATATATTTTTCCACACACTTAGCCCTTGCAACCTAACTTTAGTGTCACTTTCACACACATCACAGATACATGACCAAATATACTTCCCTTAGGAACCCTTTGTCATGAAATCTAAACACAACGCTGAAACATGCCTTGTCATATCAACATCAATCATCATTGCATCACAAAATATGAAGTATTTAGCCTCCGCGCCTAAGTTACCTAAATACTTTCATTATCAAGTAAACTAGGATAGTCTAAGATGTTAGATCCTTGATCTTGACCAAATAATATCAAACAACATTTGATTAAGCTCATTTAACATGCACCCTCAAAAACTTCGATTCTTTTTGGCGTTTTTCTTTTTAAGGAAAAAGTCGGTACCCTCCACAAAAATGACTGAAATTTTTTGTTTTTTTGCATTTTTGAGTCGCACGATCACATTACAATGCATACACGAGCCATGTACACATTAAGTCATGTTATCAAATTGAGACAACACTATGCACACACGAGTCACACGAAGAGAGGTATCATTAAGTCAAGTTTATACCTTGAGTCGTGTCAAGTCAATGAGTCAAGAAACACTAAGCCTTAGGTCAACTCTAAGATAAATAAAATGAGATGAGAAAACTCCAATAGTTAAAGATATAAAATGCAGGTGCATCCTAGCAGGCAAGAACATTCCCGGATTTTTTTGAAAAACCGCGAATACGCCACATGAGACTCTTCCAAGATGAAAGGAGTTTGAACAAAATTACATGGATTAGTAAATTGGAGATGAAGAGCTTTAATTTACAAAAGATTTGAGCGGATTTAGTTGAAAAGAAACGACCAAGTTCAAAGTTTGAAGCGAAACCGAGCAACGAACAGCAATAGCAAGGGCAAAATAGGGAAAAACTGACTCCAGCGCCTGGTGACAAGGCTGTCGCCTGGCAAATACATCTATCACCTTGCGATAGAAGAAAAGAGCGGTGCCAGATAGTTCTAGGAAGCGGTGGTGCAGCGACGTAATACGTGGCCCCCATATTAGATTATGCGGACCAAGTGCAGCAATTTTCAGGTTCCTTGGTACGCTAGTTAGCCCCTATAAGAAATTAGGCATGATTAAGTAGTCGGTTTGATTACAATCACAAACAAGTGATTAACCGGACGAAAGATCGTCTCACTTAGCTTAAAGCGCCTAAAAATTGGCTCATCGCAAATGCACCAACATAATGGTTCATAAAACAATAGAAGCACTGACATACAGGTTCACAATTTAAAAGCACCGACATAATAGTTCACCAAGAATTCCTAGGATGGAAGATTTTCACAAATCAATTTGAAACCTTTATGAATCGCAGATATGGTTCTTGAAAAAGAATTTTTCAAAGATGGAAGGGTTGATTTGGAGATTTAAGATGACGAAGCTTTCAGCAGGAGGGCTTTATGAGTCTCTCGCTTGGATTTGAGAAAGACGTTTGGAGATAAAGCGACCTTCGATAGCTTTCACTATGATTGAGGAGGTTATTATTTTATTTGAGAAAAGAACGATTCAAGATGAAGCAGCCTTCGACAACATTCGCTAATGTTGTGGAGGTTGTCACCAAGATTTGAGAAGATGGCAAGAGATGGGCGGTCTTCGACAGCACTTCGCTAAGATTGTGGAGGTTGTCACCAAAGATTTGAGAAGATAGCACGAGATGGGCGGTATTCGACAGCATTCGCTAAGATTGTGGAGGTTTTCACAAAGATTTGAGAAGATAGCACGAGATGGGCGGTCTTCGACAGCACTTCGCTAAGATTTTGGAGGTTGTCACAAAGATTTGAAAAGATAGCACGAGAAGGGCGGTCTTCGACAGCAATTCTCTAATATTGTTGAGGTTGCACGTGATGGGCGATCTTCGACAACATTTACTAAGATTGTGGAGGTTGTCACCAATATTTGAGAGGGACGGTTCGTGATGAGGCGGTCTTCGACGACTTTTGCTATGATTAGGAAGGTTGTCACTATGATTCAAGGAAAAGGCTCGAGATGTAGCAGCATTGATCGATGGCGTTTCTTAGCTTGTGGAGGGTTGTCACAAACAACTTGAGTTGATTTCAAGAGAAGTTATCTTCGATAGCATTCCCTAGCTTGTAGAAAGTTGTCACAACGGCAAATGCAATAAATTGGTTACCCTTAGAGACGTGTGCTCGGCGGTGCAAGATACGCGTTTCTTAACTCTTTTATCTTTTTAACTAACGCTAGTCTGCAGGTATCGGCGTTACGAGAATGATTTAGGATCACAGAACGTTCTGAATCATTCTCCGTCCCTATCGATACTTTGACGTTTGTTTTCGAAACATGCGTTTCTCCAAACTTAGTCAAAGTGGGGGCTTCTATAGACACCCATTTGTGTCTCCAAAAACCAAACCCAATGATGGATACCTTTCATGTCATTTGATTATCGGAAAAAGCGAAAGTGTGAAAAGTCTAGTGATGAGGATGTTTTTATTAAAATATCTTTTCTTTCTATTTTTGAAAATATTTCTTTTCTTACCCTAATTTTGAAAAATGTGCATTCTTGTTTAGTTTGCCATGATATGGGTCCAATAATTGTAAAGTTAAATGGGGTTGAAAAGACCTTTCTAATGATATATTATAAACCCAATTCCGATGAATAATGAGGAAGTTATGACCAAAATACTAAACTGGGCCCGAACCGGATTTTACCTACGGCCCAATGATCATGTGGAGGGTCCAAAGGTCTAATCCTATTCCTAAAATAAATAGGATTAATTAGAACCTTCCATAAGTTTCTAAAAGATCTTAATTATTCTTTTTGAAAAGATAAGATTAATGAATTTGAGTTAAATAAAAACTTTCCTTTTATAAAAACTTTTCTTTTTCTTAAGTCCTAATTCTATTCAAATTTAAAGATATTCAAAGACAGTAAGATAATATTTTTGTGGCTCATAATCTTTATCTAAGTTTTATATGGTTGGATAGATCTTGAAATTATCTTTCTATTGATATATTATAATATTAAATCCGAGCTATAACGAAAAAGATATGAATGAGATAAAAACTTTATCCAAAACTGACACCGTCCTACTATTTTGGCCATATTTGTTTTATATACATAAGAATTTATCTGATTCTAATTGGATTAAAAAGTAAACTTCAAGAGCTTTTCAACGACGTATTATATGCCTTATTTGAACTTGTGGATAAAAAGTTATGATAAAAACAAAATCCGCATAAACTGCTGTCCATCGAGAATAATTTCGATTTGAATTCGAATTCTTTTCTTATTCTTCGACCCTCCTTTATCTCTATAAATAGAGGTCAAATCTCTCCTTTTTAAATCACCAACTCTCATCAATAATTTCTTGATTCTCTCTCCCTCTTTCTAAGACAACCCTTTTACAAACAAAATTCCTCATACATTAGCACTAGCCACACCTAGCCAAGTTCGAAGTTGCCTTCGCCCCAGACGTGAAAGATTTGATATTTTTGAGGGTTTGGTAACAAATCTCACTTTCAATTATTTAATTTAATTGTTTGTTTTATATTTTCCTTGAAATTAATAACGTGTGTATTTTGTTATTAGAAAGAGGTACGAGGCATCCAAGTAAGTGCTTTATTTGTTTTATTGATATTATGATATAGAAATCATGTTTGGATTATTATTTTGATTCCTAGTATCATGTTAGGATGTTTAATTGCTTCCTATTATCATTTTTAGGGTAATAACAAAGATTTCTAATATAAAGTATGATTAAAAGAATGCTTCCTATTTTCTTTCTTAATAGCATGGTAGTATCATGATAGGGCTAAAGCTTTGATTTTTAATATTTAGTGACATGCTAGGGTTTGTTATTAATCTTGTTAGTATCATGCCTTGGATCTTGCTATTATTATTATTATGCTTTAACATGATTATTTTAATTATGATTATAATTGTTATAATTAATGATGATTATTTTAATTATTATTCTTATGACTATTATTATTTATGATGATTATGTTGCTTTATTATATTATTGTTATTGCTTGATCACACCTTTTATGCATGTTTAAAGGGAATATGTACTTGTAATCATGCTTAATAAGATAATTAATAATCTTGTTTAGGGTTTATATGATTATAATTCAAGTGATCGCCAATAATAGTTTTATTTGTGCATTAATATTAAACCAACATAGATTAACAGGTTTAGGGTTAATCCTATTGATTGCATGTTAGTCAGGAAGCGCACATGAATACGATCAGAATAAAGTAGAGGCCTATTTTTAGGGTAGGTTCAATCTCTTTTAGGTTGGATTTGTACCTTCATCCCTGAACTAAATGGTTCCAGACCTAATGGAGTTGACGATCTCCTGGATCGTTAAGAGGTGTAACCTTCACCCTGTGAAAGGTTTACAAGTTCCTAAATACTTGTTGGCAAATCTTTTGCTCGAGCTTCCTTCCCTTTGGACGCCACCATGCTTTAGTGTATGATCACAATGGGGTTCAAGTTTTTGATAATGCTTGAAATAATCCCTACAATACGCTTTATGATTCCTTCGTTGAACATAAGTAGTATGGTTGGGAATAGTTTTAAGTGTCCCTATATTCTGCTTTAAGGCCTATCTAGTACTACTTACATCCTTTCTTGCAGGGTGATGAGACAATACGGAATGAAACAAATTATCCCTCCTCAAGATTGTGATGCCCCTAAAGATGTGATATTTAAACCTGAACGGATCCCTCATTGGATGGAATATTGGTCCAGTCTCCTTAAATGGGTAATTCAATGTCCTACTGCTAGTACTGTATTATCCTCCTTCTACAAGCCTTTGATGAATGCGGCAGAAAAGGGTGAACTAAAAAGGGCTCGATCACAAAATCAAGCCACCTCGGCTCGCAATTTACCCAAACCTTTGATGCATTCGGCCACCACTACCCCTCTTAGTGGCCAAAACAAAGGAGTGAGAAGAAAATTAGACTTCTCATCTCCTAAGGCTTGTTCAAAGGAACCAAAGAAAAAGACTCCTCCTAAACCTGCGCAACAAGGGGTGAGGATTAAAGAACCTTCACCAAATACTCGCAAGAAGACCCCAACAATTACTTAAGGAAAAGAAAAACAAGTTGCAAAGACTCCGATTCCTAAATTGAAGAACAATGTTTGGGTTAAAAGGAAGAATGAAGGGAAAGATCCAAGGTAGCTGAAACTACTACTGCAATGGAAACTACTTCTCCGTCGACCGTGACAATTGGTGATATATTAAAACCGTAGAGTGTTACACAATTTGTCATTAGTTTAATTCGAATAAAGTGGAATCACTACTATGTTTTTTTTAATTTATTATCTAGATAAACAATGCCTTTTTTTTAATTTTGAATGGAATAAAATGAGGTTAATTATATTTTTTTATATGACCAAATCATAAAGATTGCCTACGTATTCGTATTACGAAATCAGGTCTTTGCGTAGTTCTTTGCAATGTTTGTATTATCATATTTTTTTTCTTCAACCACTTATGTAGAAATTGAATGAAAAACTAATCAAACATTGTTTAAATCAAAGCTTAATATTTCTTTTCCGAGTATATGATATTTAAAAGAAACGCCCTATTTTTTATCGCAAGTATAAATCGCAATTTTATTCTCAGCTCGCACACAAAATTCTGGGTTAGCAGTTCATCATCAGGTGGCGCGCGCAACGTCTAAGGTTGCGCGAGCCTGTCGCGCGCAACTGATTCCGTTGCGCGTGACATCCGCACGAAACCTGTGCTACGAGCATTATTTTTTTTTTTGCATTATGACCCCCCCTAAGTGTGAAGAGTTTTTCGTGATGTTCGAAAAAATCTTAACACTTGATAGGTCTATGTTGTATTTTTAATTACCCCCAAGTATTATGGACTTTAACGTGTTATTTGGTAAAGTGCGTAACACTTATAATCTTTTAATTGAATGCTAAAGAAAATGATTTATTTACAGAATGAACGACTTTTTCCGGATTTCATATGTAATTATTTTCAAGTCGATCAATGTTTATTAATTAGAAAATTTCATCACCTCCAATATCCATTAATCTGACAGCTCCTCATGATAGAATTTCAATTACGCGGTATGGCCCTATCCAATTAGTTTTGCATTTCCCTTGTGGATCGATTGGTGGACCCCTTACCTCTTTTAGTACAAAGTCACCTTATTTGGTATACTTGTACATGATGCTAAAGCTCTTAATCGCCATTCATCGAGGAATAAAGCTCTTCATATCTCTCATTTACTCATTTAGCTTCCGGTGGCTTACTTTCGAGTACGATGCGTAGGGGTGGTATTTCCAGTTCGGCTGGTTGAACTGCGTCCATTCAAAATACTATGGAGTATGGAGTTACTCTATTGATGTTCGTATGGATGTTCTATAACCCCATAGAGCGAAGTGTAGTTTATTTGGCCAGTCTTTATAATTTTATGCCAATTTCTTAATGATGACTATTATATTTTTATTTGTCGATTCTATGGCTCTATTCATTTGAGGTCTATACGGAGATGAGTGATGATGTTTTACTTTATGACGAGTTAAGAGTGTTACGACTTCCGCTTTGAATTGAGATCCCTAATAACTAATCTACTCGTGTGGAACTCCATATCTACAAAAGATGTTTCTTTCGACAAACTTTCGACATGTTTAGAAGTGAAATTTACCTAAGAAGCTGCCTCAATCCACTTGGTAAAGTAATCGATGGCTACTAATACGTACTCGTTCCCTCTTGCTTTTGTTGGAAAAAAATTTCCAATTATGTCAATTCCCCATGTCGAAAAAGGCCAAGAGGAAGTTAGATTGTATAGTTCGGATGGTGGAAGGTGTTGTAAATTAGAAAACATTTGACACTCTGGACATTTTTTAACATATTGTATGCAATCATGTTCCATAGTGGACCAATAATACCCTTGTCGTTAAATTACTTTAGAAAGCGTTTTACCATTCATGTGAGGTCCACAAACACCTTTGTGAGTATTCTCCATAAGGCATATGGGTTCAGGTTGGTCTATACACAATAAGCTCTAACCATTCGACCCCTTTTTGCATAATTGACCATATAATAGACTATATTGGGCCGCGAGTGTTCTCAAGGCTCGTTGGTCTTTTGAGGAAGTATTTTCAGGATATGTGCCATGGGTAATATATTGGAGGATATGATCATACTAAGGATTGTCTCCTTCGATATCATTTATTTCCTCTATTGAGTTGTAATATGCTGGTTCTTCTCTTCTATCAACGCATAATGACATCATATTTAAGTGAGCTGGAATATTGATCATTGAGGCTAATTTTTCTAGCGCATCGGCAACATGATTATCATCCCTTGGGAGATATTTAAAATCAATATGTTAAAAATGCTCAATGAGTTGCTCTAGGTGTGCTTGGTATAATATCATTGTGGGGTTCTTTATTTTCCATTTTTAAGTATATGATTTATAATCAAACTAGAATCTCCATATACCACTAATTTTTGCACACCTTTGCTAGTTACTGCTTCTAATCCAATAATGCACGCTTTGCATTCCGCGACATTATTAGTAACCTCAAAGTCTATCTTGACAGAGATTGGAGTATGCGCTCGCTCAGGACTTATAAGTAACACTCCTACGCCACATCCTTTATGATTGGATGCACCGTTGAAGTACATTAGCCATTTGTCATCTTGCGTCATGAGAATCTCTTCATCCGAAATTTGAGTAGTTTCTGCATTACTTGTTTGAAAAGGATGTTGGGCCATAAAATCATAAATTACTTTCCCTTTTATTTATTTTTCAGGAATATATTTTATTTTAAATTCAGCCAACATTACCAACCACTTGGATATTCTTCCTTACATAGGTGGTTGTTCAAACAAATACTTGATCAAATTTTGTTGAGAAATCACATGAGTAGTGTGTGGTAGCATGTAATGTCGTAGTTTCTTAGTTGCCCACACTAATGCTAAACTCGTTTTTTCCAAGGTGCTATATTTTGTTTCACATTGAATGGATTGTTTACTTATGTTGTATATTCCACGCTCAACTTTTTCTACCTCTTGTGCTAGCATGGCACCTGTGGCCGTGTCTGTAATCGTGATGTATAGCCTAAGAGGTAGTTTGGGTACTGGTGGTGCTAAAACAGATGGAATTTTGAGATAGTCTTTGATTCTCTAAAATACCCTTTGGCATTGACTGTCCCATTCATATTTTTTTTCTTTTCATTTCAATTTTTTAAATATTGGCTCACAAGTCATAGTCAATTTGTTGATAAACTGACTAATGTATTGTAGTTTGCCAAGAAACCCTCTAATTCCTATTTCTGTTTGAAGGGGAGGCATATCAACTATTACCTTTATTCTAGAGGGATTGATCTCAATACCACGTGTGCTTACTACGTATCCGAGTAAATTACTAGAAGTTACTCCAAAGGCGCATTTTAGTGGATTCAATCACATTTTATATTCTTTTATGCGACTGAAAAATTTGCGTAAAGCTTTTATGTGTCCCATTCTATCTTTAGACTATACAATTATATCATCCACATACACTTCTATTTATTTATGCATCATATCATGCAAGAGAGTCGTAGCCGTTCTTTGGTATGTAGCTCCTGCATTTTTTAAACCAAGTGGCATGATTGTGTAGCTATATGTACCCCAACGGATGATAAAGCACGTCTTTTCATGATCTTATTTTGCCATTAGGATTTGGTTGTAACCTGTGTATCCATCCATAAAGGATAACATCGCATGTTCAGCCGTGTTATCTACCAATATATCAATATGAGGTAGAGGAAAATCGTCTTTAGGGCTAGCCTTCTTAAGGTCCCTAAAGTCGATACACATGCAAACTCGTCCATCCTTTTCAGAGACTGGGACGATGTTCGCTACCCATTCTAGGTAATTACATACGCGAATGAAACCTGCGTGTAATTGCTTTTGTACTTCTTTTATTTTCAAAGCGACATCAGGTTTCATTCTTCGAAGTTTTTATTTTACTGTTTTAAAGGTAGGGTTCAAGGGAATGGTATGTTCCGCAATTTCCCTATCTATCCTAGGAATATAGTTGTATGATCAAGCGAACCCGTCTTCAAATTCGTTGAGCGTTGATATAAGGATTGATCGCTCTTTCGGATTTAAAAATAAGCCAATTTTGACTTCCCTTTTGTTTTCATTAGTTCCAATATTGATTGTTTCAGATTCTTTTATTATTTGGTCCTTTTGTTCTCATTCATTCATTAGTTCAACCAATTTTTTAATATTATCATCTTCATTAGATTAATTTTTAAAGCATTCAAAAGATTCAAGAGAAGGCATATACTCAGAAATAGAGCTCATATTATTGAATTCAAAAGAGAGTACATTAAGTGAATTATCCTTTTTGGGATCTTCGTCCCTAGAAGTATAAAAAAAAGATTCAGTAATGGCCATAAGGCTCAAATTTTCAGCTTCCTTAAAGTCTAAGCTAAACTCGTCATTTGATTATTCAAACATCTTCCCCTCGCTTGTGACGATTTCCAGCTTATCACCTTTATCATTGGTCTACTTGAAAGATTTCCTCCATCCATGCTTGAAGGTTTCATCAAAAAGGGTGATCAACGAGGTTGGGTCAAAGGTTCATCTTGGATGGCATTCTGATTAGTCATGGTAGCAACATGGTTTTGCTCTAGTCCAAATAGCAAGTTGAATGCTTGCGTATCATAGCACCCTAGGGTTGGGTGTTTTGATTGAACGATTTCAAGATTGTTATTTAAGAAGTAGCAATAATGAAATATTTCAAATCAAGGCTTCTCGATTCCTTCAAGATGGTTCTGGAAAGTCATAGCATGGGTAATCTTCTCCTTCCCTAATGAATTGTCCAATAAGGGTTTGTTGGTAAGATAGGAGTAAAGTGATTATATTATCCCTTTGTTATTGTTGTCTCTACGTGCTTTCTTTTTAGATCGTGAGACTATAGTCCTTCTTTGGTTGGTTTATATCCCAATCCAAAAGAGAAACTTTTCTTTAGGATAGGAAGTAAAAGATATTTCATCATTCCAATTCCCAAAGGCATCCCAAAGGAATATGGATCAAGCTTGAATGGCTCTTCAAGGCTTTCTTCCATTTTGATTGTGCAGATTGGCTTTGCGGTAAATCCCCACATGTCCTCTTCATCATTATCATGGTTTATTTCTAGAAGCGATTGGTCATATATGGCTATTTTAAGAGGAGAAGCATGTATAGTCATAGGAAGCCCTTGATAGTTCAACCTAATCATTTGATTAAGTGAGGATGGTATTGCACCAAGCTCATGTATTCAAGGATGTCTAAGTAGAAGGTTAAATGTGGGTTTAATATCCATGACATGGAATTAAACCATCTTTTGAATTGGGCCTGTGTTAATTAGTAGCTTAACAGTTCCATACACCGATCTCCTCGAGTTGTCATAGGTCCTAATGCTTTGTGTTGTTGATTGAAAATATTTTTATAGATTAAGGCCTAGATATTTTGCTATTCGCAATTGGCACACATTTACAGCTGACCCATTGTCTACTACAATAAGAGGGATATTATACCCTTTGCACCCCACAGTTAAGTATAATGCATTGTTGCGGGTAATGTCTTTCAAAGGCAAATCATCATTAGTGAAAATGATTGATTTGTCGGGTTTCTCTCTAGTAAGCAAGCTAACAAGATCCTGGAGGGTTGATTTTGTACTTACAGACAAAGCCGTTAAAGCGTTCATAAGAGAATTCCTCTGTTCTTTAGAAGTATTTAGGATTTCCCAAATGCTAACATTCGCCTTGGATTGGCGAAGTTGTTTGACCAATGGATCTTACACCACAAGTGGAGGTGGTATTGGGTTTTTTACTTGACCTTGAGTTTGATTTTGTGTAGTCGAAGATCCATTTGGTGGTGCCTGATAAACTCGCCCAGAACGATTTAGATGATCTATCTCATTTGGATTAGTTGTAGGGCTCGTGAACCAACTTTCTTCTAGAGGCTTTGAACGTGCCTCCATTTAAAGATGTTCCATGAGTTGTGACTTCCCCAAGAAACGATCCCAATCAACCACTCCATTTGTCACATTCTGAAGACAAGATGGAGGTGGGACGACAAGCATACTTAGAGACGCATAAGTCTTAGAAGTCGTCGTCCCATAACCCACACACTTCATTAGTTTCCCCTATGAGTGTTGTGGTTAGAGGTTTTCCTATACGTGTGATATAGTCCAAAGGATTGAATGTATCACTTCCCATATAATCCTCATAAATGTGAAATGCCAGGTGAGGATACATTGTTGTTAGGTTTAGGCATGGTAATTCTCCCATCGTCTACTAGATCTTGTACTTTGTGTTTTAGGACATAGCAACGTTCGGTATCATGCACAATGCCCTTATGATATGCACATTACGCACTACCATCCCATTAAGCGTACCTTCTTTCTGGTGGAGTCGGTGGTGTTGGCCTTGTTAGTGTGTAGACACCTAAAAATGTCTCCCCGAAACCAAACCCAATGATGAACAATCTTTCACCGCCATTATTGGTCGGGTTCAGTATTTAATCTCAAGAGTGCTTAAAAAATCGTATTTAATTAAAATCAATTTTTAATAGTCCATGGATCAGTCTTGATGTTTAGTCAAAGCATAGTTTATTTTTTATTTTGGTCCAAACCTTTTTATTTTATTTATTTTCCTTTATTTTATAATTATTTTTTCCCAATTAATAAATAATAAATCAGAAATGGCCCGAAATTATCAATCAGCACTTAAAAAGGCTGAACAAAATTAGGAAAAAAATTAATTTAGACGGAAAAATGGACGCATAGTTTCCCGCATCACGGCAAAAATCACCGCGTCAAGGGGCTCAATGTCGCGCCACGGTGCACATTCCTGTGACACGGCGCTAGAGCTGTGACACGGGGTAACTCCATGACCTTTTCGCGTAAACCCTTCACGTGTTTTATCTCCCGTAACCTAATTATTTCCTGCGTCACTCTGTTTTACCCCGTGTCACGGGATTTTCCCCCGTCCGACGGTGCCTGGCACCGTGTCGCGGCGTGCTCTACTGTGTCGCGGTGTTATTTTTTAAGGTTTTTATCTTTTTAGGGTTTCGTGTGTTCCCTCTACTCATTTTCCCTATAAATAACCCCTCTTTTTTAATGTACGGGACATCAATTAACTATCTTTTTCTCTCTTCTATGCTCTAGCCTAAACACTAGCCTACCCTTCTTCTTTAAAAATTCCCTCTTCATGCACTCCAAGGAGTCCATACTTTACTCGAGGTTATTTTCTTAAACCAAGGCGTGAAAGGTAGAACTGTTTGAGGGTTTGGCCCAAAATCAATTCTATTTAATTTAATTTAATTTAATTTAATTATTGCTTTATTAATTTTCCTTGAAGTTACTAACTCGTTTATTATTTTATAGTTGCAAGCAAATAGAATCAAAGTAAGAATTATGTTCCTTTTATTTCTCTTATTTTTCTAACGATTTTATATTGTTGGATTTATTGTTAAATTGCTTCCAATATTAATGTTTGCTCTATTATTTTTATGATCACCATATTGCGTGTTTAAAGGGAATATGTAATTGAAAATCTCGCCTAATAAAATAATTTGGACGACCGGTTTAGGTTCCTTTTTAATCTTATTACTAAATCAAGTGATCACGATATTTTAGAATTATATGTTGCATTAATATTAAACCAATTTAGCTTAATATTAGTTTAGAGCGAATAGAATATTTTGTTTGTATGCTTTTGAGATTGCATGAATCACTTTTCACAATAAGAATCGAGTAGAGGCCAATACGGGCGAATGTGACTCCATGACTCACTTTGTACCATCATCCCAAATCCTCCTTTCGTGCTTCTGAACCATATGGAGTTAGTAATCTCATGGATTATGAATGGGGTGTAACCTTCATGGGTCAATCGTTGTTGACTTCGTTGTCCCTTTTTCATGGTTGCCTTTTATGATCCGTGAATGGTTTACAAGTTCCTTAAATAACTTGTTAGCGGCTCCCTACTTTCCTTGTCCCTAATCGTATTATGTCAATTCCCACCTCCTATTAGTGCCAAGCATATTCACATATGCTTAACGCAGGCGCACTTCGAACGACGCCTACATGGTGCAAGTACACATTTTTCGCTCAATTTTTCTAATAATTCTTTATAGCTCACATGAAATGGTGTAAATTTTCTTTCTTTTGTCCATCTTCTCCGAAGATCATTACTGTTATTTTAATTAGTATTATTATATTGTGTGGAAGTTGCAAATACATCAATAGAGGATGAAGTATTATCATTCCCCTTTTTGTAATTATTCCTAGGTTGATGATAATAAGGTTTGTTTATTTTTTCTTTAATAATATCATCTTCAATCCTAGTAGCAACAGAATAGACCTTTTGAAAGTTTATAAACCAAGGTAACGTAGATGCTTGTAGTACTTTTCATGATAATTGCCTATGAATTTTTGTACTAACTCGAGTTCAGGTGGCCTTTGGGCAAGGTGAGCCGCCTTTTCTCGCCATCTATCATAGAAAGCAAGGAATCCTTCTCCATCGCCTTGCTTAAGCATTTCGAGTTCACGTAGAGTCTATTTGAACTCTACATTACTCTCATATTGGGTAATGAAAGCCGAAACTACATGTTCCCATGTTGTTTTGAATTTTGGATCCAGCCCATAGTACCACTTTCTCGCGGTAGGGTCAAGAGATAAAGGGAAAGTCAAAGCATAAATATTAGGATCAACTCCCTTTAATTCCATGGTGGGAGTAAAACACATTAAGTGGCTTTGTGGATTATTGGTCACCTTAAATATTGGCATGTTCGTAGCTACGAACTTTTCCGGTAAAGCAAGTCCTGTGGAAGGAGAAAACTTTTCTACGTTAATGTACTTGTTTCCCATTGTAGAATAAAGAACAAGCTTCTCCAACGACTTTTCTTTGACGGATAATTGTTCCATCTTTTGTTGCAAGGCTAGAGTCTCGTCATTTTTCTTTTCAGCCTTTTCAAGTTTCTTAATTTTCTTTCCTCGGCCACTTGAGCCTTTTTTCTCTCAAGCGAGAAATCTCCACCCAAACCATGGAGTCGAGTTCGATTTCATCATGAACTCGTGGAGCCTCCCATTGGCATACACCCTTAACGGAGGCTGCCTTGCTAACGCGTCCAAAGTCTTAACCATGGTACCCTTTTCACACCCAAAGCTTGACCAATAGTTGAACATAGATCTTAACCTTAGGTTTCGAACTCTTTTTACATCATCGTGACTAAATGCTACGTGGTTTATTTGGTGCTAACCCACATGTATTTGCTCATTTTGTTTAACCTATGACCGAGGGTTTTTATTTCCGCATAGTAATTATTACGGGCATAAAATTGATTAAAACCTTGAAATTACGCAAAGTTTAGGCCTGGAATTGTGCACCGTGTCACGACAGGTTTGCCGCGCCATGGTGTGCAATGTCGTGACACGGTGCAGTTTTCTGTCTAACGGTGCATTGTACTGTGTCACGACAAACAACACCGTGACACGGTGCCCAAGATTTTGTCCAGTCAGTCTTTTTTTATCTTTATGCGTGCTTATGTGGTTCGTATGTCTGGTTTGGTGTCATGTCTAGCTGG
Organism: Chenopodium berlandieri; assembly: GCA_034703905.1. NCBI lineage: Eukaryota > Viridiplantae > Streptophyta > Magnoliopsida > Caryophyllales > Amaranthaceae > Chenopodium > Chenopodium berlandieri. Next base: position 31,080,532 of record CM068278.1, read on the forward strand.
TCTCATGTCGTTTTTTTTGTTTCATTTTTTTCTGAGTAAGTCGGATGGTATCCTCCCATACATATTTTTTTAAAAATAATAAAGAAAATTTCAAAAAAAAATTTCTTTTCCAGATGGGTCAAGGTTAAGCCTAGTCATTAAAGGTGTGTTTGTTTCGATGTCACAGCACTTAGGGGTGAAAGTTCGGTTTGGGGTTTGGATTATAGGCAAAACCGAATCCAATCCGAATTAATTCGGTTTCGGAAATCTCAATCTGAATCCAAACCGAATTAAGATTCAATCCAATCCAATCCAATCCAAACCGAATTAATTCGGTTTTTCAAATTAGAATCCAATCCAAACCAAAATTTGTTCCCTTCTTTTGCAACATTCAAATCCGATCGAACTTCACCCTGAAAATTCCTATAAACATTTCTTGTTAACTACATTCTTTGTGAGAGAGTAAGATATTGAGAATGGAGAATTGAGAATTAGGTTCTTTTTTTAAGTTTATATATGAAAGGGGAAAGTGGTTGGATACTTTAAAAAAGAAAATGGGCTTAAAGTATTGGGTCAAAATTCGGTTTGTAATTCGATTTTCGGTTTTTTTAAACCCCGAACCGAATTCAACCCGTAATCCATATTTTTTAATTTTTCCGATCCGATCCAATCAGAATTTTTAAAAAATCCAAACCGAATTACTAATTCGGTTTGGTTTTAGGTTCGGTTCGTTTTAATCCGATTACTTTCACCCCTAACAACACTTGGTCAAAAAGTAGGGGTTGATTATTACGGTTTGAGTCAATACCTCAACAACCTCTTATACCAAAGAGGCGTACAAGAAAACCACCACAATCATCTCCACAAAGTCCGTCTCTAGTCTACTTTTAACCAATGGCTACTAAGGAGGATATTAATTATATTAACAGGACCATTGAGATGTTGTCTAACATGATGCAAACACTCACCACCAGGGTCAACACGGTAGAGAAAGACAATCAAAACAATGTCACTGCTGCTACAATGGACTAGATCAAAGAACATATGAGTAAGATCTCTGAAGAGTTCACTTATGTGGAGCAACCTGTCACCTCTTCATCCATAAGGGACAAGCTTCCTGAATAGTTTTCCACTACTAATATTCCCAAGTTCAAGCCTACTTATAATCCGCTGTTCCACTTGAAGGCTTTTTCTGCGACCATGGCTCTTAAGGGATTAGATGTGACACTCTTCCCTACTGTGTTCCCTCTTTCCTTGGAGCATGGCTGTCAACAGTGGTTCTACTCTCTGGAATCCAAACATGTTGCGACCTGGGAGGATGTTACGGAAAGCTTTATGAACCGCTACAAGTTAACATCCAATTCAAGACTTCTGAACCTGAACTCTCCATTTTCAAACATAAGAGAATGAAGGCTTCACTACTTATAAGGTGGAGAAAACAACTTCACTCTTGGTGGATCCTCCCAAGGAGAAAGAGATGGTTCGCCTTTTTATTGCAAATTTTACTCATAAGTACAAGCAGCACTTAAAGATTCTGCCTTTGAATACCTTCAAAGCTGTGCACGATATTGGAGTCAATATCGAAGATGAACTGATGAAGACTGTTTATAGCAATAGCAACAACAACACTTGGAAAAACAAGAAGAACGACACTCCTTCTTCTTCGTCTTCCAAGCCCAATAATGCTACCAACAACGTCAATGTTAATGATGTGTTAGCTCTTAATGTTCCCACTCAGAGATTCCAAAGGAAAAGGAGGGTTTACACGCCTTTGGGAATGAACTACGATGCTGCTTTTGATTGCTTGCATAGTCAAGGACGTATTATGCCAATTGAACCCTTTCCAAAACCTCGACCAGAGAACAGAACTGCTAGCTATGAACCCAGTGCTCATTGCAAGTTTCATCAAGGCAAAGGTTAAACTACTGAGAGATGTTGGAGGTTCAAGGATACGATCCAAGACCTAATTGATGCTAATCAATTTCCTGTCCCTCCAGGGGGCAAGAAGCCCAATATTCAAACAGGTCCCTTTTTTTATACTTTGGCTATCATGGGAGATGAAGTCTCCTTTGATATGTCAACACTCATTCAACCTGTGAATGAACCTCTACTAGAAGTTGTATTTGTTTCAAACTGTGAAGATGTGAATGGAATTTGGGATCGTGACGATGAAGACGTCTATCTCAAAGATATAGCCTTTTCATCTCTTGGCACTAGTGAAGATGTTTGGGGAGACCTTGAGGTCAAGGTTCTCACTAGAAATGGATGGTTGCAACAACCTAGTCCACCTCCACCTCCACCACAATCACAACCAATAATTGATCCCACCGACCTTGTGAACAACGATGTGATCAAACAATTACAAAAGACTAAGGTGGAAATGAATGTATGGAAGCTTTGGCCACCTCCCACGAGCATTGAAAGGCTGTGATGAATGCTCTGGTGAAAATAGGAGTTGATGATGATATGACTCCTCAAGGACTTGGTAGCTTTCTCACTACTTAATTGCCAAGTACCAATAATCTGATTTCCTTCTCTGACAAGGAACTGCTCCCAGAAGGGCACCAATATAACAAGGCCTTACACCTCACTGTGGTGTGTAAGCAGATGAATGTTCCTATGAGTTTGGTTGATAATGGCTTTGCAATAAATGTATGCCCACTCTGAACTATAAAGAAGTTGGGCATAAAAGATGAAGAATTGATTCCCTTTACTCAAGCGATTCGTGCTTACAAAAAAACTCGCCGTCAAGCCGTGGGTACTATCATGCTAAATATAACTACTTGAGCCATTGAACGTCGCACCAAGTTTCAGGTGGTGGACATTAAGTCTTCTTTCAATCTGTTGTTAGGTCGTCCTTGGCTTCTTGAGCTAAAGGTGATCCCATCGTCGTTGCACCAAAAGGTGAAAGCTATTGTTAGAGGGGTCCCAATTACGAATGATACCTCCCCCATGCGCTTTCAAGTTATTGATACTCGCATCGTCCATGTCAAACATGACGAGGAAGATGAAGATCTCTGGGTTTTTTTGTTGGATGATGTTCTCATTATCGAAGAAGAGGAGGAATGTCACCTCGACTTTGATTCTTATTCAAACACCAATGTCAATGCCTTTATGAAGAAGCAAGGACATTTCCCTGGAATGACCCTCGGACTCAAAAAGAAAATGGATGAACTTTGGGGCAATCTTGGTTCACCTAAGAAGGATACCTTTAGCTTGGGATTCAAGCCAACAAAAGAAGAAATGAAACAAGCTCTCCTGAAAATGAACGCTTGAAATAATGCTCGAACCATGAAGACGGAAATGGCCATGGACCCATATCCCTTCACTCTTAATGGCCAGTACATCAAACAAGGGGAAAACTTCCCATACTATGAATTCCCTGAGCCTTTCGTCCACAATGGGAAGCGTGAGCCAGGTTTCGAGATTTTCCTTGATTGTGACTTCGTCGATGAAGGCGATGATTTCTTCACAACTGAGAAACCAGCTAGTCCAAGCTCTAATGATATGAACATAAATCTTTTTTCGGACTAGAAAAGAATAAACCCAAGCATGTCTGCAATGTTGATTCTGCGCTCATTTAAGCTGTTATATCAAGCAAAGATTATGACCCCTCTAAGTTAATTGTCCCGGCTAATGATGTGTCAAAGGGATGGCACAAGACAGTGAAGATCACTACGCCAAGTAGAGAGAAGTTGGAAGTGACTGCTGGCGAAGGCCCTATGTTTGATGAATTTGAATCGTCTGGGTCCGAGTCCGAGTCTGAGTCTGTAGACGAGTCTTTAGGATCTGAGGCCGACCCCCTTTCTTCCATAGAGTCTAATGTAGTTCCCCTTAATGCTGAGTCTCTTATTAAGTCTCCTCTTTCTATCCCAAAAAATTCCGGCAAGGTCGTAGCTGACCTTGCCCTCCTTGATGTAATGACCAATGAATTCAATGAAATAAGTACCTTTGCTTACGATGCGTGTCATTCTCCTAACCCCGATCAATATTGCTTTGGTAATGATAAGAATGACAAATAAATAATAAAAGCAATGGAAGAACACGAAAATAAAACAGCAATCATCGAAGATACAGAAACAGTTAATATTTCCAATCATACGACTATCAAAGAAGTAAAAATTGGATTAAAACTAAGTCAAGACGAATGCAAAGAGCTAATTAACTTGCTTAGTGAATTTGTTAATTTATTTTCTTAGTCATACCAAGATATGCCAGGAATTGACAGGGATATAGATCAGCATACAATACCACTTATTTTAGGTATGAAGCCTGTCAAACAAAAGTTGCGCCGTATGAAACCAGATTTGGCACTCAAAATCAAGGAAGAAATCAGAAAGGAATTGGCTGCAGGTTTCATCAAAGTATCAAAGTATCCAGAATGGATAGCTAATGTGGTTCTAGTTCCGAAGAAGGATGGAAGGGTCAAAATGTGTGTTGATTAAAGGGATCTCAACAAGGCAAGCCCGAAAGATGGGTTCCCACTACCTCACATTGACATTCTGGTCGATAACACAGCAAACCATGCAATCCTATCATTCATGGACGGCTAAGCCGGATATAATCAAGTATTAATGGCCGAGGAAAACATGGAAAAAACCACACTCATAACACAATGGGGTACATATTGCTATACTGTAATCCATTCGGGTTGAAAGATGCGGGTGCCACCTACCAAAGAGTAGCCACATCATTGTTACATGATATGATGTACAAAATGGTGGAGGTCTATGTTGATGATATGATCGTCAAGTCAAAGGATCGCCTAGGCCACATCATTGCAAATCGCAAGTTCTTTGAAGACTTTGCAAGTACAACATGAGATTAAATCGAGCAAAGTGTTCATTCGGAGTTACGTTAGGCAAACTACTTGGATATGTGATCAGTTCTCGATGGATTGAAATATATCCCACAAAAGTCAAAGAAATCATGGCCATGTCACCACCCAAGACTGAGAATGAAATGGTTTCATTGGAAGGCTGCAATATATAAGTAGGTTCATTTCAAAACTCACGGCGATATGTGAACCTATATTCAAGAAACTTAAGAAAAATGTTCAAGTCACATGGGATAATGATTTCCAAAAAGCTTTTGACAAAATTTAAAAGTACCTAGCAAATCCACCGGTGCTAGCGCCAGTAATGCCTGATTTTCCTCTTCGACTCTACCTTACGGTCACAAGAGAAACGATGGGGGCATTGCTAGCACAAGAGATGGTAAGCAAGGTGAATGCAATTTACTATTTGAGCAAGAATCTTCAAGGATATGAGACGCGATACACACCACTTGAAAAGTTGTGTCTGCACTCGTGTTGGCCGCGCAGAACTTAAGACAATACATGCTCACTCACAAAGTGCATGTCGTGTGCAAGATGGATTGTCTCAAGTACTTGTTCGAAAAAGAAACACTCAATGGCAAATTATCAAGGTGGATAGTCAACCTTGCTCAGTTTGACTTGAAATTTTTACCACAAAAAGCCATCAAAGGTTCTGCGGTTTCTGACTTCTTAGCAGATTTTCCACTAGAAGAAGTTAAGAATGAAGAAGATGAGTATAATTTCCCTGACGAAAATCTACTTATGACCGAAGATGATAGCTAGACGCTCTATTTTGACGGAGCTTCGAACCAAAAGGGTTGTGGTGTAGGAGTCTTGCTCGTATCACCCAATGAAGAGCATATCCCAATTTTCGTGAAGCTTAACTTTGATGTCACCATCAATGCCGCAGAGTACGAGGCATGCATCTTGGGATTAGAAACAGCTGTGGCTTTGGGAATTAAGAAGCTCATAATCTACAGTGATTCATCACTAATCATTAACCAAATCTCCAAGAGATGGAAGGTGAGAAGTGAAAGTCTCGCTACATATCATGCTCATCTGGAAACTCTCACGGAGCAACTAGATGAAGTGGAATATACGTACTTGCCTAGAGAAGAAAATCAGTTTGCCGATGCGCTGGCTAAGTTAGCAGCAATGGTGCAAATTCCAGCAGGCACAATAAGAATGTCATTGACCATAGAAAGAAGATATGAGCCGGCTTACGTTCATGCACTTGGTGACAAACAAGAATCACAAGAAGAAGATGAAGATCCATGGTATACGGATATCCTTAACTACGTGATCAAGGGATAATACCCTCCTAACACTGATAAAAGAGCACGCCGTGCTTTGAGGCTCCTGGCCTCACAGTATGTGCTCATCAGGGGAGAACTCCACAAGAGGACTGCACTAGGGAGAAATTTCTTATGCATATCCAAGAAAGAAGCACACAAAACCATGGAAAACCTTCCTGCCGGAATATATGGAACGCATATGAATGCTAAAAATGTTAGTCCAAAAGATTCAACGACAAGGTTATTATTGGACTACTATGGACAGAGACTGTCATGAATACGTCAAGAAAGGTATGAAGTGTCAAGTCTACGCAAATTTTCAGCACGTTCCACCTTCGCTTCTTTACACATACACTTCCCCATGGCCTTTCTCTACTTGGGGTATTGTAGACACCCATTTGTGTCTCCTCAAAACCAAACAAGGTGATGAATACTGTTTCTGGGTTTTCTGATGTCCTGCGGGAGAGTTACAATTCTGAGACTGGAACCGGACGCATGTACCTGCAAAACAAACGGATTCTCCGGATGATTGGAGATCCGCCTCCAACGGTCAAGTTAGTACTTGATTAAGGAGTAATTAAGGCGGAAATTAAAGTGATTGGGTCTCTCTAGGTGAGAGTGTTTAATGTGTGTAATCTCCGTGTAACCTCTCTTAATGAGGATTAAGGGAGGTATTTATAACCTCGGGAAACGTGTCAATCCTAGGTTTAGGTTAACCTTGGGCTGATTGGGCTTCCCTCAGAAGTTGGGCCTAGGTGGCTGACTTCTCCATTAGGCATGGAGTATGCCACGTGTCATGACATAATAGGTCCAGGGTGGACGAATAAGCGCGTGCCACGTGGCAAGCCCTGAGAGGCCCAACTGGGGGACACTTGGCAGGACCTGATTGGCCCACGTGGCGCATTCCGATTGGTGGGAGCAAAATCCCCTAATCATTTGCCTCTCACAGGTGGCACGTGACTGGTCACGTGTTACCTGTGACAGGTGCCGCACGGTGACAGGCGACGGCCTGCTACAGGTGTCACTCGGCGAAAGGCCGAGAGATTCTCCCGCCCAAATTTTGAATTTTGGAAGTGACCCTTCGCCTTCTCACTTCGCCTATATAAGGGAGTGTTGACTTCGGTCATTTTCACACTTGAGAACTTTTTGAGAGAACATTCGGACCCCTGAACTTGCTCAGACATTTTGGACCCTTTCTGCCTACCGCCTGCTCTGACAAGCCAACTGTAAAGGATTTTCAGAACTTCATCAATCGTCACTCGTTCAGGTAACCGTTGGTTCTCTTACTCTTAATTTTCTTTTCTTTATTCTTTTTTGAAATGGCACCACGGAAGCACACGACACGACCAAAGTTAGTGATCAGCCGGTCACCGGGGACGGCTGAATCTAGGACTAGGAGTGTCGCCTGCCCTTTTCTGGACCCATCTTTGCCCTTTATACAAAGTCCGACTGTATCTGTGTCTATGCAGAACATGATGGCCAGAACAAAAAAGACTGCTAGGATCTCGAACTCAGACGGCTCCTCCCACAGGGTGCCGATTAGTGAAACATCTGACCAGGCGCCAGATGTGGAAGTGAAACAAAGCGGCTTGAAGGCCGGCAGTTCTGAGGGAGGAGTCAAAGTGACCCCTTCCCATTTTACAGTTGACAATTCTACATTCTCTCCTGCTCCTTTTAAAGGAGAGGAGGCAGGCCCCTCTGGGAGAGGGGAGGAGTCGTCCTCTTTGGACTCGTTAGAGGACGAATCCGAGTCTAGCTCTTCTGGCCATGATTCTCTGGACACAGAAGAGAAAAACAGTCGCCTACAAGAGGCGAGGCTTTCTCGCGCAGTTGAGAAGGGGGATAATTGGGCGGAGCCATCCGCCTCTCACCGAGAGCAAAATACCCCCTACTACTGCACGGTAACTCGGGGCCGGATCACGGCCATGCAAGAGAAAGTGGGGAGCTTTGTCGCCAACCACACAATGGGCCCCGGCTTTTTAGTGTTCGTGCCGGATCCAAAAGACACAGTCGTCTGGCCGGCTGGTACTAGTTACGATGGCGCCTGCTTTGGCTGCTACGAGGCGGCCATCAAAGCTGGGCTGCGCTTCCCACTACATCCGGTTGTTCAGCGGATCTTGGATGGGTATGAGTTGGGGTTATGGTAGTTAGCCTCGAACTCCTGGGTCAACGTACTCGGCTATGTGGCCGGGTGCGAACTGCACGGGGTGGAGCCGAACTTCGAGGCTTTCGCCCACATGAACTACCTTAGCCGGACCCCTAAGGCAGGCGGTACCGGCTGGTATCAATTGATGAGCCACAGGGGCTACCTCATGACAAGAGGTAAAGCAAACAAATGGAAGGACTGGCGGAGCACCTTCCTTATCATTGAGAGTTCAGACACAGAGTTGAACAAGCGCTTCAACAGGTGGAACAGGAATCCGCCCCTTCTTGCAGGCGGCCGCAGCATGCCGCCTGTTCCCCCCAAGGCTAAGAAAGAGATCCTAGATAAAGGACTCTTCAAAGTAGAGTCGAAGGTGAACTCTACTTCAGGGGAACGAGAGCAAGTACCCCTGCACTGCGTCCCAAGCTTCAAATGGCTCTACGACGAGTACTTTTTGGCCGCCTGTGGCCTCAGCAGTCGGTGCCCAAGAGGTAGCCGGCCTGTCGAATACTCTGTTGTTCCATGCATTTCTGTTGTGACTTATTAACTTTGCTATTTGTTTTTGCAGCGGACGCCATGAGCAAAATTACCGCCTCCAAGACTGCGGCGGCCATGTTGCGGGCCTCCATCATGCAACAGTCTTCAACCGACTCCCCTAACAAGGGGGCACCCTTGGTGGGCTTCGAGCCTTTCACTCTTTTTGGAGTTGTGTTTATGCATGTACTGACTGAGTGCTTGTTGTTTTTTTTTTTTTTTTTTTTTTTTAGACAGGAGCTCAAAGAGCTTCTTCTTCCCAACAGCCGGACTCCAAGACCCGGAGGACGACTGTTGCGAGCTCTCCTGGTTCTGCCAGGAAACAGGCGGCGGCTGAGAAGCAGCCGGCCACTCCTTCTAAAACTCCAGCGGGGCCACCTAGAAGTATGAAATTGTCCTTGTAAATTTTAGACTTGTTCCCTTCTTTACTAGGTCTAATCCGCTTATTTATGCTTGATGCAGCCGGCCCTCAGGAGCCTGACTTGGTTGAGGTGGCCAAGTCTATGATCAAGCCCGTTCCTCCAGCTGAAAGGGAGGCGGTCAGGGGTGTCGGCACCCTTGACCTAGACGGGATTGCAGGAGTCCTTGCTGAGGTATACTTAACATATTTTTGAGTATTTGAATTTCAGGACGCCTGTTTTTTGTTTGAAAACTGACGCTTGTTCCCTTTTACTTAGGCCCTGCTCTGAGTGAACGGCCTTCGCAAGCCGCTTGATAGGAAGAACAAAAAGGTAAAGGCTGCGAAAGCTATGGCCGCCTCTGACTGTGATAAGGCAATGTTTCAAATTTCCCAAAATGAGGTTCTGACAATTGATATTCTTTATTATAAGGCGCAGGCTACCGCCGCTATCCGGGCTCAGTTAGAGGCGGCCCAGAAGAGGAATAGCGAGCTGGAGGCGACCATCAACAACCTCAAGGCCGAGCTGAGACCTCTTCTCCAAAAGATGTCCTCATACGAAACCTTGGAGAAATCCTTGGCGAATGTAAAGGAATGCCTGGTGACCCAGGAGAAGAGTTTTACTCAGGAGCTCTCGGAAAAGGCCGAGCAAGAAAAGAAAGAGCTGGTCCGGGAGATGATGGAAGACTCTGCTCAAATTCAGCGCATGACCTGGGGCCGCCTCTTCCCCAATGCCGACTTTTCCTCATGGGAAAAAACGTACCGCTAGTGTTCTGATAGATATAATCAAGAGATCCTGGCGGCTGCTGAGGACGAGGCGTTGGAGGAAGCGTTGGAGGTGGAGGAGCAGCCGGTAGTGGCGCTTGTGCCGCTTGGGGGTAATGCATCGAAGAAGGATGCAGCTGAAGCCGAGTCCAGCAAGAAGAGTGCTGACCAGGCGGCAGCTGCTAATATTGAAGATCTTCCCCCTTCCTAAGCTTCATGTCTTCTTTCCACGGCCTGCGTGCCGTTTGCTTGTATTTACCCGGCCAGGGGGCCGGGGCTCTGAATATTTGGCCGGTCTTTAATGACCGGCTTCCTTTTAATGAATATTTTTATTTTGCTTCAAATTTGTTTAAGTATTGAATATTCTGATATCCAATTGCACATTATACCGACTGTTTTACATGGCCGATAGTTGCAGACAGGTACGGATAGTTAGTCACGCCGCTTATGTCCCTGGACGACTGGTTGTCTGTTTCCAGGCTAGGCGATCAGTCGGCCATTTATCCAATCGGTATTTGACCCATTTTAAAGACTGGATCCCCTTTAGGCAGGCGGTCCTGTCATTTGTAAAATTAACCAAGTAGGAAAGTGGTTTCCTACTTGTCATGTTTTTAGGCTAGAGACTTTAGACAGTCTAGGCCGGCTGTTCCCCGCCACATTTAATCTAGTGTGAACAGGTGCTGTATGAACACCTTTTTAGTTTCATACTAAATTTTTAAGGAGTGACCAAGTAAACATGATTGTTACCTAGTCGCCAAGTGACTGAGTAGTAGAGGTATCAAGCGGTGGGTACCGATTGTTCCCCTTTATTCGCCAATGTTTGTTGGCTATTAACTCATAAAATACCAACTGTTCTTATCCCAAGTAGTTCAGTCGGTCGGTTGACCCGGATGGTTACTGCAAACACTTGCTTGACGTGATTAGTAAGTTAAGTGAGAGATATCCTTGTCCGGGAAACGGCTACGTGGTTGTCTTGGTTAGACAGTCGTATAAGTGTCGTGTAATGATTTTATAGAACAATGTTCCACCCAAAAGGGAGCTGCTCTCTGCGACGAATTTCATCCGGATGGATGCCGTCGGACGCCTGCTATAATGTTGGGACAGGTCGAATTGAATTTTTATATTTTGATCAGTTGGCTTGACGCCTGGTTTGATCATTTTATCCATGAGCCTTTGATAGTTCTTGGTGAACTGTATTATGGGAGAGTAGCCGGTTGAGTGAAACAAGCGGCGTGCCCCTCTTAAGTAAGAATAAAAATTAAACATGGAGAGTAGCCGACTGTTTGTCAGAAGGCATGTCCCTCTTAGGTAAAAATGAAAACTAAATATGGAGAGTAGCCGACTGTTTGTTAGCAGGCGTGCCCCTCTTAGTACAAAATTGAATGAAACAGCAAACTTTAATTAAGTAGCCCTTGACTATTTACGTCCCTCAAAAGAAATATTTCTTAAGATTATCTACATTCCAGGTTCGAGGCAACGGTTGGCCGTCTGGTGTTTCCAGACGGTAGGTACCGTCTCTGACCTCTTCATCGATTCGGTAGGGTCCTTCCCAGTTGGGAGTTAGTTTGCCATACTCATTAGCCCTACCAACTGCTTCCATTTTTCTAAGTACAAAGTCCCCCACTTTGAGTGGACGCCTGTGTACTTTTTTGTTGTATGATCTAGTCATTCTCAGGCGGTAAATTTCATGGCGCAAGACAGCATTGCCCCTCCTTTCAGGGAGTGAGTCTAATGCCAGGCGCATGGCTTCCCAGTTTGCCTCTTCGTCATATAGCATTACTCGAAGAGTCGGCTCGTAGTGTTCTATTGGAAGAACAGCTTCCGCACCATAAGTTAGGAGGAATGGAGTTTCTCCAGTCGCCCCTTTTTCAGTCGTCCTAATGGCCTAGAGAACATGTGGTAATTTATCCGCCCATAGGCCGCGTGCTCGTTCAATCTTTTTCTTGAGACCGTCTGAGATGATTTTATTTAAGGCTTCTACCTGGCCGTTTGCTTGTGGACGGCCGACAGATGCAAAGTAGTATGCAATTCCTTGGTCACCCAACCAACTTTTGAGAACAGGCGTCTCAAATTGGGGACCATTATCAAAAACCATAGACATGGGAACCCCGAACCGAGTGATGACATTTTTCCAAATGAATGAAATTACATCCTTCGTCTTGATTCCCTTTACAGCCTCCGCCTCTACCCGTTTAGTGAAGTAGTCGACTGCAACAAGTATGTACCTCCTTCCGCCTGTAGCAGGCGTATATGGACCCAGAATATCCATGCCCCACTTAGCAAATGGTAGGGGGCAATGAATGGTAGTGAGGTCAGTAGCCGGACGGTGAATTAGCTTGCCAAACCTTTGGCACTTGTCACATTTTTTCACAATCTCCGTTGCATCTGCTTCTAAAGTAGGCCAAAAGTAGCCCTGCCGCCTTGCCCGTTGAGCAAGCATCCTACCGCCTATATGGGAAGCACAGTAAACAGAGTGAAGATCATCTAGTATCTCTCGGCCTTTTTCTGGAGTAACACACTTCAAGAAGGGTTGAAGGTACCCCCTTTTGTGAAGTTCTCCCTTTATCATTTCAAAACTGATTGCTCGTTTTTTCAATGCTGCCGCCTGTTGATGATCATCCGGCAGGGTACCGTTTGTCAGATATGCCCTGATTGGGTCCATCCAGGTTGAGCTTCTGTCTAAGATTCCAATAGGGTCTTCCTCAATGCTTCTCCTCTCCATTACTTCCCAAAAAACAGTTCGAGGAGTATCACAGGAGGCGGATGATGTTAATTTTGAAAGTGCATCCGCCTGGTTGTTTTCTGATCTCGGCACTTGAATCAGATGGAAATCCTCAAGGGAGCCGACTGCCTGTCGGACCGCCTGTAAATACTTGATCATGGCCGGATGGGTTGCTTCGTATTCGCCATTATACTGACTCACTATCAATTGTGAATCAGAAAAGGCGTTTATCTTTCGTGCCCCTGCCGCCTTGCACATGCGTATTCCGGCTAGTAAAGCTTCATATTCTGCCTCATTGTTTGAAGCCTGAAAACTGAAGCGTAGAGCATATTCGTACTTGTCGCCCTCTGGCGACTGACATATGACGCCTGCTCCACAACCATTTAATGTAGAGCTTCCATCCACATATACCTTCCAGACTTGGTCTGGATCTCGAGAATCAGGGGGGACGAGTCATTTCAACAATAAAGTCAGCAAAGGCTTGCCCCTTCACTGCTTTTCTAGGCTCGAAAGTAACTTCGAGGCTTTGTATTTCTATGGCCCATTTGATCATCCGGCCTGACGACTCCATGGTGGTCAGTGGCCGCTTGATAGGTTGATCTGTATACACGACGACTGCATGTGTCAAAAAGTAGGGCTTCAATTTTTTAACGGCCATGAAGAGTGCAAGACCAAATTTCTCCACTAAGGGATACCTCAACTCGGCATTTTTCAGTACATGACTGACAAAGTAGACCGGGAGCTGACAGCCGTCTCTTTCAACAAGAAGAACAGCGCTTAACGCATGATCAGAGACGGCCAGGTACATGTAAAGTACTTCTTTGGGTAAAGGGCTGACCAGCCTCGGCAAGGAATGCAAGTGAACTTTCAATTTCTGGAAGGCCACCTCAGCATCCGGCCCCCATTCAAACCTTGCCTTCTTCTTAATTGCCTGGAAAAGGTACAGGCATTTGTCGCGTGATCGGCTTAGAAATCTTCCCAAGGCCGCCAGACAACCTGTTAACCTCTGAACCTCTCGGATGGTACGAGGCGACTGCATGTCGATGACCGCCTGTACCTTCTCAGGGTTCGCCTCTATTCCTCTCTGATTGATAAGGAATCCGAGAAATTTCCCAGACTCAACTCCAAAGACACATTTCTTGGGATTGAGCATGACATGGTGCCGCCTGAGTGTGGCGAAAGTTTCTAGGAGGTCCGACAGATGATCTTTCTGAAGTTTAGACTTGACAATCATATCATCAATATATGCCTCGACATTTCTCCCAATCTGATCAAAGAACACAGTGTTTATCATGCGCTGGAAAGTGGCCGGGGCATTCTTAAGACCAAACGGCATGACCGTGTAACAGTATAACCCTTGATCAGTGACGAAGGTCGTCTTCTCCTGATCTTTCTTCCATAAAGGAATTTGATGGAAACCAGAGTAGGCGTCCATAAAGCTCATCAAAGCATGGCCGGCTGTTGAGTCGACCAGGTTATCAATTTTAGGCAGAGGGTAACTGTCTTTGGGGCACGCCTTGTTTAAGTCTGTGTAGTCTACACACATTCTCCAGGTGTCATTTGGCTTTTTAACAAGCACCACATTCGCAACCCAGTCTGGGAAGTAACATTGCCGGATGAACCCTACATCAAATAATTTTTTAACTTCGGCGGCTGCCGCCTGACTTCTTTCTTCGCCATGGTTCCGCTTCTTCTGCCTTACCGGCTTCTTTTACGGATCCACGGCCAGCTTATGTACCGCCAGGTCAGGACTAATGCCTGGCATTTCGTGGACTTCGAATGCAAAGATGTCCTTGTATTCTTTCAATAGTTTGTGCAAATCGTCACCCAGGATCTTCAGAGCAGTCGTCCCAACTTTAACTGTTCGGTCAGGACAAGAGTCGTCTAAGATCAGGTCCGTATGCTCACCAGCCGGCTGAGGGCGGAATTTGTCCGACCGCTCCTCTGCCAATGATTGCTATTTTCTGTCTTTTCTTGCGGCCCCCATCTAGGCTGCCTTTCTCTTCTTGCCGCCTGCTTCTTGAGCAGGCGCACTCTCCTTAACATTGTCAAGGTCTGTTTTTCCACCACTTGACCCTGCAGTCATAACAGTGGGTTTGATATCCGAGAGATAGCACTCTCGGGCTATCCTTTGATCTCCCCTTAGGGACCCGACTGTTCCATTATCCCTCTCAAACTTGAGCAACATAAGAGATGGGATTATAACAGCCTTGGAATTATTCAGGGTTGGTCGTCCCAGAATCATGTTGTAGGCCGAGAGTTCTTCTACTACCAGGAACCGGACTACCATGTGTCGTCCTTCCCCTTTTTCACCCAGGCGGACGGGTAAATCCACTCGTCCCACTGGGTGGACGACTCCTCCTCCAAACCCTACTAAAGGGTGGGATGCCGGATGTATGCAATCAGTCTGATATTTTAGTTTTGACAGACATTTGCTACTGATGAGATCTGAGGAGCTTCTGGTATCTATGAGGATTCGGCCAACTCTCTGGTTGGCCACTTTACATTCAATAACGATAGGGTCGTCATGCGGCCCCCTTATCCCTCCTAGATCTTCTTCAGTGATGACAATCTCAGGGAATGAATATTTGGAGGGCCGTTCTTGGTGAACGGAATTTACATCTAGCCGCCTGATATTGTCTTTGTTACCCCTAATAGTGGGTCCGCCTCCTGCGAAGCCGCCTGCAATGGTGTAGACGACTGCATCATCTGTATCAGAGTTGTCGGCCTGTTGACTCTTTTTGGCCGACTGCTTTTTCGAGGAAGTGTTCCCCGTGGATTTCTTGACATAAGAGTCAAGATCACCTTGCTCAGCCAGGCGGTCCAGATACCGCATGAGACTGATGCATTCGTTGGTGTCATGACCAACATCTTCATGAAAATAACAAAATTTTTCTTGGTTCCTGTTACTTGCAGAACCTTTCATGGGGACCGGCTTCTCAAGTGAGATCTGTCCCTTGATTTCCTTTAGGATAGCTTGGCTATCCTTGCTAAACGCATACTTTGGGGAGTATGGTTTGAATTCTTTTTTCTTCTTCTAGGCCGGCTGTTTAGAGGAATCAGCCGCCCAGACCTCTTTTCTCTTCTTCTCATCTTTGTTTGACGACTGTTTCTGTCGTCCTTCTCTTTTGTCGAACCTTTTCCCGTCCGACTGTTTAACCGTACTACAAAGATCAGTCGCCTGTATATAGGCTTTCGCTTCAATCAAGGCCTCTTGAAGAGTCGCCACCCTCTTTCGGACCAAATCAAATTTGAAGGTCGACCCGTCTTTGAGACCTCTGAAAAAGTCAGTATAGGCTACTTCATCCGGTAACCCTTGAATCTGTATTCTCATCAGGATAAACCGCCTGATGTAAGAACGAAGCCCCTCCTTCTCGCCCTGCTGAATCGTTCCTAAATCAAGGGTCGTCTTCTTCGCAGGGATGTTCATGGCGAAGTTGGAGGTGAATAAGTAAGCAAGCGTCCTGAAGTTATTTACACAACCAGTCGGCAGGTTGCCGAACCATTGTTGTGCGATTCCTTTGAGAGTCGCTGGGAAACACTTGCACCAAGTGGGATCATCCAACCCTTGAAGGTACATCAGGTTGGTGAATGCCATCAGATGGTCTTCTGGGTTAGTAGTGCCGTCATAGGCACCTACTAACACATTTTTCACTTTGGCCGGCTGAGCGGCTTCAGTAATTTCCTTGGAGAAGGCCGACGGCTGTTCGCCAAGTATAAGCAACCGTAGCTGCCAGTCCATAGGTTGGACATTTTTTGCTGCATGCCCACCAAACGGAGGTGGCTGCAAAAAATACTGTTGTTGTGGTACAAACGGTAAGTTTGGTACCGCCTGGTCGCTATGAAAGCCGGACTGACGGGAGGTGCCGCCTGACTGACTCTCACGATATGACTGAGTATGTCTCATCGAAGTATTGCGCAGACTGTCTTGGAAGTTTGAAGTAGAGGCCGACTCTGACAATCGGTCACTCTTCTTCTGTTCTAGCAATAACCGAGCATCTGTGTATGTTTTCTTCAACCCGCCCGCCTGAATATGACGAACAGGTTTCCTCTTTCCTGGAGTAGGAAAACGGTATTTTGTGAAATCAAGGGCAGGCGGCTCCCACTTCCTAGATTTAGGATGAGGGGTTGCCTCTCGTCCTTGAACTGGCTTCCTCTTCCCTAAGGTGGAGGGCTTCTTAGCCGACTGTTCCTTGGCCAAAGCAGGCTTCGTATTAAGCAACTCCTGAATCTCTCCCTTGAAGTCCCTCATGAAGGTCATGAGTTCGTTCCTTGTGATGGGAGCAGACCCATCAGTCGGCTGCTGCCGAACAGGCGGAGCGCCTGCTGTCTCGCTTTCAGTTTGAAGATGTTCTCGTTCCCTCCTTTCGGTATGACGGGTGCGTCGGGCCCTTAGGGTCCCGTCTGAAGCTGTGTCAGCTTCAACTTCAAATTCATTCTCAGTATCGTGGTCCGACTTAACTAGAGGGTCGTCCAGGGGACGTCTCTCTTCAGGAGCCGGTACAAACGTAGATGCCATCTCAGAAGTACTCTCCCCACAGACGGCGCCAAAATGTTTCGGGGTTTTCTGATGTCCTGCGGGAGAGTTACAATTCTGAGACTGGAACCGGACGCCTGTACCTGCAAAACAAACGGATTCTCCGGATGATTGGAGATCCGCCTCCAACGGTCAAGTTAGTACTTGATTAAGGAGTAATTAAGGCGGAAATTAAAGTGATTGGGTCTCTCTAGGTGAGAGTGTTTAATGTGTGTAATCTCCGTGTAACCTCTCTTAATGAGGATTAAGGGAGGTATTTATAACCTCGGGAAACGTGCCAATCCTAGGTTTAGGTTAACCTTGGGCTGATTGGGCTTCCCTCAGAAGTTGGGCCTAGGTGGCTGACTTCTCCATTAGGCATGGAGTATGCCACGTGTCATGACATAATAGGTCCAGGGAGGACGAATAAGCGCGTGCCACGTGGCAAGCCCTGAGAAGCCCAACTGGGGGACACTTGACAGGACCTGATTGGCCCACGTGGCGCATTCCGATTGGTGGGAGCAAAATCCCCTAATCAAATACCTTTCACATCGAATCATAATCGAATTAAGTGAAAGTGTGGAAAGTCTAGTGTTGCGATTAGTTTTTATTGAAATTCTCTTCTTTCTGTCTGTTTTCGAAAACCTTTTTTATGAAAATAGCCAACCCAGTTTTTTTTGGTCTATATAAAGGGTTAAATAATAGTGTATTTGAATCGGGTTTGAAAAGAGCTTTCCAACGATATATTATAAGCCCAATTTCGATGAATAATGAGGAAGTTATGGCCAAATTACTAAGCTGGAACCGGTTTGGTATTTATATGCGGCCCAATGATCTAGAGGAATACCTATTATAAATTATCATTCCTAATGTAATCAGGATTGATTATAGTCTTCTAAAATCTTCTAGAAGGTTCTTTTTAATCGTAATGTTATTAGCATTGATAATTGAGTTTTTATGAGTTTTATTTAGAACTAAAGAAGTGTTTTAAATAAATTTACGTTTTTACCCCTTGTACGCTTAATTTTAACAAAAATATGAAAACGTGTGGAAAATTACCTACAGCGCCGCACAACAGGCTGTCGCCTGGCGACAAGCATGTCGCGTGGCAACAAGCCCTATCGCGCAGCGACAGAGGCATTTGCGGTGCTGGCGTCGTGTTTTATTCTTCTTGAAACTCCGATTCTTTTTTTTATCATATTCCGGCTTATTTTCATTATAAATAGCCTCCTTAAACCTCCATTTTTAATTACCAACTCTCATCAAGAAAATCTTGATATTCTCTCTCTCTTTCTAAACTAACTTTTCACAAACAAAATTCAACATTCACAAGATCTAGACACACCTAGCCCAATTCAAAGTTGCCTTTTCCCTAGACGTGAAAGGTTTGATATTTCTGAGGGTTTGGTCCCAAATCTAGTCTAAACTTTCTATCTCTATTTCAATTATTTAATTTAATTCTTTGATTTTCATATTTCCTTGAAGTTACTAATGTGTGTATTTTGTTATTAGAAAGAGGTACAAGGCATCTAAGTAAGTACTTTAATTGTTTTATTGATATTTTGATATAGAAATCATCCTTAGGTTGTTATTTTGATTCCTAGTATCATGTTAAGATGCTATTCTTAGTATCATGTTTAGGGTGATTTTCTTATATCAATTATGATTTCTATGATGCTTCCTATTTCTTTCTTAATATCATGTTAGTATCATGTTAGGGCTAAAGCTTTGATTTTTATTGTTTAGTGACATGCTAGGGTTTGTTATTAATCTTGTTAGTTTCATGCCTAGGATCTTGCTATTATTATGCATTAATATGATTTTGATTATTTTTATGATTTGTGATTATAATTGTTATAATTATTATTATGATGATTATTTTAATTATGATTGTTAACTTAATTACTATTATTATGATTATTATGATGATTATTATGTTGCTTAATATATAGTTATTTCTTGATCATGACTTTTATGCATGTTTAAAGGGAATTTATACTTGTAATCACGCTTAATAAGATAATTAATAATCTTGTTTATGGTTAATTTAATTATAATACATGTGATCACCAATAATAGATTTATTTATGCATTAATATTCAACCAACATAGATAAACAGGTTTAGGGTAAACCTATTGATTGCATGTTAGTCAGAAAGCGCACATGAATACGAGAAGAATAAAGTAGAGGCATATTATTAGGGCAGGTTCAATCTCTTTTAGGTTGGATTTGTACCTTCATCCCCGAACTTCCAGTTTTGGTTCCAGGCCGATTGGAGTTAACGATCTCATGGATCGTTAAGGGGTGTAACCTTCACCCTGTGAATGGTTTACAAGTTCCTAAAACTTGTTGGCGACTCTTTTGCTCTAGCTTCCTTCCCTTTGGATGCCACCATGCTTATATCACAGTGGGGTTCATGTTTGGGGTAATGCTTGAAATATCCCTACAGTTTTTAGCGATTCCACTGGGGTGGAATTCTATTTTAATTCCTGAAATTTATTTTGGCAATGATTTAGAATGAGTGGATGAGACTCGAAAAGTTCTAAGTATTTCATGTGCGTAATTTTAATTACCATTATTGTCATATGCATAAAAAAGGATCTCATTGGAAAAACCATCCGTAATGAGTGAAAAACATAGGATTTTTACACGTAAGAAATTTGAGAAATATCTTTCACAACTAGGATCGAAATAATGCTACGAAAAACTGGAAAATTTAAGAATACAAAAAGATGCTGAGGCATGTAGGAACTGACGTCTAGAAAACAGAGCATGTTGTCGAAGATAACGTTCTGTCGCCAGGCGATAGGGCTCTTATTGCGACGACAGTTCCTGTTGGCTAGCGTTGCGTTCTTCTAATACTGAGCCAGAAATATGAGTTCTTTTTTCGACCAGTTCTAGCACTCTTGGCTCGATTCTACTTCTTGATTGAGTTTTCTCACTTTTTTGAAACCCATATGTACTTTACATATGGACATAATGCTCTTGGAATTCATTCTCCATCTACTTGATTGAACGCTCTGAGCAACAAAGGGTACATTCGAGAATGTTGAATTCACCAAACCATGGAAGCAAGTTTAACTCGCGGGGTTCCATCCACTCGCGCCAACCCTTCAAAAGTTATGGCTTCCGCTGGTGCATCCGGACTAATAACCATGGACCCTCTTTGACTAACCCATATCCCGAAATTTAGAGAGCTAGAGCCATGGTTAGGTTTCAAACTCATTGCATCATATTGTGCCTACTTGATATTTGTGCATTATTTACTGTGCATACTCTATGTGTTTTTCCTAACCGTTTGTTTGACTTGTGTTTAAGCCTTAAATAAACTAATTAATGACTAAAAGGAATTTGCCTAATTAATTAATTAAAGTTTAATAAATTAAGCAGAACTGACTTAGTACTACTTTAGGCCTGTCCCGTAGAGTAAAAATAGTGAAAGAAATCCCAGATTAATGCTCCAGCAATGGTGCAAAAATTTTGGCTGCAACGCCGAGCGACAACCCGGTCGTCTGGCGCTGCACTGTAGTGTGCGACGACAGTCCTATTGCTTTGGCGACAGTTTAGACTTTGGCTCGAGTCATCAAGACAAGTCTAATTAAACAGTTAAATAATCAGTTTGGGTATTTTGTTAATGGCAGTAACCTTATTTGGTCCTTAATTGGGTCTAAACACTTAGTCCCATGGTCTTACACAAGAGTCAAAGCATGTCACTTACACTCACAAATAAAGCACACACTAATATGTATGTACACTTTGACCATGTCTAGAGAGTCTTGTATGCGCGTGTTTGATGAGTGACATTTATGTCACTCTTCGGGAGTTCGATCGAAATGCAAAAAAATATCAAAAGAGTCAGAAACATTTGAAGTTCTCTAAATTGAAGAGGTGTGGTCGAACACACCCATTGTTCGACCGAACCAACCTCGTAGTTCGGCCACACCAACCCATGGTTCAACCGAACCACTCCACGAGTTATGCACATGATAATTAATGAGATCAAAAAATTGAAGCTTAGTGATTGCCGTTGATCTTCGATTTTTGATGATGATGTGCGTTGATGATGGTGTGATGTAGTGGTGATGAAGAATGGAGCAGCCAAAATCGAATAGAAGAAGAATAGGAAGGCTGATGTGTTTTGGGAGATTTTGGGTTATGTTTCCTTTTCCTTTTATTTTTATTTCTTTTCCCTTTCCTTTTCTTATTTCTTTTCTCTTTTATTTTCTTTTCTTTTCCTTTTCTTTCTTTCTTTTCTTTTATTTTATTAAGTTAGTATAAATACCCATTTTTGTGGTAATTAGAAAGAAAAGGAACCATTACCAATTATTCTATTCTCTAATTAGTTTTAGGAGAGTTTCTCTCTCTAGCTTTAGGTTAGGATTAGAATAGTTTAGAGAGAGAAAGTAAGGGTTTCACCATTGTTGAGTTTGGATTTTGAAAAAGAAATTGATCATCTTTTCTATAGATTTTAATCTTCAATCAATGAGAATCTCTAACTCTCTCTCCTCTATTTTTATTGATTTCTTTTGATTATTATTTTAGTTGTTGGTATTTCTTGTTAATAATGTTGATTCTTGATTATTTGTTAATTAATCTTGTTGTTAGCATGATTAGTGAGTAATTCCCCCATTAAGGGGATGATTGTGGTGTAGTTGGATCTTGAACATGTTCTAGGATTTAGAATTGATTTATTAGTGATTAAAGTCTTTATATGTTTGATATTGTTTAATCTTCTTACAAGTGCACATTTTTGGTTGATTAAAGGTGAATCTTTGCTAACAAGGAACGGAAGTTGACTTAGCTAAGGTTCATTATTATCGATTGTTATTTAATAGTACCTCCTAGTATATGGGAATGTGGAAGCATAGAGGCTATGTTAGGAGAAGCCAATTGACCCCGGAAGGCGGCTATATTGGATCCCTTACTTCGATATTCGAGCATGTTTAGTTCATAATTAATTCAATTTCTATGCCTTTGTTTATGTTCAAGTGAATGTTATACCTAAACCATTTCTCTTAGTGTTTTATTTCTTGTTTTAACATCTTTAGACTTTAGTTTATTTATCTCCTATTCCGGACTAGCTTAATTGTCGATAACATTTGGTGGTGGTTATTCGTTCCCTGTGGTTTGACCCCTATGCTTGCCTTATACTCGTATTAGGTTTGTTTAGGTTGTATAAATTGTATTTGATCTGGGGATAGACAATTGACGACGCGTTTATTCCCTTGTTAGTGTTTTCCGTCATTTTTTTAGGGGGGTAAGTCGGATATTAATCCTCCAATTAAACCACTTGTTAGAAACCATATACTTGATTCCCAAAAAATATACACTTTATTATTTCTTTTTCTTTTCTTTTTCTTTATAAACCCGTAAAGTCAAAGTCAATTTGATTCAAGTCATTAAAATAAATAATATTGTTTAATTTACAGCGCGTGGTCAAGAAAAGAAGGGCGTTTGATGAGAGACAACCTTTTAGTTCAAGTACAACTTTTTGACAAACCAATCGGTTGGAGAAGAAAAGCTAAGAAGATAATGGCAAGTCAAGAAGAAGTTAATGAGCTCAAGAAGCAAATGGCTGGTGTTACTGAGTTGCTAACGACCTTAACCCACCAAATTAATGACCATGTGAAGCAACAACAAATGAAGCTCATGCAAGAGAGCTTGAGAAAGATATCCAATGATTACAGGTTCCAGGGCATTAACACGCAAGGGGTCTCAGTGGACAATGAGCTTTTTCCACAGTTCAATGCCAAACGACATCCCAAAGTTCAAGGCAACTGATAACCCTTATTTTCACTTAAGAGCCTTTGAAACTATAATGAATATTAAGGGTATTGATAGAAAAGTATTTCATTCTTTATTTTCTCTATCTCTTGAGACCGTTTGCCAACAATGGTTCTTCCCTTGACAAAGAGAAAACCTCTACTTGGGAATCAATTGTAAACACTTTCATTGATAGGTATAAATTTAATATTCAAGTTGAAACTGATCATAGGGAACATGAAATACTTAAACAAAAGGAGAATGAAGGCTTCACTTCTTTCGTCAATAAATGGAGAGAAACCTCTGCTAGGATGATTGAAGTACCAAGCAAAAAAGAATCTGTGAGGATGTTAATTAAGAACCTCCAAGAAAAGTACTCCAAGTATCTTAAGTACCAAAACATCTTGCATACCTTCAAGGTCGTCTATGATATTGGGATTAACATTAAAGACAACCTTGCTAAACAAAAAGCTGCTAACAATAACTCCAACAGTGGTTGGAAAGGCAAGAAGAACGACAATCCTTATTCTTCCAAAACTACCCACTCAAATAATGTTAGTACCTTTAATTTGAGTGAAGTCCTTGCTATGAACAACCAAGTACAAAAGAAACCATTTAGGAGGAACTTTACTCCTATTGGTATCAGTTATGACACCGCATTCAACCGACTGAATGCAAAAGGTCTTATAACTCCTAATGGACCATTCGGGGATTCACCTGTTGAAAAGAGAACAGCTAACTGAAACCCCAACGCACATTGCAAGTACACCAGGGTAGGGCCATCTCAGTGAGAGTTTGAGAGGCATGAATTTACCATTACCCCCTGCTAGCAAGAAGCTATTTAAGACTTGATTGACAACAATAAGCTACCATTAAGACTTGATTGACAACAATAACCTACCATTACCCCCTGAGAGCAAGAAGCCAAGCATTACAATGCACCTCTCTCTGATTCTTTGGCTATCTCTAATGAGGAAGACTATGTTGATCCATCATCCCTCATCAAACCTATTGAAGAATTTCATGCTATCAAAGAAGAGGAGGAAACATTTTTCGATGCCATGGATGATTTTCCTTCTTAACAAGAACCTGCAACTAAGGAAGAAGTATGGATTCTCATACAATTAATGTGGAAGGGAATAGACTCGTTACGTGAAGCTATTAAATTAGCAAAGAAACAAAGAAAGGAGCTTCAAAGCAAACATGTTAAAGTTCCACCTATGGAGAATAAGTCGTTTTCTCTCCAAGTAATTGACTCACCCAAGAAGATTAGCAAGCCCTACACTCCTATTGGGACCTCCTACGCCAATATGTTCAAGATGCTCTCCGAGAATGGTAAAGTCAAGCCTCTCAAACCAAGACCATTTGAATCATTAAAGAGGACATATAGGTTCTACTGTCCATACCATCAATCAGGGGGACATACCATTGAGAACTGTTTTAAATTCAAAGAATTAATTCAGAAGATGATTGATAACAAGAAGCTAGTTCAAAGCCCATAAGAACAAGATATTAGCATCAATGGGGTTAAGGACAGGGATGATGAAGACGTCTATCTTAAGGATACGGAAGAACCTCCACTTTCAGTCATATATCCTGTAAGCGATTGTTAGGATGAAGAAGATTCACCCATAGACGTCCTCACAAGGTCTCGGAGAATGCAACCTCCCATCTCTACACAACCTATTCTACCGTGCAACAAGTTCCCATACCTATTATAGAGGACAACGATGTTGTCAAACAATTCAAGAAGACTAAGGTGGAAATGAATGTATGGAAACTTCTAGCCATATCCCGAGAACATAGACTAGCGGTGATGAATGCCTTGGATAAGATAGGGATAAACTCCAAAACCACTCCTGAGGGGTTGGCTAACTTCCTTACGAGTGATCTCCCTAGTCCTATCAATCTAATCACCTTTTCTGACAAGGATTTACCTCCAAAAGGTAACAAGCATTACAAGGCTTTAAATCTCACAGTAGTTTGCAAGAGGATGAATGTCCCAATGACTCTTGTAGACAGTGGATCGGCAATCAATGTTTGTCCACTTAGAACTTCGATGATGCTAGGCGTAAGGGATGAAGACTTAAACTTTTCAACACAAGAAAGAAGAGCCTACGACAATACTCGTCGCCAAGCTCTTGGAAAAATCACTATGAATGTAACTTCGGGAGCAATAGAACATGTAACTACCTTCCAAGTGGTACATATTAAGGCTTCCTTCAACTTATTGTTGGGACGCCCTTGTCTACATGACCTCAAGGCCGTCCCTTCATCTCTTCACCAACAAGTAAAGGCTATAGTTGGGGGGATCCCTATTACAATCAATGCTTCACCGATGAGGATCAAAGCTGTCGAAAATCCGATTATTAATGTGGAGCACGACGAGAATGATGAAGACCTGTGGGGCTTTAATGAAGTGGTCTCCTTAATAGAGGAGGATGAAAGGACCCCTCTTTCTCATGACCCCAACTCAATATGAAGGTAAATGCTATTCTCAACAAACAGGCACACTATCCCGGAATGACTCTAGGAAAGAAAAAGAAGACAGCAAACAAATGGAATTACCTAGCCTCCCTAAGTTAGATACTTTTGGACTTGTTTTCAAACCGACTAAGGAAGATCTTAAGCGAGCCCAGGAAAGGTCTAAAGCTCGTATGAACGCTCGCACCCAAAAGAAAGCAATCTCAATGGACCAGTATCCTCTTACTCTCAATGGACAGTTCATAAGAGAAGGGGGACTATCCATGCTATGAATTTCCCGAACCTTTCGTTGTAAATGGTATAAGGAAACCTGGGTTCGAAATCTTTCTAGATTGTTACTTTCTAGATGAGATCCCAACTCCTATTCACAAGGAGAAAGGACCCCCATGCTTTGACTTTAACATCATGGGACTACTCTTTGGGCGCAAAAAGGAAGAGCCAAAATATATAGAGGATAATTCCTCGCTCATTCAAACGGTGCTACAAAGCGAAAACTTTGACCTTCAAAGCTCATCACTCCGGCGAGGGGTTTAGTGCAAGGATGGCGCAAGACGGTCAAGGTGATGACTACTCCGAGTGGAAGAAAAATCTCAATAACAACAGGGCAAGGACAAGTGTTTGAAGAGTCGTCAGAGTCTGTGTCTTTTCCTGTAGAGTCTTCTAAATCCTTAGTTGTAGCACCCCCTATTTCTACTCCTAGGATAGTTAGCAATCAAGTATAATAATTATAACAATTATAAAAATAACAATCATAATTAAAATAATCATAATTGAAATAATCATGTTAAAAATAAAGCATAATAATAGAAAGATCCTAGGCATGATACTAACAAGATTAATAACAAATCCTAGCATGTCACTAAACATATAAAAATCAAAGCTTTAACCCTAAAATGATACTAACATGAATATTAGGAAAGACAGTAGAAAGCATCGCAGGAATCAGAATAAGCATATTTGTTATTATAACCTTTTCCCTAAACATGATACTAGGAATCATTGTTGTTATTCAACAGAGTCAAAAGGTCTTTTTAAGGGTTGTAACGTGGTTAGGCTAAAGGTTAAAGAAGAAGGGGATAAAAGGCTCAAGACCCTAGATAAGCCCCCAAGGTGTGCAACTTTGCTTTTGGAATATTTGTATTTTCATGCTTGAAGCTTTTAACTCTTTTTTAGCTCTCTTTTAACTTTTTTTTTTTGCTTTTGCATTTTTTTTATTTTGAACCTTTTTTTTTTTTGAAGTGTGGGCAATCTCGATCATGCGGTCTATCACTCACTTGGCATTCATGTTTGTCAGGCACGGTACCGAGCACTCGATAAGAGATGCAATTTGAGATGTGTTCATATCGAAGACATTTTCATATCAAAGACATTGGAACACTTGCCCTTTTGTACACTTTTATTATTATTATTTTTTATTTTTTTCTATTTTAATCTTTTGAAGTCGCTCAAGATTTTTATGAAATTGAAAATTGCATAAGTTGAACACAATCCCATCCCAAAGTTATGTAGATATGGGTTGAAAAATGAAGGGTTTATCGTTAGATGAGGCTCAAAGTGGTTTACCAAAAAAGGATTGCATATTTGAGAGGTGAAAGGTGATATGATGTGGCTACAAGGGGTGCCTCAAATCATTGGTATACCTTGTGCTTAGTTCGACAATTTTTTTTTTATTTTTTTTTTTTTTTTTTTTTTTGCAATGTAATGAAATGATCATATGAAAGAAAATAAATGCTCAATTTATTAAAGGAAAAGAAATAATGATCCTACAAAATAAATCTAAGGAGAATAAAATGGTGCCTATGCTAGACTTATTGGGGAAAGGGTAAATAAAAAATAGGAATAAGATCATGAAATCTTGTCGTTGAAGCTTGCCTCTTGTCCCTTGGCTTATCGTCACTTGGTGTTCTTGCGGACTGAAGGTATTGGATGCCCATTATTGTCGATCAAATATTAGATTGCTTCCTTTAGCTTCCAACAGCTCTTAGTAGTATGACACCTACCTTGATGGTACTTGTAGTGTACATTTGGGTTCCAACTAGGCAATCTCTTCTCAGGTGGGGGATCTTGAATGGGTCCAATAGGAGTAATGAGTCCCTTTGCATGGAGTTGACCGAAAGCAGCATCGTAGCTAATTCCAATAGGGGTGAAATCCTTTCTTGGTTGCTTTCTAAATCCTTGATTATCCATGGCTAATATTTCATTAAGGTCAAAAGTACCAACACTGTTACTAGTGTAGGTGTTTTCGGAAGAAAAAGGATAGTCGTTCTTCTTTCCTTTCCAGCCATTGTTGTTATCATTACTAATCTTGGCCTTTTTGTTGCTTGGAGGAACATGGAGGAGACTTGAATTAATGAGGTCTTGAACGCGATCTTTGAGGATGAAGTGTCCTTCGGCAGTGTGATCATGGCCTCTATAGTGTTGATAATGAGAACGTTGTTCGATAACCACTATCCACTCTCTTAATCCTTATATTGCACCCATAAGCATGACAACGGTATTTAGTAATTCTTGAACATCCTCTTCTAGACTTGATGAACTTTCACTAGTATTACTTAAGAAAATTTCTTTCTCGCCGGCCATTATTACAACCCATTTTATGAAAAATGATGCTTTATCAAAAGTGTTGTCTTGGTTAAGTGCTCTTCTCTCCTTGATCAAATGATGGGGAAAAGGAAGTTAGGAGTAAGTTTTCTCTTTTTTATTATTTATTTAGACTTAATCTCTATTCAACATGGAAGAAAATGTGGAAGAGAATGGGAATAGATTGGACCCCCCCCCCACTCGAATGACGGAAAACACGTGCATACAAGACTTTCTTAGACATGGTCAAAGTGTACATACATATTAGTGTGTGCTTTATATTGTGAGTGCAAGTGACATGCTTTGACTCTTGTGTAAAACCATGGGGCTTAGTGCCTAGAGTTAATTAAGGATTTAATAAGGTATTATTATTAACAAAATAATCGAATTGAATAGCAAACTGTTTAATTAGACTCATAGTGATGACTCGAGCAAAATATCGAACTGTCGCCAAAGCATCAGGACTGTCGCCGAACTTTGTAGTGTAGCGCCAGACGACAGAGCTGTCGCCAGGCACTGCACAACAGATTGTGGTGTTGTAGTCCAAATCGTGGCGCCATTGCTGGAACGTTGATCTGGGACTGCTTTCGGTATTATTACTCTACAAGGCATACCTAATGTCGTACTAAGTCAATTATGATTAAATTATTAGACTTTATTTACTCTAATTAATTAATTAATTAATTAGGCAAATTCCTTTTAGTCATTAATCAGTTTATTTTGTCTTAAACACATGTCAAACAAACGGTTAGGAAAAACACATAGAGTATGCACAACAAATAATGCACAATTAGTCAAGTAGGCACAATATGATGCAATGAGTTTGCAACCTAACCATGGCTCTAGTTCTCTAAAGTTTGGGATATGGGTTAGTCAAAGAGTATCCATGGTTAATTGTCTAGATGCACCGTGCGGAAGCCTTACCTTTTGAAGGGTTGGCGCGAGTGGATGGGACAACGCGAGTTAAAAACTCACTTCCATGGTTTGGTGAATTCAACATTCTCGGATGTACCCTTTGTTGCACAAAGCGTTCAATTAGGTAGATGGAGCATGAATTCCTAGAGGGTTATGTCCTTATGTAGAACACATATGGGTTATAGAAAAGTGAGAAAAACTAAATCAGGAAGTAGGATCGAGCAAACAGTGCTAAAAACTGGTCAAAATTAGAACGCATGTTTTAAGCTCGGTATTGGAAGAACTTGGCGCCAACGAACAGAGGTCGGCGCCGCAATTTGGCTATGGCGCCTGGCGATAGAATTGTCGCCTGGCACCAGAGTCAAATCCTTGGCAACAGACTCTGTTTTCTGACGCTAGTTCCTACATGCCTTAGCAGCTTTCTGTGCTCGATAATATTTTTCCTTCCCGCAGCATTATTTCGATCCTAGTTGTGAAATATATTCCTCAAATTTCCTAAGTGTAAAAATCCTATGTTTTTAACTCATTACGGATGGTATTTCCAATGAGATCTTTTTTATGCATATGACAATAATATTAATCAAAATTACGCACATGAAATACTTAGAACTTTTCGAGTCTCATCCACTCATTCTAAATAATTACCAAAGTAAATTTTAGGAATTGAAATAGAAATCATCCCAAGTGGAATCGCCAATAACTGTAGGGAATATTTCAAACATTACCCCAAACTTGAACCCCACTGTGATCATACACTAAAGTACGGTGGCGTCAAAAGGGAAAGAATATAGAGCAAAAAAGTCGCCAACAAGTTTTAGGAACTTGTAAACCATTCACGAGGTGAAGGTTACACCCCTGAACGATCCAGGAGATCGTCAACTCCAATAGGTCTGGAACCATGACTGGTAGTTCGGGGATGAAGGTACAAATCCAACCTAAAAGAGACTAAACCTGCCCTAATAATAGGCCTTACTTTATTCTGATTGTATTCATGTGCGCTTTCTGACTAACATGCAATCAATAGGTTTACTCTAAACCTGTTTAATCAATGTTGGTTGAATATTAATGCACAAATAAATCTATTATTGGCGATCATTTGAATTATAATAAAATTAACCCTAAACAAGATTATTAATTATCTTATTAAGCATGATTACAAGTACAAATTCCCTTTAAACATGCATAAAAGGCGTGATCAAGAAATAACAATAGCAAGATCCTAGGCATGATACTAACAAGATTAATAACAAATCCTAGCATGTCACTAAACATATAAAAATCAAAGCTTTAACCCTAACATGATACTAACATAAATATTAGGGAAGATAGTAGAAAGCATCGCATGAATCATAATAAGCATATTTGTTATTATAACCTTTTCCCTAAACATGATACTAGGAATCATTGTTGTTATTCAAAACATCAAATTAAGAAAAATATCCTAACATGATATTAGGAATCAAAATAACAACCTAGACATGATTTCTATATCATAATAAAAATAAATCAATTAAAGTGCTTTCTTGAATGCCTCATATCTCTTTCTAATAACAAATTACACACATTAATAACTTGTAGGAAAATAAAAAAATCAAACAATTAAATTAAATAATTGAAAGAGAGATTTGGGACCAAACCCTCATAAATTAAAATCTTTCACGTCTAGGCGAAGGCAATTTCGAACTTGGCTAGGTGTTTCTAGATCTTGTGAATGCGGAATTTTGTATGAAAAAAGATAGTTTAGAAAAGAGAGAGAGAAAGAGAGAGAGAGTAATCAAGACATTCTTGATGAGAGTTGGTGATAGAGAATTAGAGAGAATAAGAATCGATTGAGAGTTGATGAGAAGAATTCATAAGAATTGATGATTGAAAACGGAGGTTTTAGGAGGCTATTTATAGAGAAAATCAGCCGAATATGATAAAAAACGAATCAGAGTTCCGAAAAGAATAAAACACGACCACAGCGCCAAACACGCGCGTGTCGCCAAACGCTAGGCCTAGCGCCAAACGCCAGGTATGGCGCCAGGCGCTGGTCTTGTCGTAAGACGGTGGAAATGAATTTCCAAATGTTTTCTTAATTTGATAAAATTTAGCCGTACAAGAGGGAAAAATCGTATTTTCCTTAAAAACACTTCTTTTATTCTGATTAAAACTCTAAAAAGTCAACTAAAGTCAATTTATCAATGCTAATTAAATTAGGAATGAAAAGAACCTTCTAGAAGAATCTAGAACACTATAATCAATTCTAATTGCATTAGGAATGATAAATTAATATTAGGCCCTCCTCTAGATTATTGGGCCGCATATAAAGATCAAACCGGGCCTTATTTTGTAAATTGGCCATAACTTCCTCATTATTCATCCGAATTGGGCTTATAATATTATCGTTGGAAAGCTATTTTCAAGCCCGATCCAACTACACCATTATTGGACCCTTTCTATGGACCAAACTAAACTGGATTGGAAGTTTTTCTTAAAATAGGGTTTCAAAAACAGAGAGAAAGAAAAGAAATAAAAGCTAACCGCAATACTAGACTTTCCACACTTTCACTTCATTCGATTATGATTCGACGTGAAAGGAACTCATCATTGGGTTAGGTTTTGGGGAGACAAAAATGGGTGTCTACAATAAAACCTTGGGTTACTTACTGTTACATAGTAATGCCATTCGGGTTGAAAAACCCGGGTGCTACTTACCAACGAGAAGCAACTGCCCTACTCCATGACATGATGCACAAATAGGTTGAAGTATATGTAGATGATATGATCGTGAAGTCAAAATATCTTCAAGGACATCAAGTAGCCTTAAGAAAATTTTTCAAAAGGCTAAGAAAATACAATATGAGGTTGAATCCATCAAAGTGTGCTTTTGGAGTCACCTTAAGTAAGCTCTTGGGGTATGTCGTAAGCTCTAGAGGAATAGAGATAGACCCAACAAAGATCAAGGCGATCATGTTAATGCCACCGCCCAAAACCGAGAAACAATTTCGAGGATTTATTGGCCGGTTGCAATATATAAGTCGGTTCATATTGAAGTTAACAACGATATGTTAACCAATATTCAAGAAGCTCAAAAAGAATGTGCCAGTAATATCGGACGACGAGTGTCAAAAGCCTTTTAAAAGATCAAAGCCTATCTTGCAAATCCTCCCGTATTAGCACCAGCGCTTCTAGGGATCGCTCTTAGGTTGTACTTAACAGTCACCAAGGAGACAATGGGGGCTATGCCTGCACAAGAAGTAGAAGGAAAATAAAATGCAATCTACTATCTAAGCAAGAAAATGCTCAAGTATGTAGTACGCTACACATTGCTTGAGAAATTGTGCCTCGCATTGGTATGGGCCACAACCAAGCTTAAGACATTACATGTTCGTGCATACAGTCTTTGTAGTTTCTCTAATGGACCCACTTAAGTATATGTTCGAAAAGTCCATACTCAATGGGCGCATATCAAGGTGGATAGTCAATTTAGCCCAGTTTAATGTAAGATTCATGCCTTAAAAGGCTATCAAAGGATCTGTGGTCTCGGACTTCCTAGCAGATTTCCCAATAGAAGATACGACGCCGGTACATGCCAACGAATTTCTAGATGAAGACTTGATGGTCACAGAAGATGATACTTGGACCTTATACTTCGACGGAGCCTCAAGAAGAGCATGTTCCAATCTCTATAAAGCTAGATTTGGACGTTACCAACAACGCTGCTGAATACGAAGCTGATAAGTGACTTTTATGTCTCTTTTGGGGGTGTTTATTGAATAGTTTTCCAGCTTATTTTTAAATAATTTAACTGTTTTTTTCCTTTATTTCTATTATTTTCTTATTTTTGTCTTTTGTCTTTTATTTGAGTATTTTGCTAATTTTTAGTGTTTTAGTGTTTAATATCTTTATTTGATTAGTTTTTATTTTCTTATTTTTATTTTATTTGATTTTATTGTTTATCTTTATTTATTTTTTTAGTCTTTAGTTTTATTCATTTGTCGTAATTTTATTTAATTTTCTTTTATTTGTCTTGGTTTTACCCAGGGTTTGGTTGATCTGTAGGTTCGTGTTCGAGTTGAGGCATGGGTTTTAAATAAAAGCCATTTTTGGAGCTTCAAGGGTCGATTCAACAAGCAAGTGAACAACCTATTACTGCCCCGACCTTATCCTACACTCCACCATTACCTAAACCTTCACATCACTTCCCCTGCTCACGCAAACCACCTCACACTCCCCTGCTCCCCTGCTTTCCACAACACCAACAGCAACAAACACACATCATCAGCTCACCCATTTCATCCACCTTACGCAACCCCACAACCACCACCAATCTCAGCCTCTACAGCCGCCAAAACCGCCAGCAACAACCCCAATTACAGCAGCAACGCTGTCCCTGCACTCCAACCTCACGCAAACCACATTCACTAACGCACCCCCATCAATTCGACCCACGACTGCAACCATCTCCTCTGCATCCTCACAGCACACCACCTCTGCCACCATCTCCTCCACGCAAAGCGACTCCAAACCGCAAGTAGCAGCCACCAAACCACCCCGCAACAATTACTACAGCCAAAACCCACGCAACAACAACAACCACCCAAACCACCAGCAATCACAACCTCACCAATTAAACCACCCAACATCACCAGCACTCACAATCCTAGATTCGCACCTCCCTCAATCAAACACCACCTCCACGCAACCACCACCAGCCGCCGCAAACAGCAGCGTTACAAGCCAAGCCAACGACCTCCATAGCAGAGCAGCCCGCCAATTACCTTCAATTTCAGCTCAATTCACAATACCCTTCAGAGCGGGCACTCACTCCACTAAAGCGGCCACACCATTTTCATTCTATTTTCCCCAAATCAAAGAAGAAGCTTGGAGCGGACGCTCCGATTTGGGTTGCGCGGCCGCTCCTCCTCTCCATTAAAAATCACGTGACTTACTCGTGAATGATCAGGCAATAGTATTAATGGCTGTGATTTGAGGTCGGCTAGAGGTGAGCTTCGAACCGTTGATGGTTGATGAACGGTGGTGATGGAGATGCGCTTCAATGGAAATCAGAGCAGCCACGAAATGATTATTTGTGGAGGTCTGATTGTTTTTAAGGGTGTTTTGGATTTATTTCCCTTTTTATTTTTCTTTCATTTTATTTTTATTTCTTTTTCTATTTCCTTTTCTTTTCTTTATTTTATTTTCTTTTCTTGTGGTTCTCTTTTCTTTTTCTTTTATTTAGCTTAGTAAAAATACCCATTTTGGGGTAATTAAAATGAGGCTCTTTTATTCTATTTTTTCTTAATTAGTTTAGGAGAGCTTCTCTCTCTTAGGGTTAGATTGGATAATTTTTAGAGAGAGAAAGTAGATTATTGCTCAATTTTCTTCCAAATATTCAACTTTGTTCAAGTTTAATTTTCAATCAAGCACGACTTCAAGTTTTCATCTTTCATTGATCCTTTGTTTAGTAATCTCTTCTCCTTTCCTTTAGTATTATTTATTTGTTTTATTGTTACTTATTCTTGTTAATCTCATTAGTTCATCTAGTTGTTATTGATTTCATTGATTTTAATCATGTTATGTTTTGAGTTTCTTGATTTTATTTCTACTTTTGATATTATGTTTAATCTCCTTCTCTAGGCTAAACTTTTAGTTAGGGGAAGGGGGTTGATGATATGAGTTGATATTGGATGAATGATGATGGTTAGATTGAACTTATGCCATAAATTGATGAAAGACATGATTTTTAATTTAATGTTTTCTTGCACTCTATTTGATGTTTTCTAATTTAAATGCATGAAAGTGATTTGAACTAGATTAAGATCATCTCTATTTTAATGATTGCATGAGAATGAGTTATTAAAGTGGAGTTTTTATGGATTGTGCTTCTTTATTCTCTTGATTTGATTGTAACTAATAGGATGCATGAGAATAATCCTTATTAGTGTAGACCTCTTTCATTGATTTGCCTAGACTATTGCATGAGAATGAATTGTTTAGGTAGAATCTTGTGTTCTTTGGCATGTGTTTCATGATAATCACCATTATTCCCCTCTTTCTAATCATATTGGACACCCCCGTATCCCTAGCATCATTTTCCCTTGATTTTAATCATCATTTTCTTGCTTATTTGTGGTTTTAGTGTTCTTACTCAACAAAACCAACAAAAACAATCCCCTTTTCACTCTTGCATTAGTGAGTATTGATGTTGAATTAGTGTGCTTCCCTAGTGGTTCGACCCTTTATTTGCCACTAACTAGTTTAGTGTAGGTTTAGGTATTATAAATGATTAATTTGATTAGGGTAGTAGCTTCACGACCTATCTAACCCCTCGATCAGAAGCATGTGTGGTAGGCCTCGAAACGGCTTTGGCATTGGGAGTAAAGAAATTACAAATATTCGGAGACTCTTCGTTGATCATCAACCAAATTTCCAAAAGACGGAAAGTAAGGAGTGAAAGTCTATCCCCTTACAAAACCTATCTGGAAACTCTCACCAACCAGCTTGAAAAGGTAGAATACACCTATCTACCTAGCGAAGAAAACCAATTTGCTAATGCCTTGGCAAGACTAGCCTCAATGGTTAGGATTCCTACGGAAATCGAGCAAATGCATCTAACCATAGAGAAAAGGCATAAACCGGCTTACATTCAACCTATAGAAGATGACGAACTGGTCTAAGAAGAAGAAGAAGAACCATGGTATACGGATATACTCAACTACGTCACCAAAGGAGAATATCCTCCTAATGCTGACAAAAGAGGAAAATGAGCATTAAGACTCTTGGCTTCCCAATACGTACTCATAGACAACAAGTTACACAAAAGGGTACCTAAGGGTCGAGCTCTCTTATGTGTAGGGAAAAAGGAAGCCCAAAGAGCTATGAGGATAATCCAAGAAGGCATTTGTGGAACCCATGTTAATGGAAAAATGCTAGTCCAAAAAATATGCGAGAAGGATATTATTGGACTACCATGAATAGGGATTGTCATCAATATGTAAAAGATGCCCTAAGTGCCAAATCTACGCTAACTTAAAACATGTTCCTCCGTCTCTACCCTACACCTACACTTCGCCATGGCCATTCTCTACATGGGGAATTTATATTATCGGTAAAATTACCCCTCCAGGGAAAGGAGCTCACGAATACATCTTAGTAGCAATTGATGACTTCATAAAGTGGGTTGAAGCACAATCATATGCTAAACTCACTACAAAACATGTAACACTCTTTATCGAAAGGAATATTATTTGTCGATACGGAGTCCCACCTGAGATGAAAGTGACATTGGAACTCACTTTCAAGAAGAATGTGAAGAATTGTTACAAAAATATGGCATTCAACACCATCACTCTTCCCCTTATAGGCCTCAAGCAAATGGAGAAGTCTAGGCGGCTAACAAAAATCTTTAGACTATTATCGAGAAAATGATAGAAAAATTACAAGGATTAGCCTGAAAAACTCCATTTAGCACTTTGGGGTTATCGCACGTCAATTCGCACATCAACAGGAAATACGCCATTCTCCTTGGTTTATGGAATGGATGTCGTACAACCTGTAGAGCTAGAGATACCATCTCTACGCATTGCATTAGAAAGTAAACTCGATGAAGTTGAATGGACTAGAGCAAGATATGAGGAGCTAACTCTACTCGATGAAAAGCGACTAGAAGCTCTACATCATACCCAATGCTATCAAACTCGTATGGCTAGGCACTTTAATAAGAAGATCAAGACAAGAAACATCAAAGTAGGAGACTTAGTGTTAAAAGCTCTAAGGAAAAATGTTCTGGATCCAAGGGACAAGGTTAGGCCTAATTGGTCCGGACCATATATCGTCAAAACCATCCTATAAGGAGGTGCGGCAAAACTAATTGATATGGATGGCAATGAATTCTTAAACATGATGAACCTTGACCAACTTAAAAAGTACTACCCATAACTACTTGAGTAGGAAACTCAAGAGAGCTACGTTTAACCCTATTCCTTAGGAAAGGATACGTAGGCAACCCTTTACAAGATGCAACCACTTTAGTTTTCGCAAACCTCGCATCCCAGAAGCAATAGAAATTCGACGCAATAGTAGCGCCACAGAAAGAAGTCTTTCGCCGATGACAGACTGCAGCGCAAAGTGACAGAGCCTGTCGCCTGGCGATAGACAGCAACGTCTGGTGACAAACGCAAAACAGCGGCGCCGCTATTCTACGAATATCTGGGCAAGTTTTGGTGTATTTCGGAAAATTTTCGACTTCCGTACTCGAGAAAATTTCAGGAAAATAAAATAATTTAATTTGTTTTCATTGCTTTAATAAATTAAAAAAAAAGTTGATTTAATAAAAAAAAAAAAAAAAAAGCTGAAATTTCATAAAGTAAAAATCTAAAAAGCGTTGAGTTTTTCGAACTGTTCTAGCATAGATGGAAAGCGGCTACTGTTTCATTTTAGAGGCTATGATATAAAAATTCTATTGTCTGTTGTTGCTCTTGGGCAATCCAGGCGGACATATTATTCTAATAAATTATAAGCTGAGTCCAAAAACTAAGCGGCTTAAATAAATCATTAAGAGGCCTTTGGCCAGATACTCTCAAGCTGATTAGCTGACTGCTCAACATGGCCGTCTTTTGTTTTGTTTGGGGTAATCACCATAGTGATTGATTGACTTATGCATACTCCACAAAGTTTCAACAATTTCTAAGGCAATCAATCCATTTTTAAAATTAACCGACATCAGGCCAGGGGCAAGGACATTCGCATAGAATACAGTTTAAATATAATACTTAGCCAAATAATCTACCATATAAGATTGAAAGCTTTAAAAATTTTAGAGAAAAATACCAATATAAATGAAACGGTGAAAATGACCGAATGCTTCATTCACATACATAAACAATCGTCAAAATTAACGACTGCAAAAGTCAGCTGGCTGAGCTAGATAATGTTTATTTACTCGACCTTTCTTCGGTAAAGATACATAATTAGTCAGCACGTTGGCCGAAAAATAAATACTTGGCCGTTCGGCCGTTGAAAGGTACCAATAAGCTTAAAAAGATCAAGGGAGGTCTTCGGCATTGGCAGCCGCCTCATCCTCCGGCGACTGCTCCTCATTTTTCTCACCCTCCTCCTGATCCTCATCATCACCTGAAGACCACTCCTCTGAGGACATGGACTCTTCATTTCCCCTAGCAGCAGCCTCCTCTGCTTCCCTCAAGTGCCGGTTGTTAAACTCAGCGTTTAACTCATAAAACATGGTCTTTCAAATTTGATATCGGAGAGTAGGCTGCAATGATCCCCACGCCATTCGTATGATGGACTCATAGTCCTCCATCATTTGTTTTACCAAGGCCGTCTTCTCCTGCGTAGCCAATGACTTGTACTTGGCCTTGACATGAAGTTCGAGTCCACCTCTAGCATCTCATAGGCGGCAACACAACCAAAGATGTTTACCCAAGAATTGGGGGCTAGTTGCCAGATACCTAGTTGGTATCCTTCAAGGATCCTCTCCACTACTGGATGAGGAGGGAAGCGCAAACCGGCTTGAATGGTCGCCTCGTAGAAGCCGAAGCACTAGTCGCCATAGCTGGCCTTCTCTGGCCAGACGACTGTGTCCTCAACATTCGGCACGGACAACAAAAAGTCATGTCCCATGCATGATTAAAGACGAATTTGTCGAAGTCGGATGGCATTTTCTCCCGCTTCCTCTTGGCAACGTGAAAAAACATCAGGGACATTTTCCAGCCAGCGCGAAGCAGACAGCTCCGCTAATCCTTCCCTCTCGATCGTCATTTAATTTAGACGGCGCCTCCTGCAAGTCAATGGAGGCGATGTCAGAGGATGATGACCTAGAGTCATCATTATAATCTTCCTTGGAACTTGTGGCCTGCTGACTAGTGCTAGCAGTGTCCTCCCCAATCTCTACATCTTGCACCGATTCATTTAGCTTGGGGGTTTATTGTTCATCATCTGACTCCTTTAGAATTGAGGAGCTCGAGGTACTAACGTTGCCTAATGGAGCCTTCCGAGTAGACTATAGAACTCTCCAAACGGTACCAGGAACCATCCGACCTATATGGCTGACTAGGTTTTTTTGTTCTTGCCATGGTGTCATGTAGGAGCACAGGCACTGTCGGATTTATAGAAGTTCTTAAAGGGGAGTCCTCAAACGAGCATTCAGCACTCCTAGTTCTAGATTCAGCCGTCCTTGGTGATAAGCTGATCGCTAACGTAGGCCGTGCCGGGTGCGTTTAGAAAACCAGTTTTTTAAAAAAAGAAAAAAAATTCAAAAAGTGAGTAAAGAGAAGGTCAGACGGTTACCTTAGAATAAGGTATTAGAGTCGCTTAGTCTTGATGTCTACTAACTGGTGAACGAACGACCGAGTGTCATATACTGGCAAGAAGAAGTGAAGTTCTTTAAATTTAAAGATTCAAGATTCACTCAAGATTCATGCAAGTGTGAATCCAAAGGGGAGGTCAGCCCCTATTTATATAAGGGTGAAAAATCTAGGGTAAAACCCTAGATTACCCAAACTAGTAAAAAGAAAGAACTAGGCCAATGGAAGGCCGAAACCTATCACAGGCGTCACGTGGTGAGCCACATCACCCCTTTGAGGGGCAAATGATTTGGGTATTTATACCCCGCCAATTGGCCCAATGAGAGTGTGACACGTGTCACTCTTATAGGTGTCCAAATGGACTCCCCAAATGTTAACACGTGTCGCGCAAATATGCCTCCTAGGAGATGGCGGCCTCCAAGGCACAGGGCATGCTAATTCCTAGGTCATCAAACCCTCGGACAGGGCACGCTTTTCTAGGACTCTATAAATAGGGAGATTCACCCAATAATTGGGGCACTTTGAACTTTATGTCTTAATCTTTAGGACATTTATTGCTCTCGAAAACAAAGAACACCTAATCTCTGAATCTGAGAAGATACTTACTTCCTGCACAATTTACTCCGAATACGTGCTAACTTAATCTTCGGTGGTGGACCTCCGACCATTTGGAGCTCCGTTAATTTTGCATGTACAACCGCCTTTGTCAAATCCAAGCTTCGAGCCGTAACTCTCCCAAAGGGCATAAAAACACTAGAAAAAGCATTAATCTGAAGCAATTGTTGGATAAGCTAACCGAGAAGGGCATGATGAACTCGTATGTTTTGAAGTCAAAGTTTACTTACACTCGAAAAGACGACAAATCCGAGAAGAAAAAATCAAAACCAAACTGAAAAAGAAGATGATGGAAACATTACAGATTTAGGTTTGGTCGTCGTGATATCAAGCGGATTTGCTGAGGGCGGCCCTACCATGAAGGGTATCAAGCAAGATGCTTAGAAGTTTGGCAAAGTAATGCATGCGGAGGGGGTCAAAGTTGAACCATTCCTTGAGGTGACGGTTAGTGAGGTTGATCAAGGGGAGGCAAAAGTCTTGCATAATGATCCGACGGTGTTCATCATGAAGATAGCAAATTTAAAAGTCGGTCGGATTCTAATAGATACAAGCAGCTCGTCCGAAATCATCAGCTTGGCCGCACTGAAGAATTTGAAGTTCCTAGAAGACGCTCTTAGAGATATCACACAACCCTTGGTGGGGTTTGGGGGAAACATCATTCACCTAGTGCCTTACTTGGCAGTCCCACCCCGGATGCTACAAAGGTTTTGATCATCCCCCATTTGATGTTATTAAAGTTTAAGAGGTCGAACGGGCAGATTGGTTCGATTCAAGGAAGTTATAAAATGGCATATGAGTGTAATCAGCTGGCGGTAAAGCTAACAACTCGCGGACAGGCAAACCAGGTCACCCAAAAGAGCAAGCTTTCCATGGTCAACCAGGCATAGCAGTTAATGACCGGTTGTTGCCAAAAGACTTGAGACCCTAGCACCTCAGCGATCATTAGGGCGTTGTGCTTGACCCCAATCAACTTGATTGGACTGTTAAAGTTGGCACTATAGCTGTGGGTTTTTTTTTAGATGACTTAATCAAGTTGTTAAGAGAGTTCAAGGATGTATTTACGTTTGAAGTAAGTGAAATGTCGGGTATCAGCCCAGACTTGGTTGTGCATAAGATAGCTGTAAATCCACTTGTTAATCCTGTCCGATAGAAGAAGTGGAATCACGGGGAAGGGAGGAATCAGGCAGCCTCAGCCAAAGTAAGGAAGTTGCTAGACGCCGATTTCATTCCGCAATGTTACTATCAAAATTGGGTAGCCAATGTTGTATTGGTTAAGAAGCCAAATGGAACCTGGAGAATGTGTGTAGATTACACTGATCTCAACAAGGCGTGTCCAAAAGATAGTTTTCCTTTGCTTAATATTGATCGATTGGTCGATTCTACGGTCGGACATGCTCTTATGAGCTTTATGGATGCATACTCTAGATTCCACCAAATCCCATTGTGGGAAGAGACCAAGAGAAAACTGCATTTGTAATTGAGCAGGGCTATACTGCTATAAAATCATGCCATTCGGCCTTAGGAATGCCCCTGCTACCTTTCAAGGCATAAGTTTTATTGTTAGATAAAATTTGTTTTCTCTTGGTATTCGGTATGAATAGGAATTTGGAAGCGGTTTTAAAAACTTCAATATGACCACCAACAGGATCCGAGTGTCACCTCTTAAAGACATTTGGAACCTCTTTATTTTGGATACAACGCCTTAAAAAGCCATCAACTCCTCGCTTGTGCAAGATTGGATCATCCCACAAATAGTGTCGAGCCTCTCTCTTGAGGTTTTTTCTTTAATTCTTAGAGAATGGCATATAATAAGTCATCAAGTATTCTATTTTCAATAGGAGAACCATCACCTTGGAATTTGAGGTCCTATAGGCGAGAAAGATGATCTGCCACAACATTTTTCGCTCATTCCTTGTCTCTAACCTCTATATCAAAAGTTTGAAGTTCGAGCACCCAACGAAGCAATCTAGGCTTTGATTCATTTTTGGAAAAGAGATGTTTGAGAGCTGCATGATCCGTGAAGACAATGGCCTTACAACCCAACAAATAACAACGAAACTTTTTAAAATCATTCACAATTGCTCAAAATTCCTTTTATGTTGTTGTGTAATTCCTTTGAGCTCTATTGATTGTTTATGACATGTAGTAGATGATATGGAGCTTTTTATTCACCCTTGGACCTAACACACCTCCAATAGTCGTGTCACTAGCATTGCACATCATCGAGAAAGGTAAATCCCATCTCGGGGCTTGGACTATGGGGGTGAAAGTCAAAGCTTTCTTCAGCTTGTTGAAAGCATAAAAAAATGTATCATCAAATACAAACTCAACATCCTTTTGAAGTAGATCAATGAGAGGATTAGCCATTAGAGTGAACTCCTTGATGAATCACTTATAGAAACCGACATGTCCCAAGAAATATCTCACGCCATTCACGTTAACTGTAGGTCGTAGCTTTTCAAGAACTCCAAACTTCGCTTGGTCCACCTCTATTCCTTTGTGGGAGATACTATGACCAAGGACAATGTCTTCCTCAACTATAAAGTTACTTTTGTGACAATTCAAGACTAGATTCACTTTCTTACATCGAGCCAAACACTTTTTAAGATTCTCATGTCAAGTTTCAAATGTAACACCACCCACCGAAAAATCATCCATGAACAATTTCATTTCCTCTTCCAATACATCTCCGAATACGCTCGTCATACACCGTTGGAAAGTGGCAGGGGCATTTTAAAGCCCAAATCGCATTCTCTTATAAGAAAAGGTTCCATATGGGCAAATAAAATTTGTTTTCTCTTGGTCATACGAGTGAATAGGAATTCGGAAGAAATCAGAATAGCCATAAAGAAAACAATAAAACTTATGCCTTGTTAGGTAAATAAAGGGAAGGGGGGAAATGATTATTTTTGGTGGTTGTGTTTATACGTCAATTGTCTATACACATTCTCCATCCCATGTCCGTTCTTGTAGGAATGAGCTCACCTTTCTCATTCTCTACAAAGGTCATGCCTCCTTTCTTTGGGACAACGTGGACCGGGGAAACCCACCTTGAGCTAGAGATGGGGAATATGATTCCCGCATCCAATAGCTTAGTGATTTCCTTTTGACTCTTTCCCCCATTTGAGGGTGAAGCTTTTATTGTCTTTCAATGCTAGGTGAGGCGCTATCCTCAAGAGTGATATGATGCATAAAAAAAGCGGGGCTTATACCCTTGAGGTCATCAATGGTATAGCCTAAAGCACCTTGGTGCTTTCTCAGCACACCACACAACTCTTGAGCTTACCTCTCACTCAAGGAGGATCTAACAATCACGGGAAAAGTTGAATTAAGCCTTAATAATTCATACCTAAGGTGTGCTGCAAGAGGTTTGAGCTCAACCATAGAAACAACTTTACCTTCCTTCGTCATAGAAACTTACAATGCTTCTTGGCAAGTGATCTTCATGCACATTTGCTCATCCACGTCTTCAATGCTTCCATTTAGCAAATCCTACAATACCATCTCTTCTCTAGGAACACCTATCTTTTCCTTATTCAATAAGACATTCTCAAGAGCATCATTAGAGGTGAAATTTTGCTCATGCATAGGAAACACAACATGATTAAAAGAGTCAATCATCATACAATTTTCCAAGGAAGAACATGGATACTTCATGCTTTCATTCAAGTCAAATTCAATTACCTCATCTTCTACATTAAGTGAAATTTTAGCATTCTTATGGCACCCGAGGTAGCAAGAAAAGGTATACAAATTAAGTATGATAGGAATGCTATCATCTTCATCCATTTCAAGAAACACAAAATCCATCAAAATCACAAATTTTCCTACCCTCAAAGGAACATCTTCTACCTTACTCTTTGGAAACTTGATTGATCTATCGGCTAATTGTAAGGTAATGTTGGTAGGCAAAAGTTCTCTTAGTTCATGTTTTTGATAGAACGAATATGGCATAAGGCTAACACTAGCTTCTAAGTTACATAAGGCATTATCAATTTTTGTCTTATAGATAGCACAAGGGATGGAAAAATTTTCGGTGTCCTTTAACTTGGGTTGCATCTTGTTCATTATGATTGCACTACCATTCTTGGTCAAGTTAACTGTCTCTACAACATCACAAGTTCTTCTTCCACTCAAAATGTCTTTAAGGAATTTTTCATAATTTGGTATTTGGGTGATGACATCGGTAAATGGTACAGAAAGATGAAGTTGTTTGAGAATCTCAATAAATCTTCCAAATTGTTCATCCAAATTAGGTCTCATGAATCTTTGTGGATAGGGAAGCTTGGGTTTCACAACTTCCTTCTCTTCTTTCACCTACCTAGGTGTCTCTACCACTACCTCACTCAAAGATGCCCCATATCCCTCATCCTCAACTAAAACCTCGTGGGCAACCTCCTTAGCCTTACACTTGCTAAGAAAACTCTCCTGAAGTACCTTACCACTCCTTGTAACAAAGGAATTTACAGGTCTCTTAGGGTTTAGGCCTTGAGATGGTAAATAAGAAGGGCTTGCTTGGTCTTTCAAAGCATTGG
Source organism: Chenopodium berlandieri (assembly GCA_034703905.1). Lineage (NCBI taxonomy): Eukaryota > Viridiplantae > Streptophyta > Magnoliopsida > Caryophyllales > Amaranthaceae > Chenopodium > Chenopodium berlandieri. The sequence goes on from CM068278.1 coordinate 31,124,899, forward strand.
CAAGTTGAGAAATTTGGTTTTCAAGCATCTTATTACGAGTCATCATCTCATTAAATTTCTTATCACTCACCGCCATGTAAGTGTTCATTAACTTGTTTTGGTTGTGCTTAGGAATTATCACTTTGAGTCTTTGGAGCAAAACTAGGTGGGGGACCCCTTTGAGCATTGTTTTGAAAATTTCCCCTATTTTGATTGTTCCAATTACCCCTATTTTTATTATAACCATAACCTTGATTATGGTTCCCATTACCTTGGTAATTGTATAGGATACCTCCAGCTGGACAATCACCCAGCTCTCAGGGTCCGCACTCATTGCCGAAGGAAAGACTAAGAGGGGCTCACCAGACCAGTAGAGTCAACCCAAAGAGCTGACCAGGATGGACTCTCCATAAAGGAGATCGTACACCTATAAATAGAGGGCAAAGTACAATGGAAAGGGGTAAGAAACGCAAGTTAATACACATTCTATCTCTCTTCAAGTACACTTTCTCTCTCTAAACACTCTCTAACTTAAGCATCGGAGGGGGGTTCCCAGAGCCAGTCCTGAGGGAATTTTACGTGTGTTGCCTTGTGTAAGTTATCAATGAGCCCCAGCTCACCCAGAAGAACCCTTGGATCCATACTTGGAACAATTGGCGCTAGAAGGAGGGGAAGGATCATATAACCTGAGGTTCACCAACTGAGTAAGGGACTACTTGATAAACCACCATGGCAGGAGAGAAAGCCGTATTCACACCCATGCCTAAGGCCAATGACCCCAACCAAACACCACAAAAAGCACCACTAGCAACAATTGGTCCAAAAGGATTTGTCGGGATACCCAAATCCACTATCTCACAAATATCCAATCCCATGGGACCGACATCTGTTGCAATCAAACAGCGGCAAATCCAGTCGATCCATCGGGATACAGTTCTTCTTTCAAGTTTGGAATGCCATTAACAGGCATGGACAACGAACTTATCATTTCAACACCAGTAACCCAGAAACCGCAGCCCGTCAACATGCTTGCCATTCTGCAGAACCTTTCTAAGTGCAGTAAAGAACAGTTAGCAGCAATGACGGAAGTCCTTACCAACCTTGGTAAGGGAAAGAGCTCATCGCCAGTAGCAATAGCTACGGAGCCAGCGGTGAAGAAGACAGTGCCCATAACTCTCACCCCGGAGCAGAAGGAGCTCGTCCAGCTGAGGAAGAAAGTGCTTGAGCTGGAGGCTCGAAACTTGAACCGAGAATGGAGTGTAGAGGAGGTAGTCCGGAGATACAGGTCGCTTGCAGCAGGTCACCAACATTTGATTAAGGGTCGAGTCTGAACAGGGAGAAGCGAGCGCGGATTCAGGTTGTTCAAGATGATTCCCTATTTTGCAAGGAGATTCTGGAAGAGCTAATGGAGAAGATAAAGATGCCGAGCTGCAAGTATAATGAGACTACCATACCTAAGAATCACGTTTAAGCTTTCGAAAACCATATGGTGTTGTACAATATGACGGATTTAGTCTGGTGTAAAGCATTCCCACCAACCTTAGAGGGGTTGTGAACAAGGGTTGAGATTAGGTCATTGGACTAATCTTCCCTATGCAAAAAAAATTGTGATCACTCAACACACCCTTATAACTAGCATATGAGTAAGTCGAGGGTTGAACCACTAGTAATGGGAGGTGAATGCTAATGCTAAAGCTAAGCTATCTCGAAGTAATGAAGTAAGGTGTGTATATTCTAAGAAAATCAAACAATCAAGATGAAATCAAATATATCAAACACTAGGGTTTAGGATCCACATATACTTGTAATAAATACAACTAATTGGGATTGGAATTGACTAAGTCGAGTGTTGCGAGGGAAAATCAATTAAGCAATCAAGAGAGTATGGTAGGCTAATCTCCTACAGGTCAAACTAGCGCCAACTATGAGAGACTCTAGCTACGAACTTTGCAAGCCAACTCAATCAACAAATGCAAGCCACAAATCAATTGTCTGTATCAATGTGAACTTACAATGTAATCTAGTGCAAAAGTCAAAGATAGCTACTCTTCAATTAATCACACACATGCACTTAATCAATCAACCAATTTAATCACTACATCAACTCCATTAATTTCTCCCAGTTAGCATCAATCCATTACTCATATATGCTTCAGCATTCCCCTAGCAAAAAAACCACTCATAATCCATGGAAATCAAGATCAAAACTAAGCTAAACAACAAATTCATCATCATCATATTAATCAAACTAATTCAATCATAAATTCAATCAAACATGAACAATCAACAAAACAATTGAAATCAAAAGCTAAAGATTGTATTAAAGTAAAAGAAATCCTTACAAACTTGCCTCAAACAATGGAGAAAATGCTTAGAATTATCAATCTTCAATCATCAATCAAGAACTTCTCTCCCTACAACCTAGAGTTTCTCTCTCTACAAATTATCTAAAATTTCTATTCTAATTCTAAAAGAACTCTCTCTCTCTCTCTCTCTAAAAATAGAAGGAAAGTCTATATATAGTAAAACTAACAAAGAGAAAGTAGTTAGATCGTCCAAAATAAACCCGTACAGGCGCGACCAACTACAAGGGGGAGCGCAGCCGTGCAAAACTGGGTACGGAACAGAGACCCATAGCAGGGCAGCTTCCTATACAATCCTTCAAACTTGAACTTCAAATGGTAGGCAAGAGGCATCTCAATCAATGTAAAACTTGGGAAGAAGACTCGGGAATCTTCGATTTACGATCATAACCTGAAAAATGAACGGAAAAAAGAAAATAAAAGAGAAAATAAAAAAAAACCAAGAAATGCATAAAAATAGAAATTCATGTAAGGAAATGCTAACTAAGGAAATAAAGAGTAAAACTAAGGGAAAACTAAAGAAAAGAGCTATAAAATAGCATGAATTTCACCCTATAGAGAACCAAATGAGTGCCATAAATTACACTCATCAAATTCCCCCAAGCTAAACTTTTGCTCGTCCTCAAGCAAAACAAAGCAAGAAAGAATAAGGATGAAAGACATATTCAAAAATAAAAAGAAAGACATGAGATGAGAATATACACTAAGACTCACTAACGTAGGAATCACGGTTGTTTTTAGCTACAACAAGCCCTTTAAACCCCAAAGTCGCCTATGAGGACGAGTGAGGTCGCAAAGGTTTCCTAAGAGCTTAACCTATAATGCTCCACCAACATACAAGAGGCAAACCACAAAAATTAAAAGAAAAAGAAAGAAAAGCAAAATTGAAACCTTTACGAATTGGACTTTACAAAATGACTACACTTCAAATGAATAAACATCTTTCTTAAGCAAATAGGGGGTATGTACGTTCCAAGATATCCGAGGTTGATTGTAACATAAAATATGCTAAGCGTAGAGAACTAGTTATCACAATCCCCCTTCGTCCCATTCGATCTTACCGCGTTCTCCCTGTAGTATCAACTCTCCGTCTAATGAGAATCTCAATAGCTCCTCAAAGGAGCCGGAAAAGAACATACTTTTGGGCTACTCGACATCTTGACTTTGCATCCCCTCTCTTTACGCTTTAACTCATAATGCCCTCTCTCGATATGTGACTCAACCTCTAGGTCGAAAGGTCTTTCCCAATGGTTGTAACATAAGGGGAATAAGGGTGGGGGTAGGCTTAAAATTTAAAAATTTGTTGGTATTTCTAATTAGTGAAGCAAAGGGTGATCAAACCTTCTCCTCATAACCAAGCAATCGCCAAACAAAAACAAACTAACACCCCCAAGCTTATGCAAAGCTATAACCACAAGCATATATACAAGAAGCGTAAACGCTTCTCCCCCAAGCTTAAAGAAGCATTGTCCTCAATTCTTGAAAAGGGGAAAAGAATCACATTAAAATATTTTTGAATTTTCTTATTTTCACCTTTTTTTTATTCATATATTCAAAGCAATAAATTGTCCTTACCTCTTTGAACTTTGGACAGCTTTTTCAATTTTGCATTTATTATGTCCATGTCTTTTTTTTAAAACTTTGGACGGCTTTTTTCATCATACATTTGCCATTATTCACAAAATATACAGAAGACAAGCTTGCTTACAAATAGAACAAATAGAACCAATATCCACAAACTCCAAAAACATGACCATTTGCTTCACAAAAACAATAAATGGAACAAAAAGAAATAAAAGGCTCAAAGTTCTAAAGATGTGGCTTGAAAAGAAGGGAAAAGGCTCAAATGGTTAGCTAGAAGGCAAATGCAAACCCAATGAACTAAAAATAAAGAAAATTATCCTAGAAAAGAAAAATCTCACCCCGAAAAGATGCCTTTGTCCTCCCTAGATGGTTCGGTCTCGTGTTTGAGAATTATGAGTCAAGATTCAAGATTGAGTCCGCAATAGTCAAGGATCCATGCCGCTCATGCAAATAAATGTTGAAGGCTTGTAAAATGATGAACCTCACATGGATGTAGCAAAAACTCAATATAGGTGTCAAATCGACTATAGGAAGCATCTACCAACATGCCACAAATAAGTAGAATCCTGTTTCATGATCCCCCTTGTTCATAGACATGCTACCTTAGCATACACATATCCTAGAGTTAACCAAGCATATTCTCAAACCGTGCATACCCTTACCACTAAGGAAGTTATTCATTCAAAAGAAAAAATCAGTTGTATAAAGTCCAATTCAAAAGAAAAACAAAAAGTGACAAATAAAGCCTCAAAACATACCACAAACCAAAATCAAGAAGAAAGAAAAATAAAAGAAAAGAAAAGAGAAAAAGAAAAAGAAAAAGAAAAAACATAGATAAAGGAAGAGTAGGAAAAGAAAGAAAGGAACGAAAATGCAAGTATAACACGTAATTCCCAATCAACAAACAAGTGATTAATTGACAACATTTCCAGTGATCCCAAACACTCTAGGTGTTACAAGCATCCATCCTCGAACCATTCAACATCTCCTAAAACTTATCCTAAACTATGCATCCATGAAAAGAAAAGAGATAGAGAAAAATAAGAAAGATCTCACCGGCTTCCGAGCAATGCTAATAAAAAGAAATAGGCGATAGAATCAACCACCTTTATTGAGCTCCAATGATAATAGCATCATTATCAAAGACATGTGATAAGAAAGGTAGAAAAAAGAACAATATACAAAGGAAACGGTTAGTAACTTCAAAAAAAAAAAGAAACTACAAAGCAAAACTAAACTAAACTATCAAAAAGCAAAGGTAAGAAAATAAGAACTAAATAACCAACTAAACAACTAACTAACAACAAAGCGCTAAACTATAAAATATTGATTCAAGGGTTTGGATTCATGGGATTTAGATATTAGGGGGTTGGATTGGAGGGAGCGACACATGCATCATCATTAAGGAAAAATCATCACAACAACATGATCAAGAATTAGAGAAATAGGCATGAAAAAAAAACACCATCAAAGAGAGATCAAGATAGAGACCATCATACAAAGAGGCAAAAGAAAATAAGGTAAGATCAACAACAAATTGGCCTCCGAGACAAACCCCTAAGAAAGGTAAAGTTCCCCCAAGCTAATCACAAATACATCTCAACATCCCATCAATACAAAGGAAGCACACATAAGATAAGGGATGGAGGCAAACGACACAAAAATGAAGGAACTAGCTACCACTACCACTCGGCCCGGAGCCATCTTGGCCATCCCTATCATAGGAAAACTCGGATGGGGGACCATAAGGATACCAACCCCCGGTGTAACCGGGTGGCCAACCATAGTGCCCCCTAAAGTTATCTTGCTGCCAAGGGGCAAGGGGAGTAAATTGCTCGGGCATGGTGAGCAGTAGTGGGTGCTCGAGGTGCACATAGAGGTAGTTAGGATCATCCCTATTGTCGTTCCCACTGGGAACACGGTAATCATAGTTATCGTATTCATCGGGGAATGAGCAAGTCTCGGTGTTAGTCCCCGGGGGTCCTTGCCAATATGGGTACGTAGGTACCCAATCAACCTCAAAAGATGGCATAGGACTATGTTGGGGTGGAAAGTAAGGGTAGTTAACCGAGGGAGTGATGTCTCCCCGGTTAACACCCGCATCATATAATTTTTGTTGTTGGAGAAACATACCTTAATGCATCTCTGAAATTCCCCTCATTTGAGTGTAGAGGGCCTCAAAATCTTGAACTTAAATACCCTCCAACCGGATTTGCATACCCTTCATTTGAGCACTAAGGGCATCCAAGTCAGAGCTAGCATATTGGTGTTGTTATTCTTGATGTTGTTGTTGTTGCGGAATTTGTTGTTGTTAATGTTGTTGTGGCGGCTCTTCTTCTTCCTATTCTTCACCCATTTCTTTATCATCATCATAATAGGGAGGGCGGTGTATTAAAAGGACTTGCCAAATATTCGCCACATTCTTGCGGTGGAGAGAAGTCAAGGAAGGGTTAGGAAGATAGCACCAATGCTTGTTATCCCTAAGCCAATCAAACACCTCATCATTATTGTTCTTTGCCAAAAACTGAATTTGCTTTAATTGTTTGATGTTGAGGTAGAGAGAATCAACATCTCCTACCGGATTAAAAGAAGGCAAATATTGATCGAGCTCACGGTTGGTCACTAGCCTTGTGACCATACAACCACATGAAATTTCGCCGCATTCCCTATCTTGCAAACCTTGGCAATACTTTGCAAAGGTGTACCCCAAATTTAAGCGACCTCGATATTTCTCACGAGTAGCCACCCAAAGAATCCGAAGCTCCAACTGACTCATTTTTCCCAACTCTTGCTTCGGGAATCCCGAATACCCTAAAAGCCGATGGAGAACTCAGAGACATGGTTGGAACACCTTACTAATCTTAGCATACCGGGTCTCAAAGTCACCACAGCCTGAAATGACATCCCACCAAGATTTTTGATCATACTCATTGTTGAAAAAGAGCTCGGGATCCAAAATATCCAAATTCAAATCGAAGTCAAGAGCCACATTGAACTCTTCAAGAGATTGATCAGAATGGTTGTTGAAGAGTTAAAACCGAAATCGGCAGTTTCCTCCCTCAACTAAAATAAGATCCACCGTAGCCAAAAATTGCAAAGTAGGTTGAACATAAGTACGGAAGCTACGGCTCACGAATGTTTCCATGCGGAGGTTGTTGAGCAATTCCCTTAGATCTTCATCAATTCCCAACTTGATCATATCCGGTTGGAAGTAATGTCGGGATGGTTTAAGGGAACAATTATCTTTTAGTTTGGTGAATCTTGATTTTTGGATTGGGTCGGTGATTCGTAATTTGGGAATGGGGGTAGGTTGGCGAGGTTGTGAAGTAGAGGGGTTAGGAGTAGGATCTTCAATGGTTAGGTTGGTCTTTCGTTTCTTAAGATGATGTTTTATGTGTTTAGACATGGTGATCTCCCGGAGATATTAGCTAAAAAATCCGATCATACTAAGCTACAAACACCACAAAAAGCACCAACTAACATTTCAAGATGCCCTAATCACACTCCTTTACTAATTCCTCCAATCAACAACTTACTACCAAAATCAAACAATCTCAAATTTACACAATAACCACCAATTCAAATCAACAATTGCTTCCCAATCAATCACAACTCACAATGAAACCAAAAATCAATACTCAACAAACCAATATCATACTACCAAACTACAAAAAATCCGACTTCACTAATTCTCAACAAAAATGCTCAAATTAGATACAAAAACATCAAACAACACAATGTGAGGCAATAACAATCAACAATCAACATAAATAATCATCCAAAATTCAATATCAATCATCAAAATTACCAAAATTCATACTACTACTATTCACAACCATGAACAATCTAATACTTGCAACTATATGATATAATAATACAATTAAAAGTAAAATAAGATGATTATACCATATAAAGAGCAAGATTGAACAAGTTTTGGCCACCAATTCCCTAAAGAACGAAAAACCTCAATTTGCTTTAACAATGGATGAGAGAGATTGGAGATTTAAATGGATGGAAGTAGGAATATTTGGTGATTTTTTATGTAAATTTGGTTGATTATGTGATGAAATTTTAGGAGCTAGAGTTTGTGTGGTTTGAGAGTGAATGAGAAGTGGTGCTCTCGAATGTGATAGGGAAGAAGGAGAAATGAGGAAAAGAAAGGGGAAAGAAGAAAATAGATCACGGATGCTGCGGGGGTGCGCTCCCGCGCGGCGCTTGATTGAGCATCAATCTTCTTGCTTCTTTGGTGCGTTCATCTGTGGGCTCTTTGCTCAATATCATCCTGGGGCTATTGAACCACCAAATATGGTAGTTTCTAGACATGTTGACATTGGGTTCAACATCCCTAAAATAATGATAGCACCACAATGAACCCACCAAGTTCAAACTTTCTTCAAATTTTAGCACAATTTTACCTATCTTACCTCTCTAACATTTCTTACCCTTTTACCTCAAAATTCAATGAAATCGAACACATATCACATTAAAAACTGCAAAACACCTTTCCATTGCTCGTGCTCATTTGAATTAATCCATTTCCATGAATTCACCTTGTAAATCCAAAAGAAAAACAAGTGAAAGAAAAGAAAATAAAAGAAATAAAATTAAGAAAATAGACATCAAAAGACAAGGTTAGAAATCTCCGGGTTGCCTCTCGAGAAGCGCTTGCTTATGGTCTTAAGCTCGACCCTTCCTCCAAATCATGGAGGGTCAAAGGACACCACCTTATTCAAAGTGGCGAAAGGTACAAATTTCTCTTCAATTTCTACCAACTTCTCATTGTTGCTTGATGAAACTTCATTTGCTTGAATTTCAAAAACAACTTTCTCATTCAACTTCAATATCATTTGCTTCTTCCTATAAGCCCTTTCCTTCTTCTTGGCCTTGTTCCTTCTTGTCGACGGTTTAACACCATCCACTTCCTTGGAACCATCCTCCTCCTCTTGAGGACAAAGCTCAAACCAATGCGGAATGTCAATTACCTCTTCGTCCATAGCCTTTGAAAGCTCTTTTTCCTCTTCACTAACTTTCATGCAATCAAACCTCACAAGAACATCATCAAACACTAGTACATAACTAACCTTAAATAACATCCAAAAAGTAGTACATAAAGTGGTAAAAGTGTTATTATAGATAATAGGTCACTTTAGTGAGTGATACATCCGCCCATGTTACCTAAGGTCTTATGTAACACTTTAGGTAATGTATGGTAACACTTTTAAAAGTGTTACTATAAATCCTCTAATGTAACACTTTTTTATATCATTAGTATCATTTTCAAAGTGTTACTTTTTCTTTCTTATGTAACACTTATTTATCTTAAGTAACATTTTTCAATAATATAGTAACACTTTAACCAACATTATGTATCACTTTTGCGAACTAATGTACCACCTTGTTGATTATTAGGTAACATTTTTCAATCATCTTTTTACATACTGTAACACTTTATTGGACATTATGTATCATTTTTGAAATCTATTGTAACACCTTGTTAATTAATAGGTAACATATTATTATTATTATTATTATTATTATTATTATTATTATTATTATTATTATTATTATTATTATTATTATTATTATTATTATTATTGTTATATGCAATTTTTTATTAAATTTAAAAATTATATATACAACAATCTCAACTGTTAAATTATCATAAACAATAGACAATAATTTGAATTGATATAATTTCATAAAGAAAAACTCTATAAGCACCAATTTTTTGACATGAAGAAACTTGAATATAAACATTTTTTTTGTTTGAAAATAACTTGAATCTATACATAATATACCTAAAATAACTTGTACATGAACATTTGCAAAATAAATAAATAAATAATAAATAAAATACAATTGGAGTATTCACAGCAACAAGAGCAGTGGCTCCTACATAACCCAAGTAGCAACAACAGCAGATACTCTAGCAAGGCAGAGTGCGAAGCAGCAGCCCAACAGAGCAGAATGTGTAGTAGTAGTGGCAACATTGTCAGCATTAGGAGGCAAGCAACAGGGCAGTAGAAAAACCTCACTACCAGCAAGCAACAGGGCAGTAGAAAAACCTCACTAAGTAGTGAGGTGACGAGGTGTAAAACTGTTTTCCTGCATCTAAATTACATTTTCATAAGATATAAAAATAAAAAATAAAATAAAATAAATTGAACGTTATATCATAAAAGGGCTTTAGAAAAATAAAGTCACTAAAATTCTAATAAGAATTATGTCTGCTAGAATTAATCATTTTACAAATTTACTCCTACATGGTTGGTATCAAAACTTTGTATCCAACAAATTAATCTAGTATCAGATCATAACATATAAGTCACATGTTTGAAGAGGAGAATAAATATCATAAGTTATATCATTTCTAGTAAGAATAATTGTATTCTAACATAATTGCCATGTGGAGATTTGATAAATCTATTCTAGCCTATCTAAGAAAATGAGAAGCTAATCCTGAAAGTTTCATAGATTAAGCATCTAAACACTAAATAAAAAAATGTATACATGAAGGCTTTACATGAAAATATTGTAGAAGAATGAAAACATGTACTTACCGTGCTCCTTCTAGAGATCACAATTTTCATCCTTGACAATCTCAATCCATATCTTCTTTTATCCATCGTAGATGATCAATAGCCTTGGTAGGGCTTCACCCTATGACAAACTGCAACAAGCAACAAGAAATCATTTATAATATACTATCATGAATCTAGAGATCAACACAAGACCATCACACTAACTTTCGAGGCCTTCATCTACACCTTCAGCCTACTAATTAAGAATGAAATAGATAATTAAAATTTACCACAAAAACAATGTTCAAATTTGATTAGTAGAATGCAGTTCAACTTTGTCAAATTGTCACATGTAATCTCTAAGGACTGTAAAGCAAATGAATAAAAAAAATGCTAAAATTGATATATTAACAATCTCAGATTCCATGAATAGCTGTTACCAGAACCTAATCACAGTTTCAAGATAGTGACACTTCACTATAATAGCTCATACACAGCATCCTTACTCCAGCAAACAGAATCAAAGTTACTGAAGCAAGTAAAGCAACGATAAGAAATCGCATACGGCATACCCAGATCACACTTTTTTTAAATTAGTATATCAGATCAACAAATGATAAGCAATAAGCAAGTCCCATAATACGACCCATCCATACTTCAACTACATTAATGTCTTGATCAGTATAAAAGCCTCCATTTGCAACAAGTATAAACTTACTACATAAAGGAATACCAAACCAAATCAGATCGATAGCACCTAAATAAAAATTTTAGTTTTGATATTGTTAGATTTCATTATTTTACTATTTTAGTCTAACTTGCACAATCTTATTAACAATAATTTTGAAAGACCGAGATAACATACATCAGATTAACAACACGACCATTTATTAAACTCTCCATACAAATACATGGAAAACTAACATCTATCATCTAATGAAGGCAGGAAAACTAGACTTTCAAAAGTAGGCCCTTTTCCTTTCTAAATTTAACACATCCTAGTAAGCTGATCAAGTTTAAGAATTCAAAACTAGTTTCAATTCTACACAACAATTAGCATAAAAAACCAACTACCCAAGAATCAAAATAGATCAAACAATCAAATTTCACAATTTAGTCAATAATCTAACATATCAAAACTTTCACACAAAATCACCAGAAACTAAAAATTAATGAAATTAGATAATTTTATACTTTTCTCATAAAAATATAATAGAGAATATAAAAAATCAGATCCATTCAATTATTACCAGGACCAATAGTAGGAGGTTGATGATAAGATTGAAACCGCATAATCATACTAATTCCCAGACTGTATCAACATTCCATTCCCACCATTTCTAAACTGATTATATTATAATGATTATTACAATTATGATTTTTATTTGATTATAAGTATAATTATTATTATACTAATTTTGCTCAAACCAATTATAATTCTCCATCCTTTCTCCTTAGAACTCTTAACTCAAACCTAACCCAAAAAATTCACACCCTGACTAAAAATTTCAAACCATAATCCTAAGAAATTCATACCAGCAAGCAGTAATAATAAAAAAGCAATTCAAGTAATTGCAAAGGGAAAAGAAAAAAAGACGAAATCCCCAAATTCACAGAACCGTCTTTTATTTGTATCATAAAATAAAAATTAAAAACAACAAATAAAAAAACAAAATCCCGAAAATCAATACAAATCATAAATTAAAACAAATGAATGAATTACCCTAAATTGAAAAAAGTAGAAAACTTACAATTAGAGGTGCTGATGGAGTGGTTTTACAAGCGGCAATAGAGGTGATGGTGCGGCTTTCGTATGGTGGCTGGGCTGCATCATCTTGAGCAAAGTGGTGGAAGAAATTCTTCACCTTTGTTGATAGGAAAGACAAAGAAAGAGAAAATTAGAGGAGATGAGAAATTGTGGTGGGAGGGAGGAGAGAATATAGTGGTGGCGGAGGTTGGTTGTTATGGTGGCAGCGTTTGTTAGCAAGAAAATTGGTGGTGGTGGTGGTTGTAGTGGGAAGGGAAGTGGTTGTGAGGAGGAGAGACCGAGAGAGAAAACTAGTGTAGGTGGTTTGAGAGGTGAAGAACAATATGAACTTGGGTTAGGAATTCTCCGTTTAAATCAAGTTTGAATTCTTTATTTTTTACTTTTTACTTTTTTCTACTAATAAATACTTAATATCAAAGTATTATATTTCAAAAAAAAATATATCAAAGTGTTAAAATAAAGTGTTACTCAATATGAAAGTGTTACAATATAGTGTTACTTAATATCTAAGTGTTACAATGTAGTGTTACTTAATATCAAAGTGTTACAATCAAGTGTTACATAATGTCAAAGTGTTACAATAGTGTTACTTATAAATTAGTTAAGTGTCTAGCCTTGAAAGTGATACCATATAATGTTACCTTAGGTCATTTTTGTACTGGTGAAAAATCTCAAGAACACCGTTAATTTAAGAATTAATCACACACAAGTTATCCAATGAACGAAGGGAATTATCATTCATGATTCCTTTCACAAAAGATAAGGATTCATGCATCGGTTTTAACTTAAACTTTCTTTTTCATTACCAAATCTCAAAGTGATATGGCCTCCCTTAACACCTATTAAAGCTCTTGGGGTAGCTAAGAACGGTCTCCCTAAAATAATATGAATATGGTCATCCTCTTCAATTTCTAGCATAATAAAATCTACGAGAAATGTGAAACCACCTAACATCCTCAACTCTTCCTTTTGGGAACTTAATGGATCTATCGGCCAATTGCAAGGTCATGTTCGTAGGAGGAAGTTCTCATAGCTTAAGCTTCTTAAACACCAAGGCATAATGCTAAAACTAGCACCTAAGTCACACAATGCATTTTCAAACAACTTACTCTTGATTTTGCAAGGAATGGAGAAATTACCCAGATCTTTCATCTTCTTTGATAGGTCATTGTGAATCAAGGCACTACAACACTCACCAAGCTCTACCGAATCTATATTATTGCACTCTCTCTTGCCACTCAAGATATCCTTAAGGAATTTTGAATATCTAAGCATTTGGGTCATGGCTTCGATGAGAGGGATGAAAGATGGACCTCCTTCAACATGTCAAGGAATATACCAAATTGTTCATCTAATTTATTCCTCATAAACATTTGGGGATATGGATGGTCAGGTTTTCTCACTTCCTCTTGCACTATCACAACACTCTTATTTTTCTCATGGACTTCCTCTTTGATCACACTCTTTGACACATCTTTCTCTTTTTCTTCACTTGAATCACTCTTCTTCTCATCCTCCTCACTATTCCTAGAAACTCTCTCTTCAAGCACTTTTCCAGTCCTTGTGGGGATAGAATAAAAGGGTTTTTTAGAATCAACTCCTTGAGAAAGTAATGAAGAAGGGCTAGCATAATCTTTCAAAGTGTTGGCTAGTTGAGTGATTTGGGTTCAAGCATCTTGTTGTGTGTCATCATCTAATTAAACTTCTTATCACTCACCGACATGTAAGTGTTCAAAATCTTGGTTTGGTTCTCGATGATCTCCTCTAAGGTAGTCTTGGAAGATGGGGGTTGAGAATAATAATTATCACCATTGCCATGAGGTCTTGGAGAAAATCCGGGTGGGGGTCCCCTTTGGTTGTTGTTTTGAAAATTTCCCCTATTTTGATTGTTCCAATTACCTTGGCCTTGATTGTTGTCAACATTTTTGTGTTGGCCACCAAAACCATGAGATTGGCTTTGATTTCCATACCCTTGGCTTTGGTTTTGATTACTATAACCTTGGTTGTTATAGTTACCTCAGAAACCTTTATTTCCTTGGTTCTTATAACCACCATTGTTGTAGTTATCAAAACTACCTTATTGGTGAGTATTCCTATTCCCAAAATTCCTTGGACCATCAAATCTTTGTCCATTGTTATTATTGGAAACAAAAGTCACTTGCTCACAATGATCATTGTTTTCAACATCATCACAATTTTAAAAAGCATTTGGACAATTAGAAGAGTCATGGTCATAAGGCCCACAAACATCACAAAAGACACAACCACATGGAATATTACTTGAGGTAGAAGGAGGAGTAGAGTTAGAAGGTGTACCTTTCCCTTTTATGTGGGAGGGAAGAATTGGTGCAATCGAAGAGGCACTCTCTAGCTTGTCTTTGATCAATGTCATCTCCTTTCCCGATTTGGGAAGACAAGTTATTGATTGCATTGAGATGATCAACCGAATAAACCGTTGAGCCACTCTTGCTTATGGACTCTCTCTCTCCCTCTTGCCTATCCATGTAGTGACAAACTACATCCTTAATTATGTCTACAACCTCTTCTTCGGTCTTGTTCATAATCGGGCCTCCGGCTCCGGCATCAAGACACGACTTCCATTGGGGGCTCAATCCTCCATAGAAAATTTTTATGATGTGGTAAGTCGGAATTCCATGATGAGGACATTCTCGTTGATACTCCTTGTATCTTTCCCAAGCCTCATAGAAACTCTCACTAGACTTTTGCTTGAAACTTTGGATTAGAGTTCTTGCCTCGGCGGTCTTCTTTTGAGGGTAGAAACGGGAAAGAAACTCCTTAGTAACCTTATCCCAAGTTCTCAAGGAATTAGGTTTCACTTCCTTGTCTAACCATTCCAAAGCCCTTTTGATTAGGGAAAACTGAAATAGTTTGAGCCTTATGAATTTTTGAGAAACCCCATTGACCTTGATGTTATTAAAATACTTCTCGAACTCTTTGAGATGGTTTAGTGGGATTTCATGTTTGGCACCACTAAATTGCCTTCGTTCAATCATAGTTATCATTGACGACCTTATCTCAAAGTCATTGGCGGGAGTTGTTGGTGGAGCTATGCCACTCTCAAATCTATAAGCACCGGGAGTTCCCAACTCCTTCAAAGCAACTCTTGGATTAGCTCTCATGCTTCCTCGATCCTCCTCTTCTCTTTCTTGCTGAATTTCCTCTCTTGGAGAGCTTGGACTTGAAGAACGATTAGCAACCCTTATCCTTGTTGTTCTCTCAATTTCTAGATCAAAAGGCACTAGAGTCTTTCCTCTTATCCTAAGCATACAAAAACTCAAAGCAAATATCAATAGTACGGCTACAAATATAGCCTAAAGAGAAAAATCTTTGTGTGTATTGGACAGTGGGTTGAGGTTTGACTTTCGTTGACTTTCTCTCTTCTCTCTCTTCTCCATGGTTCTTCATCTTTGATCAGTTTCTTCATCAATTTTGGATTTCGATGGCTAAGAAGAAGAAGCAGAACACTTCTACACCTCAAGTAGTACAGCAGAAGAATACTCATGAATCTTTAGACACAATTTTGTAGAATTTGAGGAATTCAGGCTTTTCATTTGTTCCTAGTCCGATTCAGGAGGTGGATGAACTGGTTACTTCGGCGCCGGCATTGGTGCATCCAGCATGTGGTGCTATTCCTAGAAGCGATGCTGAGACCATTGCTCTATTTGCTGAAGCAACTGCTAGGCCAGATTCCAGGATTTCTAATGGAACAGTACCTAGGGTTTCTAGGTTTACTGTTCCATTGGTTGCTGGAAGATCTGAGCCGACAGTTCCTGCTCATCATTCTATACCTTCCCCGGAGCAGAACGCACATAAACATGGTGAGGATCGAGCTGTTCCCTTTTCTGGAAAATTGGCTGCTAAAGGAGCTCCTTTGTCCTTTGTTGCGCCGAAAGTTCAGGATGGGAAGCAAGTTGCTCAATTGCAAGAATTCGAGCTTGATGCAGGTAATAAAAAGTGGTCTAATGCTTTAGTTTTCTATGTGGTTGGCTATTACCCTACTATTGCTGCTGTTCTTCGTTTTATTGCCCAACAATGGAGTGATATGCAGACACCAGATGTTTATTGGCATGATGATGGGTACTTTATCATTAATCTGTGTTCTAGTGATGATAAAGATACTATACTTTGTTCTGGTCCTCATATGTTCCTTGGAAAACCAGCAATAGTTAAGTCTTGGTGTACTAAATTTGATTTTAATGCTGAAATTCTGAGAATTGTTCCTTTCTGGGTTAAGTTTCCTAATCTCCCACTTAATTGTTGGGGATCTGACACTCTTAGCCATATTGGCAGTTTTCTTGGAGTGCCAATTTGTGCTGATGAGTGTACTACTAGACAGCTTAGAATGTCTTTTGCTAGGGTCCTAATTGAAATTGATGTTACAAAGCCTATGCCTAACTCTGTCCTGGTTGAGAGTCCTTCAAAGGAACTATTGGAGCTCAAGGTAGTGTATGAGTGGGCTCCACCTTTCTGCTCTAAGTGCAACAAGGTTGGTCATGATTGCTCTACTAAACCTGCTCCTGCTAAGCCTAAGCAGGTTCATAAGCAGCCAGCTCCTGTTGCTCCTAAGCAAAAGCAAGCTTGGGTTCCTAAGCCTAGCCAAGCTCCTGCTCCTGTTGTTGATGTTGATGCTTCTGTTCATGGGCAATCTGTCATTACTCCACAGGTTCATACTTCTCAAAACTCAGATGAGGGGTGGAGAATAGTTGGAAGGAAGACAAAAAGGCAGCAAACTAGAGTTCATCAGCCTGCCTCTACCTCTAATGCTTTTGTTGCTTTATTTGCAAATGAGATGGATGGTGCAGGTGGTTTCACTATAAATCCAAGCGGGGGTGAGGTTAATCCCCCTTTGGTGTCATGATTTACTCTATTTGGAATGTCAGGGGGCCTGAGGCAAAGTTGCCTCTGTAAAGAGGTTGCTTCATTCCCATTCAGTTGATGTTATAGGCCTTCTTGAAACAAAAGTTAAATCAAAGAATGTTTTGAGTTATCAAAAGAAGTTTGGCTCTTCTTGGCTTTGGGTGTGCAATTATGATCATTCTCCTAAAGGGAGGATTTGGCTTGGTTGGAATGCAGATAGAGTAACTATCAAAGTCTTGAAGATTCATGAGCAGTTTATACATTGTTGTGTCCTTTCTAAGGATCTTTCTATTCAAATTCATCTCACTGTTATTTATGGGCTTCATTCTATTCATGATAGGCTTCTTATGTGGGAAGGGATTAGGAACATCTCTATTCAGCATTCTCCTTGGCTTTGTGCTGGTGACTTTAACTCTGTTCTTCATACTTCAGATAGGCTTCATGGTACTGATGTTACTCATTATGAGACTAGAGATTTCCAGAGTTTGGTTGATGATTTGGACCTCACTGAGGTCAAGAGCAAAGGAGCCTTCTACTCTTGGCCAAATAAGGCTCACACTAGTCCTAGAACTCTTTCTAGGATTGATAGAGTCTTTGGTAACCAAGCTTGGCTGGCCTCTCATGGGCATGTTGAGACTGTCTATCTCCCCCCTTCTTTATCTGATCACAGTCCAGTTTTGTTGGATATTTGTTCTGCTCCTGTTGGGAGAGGTAGATCTTTTAGGTTTCTAAACTGTATTGCTGATCATCCTGATTTCCTTGATACTGTTTCTCAGGCTTGGGGTTCTGGTAGTTCTGTTTGGCAGAAGCTTAATTCTGTGAAGTCTAGTATCAATTCTCTTAATAGCAAGCAGTTTGGCAACATTGATGAGAAGATTAATCAAGCTAATGTTGAGCTTGCTGGAATTCATAACTTAATGGCTCAGAATCCTAATGATTTGGATTTATATGCTAAAGAATATGATGCTATTAAGGTTGTCAAACACTGGAATGATATTCAGGAAAGCATCTTCAAACAAAAATCTAGGATCAACTAGATTAAGCTTGGAGATGGCAATTCTCATTATTTTTTCTCAGTGATGAAGAATAGACAAGCAAGGAATAGAATTGACTCCATCTTTGACTCTAACAAGGTTTTGCTTAAGGATCCGGATGCTATTTCTCATGAAGTTATCTCCTTCTATAAGTCTCTTTTAGGGACTCAGGCTCCTTGGCTTCCTGCTGTTGACCTTGTTACTATGAGGAGGGGTAAACAGCTTAGCTCTGTTGCTCAGAGTTATCTCATTCAGCCTGTTTCTCATGCTGAAATTGATGCTGCCCTTAAGGGAATTGATAACACTAAAGCTCCTAGTATTGATGGCTTTAACTCCTTTTTCTTTAAGAGAGCTTGGCATATTGTGAAAGATGATATTTATGCTAATGTTATTGATTTCTTTACTAAAGGGACCTTGCCTAAGCAATGGAATTACACAACTATCACTCTTGTTCCTAAAATCCCTAATGCTTCCCATGTTAAGGATTTTAGACCTATAGCTTGTTGCACTGTGGTTTATAAGCTCATTTCTAAGGTCATAACTGCTAGACTTTCTGCTATCATTGGTGAGGTCATTGATGATGCCCAAGCAGGTTTCATTCCAGGCAAGCACATTGGTGACAATATCCTTCATGCAACTGAATTGATCAAAGGCTATGATCACACATTTATCTCACCTAGATGCATGGTTAAGGTGGATTTGAAGAAAGCCTATGATTCAATTGAGTGGGGATTCTTGATTACTGTTATGCAGGAGCTTGGTTTCCATCAGAGATTTGTTAGCTGGATCTGGACTTGTCTTACTTCTGTCTCTTATTCTATTCTTATTAATGGTTTTCCTGCCCCTCCTTTTGAAGCTAAGAAAGGTTTATGACAAGGTGACCCTATGTCTCCCTTTCTTTTTGCTATTGGTATGGAATACCTTTCCAGGTGCCTTGATGAGCTTAGGTTAACTCCTGATTTTAACTTTCATCCTAGATGTGAAAAGTTAAACCTAACTAACATGATATTTGCTGATGATCTATTGATGTTTTCTAGAGCTAATAGTGTTTATGTTAAGCTTTTCTCTTCCAAGCTTTCTTGAAATTCTCTGGTGCTTCCGAGCTTTATGCTAATCTTGATAAAAGTGAAGTCTTTTTTGGAGGAGTTTCTGTTGATGTTCAGACAAAGCTGAGAGAGCTTCTTGGTGTTTCTCAAGGTTCTATTCCTTTTAGGTATCTTGGGATCCCTCTCTCTTCCAAGAAGCTTACTATTGCTCAGTGTAGACCTTTGGTGGAGAAGGTGACTGCTAGAATCCAAGGGTGGATGGCTAAACACTTGTCCTATGCTGGGAGGCTTCAGTTGGTGAAGAGTGTGTTGTTTGGTATTCAGACATATTGGGCTCAAATTTTTATCTTGCCAAAGAAAATTCTGAAAGAGATCGAGGCTAGATTCAGATGCTTTCTTTGGACTGGATCCTTTGCCCCTTGCTAAGAAATCTTTGGTTGCTTGGAATTATGTATGTCTTCCTAAAGTCTGTGGTGGCTGGAACTTTCTTTCTCTTCCTGAGTGGAATAAAGCAGCTGTCACTAAGTTACTTTGGGATATTGCTCCCACTGATAATCTTTGGGTTAAGTGGGTCCATATCTATTATTTCAAGCATAAAGATTGTTGGACCACTCCTACCCCTGCTAAATGCTCTTGGTTTTTGAAGAAGATTCTGAGTTGTAGAGATATTGTGAATGATCAAGGGGGATGGGATGGTTTCATATAGGGCAACAAGATGAAAATCAAGAAGCTTTATGCTGCTATTAGGCCTCAAGTTCCGGTTCCTTGGAAGAGGGTCATTTGTCATAACTTAGCAACTCCTTAAAGTGTATTTATCTTGTGGCTAGCTTTGTGGGATAGGCTTGTCACTAAGGATAGGTTGCTACAATGGCACATTTCTTGTGATCCAAGGTGTTTCTTGTGCTTGAATAGCAATGAAAGTGTTCAACACTTATTCTTTGATTGTGAGTACTCTAGACAGGTTTGGAACAAGGTGTTGAGTACCTTACATGTTTCCAAGCCTGTTCAGCAGTTTGGTGATGAGATTGAATGGTTGAAGAAAATCTGCAGAAGTTCTAGATTGAAAAACAAAGTGATCCATGTAGCCTTCACTAAAACAGTATATGGTATTTGGATTTAGAGGAATGCAGTTTTGTTCACTGGTTGTTGCAAGCCTGTTGTTGTCCTAGTTAGGGATATTATCTTCCATTCAGCCTGTAGAATCCCAGCGGGAAGCAAATACTTGATTGCTTAGTTGGTTTATCAGGGAGTTGCTTCTGCTGTTCTGTTTTTCCTACTGTTGCTGGTTTTTGTTGCTGAATTCTGATTTCTGCCTGCTCTGTTGCTGATTTCTGAATTCTGTTTTTTGAATTCTGAAGGCTGTTGTTGATTTTTGTTGCTATTGCTGTTTTTTTGTTGCTGTTGCTGAATTCTGTGCTGCTGCTGGTTTCTGCTGTTGTTGCTGTTGTCTGTTGCTGTTGCTGAAATCTGCTGTTATTGCTGAATTCTATTGTTGCTGACTGTTGTTCTGCTGTGTTGTTGCTGTTCTGGTCAGCAAGTCAGCTGAATCTGATTTTGTTGCTGAATCTGTTGCTGTTTTCTGTTGCTGTTGCTGAATCTGTTGCTGTTTTCTTTTGCTGTTGCTGAAATCTGCTGCTATTGCTGGTTTCTGTTGCTGTTCTGATGTTGCTGGTCTTTGATGCAGTTGCTGGTCTGTTTTGCTGTTATTGCTGGTTTTTAGTTCAGCACTTTGTTCTGGTGCTTAGCTTGGCTGTTTTCTCTGAACTGGTGTTTTACCTTCTGTTGTCTAGTCCTGCTGCTTTTGCAGCTGAGTCTAGGTGGAGGTTTTCTTTTTTACAGTCTGCATGAGTGGTGTTTCTTGCTTGCAGGTTTGTCCTGCTCTGTGTTTGTTTTGTGTTCCTGGGCTTAGTTTCCAGAACCCTTCCTAGAAGGTGGCTGGAAGCTTGAGCTCAGGTTGTTCTTGTCTCTTTCTCTTGAACCCTTCCTAGAAGGTGGCAGGAAATTGAGCTTGAACTGTTTGGTGGTTGGTTGGCCTGTTTTTTCAAGTCTTGTGGAGTTTGGTGTTTGTTATAACTTAGCTCTTGTAAGTTGTAACAAAGTTGTAACTTTTCCTTTTGGTAATAAAATTTCTCATATTTTCCAAAAAAAAAAAGAGAAAAATCTTTTTGTATTTTTGAAATTGGGTGAAATAGACTCAACAACAATCGCAAACAAGTACGCCATTCCTCGGCAATGGCGCCATTTTGAACAAGGGTTGAGACTAGGTCATTGGACTAATCATCCCTAGGCCAAACAAAATTTGTAATCACTCAACACACCCTTATAACTAGCATAGGAGTAAGTCGAGGGTCGAACCACTAGGAATTGGAGGTGAATGCTAATGCTAAAGCTAAGCTATCTCGAAGTAACAAAGTAAGGTATGTATATTCTAAGAAAATCAAACAATCAAGATGAAATCAAATATATCAAACACTAGGGTTTAGGATCCACATATACTTACAATGGATACAACTAATTGGGATTGGAATTGACTAAGTCGAGTGTTGTAAGGGAAAATCAATTAAGCAATCAAGAGAGTATGGTAGGCTAATTTCTTAGAGGTTAAACTAACGCCAACTACGAGAGACTCTAGCTAGGAACTTCGCAAACCAACTCTATTGACAAATGCAAGCCACAAAACAATTGTTCGTATCAATGTGAACTTACAATGCAATCTAGTGCAACAATCAAAGTTAACTACTTTTTAATCTATCACACACATGCACATAATCAATCAACCAATTTAATCACAACATCAGCTCCATCAATTTCCGCCAATTAGCATCAATCCATTACTCATATACGCTACACCATCCCCCTAGCAAGAAAACTACTCACATGCAATTCATGGAAATCAAGATCAAAACTAAGCTAAACAACAAATTAAACATCATCATATTAATTAAACTAAATCAATCACAAATTCAATCAAACTTGAACAATCAACAAAACAATTGAAATCAAAAGCTAATGATTGCATTAAAGTAAAAGAAATCCTTACAAACTTGATTCAAATCAATGGAGAAAATGCTTAAAATTATCAATCTTCAATCATCAATCAAGAACTTCTCTCTCTACAACCTAGAGTTTCTCTCTCTACAAAATGAAATAAAATTTCTATTCTAATTCTAAAAGAACTCTTTCTCTCTCTAAAAATAGAAGGAAAGTCTATATATAGTAAAACTAACAAAAAAAAAATAGTTGGATCGTCCAAAATAGACCCGTACAGGCGCGACCAACTACAAGAGGGAGCGCGGCCGCACAAAACTGGGTACGGAACAGAGACCCACGCCATGGTCACGCGCGCCCTCGCCTGAGAGCAGGGCAACTTCCTTCACCTTCAACTTGCTCTTCCTCGTGCGCTCCACTTGATGATGTTGATGAACACGGAAGGAGGCAGTCTCCAAATAGCCCCCACAGTTGGTTCAATACCAAGATTGGTGTACCCACCGCTTGCATGCACGAGCTAGAAGACTTAGCCTATACAATCCTTCAAACTTGAACTTTAAATGGTAGGAAAAAGGCATCTTAATCGATGTAAAACTTGGGAAGGAGACTCGGGAATCTTTGGATTACGATCATAACTTTAAAAATGAAAGAAAACAAGCAAATATAAGAGAAAATAAAAAATAAACCAAGAAATGCATAAAAATAGAAATTCAACTAAGAAAATGCAAACTAAGGAAATAAAGAGTAAAACTAAGGGAAAACTAAAGAAAAGAGCTATAAAATAGCATGAATTTCACCCTAAAGAGAACCAAATGAGTGCAATAAATGACACTCATCAGGTTGGCAGCTGAGTGGTACAGAGCCATCCCAAAAGGGTCCATGTACTCTTACAACCAGCTGAAAAGGATGTTTAGGGAGCATTTCATTACTTTGGTGGATCGAACCAAAATGACCACACTGTTGTCATTGGTTCAGGGGAAAGACGAGCCCCTGAGGTAGTTCATCACCAGGTTCAACAAGGAGGCAACAACCATACCAAATATTACCCAGGAAGTAGCATTATTGGCAATGCAGAGCGGTTTGCTATCGGGCTTGCCGTTCAGAGCGTACATAGGGCACAAGAGCCTCAAGACGCTAGTTGAAGCGCTAGGAAAAGCGCATGAGTTCATAAAGGCAAATGAGACTGATAGAGCAATGCTGAGCAGGAAGGCACCAAATGACACAGTTAAGCGGGCAAAAGTAAGCCGGGCTGAACAAGGGTGGACCACCCCAGCAAAGCTGAACAAGGTCGTAGGGAGGCGAATAGAGCCGTTGGGGGTTAGAAGGTCAGAACCGAAAAGAGAAGGAGACCTGGAAGGTTCGATCAATACACCCCGCTCACTCACTCAAGATCCCACATCTTTAGCGTGAATAAAGCTAACGAAAAATGACAAAGGCCCCCAAGGATGGTCAACAGGAACCGTGACCCCAGCAAGTGGTGTGACTTCCATAGGGATCACGGCCACACCACTAACCGTGACCCCAGCAAGTGGTGTGACTTCCATAGGGATCACGGCCACACCACTGACGAATGCAAGCACCTGAAGGATAACATAGAGGATTTAGTTAGAAGAGGATACCTAAATCTGTTCAAACAACACTCTGCCTCCCCTAGAAAAAGAGAGGAAGACAGGGAAGGTCATGACCGCAAATAAGCTCACAAAGGTCTCGCTGAGGACAGAGATAGAGATAGTAAGCCAAAGGCAAGGGTGTATGTGATTAGTAGGGGGCCGATGCATGGCGGAACTGTGAATAAAGCGCAGGTAGACCTACGAGCAATGATACACCAGACAAACTACAATGAGAAGCGCAGGTGGCCACCCCTTCCCCTGCAGCCACGAGCTACATTCGATGAGTACGATAAAAAAGGCATAATCTATCCTTATGATGACCCTCTGGTGGTGACAATAAGGATCGCAAATTGGGAGGTAGACCAAATATTGATCGATGGGGGCTCCTTAGCCAACATCATATACATCAGCGCATTCAAAGAGTTGAGCTAGACAAGAAGGACCTAAAAAGGGTAGGCTATGAAGTCACTAGGTTTAATGGGTCCGGACTGACCCTAGAAGGCATAGTTGAACATTCTGCTCGAGTAGGAGAAAGGTCAAGAAGACGAAATGTTCAAGCAGAATTTCTAGTGATAGACTCTCCTTCACCTTATAATGTTATCATGGGAAGATCGCTTATCCACAAGATAGGCGAGGTGGTTTCCACTTGCCACCTTGCCATTGCTTATACAACTAATGAAGGGCGATCAACGAAACTCAGAGGGAGTTAGAAAACAGCTCAACAATGTTACATAACCGCCCTAAAGCAGCCCGCTAAGGCCATGTAGCAGCCAGGCAGCATGCTGAGAGGAAGTCAAGGAAGAGGAAACTGGAAAAATATCACAAGGAGAAGGACAAATAGAAATTAGCCGTGGAAAACTTTGAGCCCGCAAAAAAAGAGGTTGCTAGATCGCTTCCCAACGGCGAACACGTGACCATCGAGCTCACGGAAGGAGACCCTTTAAGAACGGTGAAAATTGGAAAAGACATTGATTTAGGATTAGGGGTGCACCTCATAGAGTTCCTAAGAAATAATAAGGACATCTTCGCATTTTCAACGGATGAGATGCCCGGAATTGACCCAGCAGTTATGGTTCACAAGTTGAATGTGAAAGAGAACGTCAAGCCAGTTAGGCAAAAGAAATGAAACTTCTCCCGAGAAGAATCAAGCAATCTAAGAGAAGTTGGAGAAACTTTTGGAAGCAGGATTCATCGAGCCCGCGATTACCCAGAGTGGTTAGCCAATGTGGTAATGGTGAAGAAGGCAAACGACTAATGGAGGATGTGCATTGACTTCACAGATCTCAACAAAGCATGCAAAAAAGACTACTACCCGCTGCCACGAATCGACCAGCTGGTAGATTCAACTAGTGGGCACGCGCTGCTGAGCTTCATGGATGCCTTCTCATGGTATCATCAAATCAGCCTGCACAATCCAAATGGGCAGAAAACTGCATTCATCACTGAAGGAGGAGTGTACAATTACATAGTTATGCTCTTTGGGTTGAAGAATGCTTGAGCTACTTTTCAAAAGACGATGGATAGAGTGTTCATGCACCATAAAGGCAGGAATGTTGAGGTGTATGTTGATGACTCAATTGTCAAAACCGTCACACAGGCAGGGCATATAATGGATTTAGAAGAAACATTAGAAACCCTAAATAAGTACAACATCAAACTCAATCCAAAGAAATGTCTGTTCGGGGTCAGCGAGAGAGGAATGGATACGAATCCAGAGAAGGTGGAAGTAGTCTTGAACTTGCTGGAGCCTAAGTGCATTAAGGACATCATGCGACTATCAGGCAAAATGGCAGCGCTAACTCCATTCATCAGCAAGTCAGCCGACAAAGCCTTACCATTCAACCGGCTGCTAAATGGAAACAGGGAATTTAAGTGGGGAGCGGCATAAAGGGAAGCCTTTGAAGGCATCAAGGAGCACTTAACCAAGCTCCCAACAATGATCAGCCCTAAGAAAAACTACAGCTGTACATCTCCGCTTCAATTCAGACAATCGCAGCTATTCTCCTAGTAGAAATGCTGAAGCAATAGAGGCTAGTATACTTCGTGAGACACGTACTGACCGAGGCCAAGCAGTGGTACCCGTCGGTAGAAAAGTTGGCTTTTGCAGTGGTAACGAATCAAGGAAGCTGAAACCTTACTTCGACGCACACACAATTCAAATCCTCACAAATCATCCACTAGAGAAAGCATTGCAAAAAATGGATGTATCAGGAAGACTCTTGAAATGGGCTATTGAGCTCTCTGAGTACGAGTTCGAGGTCAAGCCTAGGGCAGCTATCAAAGCGCAAGCCTTGGAAGACTTCATAGTGGAAGCCTCTTATAAGGAGAAAGAGGATGACATAGGAGTCTAGAAAGTGGCAGTCAACAGGGAGTGGGGCAGGAGTCATAATAACATAGCCAGAAGGCAATGTACTTGAATATGCCATCGAGTTCGAATTCGAGGCATCAAACAACGAGGCAGAGTACGAGGCAACTTTGGCAGGCCTACGTATGAGCATCGTAGCAGGAGCTAGGGAGGTCCACCTGCAGAATGACTCCCAATTAGTTGCCCGTCAGCTAAAGGGGAAGTATGAGATGAGGGATCCCACGATGTTGAAATATGCGACCAAAATAAAGGCGCTGGCAGCTCAGCTAATACACTTCCAGATAGACTTGGTCCCTAGAGCGGCAAATTCCAAAGCTGATGCATTGTCAAAACTAGCTAGTTCCACCCTACAGAGCCTTACAAGGACAGTCATGGTGGAAAACCTAGAGGAAAGCAGTATTGTAGAAAAAGAACAGGTGAACTGCATTGGGCAACAACGAGCATGGTTCACAGACATACTGGCATACAAGATTCATGGCTCGCTGCTAGATGATGAGATGCAAGCTAAGAAAGTCAAGAGGGACGCCAACTGATACGTGGTAATGAATGGGGAGCTCAATAAGAAGGGCTTCTCAAAGCCACTGCTAAGGTGTATCCCAGAGTAGGAGCAGGAGAAAATCATGGAAGAAGCACATTAAGGAATATGCGCCAACCTCATTGGTGGCAAAGCCTTGGGAGTAGAAGTGCTCAAGAGGGGCGCATATTGGCCAACACTAACACAGGATATGTTAGCATATGAGAAAAAGTGCGAAAAATGCCAAAATTACTCTCCAGCCAGCAAACAATCTGTCAGCCCAATCCCGTTTGCTCAGTGGGGAATGGACATATTGGGACCTTTCTCCAATGGGTCAGGCAGGAAGTACCTCATAGTAGCAGTAGATTATTTCACCTAGTGGATAGAAGCTGAGCCCACCAATTACATAAAGGCAGTCCAAGTGAGAACATTCAAATGGAAAAGCATCATCACAAGGTTCGGAGTGCCGCACTGCATAGTCTTTAATCACGGGTGCCAGTTTAACTGCGACACCATCTAAGATTCATCTAAGATTACCCGGAGGAAATGGGCACCAAGTATGCAAGTGCCTCAGTTTTCCACCCACGGAGTAATGGCCAAGTTGAGGCGGCGAACAAGCTGATCCTAATAGCTCTATAGAGGAAGCTGGAGGAGCACAAAGGCCTATGGGCTGATCTAGTCCTAGAGGTGTTTTGGGAAAATAGAACCACAGAGAGAATCTACTGGAAAAAGCCCCTTCACCCTGGCGTACGGGGCCGACGCAGTCGTTCTAGTAGAAATGCAAATCCCGAGCCTGAGGATATAACATTACGAACAACAAGAAAATGAGAATCACATGCTTGAAGAGCTGGACCTTCTGCCAGAAATGAGGCTAAAAGAAGCCCTCAAGCTGGTAGCCCAAAAGTGCAGAATTTCTAAGGCTTTCAACAATAGAGTCAAGCACCGAGAGCTACTGCCAAGGGACCTAGTACTCAAAAGGACAGCAGCGGTGGGAAGAGAAAACCAGCAGGGAAAGCTATCAGCCAATTAGAAGGGCCCCTTCATCATCCTTGCATATTAAGAAGGTGAGGTCTTAAGGAATAGTTTCAATGCTGATGTGTTGAAGAAATATTTTGTTTAATAAGCAAAAGGTCGAACAGAAATTGTAAAACTTTACTTTGATTTTTCAAAGAACTATGTTTAGTCCAAGTCATGTTAATTAAGGCATTTTAAGCCATATCAATTTAATGAAATACGAGCCTCTACGTGAGGAGTATATTGCGTAAATTTGTTTTAAGTATATTATGATTTAGCATTACAAACTAACATGCAGAAACCATATGAGTGCTAAAAGCATAAAGCACTGTAACATGACATAACAAAACAGCAGTGGGCGTAAAAAGAACAGCTCACCCCAAAGTTTACCTCGCCCGCTCAAAGGTAAACAGGGCACCACCTCGGGGACGCCTGAGGGGGAGGCCTGACACATTTAACTTGAGTGGGGAGGGGCAAAAGAAATGCAAAAAGTTGAGCTAAGTGGGAAACACTAAGGTCCTCTTAGTCCCATCCAGCTCACTTCGTTGAAGGGGAGAAGAGTAGGAGGACAAGTGATTAGCCCCTAGAAAGATAAGTAGAAGGCACAAAATAATAAGTCGCAGCAAAATAAGCAGAATGACATAAAAAATCGCAGCGAAACAAGTTGAACGACACACAGCAAGCAGCCAAAAAGTTGGTTGACTAAGTCACGGTAAAACAGGTTGCAGTCAAGTAAACTAAGTAATATGCAAGCAAGTCTCCATAAAAATCAAGTAGAGTACATAATGCACAAGCAGCCAGCGCAACAAAACAAACACACAGACTATAAGGCAATTAATGGAGCGAAATACAAGAAAGATAATCAAATACATACAATTATAAGTTGAACCCGTGCCAAGTAAACATTCAGCAATAAAGCCATAATATCTGCAAAAAAAGAACACTCGTCTACCAGGACAAGGAAACATTCAGCAAAATAAATTGGTAAAACATAAGTTCAGATTAAGCTGGACAAACCCAGAAGCAAACGACTAAGTGTTTTGAGGAGACACAAAAAAAGAAAAACATAATCTTTGGCGGCTATACACCCCAATGATAGTAACAAAAACTACTTAGTTACCACAGATCTGGGTTAGGGAAACTCAAAGGAACCGCAAGAGTAGGAAGGTGACATCCACCAAAACCTTTATTGCCCATCTGCCAAGGTCTCCACCCCAATAGCTGCAGCAACGTCAGGGCACAAGGGTACCTCCAAGTTCAACACATCATGGCCAGGACATAGCAGTTGGCAATGCGAGGGGTGGTCAGTTAGCAAATCAAACAAGCCAGCCTCTCCAGCAGCATCCACCTTAGCCCAAAAAGTATTAAAACGAGTCTGCTACTCCTCACCCTCGCCATACAAGCTACTCACGCAGCGGGTTGCAGCCTCCCAGCCTTCATCATGGCGATCAACCAACAGCTTGGCAAAGACGGGAGAAAGCACAAAGGTCTTTAGAGCCTCCTTCCTGGTAGCTTCCAACACAGTCACATGCCAAGCACGCAAGTTAGCAGTCTCCGCCTGAGAAGTCCGTAACTGCTCCTCGCAATCCGCTAGCTTGGTCTGAGTAAGTTGAAATTCTCCGTAGGGCCTTTGCCCTCTCTTTTAGGGGAGTCACCTCACCGGCCATTGCATCCCTCTCAAAACAAGCCTGCTGGACCTCCAAATTCTTCTAAGTAAGGGTCGGACCTTGATTATGATATTCCTTCTCCACTATAAGCAAGGCATTGGATAAATTTCCAATAAGCTACAGGTGAACGAAAAAGAAAAAGTGTAAGTCCGGCTGAAGCCAAAAAGGGGCAAAAAAAGCCAAGGCATAAACAGGAAAATAAGAAGAACGAAGAAACCTAAACTAAGGAAGAAAAGACTGAAAGGAAAAGCTGACCTTTTGCAAGTCATGACACGCAGTGGGCACAGGAAGGCTGACCGATCTGCGGGAAGAATCAGCAGGGAGACGAACTCACGATACCCCAAGGTGCCACCATCTAAGGGTCGTCCACGAACTGGGATCCCAGGGCGGAAAGGTGCATCCTTAAATCCAGTAGGAAACGCTAGGGGACGGAGACTGACATCAATAGGTACCTCAAAAAACTTTATGGGCCCAGTGGGGCGAAAGGTGCCGCCTGCAGAAATCGAGGTCGCAGAAAGCGTATTCTCAAAGGTGTCACCCAGAATTTGGTGAACACAACGGTTAAGTTCACTAGAGTTTTGAGTGTCAGTCCTCCTGCCAGCGTTTCCACTAGGAAGTCCAGTATTGGTAGAGTGAGAAGCGAATGGATCAAGACCAGAGGAGGTGCGAGCCTTCTTTGCAGCAGGCTCATCAGCGTTGGCATGGGGGGAAATCACAAGGTCATCCTCCAAATCTATAATTGGTTGATCTTGCTTATGAGCACCCCCAACCTGAGAATGCCCACCCCTGCTAGCACTGCGTAGGTGCCCTCGCATTCTAGAAGGGCGTGGTGGAAACTTAGGAAGCTCCATGGTGGTCTCATCAGAAAGCTAAAAATCAAACGCATTAACAGAAGGACCAGTAATGTCCTTAGCAACAGTAGAAGTATCGGTATTAGTAGGAAAGAGCAGAACATGCTCAGCAGTAGTAGGATTTGTACCCGTAGCAGTAGCAGGCTGCTTCTTAAAAGAAGCATCCTGCGCCACTAACGCCTCAGACCCTGCAGCAACTCCCCGGGTATCGAGCCGACTCTCAACAGTAGAAGAGAAGGGATCAGCACAAATGGACCCGACACGGTCAGCAGCTGTCACAGTACAAAAGACACCCCGCAAGACGCACCTCATTCTTCAAAGAACCAGCATACACCTCTAGAGTGTCAAAAAGCTCTCGGGATTATCAGGGGTGGTAGTTAAGGGATCCTTCCAATTGTCATCCAGCCCGAGAATGCGCTTGTCCAGTTTATCATAACCTGAAAAAAAGAGATCAAGAGACAAAATAGTGTAAGAGCCAAAAAAAAGAGAAGAGGAAGAAGGACGTTCATAGAAAACGTGTAACAAAGAAAAGCAAAGCTTACCCGCCTCATGTGTATAGCATAAACGCATGGCAGAGAGTTGTTCGTTGCCCACAACATGGGCAACAAGACCTTAGGAAACTTCGCATCCCCATCCCCGCTCCCTACAGAGCGTTAAAAGCTTCAGTCTCACGAGTAGGCTCAGCGGGGGAGATAGTAACTCAAGCCATGTTGGTGCGAATCTCTCGAAGTTGCGCGACACAACCAAATTGAAAGGCACCTTCAACTAGAAGAACTTACCAGTCCAGTCCCGAAAGCGACCAAGCTTAGGGTAGAAAAAAACTCTTCCCTCCTTAGGTGCCACATAATACCACCCAGACTTTGTCCTAGAAGCAGAACTTTTCAGGATCATTAAAGACTTGAACAAGTGTAGGGACTCAGTGTATCTCCGAAATCGCAGAAACCACAGAAGGCATATCAAGGTATGTAGAGAAGCAGGATGCAGCAAATCAATGTAGAGGTTGAAGGCGCGGAATACTTTCTCCAGGGTAGGGTCAAGAGGGAACCTCAAGCCCAAGTCCAGCTGTGAAGTAAACACATCAATGTGGCCTGAAGGGGGAGCGAATAAACTCGCACCTTCAGCAGGAAGAACAAGCTCGTAACCTCGACCAAAGTCATAAAACTTCTGTCCCACAGAAGCGAGGTTCAACCTCTGGGCGTAAGCAGTTGGAATCCAGCACGTAGTTCTTCTTACCATGGCACTTGTCATCTAAAAAGAAATCGGTTTTGCCTTCCTCTATGGGCTCAACAACATAGGTAGGCTGACAAACATAAAAGGCGCGCTCACTAGGAGACTCGACCATTCTCTCCGAGGTGGCAGCCGGAGAAGGAGACATCGAAGCCGTAACAACGTTCCTGCCACGTACTACATAATGGTCAAATCGATGCATGTCAGCCATGTGATCAAGCCAAGCAATGAACATGGGGGATGGGGCTAACAAAGGAAACATTAGGGGGATTAGCCTTGACCATGTCAGCCAAAATCTAATGGCGCATCGCGCGCCTCCTCAAACGGGTGAGATGGGGCACGAGCACCCCATCCTGGATAAGTTCCCTCTCACAATAAGGGTTGAAAAGTCAGGACGAGGGCCAGTCAAAAAAGGGTGGAACGCGTTGCTTTCAACAGGGCGACTACTACCAGGAGAAAAGAAGCCATGGCGATACCCGCCCTGCTCGCAACAGGGGGACGGTCAAAAGGCATATTCATTTAAGTAGGAAGGGGGGAGGAAAAAGGAGAAGTAAAAAGAGTGTGCGCAGAACGCTCACCTTAGCGAGAGGACTCGGAAGAAGAAGAGTCCGACTCATTGGCCACTCGGGGCTCACTCATATTCTGACTATCAAAAGCGTTAGACATTCTAAAATCTACAAAGATAAAAAAGCCCCCAACACTACTACAATTTTAATCAACTGCAACGGTAAAAAAAGAGCTAACGCAACGATCCTTTTGTTACCGTTGCATTAGACAAGCCTATTGCAACGGCTTATACTTCATTACTTCAAAAATGGAGCTAACACAACGGTTTTAATAGGCCGTTGCAATAGGACTGCTAATATAACGGTTGACTGGGCTATTGTCACGGCACTAGTTTTGAATTTGAAAAGCGCTGAAATTTTAATAATTCCCGCTTTATGAGTTTCCCAAATTTGAAGCTGTCCACACGTTTTTTAACCAATAAAAAAGAAATTAAACAAAACAAGTTCCTTTCATTTCTAATCACTTTTGGCATGCTAGGGTTCTCCCTTGCTGCTCTAATACAAGCTGAGGAAGAGAGCGAGAACCGGGAATTGATTGCTTTAATTACGAAGCAATTGCTTCAATTACGATGTAATCGGGAGTAATTAACCCAATCACTCCCTTTTCAAAAGTATTCCCAATTGCTTCTCTGATTTTCACAGATAAATTTACATTTCAGTCGGAAGGCGGGGAATGCTTAGACTAAGGTGAACGACGGCTCTTAGGCCATGACGAATGACTACATTGAAGTTCAGGTAAACGACAATATATGTTCATCAGGCCATGGTGTAAGTCAATTCCTTTAATTTTTTGTTGTCTGAATAATGTAATTGGGGTTCTAATTCCATTCATCTATCCCTAAATTTATGTAATTAAGGTTTTAATTTTTCTCATACTTTTGTTTAATTCACCTATAAGAGTGACAATATAAGTTCTTTAGTCGTTCATTTTCTCTTCAATTTGCAGAATTGAATGGTATGCCTATAAGATTTCACAATTGGTATTACTTGTTAATGACCTATTAAAAAGAGGTGTTATTGTTAAATGTCCTTTTCAGAATTTTAATGTTATTTGCTTGAATTTTGATATGGATTATTGTTTTATTGATGGGTTTAGTGGGTTTTTTATTTTCCTGTTGGAATTATTCTGTTCCTGCTGAGTTGATTTCGTGGTGGTTGTAGCTAGACTGCCTTGTTTGATTTAATTTAGTATTCAAATTATGTATAGAGATTTACTTTAATCAATTTGTAGCTTACATTAAATTGTGTTGTAGTCAATCACAATTTAAATGATTATAAGAGTAACTGAAGTAAAGTTGGCATATCTAACTTCAAATAGGTTGTCACTTGGATGTGATTTTTAGTGTAGAAAGAAAATCATGGGGAATAGAAGCCATCCATGTCTTAGGTCCTTAAATCCTTGTTATGATTATTATACTCATAAATTGTCGAATTTGGATGCCTCATAAGAGATGAGTGCTGCACTGACTAGATATTAAGATCGACATCTTATATAGGACTAGACAGAAGCATTATTTATATGAGTTGCTTGTGTATCTTATTTTTTATGTAAATATTTATTTTCGTTAATCTGCTATCTGCTGCATTATTAGTTGCTTGTGCATTTTAGTACCTTTTGAAAGTAGACAGTTGAAAGTGTGGGAAAACATTACAA
Source organism: Chenopodium berlandieri (assembly GCA_034703905.1). Taxonomy (NCBI): domain Eukaryota; kingdom Viridiplantae; phylum Streptophyta; class Magnoliopsida; order Caryophyllales; family Amaranthaceae; genus Chenopodium; species Chenopodium berlandieri. The sequence goes on from CM068278.1 coordinate 31,158,528, forward strand.
AGTGAACTAATAAAATTAAATATTTAGCACACTTAATTGTTAAACGTCTTGTTACTTATCCTGTAGCTATTATGCTATGTCTACTAAAAGATGAATTTTCTATTAAATTAGATACTATTTTCCATCCAGTGATAGAACATTATGTTAGCATGTCATAGAACTAATTCATGGGGAATAGAAGCATCTCCAAAATTTACAACTAATTCACCAAATAAATTACAGAAACAAAATATAGAAAAATTACCCAAAATATTAAATCAAAATCAATTCATTCAGAAAATAATTAAAGAGAAAGAAAAGATGAAGAGGGGAGAGAGAAAGACAAACCTTTGAACCAAAAGAGACTGTACCGATTCTTCAAAGCAGGGGAATGACAAGCTGATTGCCGGCGATGCTGCGTGCATGCGACAAGTGGTGATGAGGGATGTGTGCGGCGGCGAAGATGTTAGCGGTATCGGGGCTGAGATGAGGATAGAGAATGGGTGAAGAAGTGTGAGTGTTAGTAATGGAAGTGCAAAGGGGGGAGATGGTTGTGGAAGAGGAGGAATAAGAAGGTTGGAGGCTGGAAGCAAGGCAGGGTTTTCAAGGAAGAGAGAGATAAAAAAAAATCTATAAAGGAGTGGGTTGGGGCGTTGGGGTAAAGGTAATTAAAGAGAAAATGATAAAGAAAAAAAAAATTTAGCGTGAAAAACTGAAAAAAAAAACAAGAGACCGCCTAACTTGAATAAGTGGTCTAAGGTGTTTGGTCTAGAGAACGCTTTTTTAAGAAGAAAGGTCTCTCTATTTTTATATTAGAAAAATAAAAATTAAGAGAGACCGGTTATCTTTTATAAAGGGTCTTTATTAAGTTTCAAGAGACCCGTTATTTGTGATATTGGGTCTCTTGTAACAAAGAGACCCTTTATTGAAATAAACGATCTCTTATCTTGGATCTCTTTGGCCATTTTTATAGTAGTGAGGAAAAGCACAATTACAAATTAGTTTTCCTTTATTTGATTGCATACAAAAAAAGTTTAAGAAAAATAAAAAACAGGAGTGGAAATGTAAGGATGAATAAGAGGGAAATAAAAAAGGTGGTAAAGTGAAGAGAGGAAATTGTGGCTTCTCTTGTTTTGTGCAGGAAAATAATTTCCATCATTAAAGATAGGGAAATAAAATGTATGCACTACGGTTCAAATTTCAGGCCTCAAACAATGAGGCGGAATACGAAGCCCTGCTGGCTGGAATCCGCATTTGTAAGGCAGCAGGGGCAACCAAAGTTGACTCCTACTCTGATTCTCAATTGGTCGTTAGCCAGTATGAAGGTACATATGAGGCTGGGACACTCGAAGGGTTCACTTTGAGCCAAGTGCGCATGTCTGGTAACAACCAGGCGGATGCCTTGTCCAAATTAGCATTTTCTGCCTGTTGTGATACGCCTCGGTCAGTCTTTTGGGAAGTTCTCGAAAAAAAATATTTATGAAGAGCCCATTGGAACTCTGGACCGAAGCTCTACCTGGATAGATGGCATCCGGGCTTACTTGACAGACGGCACGCTCCCTAATTTCCCACAGGAGGCAGGCGTCATGAAAAAGAGAGCGGCAAACTTCGAGATGAGAAACGGAGAACTCTTCAAGGCGGGGTTTCTGAAGCCCCTTCTGAAGTGTGTTACCCCAGAAAAAGGGAAGGAAGTTCTCGAAGAATTGTATGCGGGGTACTGCGCCTCCCACATAGGCGGCAGATCCCTAGCCGTCAGAGCTAGGCAACACTACTTTTGGCCTACCTTTGAGGCAGGCGCCAAAGAGCTGGTGAAGAAATATGACAAATGTAAGAAATTTGGCAAACTTATTCACCGCCCGGCTACTGATCTGACGGCCATCCACAGTCCAGTCCCGTTTGCAAAATGGGGCATGGACATTTTAGGTCCTTATACGCCTGCTCCAGGCGGAAAACGTTACATTCTAGTGGCTGTGGTTTACTTCACCAAGTGGGTGGAGGCGGAGGCGGTCAAAAACATCAAGACTAAGGATGTCATCTCTTTCATTTAGAAGAACATCATCACCCGGTTTGGGGTGCCTATGTCTATGGTGTTTGATAATGACTCTCAGTTGGAGACGCCTCAACTCAAGACTTGGTTGGGGGATCAAGGGATCTCCAACTGTTTTGCATCAGTCGGCCGACCCCAAGCAAACGGCCAGGTTGAAGCCTTCAACAAACTCATCTCAGACGGCATAAAAAAGAAAATTGAAAGAGCCGGTGGTTTATGGGCAGAAGAATTAATTCATGTCCTATGGGCCATCCAGACAACAGCTAAACGATCAACCGGGGAAACCCCACTTCTCATGGTTTACGGTGCTGAAGTCGTCTTGCCCATCGAACATTACGAGCCTACCCTCAGAGTAATGCTTTATGATGAGGAAACAAATTGGGAGGCCATGCGTCTGGCTTTGGACTCTCTCCCAGAACGCAGGGGCAATGCCGCCTTGCGTCATGAGATATACCGTCTGAGAATGACAAGATCCTGCAACAAGAAAGTGCACAAGCGCCCTTTGAAAGTTGGCGACTTTGTGTTACGAAAAATGGAGGCAACCGGTAGGGCCAATGAGCTTGGAAAGCTGACTCCAAATTGGGAAGGCCCCTACCGGATCTATGAGGAAGTTAGAAAACGGCACCTACCGCCTGGAAACCCCAGACGGCAGGCGCCTGCCTAGGACTTGGAATGTAGACAATTTGAAAAAGTACTACTTCTGAGTTGTAAAATTTTGTAAGCAAAAAGTCTATTAATGAGAAATCGCTTTTTGTTTTTAATTATGTCTTCCTTTTTCAAGTTTTAAGGCCGTCTGAGAAATACACAGGCGGCCTAATTGGTGAAGTATCTAAGTTTGATACTTAGTAGTCAATTCAGCGTTCATTTTACATGAGGCCACTAGCCGGATAACTGAACTAGGCACAAAACCGCTTAGTGGCTATACAACCGGTCTCTACCAAGACAAGAGGCCAATGGCCGGATGGCTGTCTGTTTTATAAAATTGCCTGTCCCAACATGGACAAAGGCGTCCGGTGATGAGTGTCATTTATGGCACTCATTTGGCCTCTTTTTAGGATGATATTCATGCTATTTTATAGCCCTTTTCCTTAGCATTTCCTTAATTTTGTTTTTTATTTCGTTAGTTTGTGCTTTCCGTAGTTAGTTTCCTTGTTTTGTGCATTTCTTTGTTTATTTGTTCTTTTTCCCTTTTATTTGTTTGTTTTCGTTTGTTTTTAGATTATAATCGTGTTTCCAAGGAATCCCGAGCCTTCCTCTTATATTTCTCATCAACTTTGATGCCTCATGTTCGCCTTTTGGAACTTCAAGTTTAAAGGAACGCAAGAGCAAGTCAAGAGATCGGTGCACGTATGCGGTGGGGCGTCATCTTTGCCATGAACCCACATTTTGATTATTTTGACCTGCTTCAACTGATGCTGTTTGAGCACTTTGACTGTCATTCTGATTTTGTTGCTCATCCTCACGAACTTCGTCGAGTTCGATTTTCCTCCCACTTGTCATTTTGGAAAGGTGTTCCTTCTCCAAAAAGACACCATCGTGAGCAACAAACACTTTGTTCTCTGATTTGTTGTAGAAGTAATACCCTTTGGTTTCTTTTGGGTAGCCCACAAAGTAAACCTTGTCAGATTTGGGATGAAGTTTGTTAGAACTCGATTTCTTGACATATGCTTCGCATCCCCATATCTTTAGAAAAGACAACCAAGGAGGTGTCTTCGTCCATAATTCATATGGAGTCTTTTATACCGCTTTTGATGGTGCACGGTTCAGTGTTAGTGTCACAGTTAGAAGTGCGTGTCCCCAGAAAGAGATAGGAAGATCACTAAGACCCATTGTTGATCGTACCATGTCCAACAAGGTCCGATTTCTCCTTTCGGATACTCCGTTCCATTGTGGAGTTCCTGGAGGTGTCAATTATGAAAGTATACTCTTTTCTTTCAGATGGTCATCGAATTCTTGGCTCAAGTATTCACCACCTCGATCCGATTGAAGGGCTTTGATTTTCTTGCCAAGCTGATTTTCAACTTCACTCTAAAATTCTTTGAACTTTTCAAACGATTCAGATTTATGTGACATTAGGTAGACATAACCATATCTACTATAGTCATCTGTGAAGGTGATAAAATATCGGTGTCCATTTCTTATGGTGGAGCTCATTGGTCCACATACATCAGTGTGTATTAGACCTAATAAGTCTCCTGCCGTTTTCTCCCAACTTGAAGAATGGCTATTTAATCATCTTGCCTAATAAACATCCCTCGCAATTCTCAAACGATTCTAAATCGAAAGAGTCAAGAACACTGACAAGGGTTAAATCGGTCGCTACAATCTAACTCTCAATCAAACAATACTTATACGAACACCCTATAACCAAGTACAATGGCAAATAAAGGTTCGGTCCACGAGGAACGAGAGTAATTGCAAATCAATCTTAAACCTAAGCTAGTTCGAAATTAATGGAAGAGTGGTGTTCTAAAATACTACTAATAAGATGGAATAATTCAATAAACTAAGACACTAGGGAGAACGGGAATTCACCAAACCATCGGTAACTACGCAACAAGGAATCACAGAGACAAATGGGATATGCAAAGACTATATGTCTGATCAATATCATGTGATAGGAAGACAACGGGCAAAACTAAGCTTGGATTTCTCATGCACTCAACATTACTCGATACATAATCAAACCACATTCAATAATGAAATACTCAATTCACAATCTCTTGTTCAAATCAAGGATATCATGTAATCAAATTCAAGATTCTAGGTTAGCTACTCCTATTATAATGAATTAACATGCAATCGCATATAATCAATTTAATCACAATCCGTTTATCAAAATCAATCCTCAATTACATAGATTACCTAGGCCGGGTTTCATCCCGAAACCCTAGCTAGGAAACTACTCACACATATTCATAATCAAAGCAATAATGAATTCCAAAAGCATAATAGACATAACACATGAATTCTGATTAAGGAATAATAAAGCTTGATTAATAAACAAGAATGAATAATACCAATTGTATTGATGCGAATCAATGGAAAAGTTCAGAACTTTGATATCCGTCGTCAATGAATAACACAAAGATTCTTCACAAATCTTGCTTCAAATCAATCCAATAAAACTAAAATCGCTAGAAATATCTCTAAGAAAACTAATGAATCTCTAATACTAAGAACGTTCTCCAATAACTCTCTACAAAGGCTCTCAAAAACTATCTAAAAACTGTCTGTCAAATCCTCTTAAAGTCGGGCCTTATATACGTCTTCTAATTCGGAGAAGTCAAGCGCGCAGTTAACCCTGGATCAGCACGGCCGTGCTGTATTTGGCACGGCCGTGCTAGCTTGTCAGTAAGTAAACCGGGTTTCTTCTTCAATTTGGCACGGCCGTGCTATATATGGCACGGCCGTGCAGCTTCCTGGCACGGCCGTGCCAAAAATGACACGGCCGTGCTGAATATGATCTACCACGGGGCTCATACTGAAGCTGACACGGGCACGGGCAACATCTGGCACGGCCGTGCTAATGGCCTGCACGGCCGTGCTGGTGCGTGGATACTGACACGGCCGTGCTATTGGCTTGCACGGCCGTGCTGCCTTGCCTGGGGTTGCTTTCTTATAGGCCAGCACGGGTGTGCCTATGGTAACACGGCCGTTCTGCCTGTGCTATGTAATCAATGCACGACACTTGAACTTCCCTAACTCCTCGGACTTCGGTCAAGGCTAGCTCGGTTACGCATCAAGGGCTCGGGATCTGATTAAACTCGGTTGATATTACCTGAAAACACATCAAAAACAAACCGAAAACCCGTGAAGCACGTAGAATGGGGAACGTAAGCATAACAAGGCAATAATCGGCCAAAACGGCCCCAAATACATCCAAAATCATCCTAAAATATGCTCTAAAGCGCGCCCTAAAGTGCGCTTGTCAAACACCTTCCTGTAGAAGTCTCTTGATGCGTTTGATGTTAATGTGGCCAAGACGACAATGCCACAAGTAAGTTTGGTTTGACTCCATGGTCTTAGCTCTTTTGTTAGTATTATTCATATTATAAACTTGTTTGTCTAAATCAAGCACATAAAGACCATTTGTTAGAATGTGCAAAATACCATCTAAAACATTATCGAGATAAAACGAACATTCATTGTCTTTTACTCGAAATTCAAAATCCTTAGCGTCCAACGCTGAAATTTAAATGATGTTTTTGGTAATGTTAGGAACATAATAAACATTATCTAGTTCCAAAATTAGCGCGGTGGGCAAAGACAAACTGAGAGTTCCTACGGATACGACACTAATTCTGGCTCCATTGCCGACCCGGAGTTCAACCTCTCCCTTCTCTAGCCTTCTAGCGTTCCTTAGTCCCTGAGAATTGGAACAAAGGTGTGAGTCACATGCGGTATCTAATACCCATGATGCTAAGCTAGTGAAGTTAAAGTCTATAACGAATATACCTGATTCAGAAGTAACGGTTCCGTTCTTCTTTTCTTCCTTGAACTTGAAGCAACATCTCTTCTAATGTCCCTTCTTTTTACAGTAGAAACATTCGGAATCAGATTTAGAAGACGCTGCCTTCTTGTCTTTGTTATCCTTGGTAGCTTTAGACTTAAGCGAAAAGGTTTTCTTTTTTCCCTTCCCCTTAAATCTTTTCTTCTTATTACCTGAGAATTTGAATCTCATCCTTTTTAATCATGAGCATATCATGCTTCCCCTCATCCTTGAGCATTTACTCTGCTTGCTTCAACATACCATGAAGCTCGGTGAGGGTTTTCTCCATGTTGTGGATAATATAGTTCATCTTAAACTGATCATAGCCTTTGTGCAGCGACTGGAGAATGATGTCAATTGCCATCTCGGTTGAATACCCCGCATCAAGCCTTCCCATGTTCTCAAAGAATCCTATCATTTTAAGTACATGTGGGCTGACTGGCTCTCCTTTCTTGAGCTTGCTCTCAAGGATCTGCCTGTGGGTTTCAAACCTTTCAGTTCGGGCCTACTCTTGGAACATATTCTGCAGTTCAGAAATGATCTCAAAAGCTGTCTCCTTCTCAAAGAAAGTCTTTTGAAGTTCAGGAGACATTGTGGCTAACATGATGCATTTGACATCTCGATTGACACTTTGCCATCGATTTAGGGCAGCCTGAGTCACCTCCTCATTGGGAGCCTCGGGCATTTCCTCATCAAGGACATATTCCTTTTGCTCTTGCATGACAACAATTTGCAAGTTCCTTTGCCAATCAAGAAAATTTGGCCCACTCAACTTCTCCTTGTCGAGAATTGAGCCTAACGAGAATTGGTTGTTTGAGTTATTTGAAGACATGATTCTACAATTGAAAGAATTTGAAATGAAAAACCATTCATAATACTTTAAATAAGATTGAATTCATGCATTTTTAATCAAACTTATTTAAAACGTCTTATTCACACATTTAAAGTTGTCCCCATTTTGGGTGAGAATAAGTCGAGCCAAGATCCGAAGAAACAAAGAGTGGTTAAGCATGCTTTGGCTTGTCTTAACACTCAATCTTCTAAGGTAAGCAACGCTTTGCTAATGGCTCAAAGCCACTCTTGGCTGAATAAATCGTCACATCTAATGCTATCTCAACAATTTATTCACTTTGCCACGACATGTTAGGACTCCATCACTCATATAGTTGAGTACAACTAAAACCAACTTGCATACTCGGTACGCCTTACGTTCCTTGGAGAGGTAGTGATGCCTCGCTTTGGCGTAGCCCACAACTACCCTCGTTCGGTTGGTAAGTGTTGTTTTGGAATGGCAAGTTTTACTCAATATTTAGGGACCTAGGGTTTCTATGTTGGTTGATTTAAGTGAACTTAATGAATCATCACAACATTCGAAATCCTAAACATGCATCTAACATATAATTCATATACATAAACACACATATATATATCGAAAAACATAAATAGAGATGCATTTGGCAACTAGCATGACCCCTTGAGATCTTGAAATCTTCAAAAGGTCATCATTTGCAGTTTCATGGCTTCGTCTTCCAAGACTTGACCAAAATTAAATACAATTACTAGTATCTACGATTAGGACTAATCTAAATATTAAGGTACAAAAATACTCAATGGTTCGCAGGCCGTATTTTGATTAACAAAAATACATCACGGATCGCAGTCCGTATTTTCTATCCTAATCGGGCTCCACTAGTTGCCATTTCATAAAACCTGTGAAAGAATATACATTTCATTCATCCATTCACTATCTGTGAATGGCCCATCCATTTTACAACGATAAACAAGTAACAATGCATAAACATGTGTGAACTAGTAACTAATCTAGGAGGTTAATCCAATTAACACTCCTAATTAAAACTAGTCAAAGTTGTTTTAACCGGTTATGTAAATAAGCGCAATTAATATTTTAAGCTCCCACTAAGTTCCGCATCCAACTCAATTAATCCAATTAATTAAGCCGGTAAAACCCAAAATTTGTAAAAATAAATTTTGCCAATGCCGCTCAAAACCCGAAGCCTAGCCTCCAAAATTTATTAAAGTAATTAAAACCAACATAGACTAATAAAATAATTAAAACCACAATTTAAGCAAAAATACGTAGTCCAAAATGTTTAAGTGCCTAGCACTAAGACATGGAGTGCTCACATTCCGCACAACCGTTTAATGCTCAATGAACGTGGGAGTGGGCCCGATGTCGCTAAGAGTTACACCGCCCACATCGGCGAACTTTCACACATCAATAACGTGGCCCTTGGTGGCCATTTACGAACTCATTGCACTACATTGCTTCACAAGCAACGTCTACGCATATTCCCTTTTACACAACGCATGCACCAAGACCAAGCACACCATGCTCGTGCACCACGCACCACGCACCATAGCAACCCCATACACCAGGCACCACAGCACGCACGCACCATCAAGGCAGCGTGCTGCTGCTGTGATGTTGCTGCTATGAGGCCGTGCGCACCTAGCCACGGCTTGGCTGCCCGCATCTTCAAGGAAGCCCCTGGCAGCCACATAAGGGCTGCTACGCTAGACCTTGCAAGCCTGACCCATGACCCAAAATTGACCCGAAAACCGAATTGACCCGACCTGACCCATACTCGACCTGATGTGGAGTTGACCCGAACCTGACCTGAAACCCGAAGTTGACCCGACCCGATTATACCCGACCCAATGTTGACCCGATACCCAAATTGACCCGACTCGAAATTGACCCGTTACTCGAAATGACCCGACCCGAAATTGACCCGTTACCCGAAATGACCCGACCCGAAATTGACCCGTTACCCGAAATGACCCGACCCGAAATTGACCCATTACCCGAAATGACTCGACCCGAAGTGACCCGACCCGAAGTTGACCTGATATCCAAAATGACCCGACCCAAAGTGACCCGACCCGAATTTGACCCGATACCCGAAATGACCCGACCATAATCGACCTGATAACCGAATCAACTTGGCCTGGATTTAACCCGAATTAGCATAGGACAGCCGACAACCTATGAAGTAACCTATACTGAAGACATGCCTTAAACTGAATTAAACAATCTTATTATGATTTTGACTCGTTATAAATAAACGGAATTAGATTGATTGAATAGGTTTTAACAATAAGCTAATAATACCTTAATGGTGTTAATTTGCTTTATTATTACTCAAATCATACAAAAACATCATCTTACATAATAACATGTTTTTTTTTAATTCATAAATAGTTCCACCTAATTAGAAACTGACGCTTATTGTTATCAGCTCGTCTTGTGTGTGGCTAGCCACACCGTGTGACCACTTACAAAAGAATAAAGTAACCCCTATAACACTGGCTAAGTAACCCCTATAATACTGACAAGTAAGCCCTATTACTAACACTAACTGAGTAACCCCATAATACTGACCAAGTAACCCCTTTACACTGACCAAGTAACCCCTATTACACTGACTAAGTAACCCTTGCCACACGGTGTGACCAACCACAATGATATTAACACAAACAACTATATTTCCTTTTTTAAGAAAAAAAAAACTAATAATTAATCCGTATAAAAATTATAAATCTACTAATTTCAGCTTAATTGCTTGACTCAAATTATCGACCCGAAATGACCCGACCCAAAGTCAATCTGACCCTAACTTGACCTGACCCGATCTTGTCCCCACCAAAACTTGACCTGATGTATGGACTTAAAATCTAACCTGACTCGAAATGACCCGACCCGAAGTTGACCTGACCCGAACTTGACCCGACCCTAACTCGACCTGACACAAAGTTGACTCGAAGTATTGACCTGAAACCCGACCCGACCAGATAATTTATTGACCCAAACTTGACCCGAAATCCGAAATGACCCGACCCGACCCAAACCCAACCCGAACATTTGCTGACCTGAATTTAACCCGACCCAGAATGACCCGACCCATACCCGACCCGAATGACCCGTTTGCCAGGTCTAGCTACGCAGCCCGGCTAGCCTAGGGTGCTTATACCTTGATTTGCGTGCCATAGCCACGGGACTTTGATCCCAAAATTTTCCGTCACATTTTAATTAATTCTAAATTAATTTTAGAACTAATTTATTGAGCAAAATGAAAAATTTAAACAAGTCTAACTTAAAATAAAATTTTCAAAGTGCATCTAACCAAAATAATTCCCAAGAACCATTCTTTAATTAAATTGGTTTAACTTGGTGCAACGAAAATAAGAGGGCAATTACTCACTATTAATTTAATTAATTTAAATTAATCTTGAGTTTTTGTCAAAAATAAGAGGGAGTTGGAAAAATGAACATAAGTTCAATAAAGATTCCAACTTTAATACTTGTGAATCCTTGAAAAATTATATCTTCCAATATGAAGATAAACAAATTTTTAATCACAAAGTTTCAAACTTTATGATTCCACTCAACTAAAAAAAGATTAAATAAACAAAGTTTAACAAAAATTCATGGAATTTAGTAACTTAAAGTTTCAATAACTTAACATAATTAAAGATTGAATCTTTAGTACTTGGAAGCCTAAAAAAACAACAATTTCACACTTAATGCAATTAGTTTGCAATTATGTGAAAAATAAAACCAAGCTTTCAAGCACAAATTACCACCAAGTAATCATTTCTAAAGAGGTTTAAAATTACATATAAAATATATATTGAACCAATTACATAACCATCTTATATATGCAATTAATTTTCAAGGTTAGAAAGACTTAAAATTTTTCGTCAAAACGAAAAATCCCTCGAAAAGTACATTTCTGTTCGTTTTTTTTGTTAAAAACCGAGTCCTTGAAGGGTAAAACCATTTCCAGAACGCCTTTTCCACCCAAAATTTACTATTTTTGGGTCGAAATCTGGGTTTGGGGCTCATGATAGCTTTAATACGAGGTTAAAATATATAAAACGAGCTACTAATTAATTAGCAACTCAAAACAAGAAAAATTAAGCCATAAAAACACCTTGAAAAATATTATGATTTTAAAAATAAACGAGCGAGGCTCCGATATCGCTGTTGGGGTTTGGTGAGTCCGACTCACCGCGGAAACAACCCCGACCTAAAGAACCACTCGCAATTAATAAAACCATAAAGCATAACAAATAAACATAAAAAGATAAAATCAGAATTTACCTTTGAAGCGTGCTTCGCCCTCAAAGTCGGGCTCTTACTTGAAATATTTAAGCTCCGAAAATACGCGAGCCTCCTACGGAAATCCACCCGCAAAAACTACTAGCGACTTTTAGGTCTGTTACCTCGTGGTTAGCGAGGTCCGACCAAAACCCGAGTATTATATGAGTTTAAGACTTTTTGCTAATGCAATGCTCTATTGAACTCCTACTTAAGCACTCTTCCCAAAAACCCAAGATGGGTATGTATAGGCAAGAGGGAGAATGGGAATTTCTATCCCATCAATGTGGGAGTCATGAAATTCCACAATTTATTTTAAAGCTAAATTAAATTAAATAAGCAAACTAATAATAAATCTACAAGTGGCACTATCATATGTAAAGGGTGGTGAGGACCACATGGAGAGTAGGGGACCATACTTGCTCCCCACTCAATACTCTCTTTATGCCACATGTCCCTCACCCCACTTGCTTCCGTATGCTCCCACTTGCTTCCCCTAGTATTCGGCCCTATGGCCCAGTCGCAGCCCAGCCGAGAGCCCAGCCTTGCACTTGATGTTGCGGGCTGCTGCTATAGTTAGCAAGCCACACAAACAAGTGCGGGCTGCTGGCCCTTGCGTGTGCTGCTAGCTGCTGCTAGCAGTTGCTAGCACGCATGCTTGCGACTGCTAGAACGCATGCTTGCGGTTGCTAGCTGCTACTAGCATGCTGCTAGCTATGGTGCGCTAGCACGCACCAGCCGGCCATGCGTGGCTCGGCTTGGTGCGCTTGGTAGCCACCTTTGCTAGGACATTTTTTCCCCTAGACACAACTTTGAAGATGGCTACAAGCAATCACCTTCGACGATGTTCCCGAGGTATTGAGGAGGATTGTCACAAATAATCAAGGACAACTACAAGTAGCAATCTTCGATGACGGCATTTACGAGGCACTGTGGAGGTCGTCACAACAAAAATGCAGCAATAAAATCGGTTACTCTAGAGACATGTGCTCGTGGTGCAAGATATGCATTTCTTAAGTCTTTTATATGTTTAACTAACTCTAGTTTGTAGGTTTCGGCGTTACAAGAGTGATTTAGGATTGCAGAACGTTCTGAATCATTCTCCGTCCCCATCGCTACTTTGACTTTTGTTTTCGAAACTTGCGTTTCTCCAAACTCAGTCAAAGTGGGGGCTTCGGTAGACACCAAAATGTGTGTCCCTAAAAACCAAACCAAGTGATGAATACTTATCACGTCGCTTAATTATCGAATAAAGTGAAAATGTGAAAAGTCTTGTGATGTGGTTGTTTTAATAAAATCTCTCTTTTTGTTTTTGAAAATCTTCCCTACTTTATGAAAAAGCTACTCCAATTTAGCTTGGTCTTCCTATAATATTGTAGTTGGTTCGAGCTCGTAAAGTGCTTTCCAATGACATATTATAAGCCCAATTACGATGAATAATGAGGAAGTTATGGCCAAAATAATAAATTGGATCTGAAGTTGTTTTATAGCCCAATGATCTAGTGGAGTGCCACATTAATTATTACTCCTAAAATTATTAGGATTAATTCTAATTTTCTAAAATAGTCTAGAAGGTTACTTTGAGTTCTAATGGCATTTTGATTTATAATAATCTTTTTGAAGAATAATGAATTTGGTTTGAAATAAAACAAGTGTTTTATTATGATAAAATCTGATTTAAAATTAATTAAAACGGAATTTAAAATAATCATCCTTAACTCTCTCAAAGCTAGAAACGTATTCTTCTCCCTCTTTCTAAAGGTTCCCTTTCACAAAATTCCGCATTCACAAGTTCTAGACAAACTTAGCCAAGTTCGAAGTTGCCTTTGCCTAGACGTGAAAGGTTGATAATTTATGAGGGTTTGTCCCTAATCTCTATTTAAAATATTTGATTTAATTGTTTGATTTAATATTTTTCTTGAAGTTACTAATGCGTGTATTTTGTTATTAGAAAGAGATACGAGGCATCGAAGTAAGTAATTTAATTACTTTTTTATTCTTTTGATATAGAAATCATGCTTTAGTTATTTTTATTCCTATTATGTTATGATGTTTTTATTGCTTTCTAGTATCATGTTTAGGTTGCTTCTTATTTTCTTCCTAAAATCATGTTAGTATCATGTTAAGGATAAAGATTTTATTCTTATTGTTTAGCGACATGCTAGGATTTGTTATTTATCTTATTAGTATTGTTCCGGGGTTTTCTGAAGTCCTGCGGGAGAGTTACAATTCCGAGACTGGAACCGGACGCCTGTACCTGCAAAACAACGAAGACTCCTGGTGTTGGGAGCTCCGCCTCCAACGGTCAAGTTAGTACCTGATTAAGGAGTAATTAATGCGGAAATTAAAGTGGTTTGGTCTCTCTAGGTGAGAGCGTTTAATGCGTAATCTGTGTGTTTTTCCGTGTGTTACCCCTCTTAATGAGGATTAAGGGAGGTATTTATAACCTCGGGAAACGTGCCAATCTAGGTTTAGGTTAACCTTAGGCTGATTGGGCTTCCCTCGGAAGTTGGGCCTAGGTGGCCGACTTTTCCATTAGGCATGGAATATGCCACATGTCATGACATAATAGGTCCAAGGTGGACGAATAAACGTGTGCCACGTGGCAAGCCCTAAGAGGTCCAATTGGGGGACACTTGGCAGGACCTGATTGGCCCACGTGGCGCACTCCGATTGGTGGGAGCAAAATCCCCTAATCATTTGCCCCTCACAGGTGGCACGTGACTGGTCACGTGTTACCTTTGACAGGTGTCGCACGGTGATAGGCGACGGCCTGCTACAGGTGTCACCTTGCGAATGGCCGAGAGATTTTCCCGCCCAAATTTTGAATTTGGAAGTGACCCTTCGCCTTCTCACTTCGCCTATATAAGAGAGTGCTGACTTCGGTCATTTTCACACTTGAGAACTTTGTGAGAGAACATTCGGACCCCTGAACTTGCTCTGACACTTTGGACCTTTTCTGCCTACCGCCTGCTCTAACAAGCCGTCTGCAAAGGATTTTCAGAAATTCATCAATCGTCACTCGTTCAGGTAACCGTCGGTTCTCTTACTCTTAATTTTTTTTCTTTATTATTATTTTTTTAAATGGCACCATGGAAGCAAACGACATGACCTAAGTTAGTGATCAGCCGGTCACCGGGGACGGCTGAATCTAGGACTAGGAGTGTCGCCTGCCCTTTTCTGGACCCATCTTTGCCCTTTATACAAAGTCCGACTGTATCTGTGTCTATGCAGAACGTGATGGCGAGAACAAAAAAGACTGTCAGGATCTCAAACTCAGACGGCTCCTCCCAAAGGGTGCCGATTAGTGAAACATCTGACCAGGCGCCAGATGTGGAAGTGAAGAAAAGCGGCTTTCATGCCGACAGTTCTGAGGGAGGAGTCAAAGTGACCCCTTCCCATTTTACAGTTGACCAATCTACATTCTCTCCTACTCCTTTTAAGGGAGAGGAGGCGGGCCCCTCTGGGAGAGGGGAGGAGTCGTCCTCTTCGGACTCGTCAGAGGACGAGTCCGAGTATAGCTCTTCTGGCCATGCTTCTCTGGACACAGCAGAGAAAAACAGCCGCCTACAAGAGGCGAGGCTTTCTCATGCAGTTGAGAAGGGGGACAATTGGGCGGAGCCATCTGCCTCTCATCGAGAGCAGAACACCCCCTACTACTGCACGGTACCCCGGGGCCGGATCACAGCCATGCAAGAGAAAGTGGGGAGCTTTATCGCAAACCACACAATGGGCCCCGGCTTTTTAGTGTTCGTGCCGGATACAGAAGACACAGTCGTCTGGCCGGCTGGTACCAGCTACGATGGCGCCTGCTTTGGCTGCTATGAGGCGGCCATCAAGGCTGGGCTGCGCTTCCCATTACATCCGGCTGTTCAGCGGATATTGGATGGGTATGAGTTGGGGTTATGGCAGTTAGCCCCAAACTCTTGGGTCAAGGTAATCGGCTATGTGGCCGGCTGCGAACTGCACGGGGTGGAGCCGAGCTTCGAGGCTTTCGCCCACATGAACTATCTCAGCCGGACCTCTAAGTCAGGCGGTACCGGCTGGTATCAATTGACGAGCCACAGGGGCTACCTCATGACGAGAGGTAAAGCGAACAAGTGGAAGGATTGGCGGAACACCTTCCTTATTATTGAGAGTTGAGACACAGAGCTGAACAAACGCTTCAATAGGTGGAATAGGAATCCGCCTCTCCTTGCAGGCGGCCGCAGCATGCCGCCTGTTCCCCCCAAGGCTAAAAGAGAGATCCTAGACAAAGGACTCTTCAAAGTGGAGTCTAGGGTGAATTCTACTTCAGGGGTACGAGAGCAAGTACCCCTGCACTGCGTCCCGAGCTTCAAGTGGCTCTATGACGAGTACTTTTTGGTCGCCTGTGGCCTCAGCAGTCGGTGCTCTAGAGGTAGCCGGCCTGTCGAATACTCTGTTTTTTCCATGCATTATTTACTTGGACTTTTTATTAACTTTGCTGTTTGTTTTTGCAGCTGACGCCATGAGCAAAATCACCGCCTCCAAGACTGCGGCGGCCATGTTGCGGGCCTCTATCATGCAACAGTCTTCAACCGACTCCCCCAACAAGGGGGCACCCTTGGTGGGCTTCGAACCTCACCCTCTTTTTGGAGTTGTCTTATGCATAAACTGACTTCTTTTTTTTTTTTTTTTAGTCGGGCACTCCAAGAGCTTCTTCCTCACAACAGCCGGACTCCAAGGCCCGGAGGACGACTGTTGCAAGCTCTCCTGGTTCTGCCAGGAAACAGGTGGCGGCTGAGAAGCAGCCGGCCACTCCTTCTAAAACTCCGGCGGGGCCGCCTAGAAGTATGGAATTGTCCCTGTAAATTCTTTAGACTTGTTTCCTTCTTGACTAGGTCTAACCTGTTTTTTTTTTTTTTTTTTTTTTTTTTTTGCTTGATGCAGCCGGCCCTCAAGAGCCTGACTTGGTCGAGGTGGCCAAGTCTATGATCAGAGCAGTTCCTCCATCTGAAAGGGAGGCGGTCAAGGGTGTCGGCACCCTTGACCTAGATGGGATTGCAGGGGTCCTTGCTGAGGTAAGAAATTTTTGAGTATTTGAATTCCAGGACGCCTGTTATCTTTTTTGTTTGGAAACTGACGCCTGTTTTCTTTTTACTTAGGCCCTGCTCCGAGTGAACGGCCTTCGCAAGCCGCTTGATCGGAAGAACAAAGAGGTAAAGGCTGCAAAAGCTATGGCCGCCTCTGACTGTGATAAGGCAATTTTTCAAATTGCCTAAAATGAAGTTCTGACAATTGATATTCTTTATTATCAGGCGCTGGCTACCGCCGCTGTCCGGGCTCAGTTAGAGGCGGCCCAGAAGAGAAATAGCGAGCTGGAGGCGACCGTCACCAACCTCAAGGCCGAGCTTAAACCTCTTCGCCAAAAGATGCTCTCATACGAAGCCTTGGAGAAATCCTTGGCTAACGTAAAGGAACGCCTGGTGACCCAGGAGAAGAGTCTCACTAAGGAGCTCTCGGAAAAGGCCGAGCAAGAGAAGAAAGAGCTGGTCCGAGTGATGATGGAAGACTCTTCTCAGATCCAGCGCATGACCTGGAGCCGCCTCTTCCCCAATGCCGACTTTGCCTCATGGGAAAAAACGTACCGCCAGTGTTCTGATAGATACAATCAAGAGATCCTGGCGGCTGCTGAGGAGGAGGCGTTGGAGGAGCAGCCGGTGGTGGCGCTTGTGCCGCTTGGGGGTAAAGCATCGAAGAAGGATGCAGCTGAAGCCGAGTCCAGCAAGAAGAGTGCTGACCAGGCGGCAGCTGCTAATGTTGAAAATTTGCCCCCTTCCTAAGCTTTGTCTTCTTTCACGGCCTGCGTGCCGTTTGCTTATATTTACCCGGCCAGGGGGCCGGGGTTCTGAATATTTTGGCCGGTCTTTAATGACCGGCTTTTAATGAATTTTTTTTTTGTTTTGCTTCAAATTTGTTTTAAGTGTTGAATACTGATATCCAATTGTACACTATACCGACTGTTTTTCATGGCCGATTGTAGACAGGTACGGATGGTTAGTCACGCCGCCTATGCCCCTGGACGACTGGTTGTCTGTTTCCAGGCCAGGCGATCAGTCGGCCATTTATCCAATCGGCGTTCGACCCATTTAAAAGACTGGATCACCTTTAGGCAGGCGATCCTGTCATTTGTAAAATTAACCAAGTAGGAAAGGGTTTTCTTACTTGTATTTTTTAGGCTAGACTTTAGGCAGTCTAAGACGACTATTTTCACCATAATCAGTGTGAATAGGTGTTGTATGAACACCTTTTTAAGGGGTGACCAAGTAAATATGACCGTTACCTAGTCGCCGAGTGATTGAGTAGTAGAGGTATCAAGCGGTGGGTACCGATTGTTCCCCTTTATTTGCCAATGTTTGTTGGCTATTAACTCATAAAATACCAACTGTTCTTATCCCAAGTAGTTCAGTCGGTCGGTTGATCCGGATGGTTATTGCGAACACTTGCTTGACGTGATTAGTCAGTTTAAGTGAGATATCCTTGTCCGGGAAACGGCTACGTGGTTGTCATGTTTAGACAGTCGTATAGGTGCCGTGTAATGATTTTATAGAAGAATGTTCCACCCAAAAGGGAGCTGCTCTCTACGACGAATTTCATCCGAATGGATGCCGTCGGACGCCTGCTATAGTGTTGGGACAGGTCGAATTGAATTTTTATATTTTGATCAGTTGGCTTGACGCCTGGTCTGATCATGTGTTTTTGTTAGTTCTTGGTGAACTGTATTATGTGAGGGTAGCCGGTTGAGTGAAACAAGCGGCGTGCCCCTCTTAGATTAAACATGGAGAGTAGCCGACTGTTTGTCAGTTGGCATGCCCCTCTTAAGTAAAAATGAAAATTTAAACATGGAGAGTAGCCGACTGTTTGTCAGTTGGCATGCCCCTCTTAATACAAAACTGAATATTAAGTATGCAAGCTTTATTTAAGTAGTCCTTGACTTTACATTATTCAAAAGAAATATTTCTTAAGATTATCTACATTCCAAGTTCGAGGCAACGGTTGGCCGTCTGGTGTTTCCAGACGGTAGGTACCGTCTCTAACCTCTTCATAGATTCGGTAGGGACCTTCCCAGTTGGGAGTTAGCTTGCCAGACTCGTTAGCCCTACCAACAGCTTCCATTTTTCTAAGTACAAAGTCCCCCACCTTGAGTGGACGCCTGTGTACTTTTTTGTTTTTTGATCGAGTCATTTTCAGGCGGTAAATTTCATGGCGCAAGACAACATTGCCCCTCTTTTCAGGGAGGGATTCTAATGCCAGGCGCATGGCTTCCCAGTTTGCCTCTTCGTCATATAGCATTACTCGAAGAGTCGGCTCGTAGTGTTCTATTGGAAGAACAGCTTCCGCACCATAAGTTAGGAGGAATGGAGTTTCTCCAGTCGCCCCTTTTTCAGTCGTCCTAATGGCCCAGAGAACATGTGGTAATTCATCCGCCCATAGGCCGCCTGCTCGTTCAATCTTTTTCTTGAGACCGTCTGAGATGATTTTGTTAAAGGCCTCTACCTGGCCGTTTGCTTGTGGACGGCCGACAGATGCAAAGTAGTGTGCAATTCCTTGGTCACCCAACCAGCTTTTGAGAACAGGCGTCTCAAATTGGGGACCATTATAAAAAACCATAGACATGGGAACCCCGAACCGAGTGATGACATTTTTCCAAATGAATGAAATTACATCCTTCGTCTTGATTCCATTTACAGCCTCCGCCTCTACCCATTTAGTGAAGTAGTCGACTGCAACAAGTATGTACCTCCTTCCGCCTGTAGCAGGCGTATATGGACCCAGAATATCCATGCCCCACTTAGCAAACGATAGGGGGCTATGAATGGTGGTGAGGTCAGTAGCCGGACGGTGAATTAGTTTGCCAAACCTTTGACACTTGTCACAATTTTTCACCATCTCCATCGCATCTGCTTCTAAAGTAGGCCAAAAGTAGCCCTGCCGCCTTGCTCGTTGAGCAAGCGTCCTACCACCTATATGGGAAGCACAGTAACCAGAGTGAAGGTCGTCTAGTATCTCTCGCCCCTTTTCTGGAGTAACACATTTTAAGAAGGGTTGAAGGTACCCCCTTTTGTGAAGTTCTCCCTTTATTATTTCAAAACTGGAGGCTCGTTTTTTCAGCACTGCCGCCTGTTGATGATCATCCGGCAGGGTACCATTTGTCAGATATGCCCTGATTGGATCCATCCAGGTTGAGCTTCTGTCTAAGATTCCAATAGGGTCTTCCTCAATGCTTCTCTTCTCCACTACTTCCCAAAAAACGGTTCGAGGAGTATCACAGGGGGCGGATGATGCTAATTTTGAAAGTGCATCCGCCTAGTTATTTTCTGATCTCGGCACTTGGGTCAGATGGAAATCCTCAAGGGAGCCGACTGCTTGTCGGACCGCCTGTAAATACTTGATCATGGCCGGATGGGTTGCTTCATATTCGCCATTGTAATAACTTACTATCAATTGTGAATCGGAACAGGCGTCTATTTTCCTTGCCCCTGCCGCCTTGCACATGCGGATTCCGGCTAGTAAAGCTTCATATTCTGCTTCATTGTTTGAGGCCTGAAAACTGAAGCGTAAAGCATACTCGTACCTGTCGCCCTCTGGCGACTGACATATGACACCTGCTCCACAACCAGTTGAAGTAGAGCTGCCATCCACATATACCTTCCATACTTGGTCTGGAACTTGAGAGTTAGTAGGACGAGTCATCTCAACAATAAAGTCAGCAAAGGCTTGCCCCTTCACTGCTTTTCTAGGCTCGAAGGTAACTTCGAGGCTCTGTATTTCTATGGCCCATTTGATCATTCGGCCTGACGACTCCATGATAGTCTGTGGCCGCTTGATAGGTTGGTCTGTATACACGACGACTGCATGCGCCAAAAAGTAGGGCTTCAATTTTTTAACAGCCATAAAGAGTGCAAGACCAAATTTCTCCACTAAGGGATACCTCAACTCGGCATTTTTCAGTACATGACTGACAAAGTAGACCGGGAGCTGACAGCCGTCTCTTTCAGCGAGAAGGACAGCGCTTAACGCATGATCAGAGACGGCCAGGTACATGTAGAGTACTTCTTTGGGCAAAGGGCTGACCAGCCTCGGCAAGGAATGCAAGTGAACTTTCAATTTCTGGAAGGCCGCCTCAGCATCCGGCCCCCATTCAAACCTTGCCTTTTTCTTAATTTCCTGTTAAAAGTATAGGCATTTGTCGCCTAATCGACTTAGAAATCTTCCCAAGGCCGCCAGACAACCTGTTAACTTCTGAACCTCTCGGATGCTACGAGGCGACTGCATGTCGATGACCGCCTGAACCTTCTCAGGGTTCGCCTCTATTCCTCTCTGATTGATAAGGAATCCGAGAAATTTCCCAGACTCAACTCCAAAGACACATTTCTTGGGATTGAGCATGACATGGTGCCGCCTGAGTGTGGCGAAAGTTTCTCGGAGGTCCGACAGATGATCTTTCTGAAGTTTAGACTTGACAATCATATCATCAATATATGCCTCGACATTTCTCCCAATCTGATCAAAGAACACAGTGTTTATCATTCGCTGGAAAGTGGCCGGGGCATTCTTAAGACCAAACGGCATGACCGTGTAATAGTATAACCCTTGATCAGTGACGAAGGCCGTCTTCTCCTGATCTTTCTTCCATAAAGGGATTTGATGGAAACCAGAGTAGGCGTCCATAAAACTCATCAAAGCATGGCCGGCTGTTGAGTCGGCCAGGTTGTCAATTTTAGGTAGAGGGTAACTGTCTTTTGGGCACGCCTTGTTTAAGTCTGTGTAGTCTACACACATTCGCCAGGTGCCATTCGGCTTTTTAACAAGCACAACATTTGCAACCCAGTCTGGGAAGTAACATTGCCGAATGAACCCTGCATCAAGTAATTTTTAACTTCGGCGGCTGCCGCCTGACTTCTTTCTTCGCCATGGTTCCGCTTCTTCTGTCTTACCGGCTTCTTTTTTGGATCCACGGCCAGTTTATGTACCGCCACCTCAGGACTAATGCCTGGCATTTCATGGACTTCGAATGCAAAGATGTCCTTGTATTCTTTCAATAGATTGTAAAAGCCGTCACCTAGGACCCCTAGAGCAGTCGTCCCAACTTTGACTGTTCTGTAAGGACGTGAGACATCTAAGGTCAGGTCCGTATGCTCACCAGCCGGCTGAGGGCGGAATTCATCCGACCGCTCCTCTGCCAATGATTGCTATTTTTTGTCTTTTCTTGTGGCCCCCATCTGGGATGCCTTTCTTTTCTTGCCGCCTGCTTCTTGAACAGGCGCACTTTCCTTGACATTGTCAAGGTCTATTTTTCCTCCACTGGACCCAGCGGCCATAACAGTGGGCTTGACATCCGAGAGATAGCACTCTCGAGCCATCCTCTGATCTCCCCTTAGGGACCCGACTGTTCCATTATCCCTCTCAAACTTGAGCAACATAAGAGATGGGATTATTACAGCCTTGGAATTATTCAGGGTTGGTCGTCCCAGAATCATGTTGTAGGCCGAGAGTTCTTCTACCACCAGGAATCGGACTACCATGTGTCGTCCTTCCCCTTTTTCTCCCAGACGGATGGGTAAATCTACTCGTCCTACTGGGTGGACGACTCCCCCTCCAAACCCTACTAAGGGGTGGGAGGCCGGATGTATGCAATCAGCCTGGTATTTCAGTTTCGACAGACATTTGCTACTGATGAGATATGAGGAGCTTCCGGTATCTATGAGGATTCGGCCAACTCTCTGATTGGCCACTTTACATTCAATAACGATAGGGTCGTCATGCGGCCCCCTTACCCCTCCTAGATCTTCTTCAGTAATGACAATCTCAGGGAATGAATATTTGGAGGGCCGTTCTGGGTGAACGGAATTTACATCTAGCCGCCTGATATTGTCTTTGTTGCCCATAATAGTGGGACCTCCTCCTGCGAAGCCGCCTGCAATAGTGTAGACGACTGCATCATCTGTATCAGAGCTGTCGGTCTGTTGACTCTTTTTGGCCGACTGCTTTTTCGAGGAAGTGTTCCCCGTGGATTTCTTGACAAAAGAGTCATGATCACCTTGCTCAGCCAGGCGGTCCAGATACCACATGAGACTGATGCATTCGTGGGTGTGATGACCAACATCTTCATGATAATCACAGAATTTTTCTTGGTTCCGGTTGTTTGCAGAACCCTTCATGGGGACCGGCTTCTCAATTGAGATCCGTCCCTTGATTTCTTTTAGGATAGCTTGGCTATCCTTGCTAAACGCATACTTTGGGGAGTATGGTTTGAATTCTTTTTTCTTCTTCTGGGCCGGCTGTTTAGAGGAATCAGCCGCCCAGACCTCTTTTCTCTTCTTATCTTTGTTTGACGACTGTATCTGTCGTCCTTCTCTTTTGTCGAACTTTTTTCCGTCCGACTGTTTTACCGTACTACAAAGATCAGTCGCCTGTATATAGGCTTCCGCTTCAATCAAGGCCTCTTGAAAAGTCGCCACCCTCTTTCGGACCAGATCAAACTTGAAGGTTGACCCGTCTTTGAGACCCCTGAAAAAGTCAGTATAGGCTACCTCATCCGGTAACCCTTGAATCTGTATTCTCATCAGGTTAAACCGCCTGATGTAAGATCGAAGCCCCTCCTTCTCACCCTGCTGAATTGTTCCTAAATCAAGGGTCGTCTTCTTCGCAGGGATGTTCATGGCGAATTTGGAGGTGAATAAGTAAGCAAGCGTCCTGAAGTTATTCACACAACTAGTCGGCAGGTTGCCGAACCATTGTTGCGCGATTCCTTTGAGAGTCGCTGGAAAACACTTGCACCAAGTGGGATCATCCAACCCTTGAAGGTACATCAGGTTGGAGAATGCCATCAGATGGTCTTCTGGGTTAGTAGTGCCGTCATAAGCGCCTACTAACACATTTTTCACTTTGGCCGGCTGAGCGGCTTCTGTAATTTCCTTGGAGAAGGCCGACGGCTGTTCCCCAAGTCTAAGCAACCGTAGCTGCCAGTCCATAGGTTGGACATTTTTAGCTGCCTGTCCACCAAACGGAGGTGGCTGCATAAAATACTGTTGTTGTGGTACAAACGGTAAGTTTGGTACCGCCTGATCGCTATGAAAGCCGGACTGACGGGAGGTGCCGCCTGACTGACTCTCATGATACGACTGGTTATGCCCCATCGAGGTATTTCGCAGGCTGTCTTGGAAATTTGAAGTAGAGGCCGACTCTGACAATCGGTCACTCTTCTTTTGCTCTAGCAGTAGCCGAGCGTCTGTGTATGTTTTCTTCGACCCGTCCGCCTGAATGTGACGAACAGGTTTCCTATTTCCTGGGGTAGGAAAACGGTATTTTGTAAAATCAAGGGCAGGCGGCTCCCACTTCCTAGATTTAGGATGAGGAGTCGCCTCTCGGCCTTGAACTGGCTTCTTCTTGCCTGAAGTGGAAGGTTTCTTAGCTGACTGTTCCTTGGCCAGAGCAGGCTTCTTATTAAGCAACTCCTGAATCTCTCCTTTGAAGTCCCTCATGAAGGTCATGAGTTCATTCCTCGTGATAGGAGCAGACCCATCAGTCGGCTTCCGCCGAACAGGCGGTGCGCCTGCTGGCTCACTTCCAGTTTGAAGATGTTCCCGTTCCCTCCTTTCGGTATGACGGGTGCGTCGGGCCCTTAGGGTCCCGTCTGAAGCAGTGTGAGCTTCAACTTCAAATTCTTCTTCGGTATCATGGTCCGACTGAACTTGAGGGTCGTCTAGGGGACGCCTCTCTTCAGGAGTCGGTACAGACGTGGATGCCATCTCCGAAGTACTCTCCCCACAGACGGCGCCAAAATGTTCCGGGGTTTTCTGAAGTCCTGCGGGAGAGTTACAATTCCGAGACTGGAACCGGACGCCTGTACCTGCAAAACAACGAAGACTCCTGGTGTTGGGAGCTCCGCCTCCAACGGTCAAGTTAGTACCTGATTAAGGAGTAATTAATGCGGAAATTAAAGTGGTTTGGTCTCTCTAGGTGAGAGCGTTTAATGCGTAATCTGTGTGTTTTTCCGTGTGTTACCCCTCTTAATGAGGATTAAGGGAGGTATTTATAACCTCGGGAAACGTGCCAATCTAGGTTTAGGTTAACCTTAGGCTGATTGGGCTTCCCTCGGAAGTTGGGCCTAGGTGGCCGACTTTTCCATTAGGCATGGAATATGCCACATGTCATGACATAATAGGTCCAAGGTGGACGAATAAACGTGTGCCACGTGGCAAGCCCTGAGAGGTCCAATTGGGGGACACTTGGCAGGACCTGATTGGCCCACGTGGCGCACTCCGATTGGTGGGAGCAAAATCCCCTAATCAAGTATCATGCCTAGGATCTTGCTAATATTATTATGCTTTAATGAGATTGAATATTATTATGATGATGATGATTGTTGTTATTATGTGAAAGGAATGGTGTCCTTCGAACAAGTGAATTATTCAGATAGTGGGTTCAGAATTATTAGAAAGCTGATATATTCAATAAGGTCAAGTAATCAGAATGCCTAGGTAGAGGCCGCTTCCGATCAGTAATATTAATGCATAATTATATTACAGCTTAATCTTGACTGAACCCTTTGGGTCACACCCAAGCAATAAACAAACCGACACGACAAATTAATTCGGAAGAATTAATGAGTCGCCCTAGTAATAAATATTTAGACGTTGGAAATTCGAGCTTAGAGCGTCAAAATCGAGCGTCGGAGAATCTTAAATGTCGAGCCAAAATTTAGGATTTAGCGAGATGGGAAAATGCTTCAAGTAACAAGTAAAATCCTAGCCACGCAAAAGGCTAAGAAAGCGCGCCCAATAGGAGCGTTCCACGTGGCAGCACACATGGCAAAACATCAAGAGGCAGCGCACGTGGCAGCCGTGTTGCCAGCCGCCAAGTGGCAGCGTGCCACGTGGTAGCGCACCATGGTGGCAACGCGCCATGGTGGCGGCACGTATGGAAAGGGGCCGTGGACCCGGGTGACGGGTCATGGACACGAGCCAAAAGAAAATGGCCCAACCGAACCCAACATAGGGCTCAAGGTTGGGTGACATATGGTTAGTTCACAATGCATGTGAAATGCCTTGGGGACCAAGTGAGAAAGTGGTCCTCACCTAACCATGTGACACTTGTTACTTGTTCCTTGGTTTATTTAACTAAGGGTTGAATTCATCAATCTTTCCATGTGGGATCTTTTTGTGAAAAAAGTCCCACAGTGAAAGATGAGTGGAATTCACAAAGTATCCTTCCTTATAAATAGCCAAATCATGGCTTGAGAATGCTTTGCTTGATTAGGAGTTTAATAGAGCATTGCATTTGCAAAAAATCTTAAACTCATATAATACTCGGGTTTTGTTCGGACCTCGCTAACCTCAAGGTAACGGACCTAAAAGTCGGTAGTCGTTTTTGCGGGTGGATCTCTGTCGGAGGCTCTCGTGTTTTCAGGGCTAAGCTTTCAAGTAAGAGCCCATTCGGTCGGGCGAAACACGCGTCAAAGGTATATTTCCTATTTTGCCCTTTGTGATTATTTTATGCTTTAGTGATATTAATTATTGCGAGCATGATCCTTGGCTCGGTTTTATTTCCGTGGTGAGTCGGACTCACCAACCCCAACAGCGATATCGGAGCCCTGCTCGTTTATTTTTAATTATCATATTTTTCAAGGTATTTTTTATGGCTTAATTTTTCTGGTTATAAGTTGCTAATTAGATTAGTAGCTCGTTTTATCCATTTTACCCTCGTATTAGAGCTGAGTTCAGCTCCCGAACCCAGATTTCGACCCAAAAATAGTGAATTTTGGGTGGAAAAGGCGTTCTGGAAATGGTTACCCTTTTAGGTTTCGGTTTTTAGCTAAAAAAATGACTAGAAATGCATTTTTTGTGGGGCTTTTCGTTTTACGTAAAATTTTAAGTCTTTCTAACCTTGAAAATTAATTGCATATTTATGGTGGTTATGTAATTGGTTCAATACATATTTTATATCCAATTTTAAACCTCTTTAGGCATGATTACTTGGTGGTAATTTGTGTTTGAAAGCTTGGTTTTATTTTTCACGTAATTGCAAATTAATTGCATTAAGTGTGTAATTTTTGTTTTTGAGGCTTCCAAAGTGTTAAAGATTCAATCTTTAATTATGTTAAGTGATTGAAACTTTAAAAGTTACTAAATTCCATGAGTTTTATGTTGAACTTTGTTGTTTTAATCATTTTGGTTGATTGGAAACATAAAGTTTCAAACTTTGTGATAGAAATTTGGTTATCTTCATGTTGGAAGATATAATTTTCAAGGATTCACAAATGTTAGTAGTTGGATTTTTCATTTGAACATTAAAGTTCATATTTTTCCAACTCCCTCTTACTTTTTAAAAATCTCAAGATTAATTTAATTTGATTAAATTAATAATGAGAAATTGCCTTATTTATTTTGTTGCACCAAGTTAAACCAATTTAATTAAAGAATGGTTATTGAAAATTATTTTGGTTAAATGCGCTTGAATGAATTTTATTTAAGTTAGACTTGTTATTATTTTCATTTTTTTCTCAATAAATCAATTCTAAAATTAATTTAGAATTGATTAATAATGTCACAAATATCGGGAATTTTTCCCAAGGCATGAGCACACAAATCGAGGCCTAAGAGCCCCAAGCAAGCTCTCGGCTAGCTGGGCTGCTCACGCAACCCACATGGGGCTGCCGAGGCTGCTGGGCGCCTCGATGGTGTATGCGTGTTGCTGTGCGCATGGGCAGCAGGCTGTGCGTGGGATGTGTGCAAGGGAGGTAGTACGTTGCTTGGTGCATGTAGGCGAGGAATGCGAAGGGCTATGCGGGCTATGGCTGCTAGGCAGCACGAGCCCGACACAGCAGCAAGTGCGTGCGAGTAGCAGCTTGCACCCTTGTCGTGGCTTGGTGCCTAGTAAACCAAGCCTCATTGCTTGGTGCTAGGCACACACACAAAATCATTGGGCTACGTTTTGCCTTTTAGGCCGTTTTTAATTATTTTAATTAATTTTGTTTATTTTAAATAAAAATTTTGGAGGCTAGGCCTTGGTTTTTAAGCGACATTGGCAAAATTTATTTTGACAAATTTTGGGTTCTACCGGCTTAATTAATTGGATTAATTAAGATAGATGCGGAATTTAGGGGAGCTTCAATTATTAATTACGTCAATTGCATAATCGGTTAAACAACTTTGACTAATTTTAATTAGGCGTGTTAGTCGGTTAAACCACCTAGATTAGCTACTAGTGCGCACGTGTGTTTTATGCATTGTTACTTGTTTATTGTTGTAAAATGCATGGGCCATTCACAAATAGTGAATGGATGAATAGAATGTATATTCTCTCACAGGTTTTATAAAATGGAAACTAGTGGGACCCGATTAGGATAGAAAATATCGATTACGTGCCTTAATGTATTTTTGTAAATCTAAATACGGTCTACGTACCGTTGAGTATTTGTGTACCTTAATATTAGAGTAGTTCTAATCGTAGATACTTGTAGTTGCATAATTATTGTTAAGTCTTGAAGAAGAAGGTTCTTGGAAGACGAAGCCTTGAAATTGCAAGAGAAAACCTTTTGAAGACTTGAAGAATGCAAGGGGTCATGCTAGTTGCTAATATGCATCTTATACTTATCCTTTATATATTTATGCTTGTGCTTATATATGAATGATATGATAGATGCATGTTTAGGTTTTCATTATGTTGCGATGATTATTTAAGTTTACTTAAATCAACCAACATAGAAAACCTAAGTCCCTAATAATATTGAGTAAAACTTGCCTTTCCAAAACAACACTTTCACACCGAATGAGGGTGATGGTGGGCCACGTGATGAGTCTATTTTATATAATATATATATATATATATATATATATATATATATATTTCCCGTCCCACGGTCATATTTGTGCGTATTTGAGCTGTGCGGAGGTATTTTATTATTAATACACATTTTCTAGTTTTTTTTGTAGAGTTGGTATTATTTTGTAGGAATTTGCAGAATTTTGATATTTCCCGAGCTTATTAAGCCACTACGAAGACATTGGAGTCAGATCTTATTTTATGACCATATATTTGAAGTCATGTCCGAGCTAGATAAATTTAGTTTGGTGATTAAAGGCTCGATTTGTTTGGAGTACTAATTTTATTACGAGTTCAATACTCGGATATCAAGAAGAAGGAAATTATGGACAATAATAAGGCCACGGATCAAAACACAACTTCAGTTATAGGCCCAAGTGAAAAGGTCCAATTTCACAATGATGTCAGCTGGGCGAGCTTAAGCCTGCATGTTCTTCGCTTCATTAGTGGGCTTCGTTGTAAAGCCCATTAGACCTTTGTTAAGTGGGTGTACTTGTTTAGCTTAGGATTTCTTTTTATAAATAATAGTAGTAGTACGTATTGGGGGATTTTTCTTTAGTTAGCTTTTGATTAGATTCCATTAGTTTTTTAGTTTTCTCTTCTTTTTAGTTTTAGTTTTCCTTTTCTCTTTCTCTCTCTAACTTTTCTCTCTCTCTCGCCTCTTAATTAAACTCTTAGTCTTACTTCCTCTCTTGTTTCTCTCTCTAAACTCTTTATTCATGCAATTTTATATTTCTTTCTTTTGGTACTACCTCTTCTCTCGTTTATTAATTATCTTCTTTGCTTTAATCTTAATCATGTCTCCTTTAATTGTTTTGTTTAGTTTAGATTTAATTATGTGTGAGTAGTTTTATTTCTAGGGTTTATGGGGATCCATACATAATATGAAGGAGTAATTTATTGTTGTTGATTGTCAATGCTTAATTAATTTCCTATTGATTGATTTAACGTTATGCAACTAGATTTGCGCAGATCTTTTATGTATAAGTTTAGCAATATTGATTCGAGATTCGAGAGATGAGAATTAATATTTAGGCTTAGTTTCAATAGGCAGACTAATTTATAAATGGTTAAGTCGAGATTCGAGAGATGAGATTTAATACCGGTAGATTAACTCTGTGATTGTAATACGTAGCGAAAA
This sequence comes from Chenopodium berlandieri, assembly GCA_034703905.1. Lineage (NCBI taxonomy): Eukaryota > Viridiplantae > Streptophyta > Magnoliopsida > Caryophyllales > Amaranthaceae > Chenopodium > Chenopodium berlandieri. Next base: position 31,188,157 of record CM068278.1, read on the forward strand.
CCCTTTATGATATGATTAATTGATGCATTGATGATTGATTATTATGTTTTACCCTGAAATATTATATGCCCTAGACTTTTATTAATTGATTTCTCCTTACTTTTACTCTCCTTAGTTTAATTTCTTTTACAACAACAAATATGGTTACTTGATAATCTAGATTATATTAATTAATTAGGAATAGAAAGACTCATTTCCCTGTGGATTCGACCCTACTTCCCTATCTATTTTAGTTAGTGGTTTTCGGAATTACTTTTGATTAGATGATACGACTTTAGCCTGTCACTACTCCAAAGCGAGGTACCATCACTACTCCAAGGAAAGTAAGGCACACCGGGTGTGCATGTTGGTTTTGGTTGTACTCAACGATATGAGTGATGGAGTCCATACATGTCGTGGCAAAAGAGATATATCGTCATGACGCATTAGATGCAGCGATTATCTAATCAAGAGTGGCTTGGAGCCATTAGCAAAGAATTGCTTACCTTGGGGTATCAAGTGATAGGACAAGCCAAAACATGCCTAATTACTCCTTGATCCCTTGGATCTTGGAATCGCCTTATTCTCGCCAAATAGGGAAAGTTTTATGCATGAATAAGACGTTTAATAAGATTGAAGTTTGTATGAATGCTCTTAAATTTCAAACTTATTATATTCTTGATAAATGGTTATACTTTGCACTTATATTTAGAGTACTCTAAATCAAATAATATTGTTTCCATGATTGATAAAGAAAATCCTTGAGAATAGTTCTCAAAGAAAGGAAAAGCATTTCTAAAATACTATTCTCATCAATGACTTTTATAAAAGTTCGGAAGGACGGTTGGACATCATGTATTGAAAATACTAGGTAGTTTTGATAAAACATGAAGTATTGAGTTGTAAACTCAAATTGTTAATATTTGACAGCCAACATCCCTTGTCGCTTCATATATAAATGAGTAGGACTCATTAATGTAGTAATTCGAGCATGAACTAATGGAAAAGATGGAACTTTGTTTTACGGCGCACTAGATGCTTGATTATGCCTAACAAAGTATAAAAGTCAAAGGAAATTAAAGAAATGATTCTTAAAGTAAGGTTTTGAGATATTGTATGATAAGAAATATAGGAACGAAGGAACGAAGAAAAGGAATTGGATTCTATTTCAACCCATGAGTTCATGTTATTATAGTAAACTTAGAAATTCGTTATATTCACAAGTATCAGATACTGGTTGAGTGTTCCACTATGAAAGTGACCTCAAACTATTGAAGTTTAGTTAAGTTATCGACTTACAAGCTTAGAATGAAGCAAGAAGAGCTAAATCAGTTGTAAGGTCGTATGCTTTGTTTAAAGACCTTTTGAACTAAAGGCTGGAACGAATAAATGGTTAGTATTATGTTCCGTAATCAGCAAATGATCCGTTCACACACGGAAAGACTCACATTCAAAGTAAAAGTGCAATTGTTGCAAATTTTTTTTAATGGCATGGTTATCCAAGCGTTGAGTCAAGAATGCTTGATTATACATTTCCTTAACATGATAAACTCACTAAGTTCAAGTCATGGGCTTGATTTGCGTTACGAACATCTTTAGCAATATCACATTGACAAGAACATACTCTAGGCTCTATTAGATAGGCTCTTGATAGTTTCTCGATTTGGAATCGTTCTAAGACAAGAAAATCCTACTTGTTGAAACCGACAAAGCAGCGAGCTATTGTTCTTGGTATAGACAATTGACTCTGGAAGCTAAAGAGGACTCAATTACATCAACGTTTCACAAAAGATTTTGAAAGAATATGGCTATATTCATCAAATGTCAACAAACTTGACCTGAGTAGCTCAAGAGTCCAGTGAAGTACATAATCGACTTGGCAAGATATCAAAACGCCTAGATTAGATCGACTGATGTTTGCTTGAGCAAAGCGTGACCATCTCAAAGTTATGAATGGAAATTTTTCATAAACAACTTCACAAAGAACATGGTATGTCCTCATGGAGACTTCGATGTCATTTGAAAATGACTCGAACAATGATGGTTCACAACCCTTCCTATAAAGTTCTTAAAGATCTGCACAAATGACTAATGTTACACTAAACAGTTTGTCGAAGCTAAGAGAGGACACCATATTTAGTTATGGATAGAAATAACTTCTAAACATTTTTTCAAGTATTTGTATAAGGCTCTTAGTCTCAGTGGGAGTTCACCGGCTTTTTTTTGGAAAATATGAGAAATTTTATTACCAAAAGGAAAAGTTACAACTTACAAGAGCTAAGTTATAACAAACACCAAACTCCACAAGACCTGAAAAAACAGGCCAACCAACCACCAAACAGTTCAAGCTCAATCTCCTGCCACCTTCTAGGAAGGGTTAAAGAGAAAGAGACAAGAACAACCTGAGCTCAAGCTTCCAGCCACCTTCTAGGAAGGGTTCTGGAAACTAAGCCCAGGAACACAAAACAAACACAGAGCAGGACAAACCTACAAGCAAGAAACACCACTCATGCAGACTGTAAAAAAGAAAACCTCCACCTAGACTCAGCTGCAAAAGCAGCAGGACTAGACAACAGAAGGTAAAACACCAGTTCAGAGAAAACAACCAAGCTAAGCACCAGAACCAAGTGCTGACCTAAAAACCAGCAATAACAGCAAAACAGACCAGCAACTGCATCAAAGACCAGCAACAGCAGAACAGCACCCAGCAACAGCAACAGAAACCAGCAGCAACAGCAGATTTCAGCAACAGCAACAGAAAACAGTAACAGAAAACAGCAACAGATTCAGCAACAGAATCAGATTCAGCTGACTTGGTGACCAGAACAGCAACAGCACAGCAGAACAACAGTCAGCAACAACAACAGAATTCAGCAACAACAACAGATTTCAGCAACAGCAACAGACAACAACAACAACAGCAGCATCAAAGAATTCAGCAACAACAACAAAAAAACAGCAACAGCAACAAAAATCAACAACAACCTTCAGAATTCAAAAAACAGAATTCAGAAATCAGCAACATAGCAGGCAGAAATCAGAATTCAGCAACAAAAACCAGCAATAGCAGTAGAAAAACAGAACAGCAGAAGCAGCTCCCTGATAAACCAACTAAGCAATCAAGTATTTGCTTCCCGCTGGGATTCTACAGGCTGAATGAAAGATAATATCCCTAACTAGGACATCAACAGGATTGCAACAACCAGTGAACAAAACTGCATTCCTTTGAATCCAAATACCATATACTGTTTCAGGGAAGGCTACATGGATCACTTTGTTTTTCAATCTGGAACTTCTGCAGATTTTCTTCAACCATTCAATCTCATCACCAAATTGCTGAACAGGCTTGGAAACATGTAAGGTACTTAACACCTTGTTCCAAACCTGTCTAGAGTACTCACAATAAAAGAATAAGTGTTGAACCTTGGATCACAAGAAATGTGCCATTGTAGCAACCTATCCTTAGTGACAAGTCTATCCCACAAAGCTAGCCACAAGATAAATACACTTTTAGGAGTTGCTAAGTTATGACAACTGGCCCTCTTCTAAGGAACCTTAGGAACTTGAGGCTTAATAGTAGCATAAAGCTTCTTGATTTTCATCTTGTTGCCCTGTATGAAACCATCCCATCCCCCTTGATCATTCACAATATCTCTACAACTCAGAATCTTATTCAAAAACTAAGAGAATTTAGTAGGGGTAGGAGTGGTCCAACAATCTTTATGCTTAAAATAATAGATATGGACCCACTTAACCCAAAGATTATCAGCCTTGTGAGCAATATCCCAAAGTAACTTAGTGACAACTGCTTTATTTCACTAAGGAAGAGAAAGCAAGTTCCAGCCACCACAGACTTTAGGAAGACAGACATAATTCCAAGCAACCAAAGATTTCTTAGCAGGGGCAAAGGATCCAGTCCAAATAAAGCATATGAATCTAGCCTCGATCTCTTTCAGAATTTTCTTTGGCAAGATAAAAATTTGAGCCCAATATGTCTGAATACCAAACAACACACTCTTCACCAACTGAAGCCTCCCAGCATAGGACAAGTGTTTAACTATCCACCCTTGGATTCTAGCAGTCACCTTCTCCACCAAAGGTCTACACTAAGCAATAGTAAGCTTCTTGGAAGAGAGAGGGACCCCAAGATACCTAAAAGGAATAGAACCTTGAGAAACACCAAGAAGCTCTCTCAGCTCTGTCTGAACATCAACAGAAACTCCTCCAAAATAGACTTCACTTTTATCAAGATTAGAGAAAGCCCGGAAGCACTAGAGAATTTCAAGGAAGCTTGGAAGAGAAGCTTAACAGAAACACTATCAGCTCTAGAAAACATCAATAGATCATCAGCAAACATCATGTGAGTTAGGTTTAACTTATCACATCTAGGATGAAAGTTAAAATCAGAAGTTAACCTAAGCTCATCAAGGCACCTAGAAAGGTATTCCATACCAATAGCAAAAACAAAGGGAGACATAGGGTCAACTTGTCTTAAACCTTTCTTAGCTTCAAAAGGAGGGGCAAGAAAGCCATTAATAAGAATAGAATAAGAGACAGAAGTAAGACAAGTCCAGATCCAGCTAACAAATCTCTGAGGGAAACCAAGCTCCTACATAACAGTAATCAAGAATCCCCACTCAACTGAATCATAGGCTTTCTTCAAATCCACCTTAACCATGCATCTAGGTGAGATAAATTTGTGATCATAGCCTTTGATCAATTCAGTTGCATGAAGGATATTGTCACCAATGTGCTTGCCTGCAATGACACCTGCTTGGGCATCATCAATGACCTCACCAATGATAGCAGCAAGTCTAGCAGTTATGACCTTAGAAATGAGCTTATAAACCACAGTGCAACAAGCTATAGGTCTAAAATCCTTAACATGGGAAACATTAGGGATTTTAGGAACAAGAGTGATAGTTGTGCAATTCCATTGCTTAGGCAAGGTCCCTTTAGTAAAGAAATCAATAACGCTAGCATAAATATCATCTTTCACAATATGCCAAGCTCTCTTAAAGAAAAATGAGTTAAATCCATCAATACCAGGAGCTTTAGTGTTATCAATTCCCTTAAGGGAAGTATCAATTTCAGCATGAGAAACAGGCTGAATGAGATAACTCTGAGCAACAGAGCTAAGCTGTTTACCCCTCCTCATAGTAACAAGGTCAACAACAGGAAGCCAAGGAGCCTAAGTCCTTAAAAGAGACTTATAGAAGGAGATAACTTCATGAGAAATAGCATCCGGATCCTTAAGCAAAACCTGGTTAGAGTCAAAGATGGAGTCAATTCTATTCCTTGCTTGTCTATTCTTCATCACTGAGAAAAAATAATGAGAATTGCCATCTCCAAGCTTAATCCAGTTGATCCTAGATTTTTGTTTGAAGATGCTTTCATGAATATCATTCCAGTGTTTGACAACCTTAATAGCATCAGATTCTTTAGCATATAAATCCAAATCATCAGGATTCTAAGCCATTAAGTTCTGAATTCCAGCAAGCTCAACATTAGCTTGATCAATCTTCTCCTCAATGTTGCCAAACTACTTGCTATTAAGAGACTTAATACTAGACTTCACAAAATTAAGCTTCTGCCAAACAGAACTACCAGAACCCCAAGCCTGAGAAACAGTATCAAGGAAATCAGGATGATCAGCAATACAGTTTAGAAACCTGAAAGGTCTACCTCTCCCAGCAGGAGCAGAACAAATATCCTACAGAACTGGACTGTGATAAGATAAAGAAGGGGGGAGATAGATAGTCTCAACATGCCCATGAGAGGCCAGTCAAGCTTGGTTACCAAAGACTCTATCAATCCTAGAAAGAGTTCTAGGACCAGTGTGAGCCTTATTTGACCAAGAGTAGAAGGCTCCTTTGCTCTTGACCTCAATGAGGTCCAAATCATCAACCAAACTCTGGAAATCTCTAGTCTCATAATTAGTAACATCAGTACCATTAAGCCTATCTGAAGTATAAAGAACAGAGTCAAAGTCACCAGCACAAAGCCAAGGAGAATGCTGAATAGAGATGTTCCTAATGCCTTCCCACATAGGAAGACTATCATGAATAGAATGAAGTCCATAAATAATGGTGAGATGAATTTGAGTAGAATGATCCTTAGAAAGGACACAACAATGTATAAACTGCTCATGAATCTTCAAGACATTGACAGTTACTCTATCTGCATTCCAACCAAGCCAAATCTTCCCTTTAGGAGAATGATCATAATTGCACACCCAAAGCCAAGAAGAGCCAAACTTCTTTTGATAACTGAAAACATTTTTTTACTTAACTTTTGTTTCAAGAAGGCCAATAACATCAACTGAATGGGAATGAAGCAACCTCTTTACAGAGGTAACTTTGCCAGTGTCATTCAGGCCCCTGACATTCCAAATAGAGTAAATCATGACACCAAATGGGGATTAACCTCACCCCCGCTTGGATTTATAGTGAAACCACCTGCACCATCCATCTCATTTGCAAATAATGCAACAAAAGCATTAGAGGTAGAGGCAGGCTGATGAACTCTAGTTTGCTGCCTTTTTGTCTTCCTTCCAACTATTCTCCACCCCTCATCTGAGTTTTGAGAAGTATGAACCTGTGGAGTAATGACAGATTGCCCATGAACAGAAGCATCAACATCAACAACAGGAGCAGGAGCTTGGCTAGGCTTAGGAACCCAGGCTTGCTTTTGCTTAGGAGTAATAGGAGTTGGCTGCTTATGAACCTGCTTAGGCTTAGTAGGAGCAGGTTTAGTAGAGCAATCATGACCAACCTTGTTGCACTTAGAGCAGAAAGGTGGAGCCCACTCATACACTACCTTAAGCTCCAATATTTCCTTTGAAGGACTCTCAACTAGGACAGAGTTAGGCATAGGCTTTGTAACATCAATTTCAATTAGGACCCTAGCAAAAGACACTCTAAGTTGTCTAGTAGTACACTCATCAGCACAAATTGGCACTCCAAGCAAACTGCCAATACGACTAAGAGTGTCAGGTCCCCAACAATTAAGTGGGAGATTAGGAAACTTAACCCAGAGAGGAACAATTCTCAGAATTTCAGCATTAAAATCAAATTTAGGACACCAAGGCTTAACTATTGCTGGTTTTCCAAGGAACATATGAGGACCAGAACAAAGTATAGTATCTTTATCATTACTAGAACACAGATTAATGATAAAGTACCCATCATCATGCCAATAAAGATCCGGTGTCTGCATATCACTCCATTTTTGGGCAATAAAACGAAGAACAACAGCAATAGTAGGGTAATAGCCAACCACATAGAAAACTAAAGCATTAGACCACTTTTTATTACCTGCATCAAGCTCGGATTCTTGCAATTGAGCAACTTGCTTCACATCCTGAACTTTCGGAGCAACAAAGGATAAAGGAGCTCCTTTAGCAGCCAATTTTCCAGAGAAGGGAACAGCTCGATCCTCACCATGTTTATGTGCGTTCTGCTCCGGGGAAGGTATAGAATGATGAGCAGGAACTGTCAGCTTAGATTGATGCTCAGATCTTCCAGCAACCAATGGAATAGTAAACCCAGAAACCCTAGGTACTGTTCTGTTTTGGGTGTTTTTGTCCCTCGGGAGAGTTACAACACGAAGTATGATCTGGCCGAGCTGTACCTGCAAAATAACGGAGACTCCGGGTGATTGGAGCTCCGCCTCCGACGGTCAAGTTAGTAACTTGAAAAGGAATAAAGAGGACGGAAATTTAGGTGGGTATCTACTCGGATTCCAAGCTCAGGTGTTTCTCTGATGTGAGAGAATGCAAGTGTAATAAATTGTAAAACGTGCCCTCAAAAAGAGGGACATCTCCCTATTTATAGGGCCTTTGGGAATTGTGCCCCTGATTAGGTCACTGAACCCTAGTCATTGGTGGGATGCGCCGTTTTGCGGCTTTCTCGGGATTTGGGCCTGAAGGCCGCCTTTTTTCCCTTAATTTCTGGAGTGACACGTGTCAAGCAGGGATTGGTCCACTTTGGGCCATCCTGAGGCTGACACGTGTCATCCTCTGATTGGACCACGTGGCGGGGTAAAATTACCCTAAATATTTGCCCCTCACAGATGTGACGTGGCACGCCACGTGGCATCTGTGACACGTGTCATGCTCCGGTTGGTGGTAATTTTACCATTAAAGAGTAACCGTTCACTTTCCGAGTAAATTACGGAAATCCCCGTATTTACCCTCTATATATAGCCGTTTTACCCTCATAATTTTGTACGTTTACAGAAATTTTATAGAGAGAAAACTTTGAGAGAGCAGAAGTCATCCGTTTGAGTCAGGCGCAAGTAAAAAAGTTTGTTCTCCATCAACCCAGCCGGACTCGCCTATCTTCAGATAACACATCCAAAGGTACTGTCTCTGTCTCTCTCTGCTCTTTTTCTTTTTTCACCGCTTGTACATATTTCTTGCAATAAATGGATGCATCACCAACACACACGGCACAGCCTAGGTTAGAGTCCAGCCGGTCACCAGGGACGGCTTAGTCTAAGACTGGGAGTGCCGTCTCGGGGTGTTGGGACCACCCTTTGCCTTGGATTCCAACCAGTTATGTGTCTGTGCAGGACACCATGGCTCGGACAATGCAGACGGCAATTGATCCGAATTACAAAAGCGAAGGCTTAGGCGGCCAAACGCCTGAGGGAGAAAAGTCTGGTCAGGGAGACCAGACGGCTCTGGAGAGATCCCCTCCGCGTGACCCCTCAACTCCCGCTGATTCCTTCTTGGAAGAATGCGACCAAGGCGGCGATGAGGCCGTCTCTGCCCCCTTGAGTCAAAATGAGGAGGAGACGGAGAGCGACAGCTCCGCCTCTACCTTTAAGAGTAGTGACGATTTACCCCCGCTTCAGGATAACGAGAAGGAAGAAAGGAAAAAATGGAACGAGAAGGACGATCCCTTCAACATCCACGTCTCCTCCAAGGACCGGATCCAAATGGAGGAAAACTTAAAGAATTTCACTAAAATGCACCCGCTAGGATACGGGTATAGGATTCGGGTGCCGCCTGAGAATGGCACCGTCGCCTGGGAGGACGATCGAGAGAACGCCAACAGCTATTTCGGTTGTTATGAGGCGACGTTCAAGGCGGGTCTTCGCTTCCCCCTTCACCAGGCGGTGAAGGAAATTTTGAGAGGCTACGGCCTCGGAGTCTGGCAACTTACCCCCAACTCTTGGACAAACATTCTAGGGTATGTTGCCGCCTGCGAGTTCCAGGGGCTTAACCCCGGCTGGGAGGCTTTTGCTAGTATGCATTATCTTGGCAGAAGCCCAGGCGGCTAGAGGGAGTGGTATACTCTAACCACGCATCCCCAATACATGATGACCTTGGACAAGGTCTCAAAATTCGACGGCTGGAAACACAGGTTCTACCTGATGTCAGCTCCAACCAGACGGGAGAATTATGAATTCCGTCTGTACAATAAGAAGCCCGACTTGATGGGCCGGAAGTGCGCTCTTCCCCGGATCCCAGAGGAAGATTTTGACAAGATCATTGAGGCAGACTTTTTCGGCCTCACAGACGCGACCTTGTCAACCGGGGAAACAATAAAAGTTCCCAAGAACTGGATCCCCAAGAGCACCTGGTTCAGGGACCAGTGTTTCCTAGCCGCCTGCGGGCTAGGACACATGCTCACCAGACGTATGAGCCTGAGTTTATATTCGTCTGTAGTATCTTTCTATCGGAATTGATTTATGATATTGATCAATTTCTCTTTTTGCAGAAGAAGCATTAAATATGTTGCAGACGGAGAAGACTCCCAAGCGGTCCTCTGCACTCATCCGCAAGCAACTTGCGGAAAAAGCTGCGGCTGAGGACAAGGCTAAGGTAATAAACGCCTGACCCTTTCGTAAATCAATCTTAAAAATTATCTCCCGGATGCTAACTTTGACTTGGTTATTTCCGCAGGGAGGAGAGGTTGGAAAAACGTTTGAGAAACAACTCAAACGGGCTAGGGAAGAGACCCCCGCCATTCTCAACAAAATAAAAAAATCCACCTCCGCGTCAACTCCTGGCGCCTCAGTCGGGCATCAGCAGATGCGGATAGCGGGGTGAAACGAGAAGGTAGGCGGTAGCCTGGGCCTCAGCCTCGTTAACCCCGTAATGGCGACCGGGGGGTTCTCCACGCCTGCAAGCGGTTCCCGCTTGGTTGGCTCTGAAGGTAAGAACCCTTTTGAATCCCCGCTTGAGCTGGGGTGGCCTTTGCGGGTGAAATCCCACTCTCAACATACGTCATCTTTAGACGGTCGGCAACAAATAGGTGCTGCCTTAGTTTCGCACTCATCACGTATTGATTGTGGTGCAGATCAATCTCCCCGCTGGCTAGACGTCCAGAAGCATGCCAAGGCCATGTTGGAAGCCGTCCGGAAGAGGGATAAAGACAGTATCCCTGGGACAGAACGTGCAATACTTATACCGCCTGCTTTTTTGCAGGCCATGCTGCGGGTGGACGGGCTCAAACGTCCTTATTCCCGCAAACGGGAAGAGGTAAAAAGGGCCAAGAAGTCCGCCATAGACGCTGACAATATTGGTTTACACTCGACTATCATAAATGAACTTGAAACTAAAGCAATCATTATGACACATGCGTCTAGAATCCAGCAGCTGGAGGCGGATCTGGAGACGGCCAAACAGCGGGCAGGCGATGCTGAGACGGCCCAGAAGAAGGCAGAGGAGGCCAGGAAGAAGGCGGATGAGAGCGCCAAAAAGGCTGATGAGGCGCTCAAGAAGGCCTAGACGGACCTTGGCAATCTTCAGGGTGTTTCTGAAGAGAACACCAACCTGAAGACCAAGGTTGAGAAGCTAGAGAAGGAGGCTGCTCAGGCTCAGAAGAACTTTGCAGCAACCCTGGAGGCGGAGCAGAACCGCCTAGTTGCTGAAAGTGACGCTGACAATGACGCCCGAATGAAGATCGCCTGGGCTGCCTTGCACCCAGACGCGGATTATGGCGTCTGGGCACTGGCTCACTGGTACGCCGAGGACGTGGTGTACCTGAGAGAGAGGGGTGAGCCAGAGCCTGAGTCCATCGATGTCTGGGTTAATGCCAACAATGTGCCCCTCGTACCTCAGCTACTTGGTCCGGGTGAAGCGCAAGAGATTCCTTCAGACGGTGAGGAAGAGGACCAGGAGGAGCCGCCTGCAGGCCAGAAGTGACTTTTCAGTGGCAGTATGCCAATCTCTGTTTTTGTTTTTTCTCTTATTTATTCAGCGGCAGTATGCCAAAACTTGTTTTTCCGGCCTGCGTGCCGAGTATATTTGTATTTACCGGCTAAGGAGCTGGGTTAATTAACAATTTCTCTTTCTCCCGGACGGGGTGCGGTTAACATTTAATCCACTACAACCGTTTGGTTGGGTGGACTTTAATGAATACGCCGACTGAGTCGGTTTTGATAATTTTGCGTCTGCGTTTGAATTTCAATTTTTGCGAGTTTTAATTTTTCATTTTTGCCCAACTTATCTAAAGCATGCGGCGATTTTTTGCCTAACTAATCAATAGTCCGGCTGTACTTGCCCCTGGACGGCTGTGTGATTGGTTTCAAGTGGAGTTGGTTGATTGACTTGGAAACGTCTGATGCTGTAAAGAGCATGATACGTTTTGTAAGTCAATCAATCAAAATAGTGATTGCCTCAAACCAAGTGCACAACCGTTCACCAAAAGGCGTTCCAGGTACTACCCAGGCGGCGTTTTGTCCGTCCTGATAGAGATTTCATAGCCATTGAACAACTCTTTTGCCACAATTGGGATAGAGAGTGCAATTTTGGGATAAATAACCCAAGTGAGAACTTCAGCCGGTGACCGACTGATGCCCCAGGGCATCCGGTATTCGGTAACTTGATCGTTCTTCACAAATCATTCTGGTTAGACGAATATGAGTTGACCGATTCGGTCATTCAATTTTTGCCGTCTACATAGGTATGTAGAACCGACAAATGGTCTGTTCTCTGCGACGATTGCACCCGAAGGGGTGTCGCCAGACGCCTTTGTCCATGCTAGGACAGACGATTTTATAAAATGAGCAACCATCCGGCCATTTCAGCCTCTGGTCTTGTTTAGGACCGGTTGTACAGCCACTAAGCGTTTTTGTGCTTAGTTTTTAATCAGAGCATTGGCCGATTTACACCAAGTGTCAAACTTAGTTGTTTAAACAAACGAGTCTGTCTGGGTATTACCCAGATGGACATGCAATTATTTAATCATACCAAGTATCAAACTTAGTTAGGTAAATGAAAAATCCGTCTGAGTATTACCTAGGCGGATAATCAAACTTAGTTAAATAATCAAAGTATCAAACTTAAATAAACAAGGGATTCGAGTATTACCTAGGCAGTCAAAAAAATGTAACCTTTACTAAGTATCGAACTTAGTTAGGTAAATGAAGAATCCGTCTGGGTATTACCCGAATGGATAATCAAACAACAAATCAATTTTGCAAACAAAGTCTGAATCTTTATTAACTGACACTGTTTACAAAAAATTTACATTCTCAGAAGTAGTACTTTTTCAGATTGTCTACATTCCAAGTTCTAGGCAGGCGCCTGCCGTCTGGAGTTTCCAGGCGGTAGGTGCCATCCCTTACTTCTTCATAGATCCGGTAGGGGCCTTCCCAATTTGGAGTTAGCTTCCCCAGCTCATTAGCCCTACCGGTTGCCTCCATTTTTCGTAACACTAAGTCGTCAACTTTCAAAGGACGCTTGTGTACTTTCTTGTTGTAGGCTCTAGTCATTCTCAGACGGTAAATCTCATGACGCAAGGCGGCATTGCCCCTGCGTTCTGGGAGTGAATCCAATGCCAGGCGCATTGCTTCCCAGTTTGCCTCTTCATCATATAGCATGACTCTGAGGGTCGGCTCGTAATGTTCGATGGGCAAGACGGCTTCAGCACCGTAAACCATGAGAAATGGGGTTTCACCGGTTGCCCATTTCGCTGTTGTCCGGATGGCCCATAGGACATCGATTAAATCTTCTGCCCATAAGCCACCGGCTCTTTCTATTTTCTTCTTAATGTCGTCTAAGATGAGTTTGTTGAAGGCTTCAACTTGGCCATTTGCTTGGGGCCGGCCAACAGATGCAAAATAGCTTGAGATCCCCTGATCTCCCAACCAGGTTTTTAGCTGAGGCGTTTCAAACTGAGGACCATTATCAAACACCATAGACATAGGTACCCCATACCGGGTGATAATGTTCTTCCAAATGAAGGAAATTACGTCTGAGGTCTTGATGTTTTTAACCGCCTCAGCCTCCACCCATTTGGTGAAATAATCCACAGCCACCAAGATGTAGCGCTTTTCGCCTGGAGCACGCGTGTAAAGACCTAGAATGTCCATGCCCCATTTTGCAAACGGGATTGGGCTGTGGATGGCCGTCAGATCAGTAGCCGGACGGTGAATGAGTTTGCCAAATTTTTGGCACTTGTCACATTTCTTTACCAACTCGTTGGCGTCTGCCTCAAGAGTAGGCCAAAAATAATGTCGTCTGGCTTTGACGGCTAGGGACCTGCCGCCTATGTGGGAGGCGCAGAATCCCGAATGCAGGTCTTTGAGAACTTCCTTCCCCTTTTCAGGGATGACACACTTCAACAGAGGTTTAAGAAAACCCGCCTTGAAGAGTTCTCCATTTTTCAACTCGAAGCTTGCAGCTCGCTTCTTCAAGACGGCTGCCTCCTGTGGCGAATCAGGAAGTGTGCCGTCTGAAAGATAGGCCCGGATGCCATCCATCCAGGTAGAGCTTCAGTCCAGAACTCCAATGGGATATCCATAAATGTTTCTCTTTTCAAGAACTTCCCAAAAGACTGACCGAGGCGTATCATGGCAGGCGGAAGACGCCAGTTTTGACAATGCATCCGCCTGATTGTTTTCCGACCTAGGCACTTGACTCAGCCGGAATTCCTCAAGTGCCTTGGTCTCTTCTTTGAATGCCTGAAGATATTTAATCATAGCCGGATGAGTAGCCTCGTAGCTTCCCTCATACTGGCTAACAATCAATTGAAAAATCAGAGTAGGCGTCAATTTTCATGGCCCCTGCCGCCTTACACATGCGAATGCCGGCTAGTAGGGCTTCATATTCCGCCTCATTGTTAGAGGCTTGAAATTTGAAGCGTAGCGCATACTCAAATCTGTCCCCTTCAGGAGACTCGTAGATTACACCTGCACCACAGCCGTTCTTTGTAGAGCTCCCGTCTACATACACTTTCCAAACCTGATCAAGATTATCTGGAGCCACCGGACGGGTCATTTCAACAATGAAGTCGGCAACGCCTGACCTTTCACTGCCTTTCTTGGTTCGTAAGTGATTTCAAGACTTTGCATTTCAATAGCCCATTTCAACATTCTCTCGGATGAGTCCAAGGTAGACATTGGCCGCATGAGTGGCTGGTCGGTGTAAATCACCACCGGATGTGCCAAAAAGTAGGGCTTCAGTTTTTTGAAAGCCATATACAAAGCAAGCCAAAATTTTCAACCATGGGGTACCGGAGTTCAGCATTTTTAAGAACGTGGCTAATGAAGTAAACCGGGAGCTGCACGCCGTCTCGTTCAGCAAGGAGAACGTCACTGAGGGCATGATCTGAGACGGCTAAATACATGTACAACGTCTCCCTAGGTAAAGGACTGACCAACCTAGGTAGAGAATGTAAATGCTCTTTCAACCTTTGGAATGCCGCCTCAGCATCGTCCCCCCATTCAAATCTGGTCTTCTTCCTGATTGCTTGGAAAAAGTAGAGGCACTTGTCGCCTGACCGGCTGAGGATCCTCCCCAAGGCGGCCAGACAGCCGGTGAGTCTCTGCACTTCCTTGATAGAACGGGGTGACTTCATGTCTATCACCGCCTGTATCTTTTCAGGGTTAGCCTCTATCCTCCTTTGATCAATCAGGAATCCGAGAAACTTCCCAGACTCAACACCAAAGACGCATTTCTTAGGATTTAACATAACCTTATGCCGCCTGAGGGTGGTAAATGTTTCTCGGAGATCAGCAAGGTGATCCGTCTGTAGCTTGGATTTGACTATCATGTCATCAATGTACGCCTCCACATTCCTCCCAATCTGATTAATGAAGACCGTATTAATCATCCGTTGGAAAGTGGCAGGCGCATTTTTCAAGCCAAACGGCATCACAGTATAATAAAATAACCCCTGATCAGTGACGAAGTCCATCTTCTCTTGATCTTTCTTCCACAGGGGTATCTGATGGAAGCCGGAGTAGGCATCCATGAAACTCATCAAGGCGTGACCGGCTGTAGAATCGACCAAACTGTCGATCTTTGGAAGTGGGTAACTGTCCTTTGGACACGCCTTGTTGAGGTCTGTGTAATCAACACACATGCGCTAGGTCCCATTCGGTTTCTTAACAAGGACCACATTGGCCACCCAGTCGGGAAAGTTGTAGGGCCGAATGAACCTAGCGTCTAGCAGCTTTTTGACTTCGGCAGCTGCCGCCTGACTTCTTTCCTCACCGTGGTTTCTTTTCTTTTGCCGGATGGGCTTCTTTTTAGGATCCACGACGAGCTTGTGGACAGCAAGATCTGGGCTGACGCCTGGCATCTTTTCCACTTCAAAGGCAAAAATGTCTTTGAATTCCTTCAGCAGAAGGTGCAAGTCTGCACCCAAAGTAACATGAGCAACCGTCCTAACCTTTACAGTATGTTCCGGACGGCTGTCATCCAGAACGAGATCAATGCTTTCACCAGCCGGTTGGGAACGGAGCTCATCTGACCGTTCACCGGTCAGTGATTGCTATTTTTTCTCTTTCTTCACCTCCACCAGCAGAGGTGCCTTTCTTTTCTTTCCAGCTGCTGGTGGGGCAGGTGCTGGATCGGCATCCTTGACATTGTCAAGATCAATTGGTTCCTGACCGCTTGGGGCCACGGTATCTCGGACGGTTGAGAGATAGCACTCTCGGGCCGTCTTCTGATCCCCATTCAGGGAACCAACAGAGCTGTCATCCCTCTCATATTTGATGAGCATCAGAGACGGGATGATTACTACCTTGGCTACGTTGAGGGTTGGCCGACCAAGGATAATGTTGTAGGCGGTCAACTCCTCAACGACCAAGAATCTGACGACAATATGTCGTCCCTGGCCTTTCTCCCCCAGCCGGATGGGTAAGTCAATTCTTCCGGCTGGGTAGACCATCCCACCCCCAAAACCAACCAAGGGGTGGGTGACCGGATGCATGCTGCTGACATTGTATTTCAGCTTTTGCAGGCACCGGAGGTTGATGATGTCTGATGAGCTGCCGGTGTCAATAAGGATTATTCCAACCAGTTGGTTGGCAACCTTACATTCAATGACACTCGGGTCATCATGCGGACGGCGGACGCTGCCCCTATCCTTCTCAGTGATCAAGACGTCTGGGAAGGAGGTGCTTGCAGACGCCTGCTCATCATCATCCTTGTCCATCTTTCGAAGATGGCTCTTGGTGCCCCGGATGGTAGGGCCACCACAGGAGAACCCGCTTGCTATTGTGTAGACCGGCTCCTTGTCGGTATCCAAGCTACTAGCAGGCTGGGGGGTAGTCTTAGAGGACTGACCCTTGTTTTTCTTTTTTGCCCCGGCTGGGGACTTAGAAATGTAGGAATTCAACAGCCCTTTGTCAGCCAGACGGTCCAACGCCCGCTGAAGACTGAAGCAGTCGTTGGTATCATGGCCGACCTCCTCATGGAATTGACAGAATTTATTTTTGTTCCGTGACTGGACAAAACTCTTCATAGGATTCGGCTTCTCAATGGACAGCCGGTCCTTTACCTCCATGAGGATGGAGTTGCAGTCTTTATTAAACTCGTACTTGGGGACGTACGGTTTAAACTCTTTCTTTTTCTTCTGAGACGACTGGTCAGAATCATTAACCGCCCAGATTTCTTTTCTTTTCTTGCTCTCTTCTTTATTTTTGGCCGGCTGAGCAGACCGACTGTCTTTCGGTTTGTCGGACTTCTTGGAGTCCGACTGGTTACCAGGCGAGCAGAGGTCGGTAGCTTGAATGTAACTTTCCGCCTCCCTCAGGGCTGCCTGTAAGTGAAAGCCCCTTTTCTGACTAGGTCGAACTTAAAGGTCGACCCGTCTCTCAGACCCTTGAAAAAGTCTGTAAAAGCTACCTCATCAGACAGTCCCTGAATCTGAATTCTAATCAGATTGAACCGCCTGACATATGAGCGCAACCCTTCTCTCTCTCCCTGCTTAACAGTGCTCAAATCAAGGCTTGTTTTCTTAGCAGGGATGTTCATTGAGAAGTTAGAAGCAAACAGGAAGGCGAGCTTCCTGAAACTATCGATGGACCCGGCTGGCAGATTACCAAACCATTGTTAGGCAATGCCCTTCAATGTAGCCGGGAAGCACCGACACCAAGTGGCATCATCCAACCCCTGCAGATACATGAGGTTGGTGTAAGCCATGAGGTGGTCTTCCAGATTGGTGGTACCATCATAGGTACCAACCAATACATTCTTACCCTTGGCCGGCTGGGCCACCTCGGTTATCTCCCGGGTGAACGCAGAAGGCTGTTCACCCAGGCACAGCAGACGAAGCTGCCAGTCCAATGGCTGGACATTTGGATATGCCGCATGACCTCCAAAGAGGGCCGACTGCATGAAGTGAGGGGGATACTGTCCGTAAGCCTGAGTGGGTACATACAGTACATCTCCAATCATGTGAGGGCCAGAATGGACGGTATTACCGCCTGTCTAGCTTTCATGCAAGGAGGGTGCGCTCCCTGCAGAAATGTTGTTGAAGCTGTCTGGAAAGTTCGACGTGAAGCCGACTCAGACAGCGATTGGTTTCTCTTCCGGGTTATGATCTCCCGGGCATCAAGAGTTGATTTTTTGCATCCCACCGGCTGCTGAGTCCGGCGGGTGTTGTTGTTGTTCCTTTTAGGAAGGAGAATTTTTGACCAATCAATGGTCCCGGCTGCCTTCTCCTTTGGATGAGGATTGGGCTGCCGGTTTCTGACTGACTTCCCCTTCTCTGGAGGAGTCTTCTTCGCCGACTGACCTTTACTTGGGCCAGCCCAGCTTTGGCTGATCAGCTCTTTAATTTCACCCTTGAAACTTGTCATGAATCTCATGAGTTCATTTTGGGTGACATGGGCTGATCCAGCGGCCGTTTGGGTTTCCCCTTCCGGCTGTCCAGAGGGTCGGCTTGGACCCTCCTGGGAGGCACCCCGCTCCAGAGTGTCTCTGGGTTGGATGCGCTTGGTTATGAGAGAGCCAACATTGGCTGTAAAGGTTTTGACCTGAAGATCCTCATCTTCCTGGTCTATAAATACTTCTGGGTCATCTTCCGGATGGATAGGGGGTGGTACAGACTCTTGAACCATCCTCGAGGTACTCTCCCCACAGACGGCGCCAAATGTTTTGGGTGTTTTTGTGCCTCGGGAGAGTTACAACACGAAGTGTGATCCGGCTGAGCTGTACCTGCAAAATAACGGAGATTTCGGGTGATTAGAGCTTCGCCTCCGACGGTCAAGTTAGTAACTTGAAAAGGAATAAAGAGGACGGAAATTTAGGTGGGTATCTGCTCGAATTCCAAGCTCAGGTGTTTCTCTGATGTGAGAGAATGCAAGTGTAATAAATTGTAAAACGTGCCCTCAAAAAGAGGGACATCTCCCTATTTAGGGTCTTTGGGAATTGTGCCCCTGATTAGGTCACTGAACCCTAGTCATTGGTGGGCTGCGCCGTTTTGCGGCTTTCTCGGGATTTGGGCCTGAAGGCCGCCTTTTTTCCCTTAATTTTTGGAGTGAAACGTTTCAAGCAAGGATTGGTCCACTTTGGGCCATCCTGAGGTTGACACGTGTCATCCTCTGATTGGACCATGTGGCGGGGTAAAATTACCCTAAACATGTTCCATTAGAAATCCTCAAATCTGGCCTAGCAGTTGCTTCAGCAAATAGAGCAATGGTCTCAACATCGCTTCTGGGAATAGCGCCATATGCTGGATGAACCAATGGCGGCGCCGGAGTAACCAGTTCATCCACCTCCTGAATTGGACTAGGAACAAATGAAGTGCCTGAATTCCTCAAATTCTGCAAAATTGTGTCTAAAGATTCATGAGTATTCTTCTGCTGTACTACTTGAGGTGTAGAAGTGTTCTGCTTCTTCTTCTTAGCCATCGAAATCCAAAATTGATGAAGAAACCGATCAAAGATGAAGAACCATGGAGAAGAGAGAGAAGAGAGAAAGTCAACAAAAGTCAAACCTCTACCCGAGTTCACCGGTTTAGTGAAAGCTAGGTGGCTCAGTGGGAGCTAACTGGCTCAATAAAGACTATGATAGCTCAAGTGGGAGATAACTGTTTGTTTCACAACGAACTTCTAACCAAAGACAATATACATGTCTCTTTGTAAGCATTCAAGTGAGACTACGGGCATTAACTCCACAACCTAATTGAGAACATACAGTTTGTTGCTCTAAGTGGTGTCTTTCTAGAAAGTAACACGTTTCCAAAACGACAAGTGGGAGGAAAATTAACTCGATGACCATTGAGCTTAGCAAAAAACTAGAACTGAGAATCTTAAAAGGATTTCGTGAGAATGCTTGATCAAGAATACTCAAAAGGAGTTTACAAGTGCCTTAAAAGAATTCATTACTCACAAAACATCAGAAATGTTGGAGTAATATCAACATAATAAAAGGGCTTTGGAAGCGCCTTAAAACTCAGTGGTTGATGCAATTGCCCCGTTTAGGTATAGAATTCACCAAAGGCTTGGATTGAATCCTATAAATTTCTATTAAGTTAGAAATAAACCTAAGACATACAAGCATACTATTTACTATTAGATATTAAAGGAATTATATCTTGTAAGATAGCTATGACAAATCCAAATTTCGAATAATGGTTAGAGGCCATGAAAATTCGAAACAGACCCCATGTTTGAT
The DNA here is from genome assembly GCA_034703905.1 of Chenopodium berlandieri. Classification (NCBI taxonomy): domain Eukaryota; kingdom Viridiplantae; phylum Streptophyta; class Magnoliopsida; order Caryophyllales; family Amaranthaceae; genus Chenopodium; species Chenopodium berlandieri. The sequence continues at coordinate 31,208,003 of CM068278.1, forward strand.
AATCATGTTTGAAACTTGATTAATTTGCATGAAGGGTGAAAGACCCATCGATTGCAAATAAGTTTTCAAGGAGAAAACTAACAAATGTGGAAATGTATATGTATACATAGCTAGATTGGATAAAAGGATACAATTAAATTCATGGAGTTGATTTTAATAAAAACCTATTCACCAATCAGAATGCTTAAGTCTTTTTGTGATTGATCTAGCAAAATTGCACATTTGAAATAGGATTTTGGAAGTGACTACGAAATTGCACATATGAAATAGATACCAAAACTGCCTTCCCAAAATAGGATTTTTGAAGTGACTATGGAAAAGTCTAAGGGTTTTGAAATTCTTAATAATGTTAGATTTGAAAGCAAGATCAAGGAATCCGTCATGTGATTAAAGGAAGCATTGCATATAGGAATTGGAACGTGTTTTCTCATAAAGTTAATAAAAGGATTGGCTTATGGAGAAACATAGAAATTCTGAAGAATAAGAAGTTTAGTGGGAGCAAAAGTAAAGGTCCAATGAGAAGTTTACGAACTCTATTGTGAAACAACTATCAAATGTTAAATGTTTAGATTTGAAAGTATTTTGACAATGGACCAAGCTAAAGGCGATACTTAGTATACATATTGGGAATTAAGTTCTATGGTATAGACTTAAGTAAATGTTTAAACGAGTAAAGGAATTTACCATATTAAACATGAAGGAATTTGAAAGGCTTTCGACCCATATGTATAAAACTAATTAAATGTTTGAACTAAGTATAAGCTAGGCTAAATACTAAGTCAAACAAGAAAGACTCTAGTAAGAGACTTTTAACCATATCACATAGCGAACAATTTATCAAAGACTCAGTGAAACTGAATGAGCTAAAATGTCAAATTGATGGGATAAAGATTTAGAATCATTCTACAATTAAATCCATCATGTAAAGCTATGGTATGGAATCGTCACACGACTTAGTTGCTTAAAGCATGTGAAGTACGTATATAGTACCAATCAACTTAAATCTATGTATTAGATTATAGTCAAGAACATCCAAAACACTTGGTTGAGTTAGAGGATGAGTTCTTGACGCATGGAAACATATATAATTTGAGCATTGATGATGCAAGCACAAACCTTAAATAAGGATGAAATCCTTAATAAGGAATCCATTCGCAAGCATGAGGTAAGAAGCGTCGTGGCTTGAGAAATGATAACATGGATGTGCATCCATGTATAATGTGCGGAAATTTAAGGTAAATTTTCATGATCACAAGTGATTAGGGTATTCCAAATCATTGTGAGCCGTTAGGAGTGAAAACCAAGCAAGGCATCATCAAGAAGTCTACTAAAGTATATGATGAGAATATTTTTGCCTAAAAAAGCAATAATAAGGAAGATGTTAAATGGAAAGTTCGTTGTTGAACGTTGATGTTTGTAGGTTGTCAAGCTGAAGGTTACAAATCATGAAAAAATGAGTGGGAGCCATTGCTTGGACAAAAAATCCTAAATCACATGTAGTCCATTAACACTCTCAAAATTTTATCATCTTATTATGGAAATGGTGGATAATGAAGATGCTAAGATTTGCAAAGTAATTATGACTAAACCTATGCAAAAAGTGAACGACAATATTCACAAATTGCGTGAAAAAAATCAAGCATATTAGATATGGGTGTGATTTCTATAAATGTTTTATGAAGAGTACTACTCTTAAAACATTTGGGAAAACCATTTATAATAAGATAAAACATTGTGAAGTTTCATAGTGGAATAAAATTTCTCTGAATATTCCACAAAACTATTTAATTGTGGTTTAGAATTAAATAATGAGTCCATTCGATTCTAAAGAATATTCAAAATAGGGTATCAAGACAATGTCTTGGATAAAGAAACACCTATTAAGTGAACATTAAATATTTTAATCGAAAATTATCCCTAATCAAGGTCATTTATTTAGTGGACGATTAATGACCAATGGAGATTAGTGTGCAGTATGATTTACAACACGGTTTCTTGTGCTATGAGGACATAAATCATTTGCACAGGTATTGGCTTAGAACCATACTGGATCGACCTATGAGAATACTTTAAGAGATTCAAAATCGTCATAAGTATATTTCTCATTATTGCTATCAGAACTCTTTTCCTTGACCATGAGTATTGTGAGGTCTCTTGTTTAAGTACTAGTCCGTTTTTTATTTCGGTCAAACATCTGCCATAATTGGGGATTATAACGACGGCTATTACGCGGCTAGGTCCTCTTAGAAAGAGAATCTAAATTACAAGACTGGAAATGTCCCTCTACTAATAATAGGGATGTCTTGTTGTTTACAAGGCCTCTCGAAGAGGGAGACTGTGAAAATGCATGAACGTGCTCAGATGGATTTTTGAAATCATCTGCTTATTGACAGTCAAACTCGGATTTCGAGAAACACTTCTAGACGTAATAGGGATGACGAATAATCTTACCCTAAATTTAATGAAGAGACATGAAGAGACATAGGAAATGGGCTATACACTGAAAGCTCACTTATTCGGAAGGACAAGTGGGAGATTGAAAGGAATGGTGTCCTTCGAACAAGTGTATTATTCTGATAGTGGGTTCAGAATTATTAGATTGTTAATATATTCAGTAAGGTCAAGTGATCGAAATGCCTAGGCGGAGTCCGCTTCCGATCAGTAATATTAATGTATAATTAATATTGCAGCTTAATCTTGTCTGAACCCTTCGGGTCACACCCAAGCAATGAACGAACGGACACGATAAATCAATTCAGAAGAATTAATGAGTCGCCCGAGTATTAAATATTTAGACGTTGGAAATTCAAGCTTAGAGCGTCAAAACTGAGCGTCGGAGAATCTCAAATGTCGAGCCAAAATTTAGGATTTAGCGAGACGGGAAAATGCTTCAAGTAACAACTAAAATCCTAGCCAAGTGAAGGCTAAGAAAGCGCGCCCAATAGGAGTTTGCCACGTGGTAGCACACATGGCAAAATACCATGTGGCCGCACGCGTGGCAGCCACGTTAGCAGCACGCCACGTGGCGGCGCACCATGGTGGTAGCGCGCCACGGTGGTGGCACGTATGGCAAGGGGCCGTGGACCCAGGTGACGGGTCCTGGACACGGGCCAAAAGAAAATGGCCCAACCGAACCTAACTTGGGGCTTAAGGTTGGGTGACACATGGTTAGTTCACAATGCATGTGAAATGCTTTGGGGACCAAGTGAGAAAGTGATAAGTGACTTTTATGTCACTTTTAGGGTGTTTATTGAGTCATTTTCCGGCTTATTTTCCAATAATTTAACCTTATTTATCCTTTATTTCTATTATTCGCTTATTCTCGCCTTTTATCTTTATTTTGAGTATTTTTGTATTTTTATTAGTTTTTAGTTTATTTTTGTAGTTTTAGTTAATAATTTCCCAGTTCTCTCATTTTATTTATTTTCTTTTAGTTTTTAGTTTATTTTATTTTATTTTATTTTATTTCATTTTATTTTATTATTTCTTTAGTTTTAACATTTTATTTTACTTTATTTATCTTGTTTTTTTTTTATTTTATTTTAGTTTTTGTCCCTATTTCTCTCGGTTTTCTTGGTTTATGTAGGATTAGGCTCGGAGGTCCAAGGTTCGAGGTTCAATATTCGTGTCTCAAGTTTTGAGTCATAAATGGAGTCTCAAATTCAATATCAAACACGATTCCCCTGCTCCCATAAACCGCAACCAACACCACCTTCAGCCACCCTTAACAGCAGCCCTGCTGCCAGCCGCAACTCATACCAACACCACCTACACCCAGCCACACCGCCCTGAACCACCGTCACAATCAACCACCCAAACCACCGTCCACCAAAACCCGTATCAACCAATACCAACCCAGCCGCAGCGAACCACCTCACCTCCAATACACCAAGCAGCAGCACCACTGCTCTCACCACCTCCCACGACCACAACTAGACCCCCACACCTAGCAGCCGCAACAGCGCACACCAGCAGCAACTCATCACCTTGCCTTCTTCACCCACAATCAACCACCGCACCAATTTACAACCACCACCAACCTCCAATCACAGCCGCTTCCAACCACCGTTAGCCACCAATAAAAGCCGAAACAACAGCGACCAAAAATCGCAGCAACCCATGTCCAATTCCACTCTCACCAGCCACCAAAATCACAACCAAACCACCACCTATCACAACCACCAGCAACCCCTGCTCACCTCCAATCAAGAACCACCTCCGTCAGCCACCAATCAACCACCAACCTCAATTCACCAAACCACCTAAACCACGCCTTTCCCCTGTTTCCACTCGCAAAAACAACAATCAGCAACCAATTCATCACCTCACCTCCAACTCACCTCAAATTCATCTCCATTCACCACCTCCAACCAAACCCACGCAAAACCACCCAACAATCAGAGAAGCCGCTTCAATCGAACCTCCAAATTCGGCAAATCAGCATCTGTAGCAACCTAGACCACCGCGGCCACGCAGCCCTGTCAGAAAGCGCACACAATTGGGGTCCAAAATCAAAGTCGAGGTAGAAGCTTTACGCGACCTGTGTGCGTCTTCAGTGCGGGCGCGCAATTGTAGGTCAATCACGAGCTTTTCACGTGATTTTTAATGAAAATCGGACGGCTGCGATGTGATGATGCTTGATGATGATGGAGTATGAACGGTGATGATGATGCGTGAATGGTGTTTGAATTGGAAGCAGCCAAAATTCGAAAGGGAGAAGGGGAATTAGGGGAGTCTGATGTTTCGTGGTTTGGGTGGGAATTTTGGGGTTTTTTTTCTTTTCATTTTATGGTAGTTTTGTTTTTATTGGTTTTTTAGTTTAGTTTTTTTTATTTGTTTTATTTAGTTTTATTTCTTTTTAGTTTCTTTCTTTTATTTTTTTTATTTATTTAACTTGTATTATAAATACCCCTTTGGGTTTTTTTTTCTCACTTAACTTCCAATCAACATTTTTAATTTTAGATAGATTAGATTAGTTTAGCTTATATTTTCTCTCTCTTACGGTTAGTTTAGGAGTAGTGTAGAGAGAGAAAGCTTGGATTTCCATGGAGTTTTTGAGAGGTTGAAGGAGGAACTTTGTGGAACTTCTTCTCATCTATTCAATGAGCATTTTCTAACTTTCTCTCATCATTATTTCTTGCTTAATTCTTAGTTTTATGCTTTTTGTTTATTGATTTGAGTAGATTAATTAGTTTATTTGTTTAATCTTGTTTTTATTCTTATTTTTCCTTGTTTTCCATGTCTTTCTTCATTATGTTAGCTTAGGTTTTGTTCTAGGGAAATGGATGAAGGTTATGTTAATAAATTGAATGATTGATTGTGATTAGTATGGAATTGGATCTTGATTATAGTGTATGGATGATGCTCTTATGGATTAGAATATTTCTAGCTAATTGAGTCTATGTTCTTAATTGTGCTTTCAATCGATTGTGCAAGAGTGAGTTGGTTGAGAGCCCTAATTTCTTCCATACCTTTGCTAGGCTAGTTGCACGAGAGTGAATTAGTTTAGTAGGATAATTAACATGCTTAATTGTGCGAGAGTGAGTTAAATGTGTTGATTGTTCCTAATCAAGGTCATTTTCATCTAATTGTAAGATGTTATTGAATGTATTGATGTAATTGGATTCCACTTTCCCTAGTTTTAGTTATTTGTTCTTAGTTGTGTTTAGTTGAACCTCTCTCTATCTCACAAGCTTTCCTAGTAGTCTAATTAGCACAAATTGATACACTTGGTCCTTTTGGGTTCGACCCTTTACTTGCCACTAACTAGTTTAGTGTAAGTTTAGGTATTATAAATTTCTAATTTGGTTAGGGTTAGTAGTCCCAACGACCTAATTATACCCGTGATCAAATTTTGGCGCCGTTGCCAGGGACTAAGGCGTTCATTAGTTTGTGTTGATTAGATTAGCTAGGTTCTTGTATATTATTTGATTTTTGTTTGCTTTTCTTTGTTCATTGTATAAAAATGGCATGCTTATCTTTTCCTCAATTTGATGCTGAACCCTTCTATGCTTAATTTGAATGACTAGATGGTTTCCTTAGTTACCATGGGTATTCTCTTAATGATGCTTGTGGTATAGCTTATTGGGGCATGAATGAGTATACTAGGGGAATGGTTGAGGACATGAATAATGGTAGATTTTGTCATTTGTCTATGCATGATGCTTGGGATTTCTTCACGTGGTTTGCTAGGGATTCTATTGATAGAGAATCTCATGTTTCTTGCTTTGATTCTCAATGCCAAGATTCTTTTAATTTTTGCATGAATTATCTTGATACTTCTTATGTGCCTTATGATAATCCAAATATGCAAATTGATACCTTTCCCCCTTATGCTCATTTTTATGAGGTTTGTGCTAATTTTGATGATGTGCAATTTGACTTGATCATGAACCTCAACCCAATAACGTTGATGCCCAAATTCTTTCTCAAATGCAATATCTCACCCAACAACTCCAAGAGATTCAAGAAGAACAAAAATTGAGAGAAGTGAGGCTTGCCCAAGTGATGAGTGCTTTGGTTGATGTAAATGGATGTGAGGCACCTCATTTGGAGTGTGAGAGTGTTTTTGAGAATGTTGTGGGCCAAGGGTGTGAAGGTGAGGGGAGATTTTCTTGTGATGAGAGGATTTTTGAGGATTTCGATCCTTTTCATTCCCCATTTGAGCTTGATTGCCATCCTTCCCCTTATTCACCCCCTTTGAGAGCTTCCCTTGGTGAGGATGTGAGTGAGCCATCTTCATTTTTGAATAAGGGAGTTCATGAGGATGATGATGATGAGTTTGAGCAATCAAGAGAGATTGAGAGTCCCTTGAGTGATGGTGGAAGAGTTGTTAATGAGGGAAATGTCGATTTTGAAGATTCCAACCCGCTTCCCCATCTTGATGAGTCTAGCTTGCATGTTTGTGACCCTTCTATCCATGAGTCTTTGGACTCTTTTGAGGCTATTTCTAGTATATTTGTTGAAGGAGTAACAAAGCATTATAGCCTTTTGAGAGAGTTCATTGGAAATGCTTCATGGGATAGGGATGAGTTTGAGAGAAACCTTTATCCTTTCATGCATTGTTTTGAGACTCTAGGCTTTGAGGATTGTGAGGGAGTTGTTGTTCATCGTTGTGATAGATAGGAAGATGAGGTTATTTCTATTGGAAAGTTTTTGTTTGAGGGAGATTTGAGTCATGAGTGTTCTTTGGAGGATTCTATGATTGATTTTCATGCCCTCATTGGTGATGTGAGGCTTTGTGAGACCATTGTCTCTCCTCCCCTTCCTCATGTCCCTTTCTCAAGGAAATTTGACCACATCTCCTACTATTCCATTGTTCCTAATCAATGTCATTTTCATCTAATTGTATGATGTTATTGATTGTATTGATGTAATTGGATTCCACTTTCCCTAGTTTTAGTTATTTGTTCTTAGTTGTGTTTAGTTGAACCTCTCTCTATCTCACAAGCTTTCCTAGTAGTCTAATTAGCACAAATTGATACACTTAGTCCTTTTGGGTTCGACCCTTTACTTGCCACTAACTAGTTTAGTGTAAGTTTAGGTATTATAAATTTCTAATTTGGTTAGTGTTAGTAGTCCCAACGACCTACTTCTACCCGCGATCAGAAAGTGGTCCTCACCTAACATGTGACACTTGTTACTTGTTCCTTGGTTTATTTAACTAAGGGTTGAATTCATCAATCTTTCCATGTGGGATCTTTTTGTGAAAAAAGTCCAACATTGAAAGATGAGTGGAATTCACAAGGTATCCTTCCTTATAAATAGCCAAAGCATGGCCTGAGAATGCTTTTCTTGAGTAGGATTTCAATGAAGCATTTCATTTGCAAAAAATCTAACTCATATAATACTCGGGTTTTGGTCGGACCTCGCTAACCTCTAGGTAACGGACCTAAAAGTCGGTAGTCATTTTTGCGGGTGAATCACCGTCAGAGGCTCTCGTGTTTTCAGGGCTAAGCTTTCAAGTAAGAGCCCATTCGGTCGGGCGAAGCACGCGTCAAAGGTATATTTCTTATTTTTCCCTTTGTGATTATTTTATGCTTTAGTGATATTAATTATTGCGAGCGTGATCCTTATCTTGGGTTTATTTCCGCGGTGAGTCGGACTAACCAAACCCCAACATTATGTTGCTTGATATATTATATTATTTGTTGTTATTGTTTGATCACGCCCTTTCTTGCAGGTTTAAAGGGAATTTGTACTTGAAATCACACTTAATAAGATAATTAATCATCTTGTTTAGGCTAATGTAAGGAGGGTGTTCCCATCGTAGGGGATCTTCTCCTTAGATGTCCATTAGCCCTTTAGAAGAATTTACACTTCTTAGGGTGTATTAGGATATGAATTCCTTATTGTTTGGGGGACCTTGAACTACAATTGATCTTATCATCACGCTTTTTTATAAGAAAAAAGTAGGGAGTCGCCAATGAGTTTTAGGAAAACTCATAAACCTCGTTAATGTCTTTCTCCCATGTTAAGTTCATAGGATAATTAGCACGAATCGTAAGTTTACCCATGCCAAAATTGGTCTACATAAACCAGAAATAAGTTCGGGAGCGAGGGTACTAAAATAACGTTCCTTTTAGGGAGAAATCACTATTCTAGCCCTAGTGCAGCCTCTACTAGCTCTTCCTTTTTCACAATTTCACCACCAAACAATATATGCAACGCGATACCTAAAACTAAGTTAGTTGATTTTATTTACACGCATTAATCATGTAGGAATTACATTGCAAAAGTTCTTATTCTTATTTAATCAATATTCGTGAAAGAACAATAAATAAACAATATTCGCCTTGTCTTAAGTGATAAAAAACATTTAATTATTAAAATTCTAGTCTTGATTAACGAAAGAGTACTATATGAATTAATTAATTAAATGTTTGTTTTAAGTGATAAAACAACACTAATTAATCAATTAGAGTTATTTAAACAATAAAAGAAAAGTGATTTATCAAAGGTCTCGAGAAACTAACCGTTCTTCTTTTATGCTAAATCTCCGTCTTATGCATTTATGGACTTTATTTCTTCTTCATACCTTCAAGAGCTTTAATGGATGGATTAGGGTTAAAGAGTAGTTGGGAAGAATGAGGGAACGCGTTTTTAAAACTTCCATAACTTTTTAATGCAAATTCGAATTTAGGCATGTGAGATATCATTGGAAAGCTCAAGATTTTTAATTTCCAATGCCCTTCAAATTAGGTTAAAATCTATTATGGATGAAAAGATATGGCCGTTGGAGTGCAAGGGTGTCGGTTTTAAGGCCCAGTTTAGTGTTTTGATCATAACTTCTTCGTTTTAGCTCAGAATTGGGCTTATAATATATTGTGGGAAAGTTCTTTGTAAGGGCTATTTATCTGTATAGGCTTTGCACGAGATTTTGATGTTTGGTTCATCTATTTGGCTCGGTTTTTAAACAATGTAGGTTCCATTGGATCTAATCATTGCATTTGACGCATTTAGGTCCGCTATTAATCAAGTTTAAACATGTATGAACATGTTTTAGGCCTAATTAGTATTTGGATAAGGCTAAGATAAATTGGTCTTAAATATGGGTTTTAACTTACCTCATAATTTTTTTCACAGTCCATAAACACATCACCGCACTTCCTTTCGGGACAAGAGGCCAAAAGTAGGTGTCTATAGTTAGCCCCCACTTTGATCAAATCTGGAATAGACAATGATCAATGTAGTCAAGGAAATAATTCTGAGACTCATTATGTGAAGTTCCCTAAGAATAGAGAATCTTTCAGAAATGTTAAGGATGTCGAAACGATCCTTGGTGCGCTAAGTGTTTGAATCAAGTAGCTATTAAGGCTAGAAAACGTTATCTCTAGTCTCAACGCGCTAAATAATCTAGATTGATCCTTTGCATTTGTAGAACACTTTTACAAGTAAAGGTGTTCTGGGTGATGTCAAGTCATGAGATAAGATCGGTTTAAAAAAGGAATGAAGGGGATGATTTCCTCTCAATCATGTCATCGTTGGTCTAAGGTCCCTCAATATGTCATTGAAACTTTAGCCTGACTTTAACAAGTAAAAAGATGAAAAAGGTTCTTTCGGCATTCAAGCCTAAATGTTTTGGTATTCGAGCCTAAATGTTTTGGTATTCGAGCCTAAATGTTTTGGCATTCGAGCCTAAATGTTTCCGGCATTCGAGCCGGATGTCCACCAGATAGAAATACATGTCTCAGGACTGGAGGCACATATCCAAATCCAGTGAGAGAGAAGAAAGTTAGAAACTCTCTCAGCAGTTTTGTCCACAAGATGAGTACATAGAGGCGACACCGTCTCTTCGCTCTTTATATAGGGGATTGACGGACACCCTAACTATCCGGTAAGCCAGTAAGCTCACTAACTATCGTATTTGCCTCCAATCAGGAAGTGTTTGTTCCTTATGGCTTGGCGCGCCTATCGACTCGTGAGCTAACACCTAAAGTAATCCCCTACCTTTTAGTACCGAGAGGTAGATCTCGCAATGCTTGGGGTGAAGTGAAATTTTACGCAACACCTACACCATACAATTTTAAGTTGTATGATACGCCTTACATTTTACGCTACATGATGTCGCCTTCCTTTTTTCTTTAAACGTGAAAAAGAAGAAAAGCCGGACATTTGTAACGTTAGTACAATAAAATGATAAACCTTTCCATGGGAGGTTTTACGTAAAGCACCATTACTGAACGTGTTAAGACAATTTTACGAAAAAATGTTCAAAACGTATGCTTAGGATGGCATAAAGCACGTTGTGCATACAAGATGATGTAAAAAAATATCAAAGAAGAAAAGAAACTACTGGATGCAAAGCAATTTTAAAAGATTTCGATAATTCGCGCGTTATTACGTCTAACAACGTACTAAACCGTTGGGAAAAATTCAAAACGGATCTAAATCTAAGTACTGGTCTTTTAAGTGACCAGTGTCCGCGCGCAACATTGTAAGTCACGCTGTGCTCAACTTGATGAGTTGTGCGCAACATTTGAATTAGTAAAAAGATTTTTAGAAGCTCGATCTGCAGCTCACTCTCTTCTTCTCCTCTTTCTCTAATTTTGATCTCTTTCCATTTTGGTTGTCGTTTTAAAGCTAAGGAAAGTAAATCTTTCTCCTTTTATTTTACCAGACTTTGATCTTGGTCAATAAAATGAAGAAATTGAATGAAGAATCCTAACTTGAAGTTTGGGGTTTTGATTCGACTTGTTTTCATGAATTTGTTTGTTTGTCATTGTTTTAAGAAATCTATTGCAACAAATTTCATGCGAAGTTGTAAAGTATTGATCCTGTATGAGCATGTCAGCATATATGTGTTTTTTTTGTTCATTCTAATTTTGAAATTGTGCTTGAACTTTATTTCTCTTTTTTGCTCACATAGACTATACTTGTTAATTTTAATGTAAATTGAAGTTTTTAGAACAACAATTATGCGTAAAATTATAAATGAAATTTTGAACTTTTATAATAGCATGAATTTGTTCTTGGGACTCATGTTTTTTTTTTCTTTCATGCCTAAGTTGCAAAATTGATTTTATCAATGATAAAAAAATAACCGATGGTTATTATTATTCACTTATAAAACTGTTGTTTTAAGATTTCCACAAAACTAGTTAATTTTAGGAAATTCTTGAAGAGATCATCGAACTGAAATAGTTTGGCTATAGTTTGGATATACTTCGGGATTTTGAGCCCCCATTTTATGTTTTCGAATATTGTATCCCCCAATATTGGGTGACTTCAATGACTTGTTTGTTTTTTTAATAATTAGACCCTTTCATGTTGCTTTAAATGGGTCTAGAAATCCTGTGTTTCGTCTTATTATGATAACAACTAGGATCTTGGAAACAATTAAACTAGTGTGTTTAAATCGTTTTTTGACCATTCATAGTTTGAACAAAGAAATCTGCTAAGTCTAGTAATATTGGTCATTCATTAGAACAAGAGTGGGGAAAAATGAAATGTTGTTCAATTTTTTCGTTTATTCTTGCTACTTTGGAATTCTTTCTTTTGAGTTCAAATTTTGTCACTGTTTTGAAGCTTGAGAAAGTAGATGTTATCCTCCTTGCGAAATTCCAATGTGCATCAATGGAGAATAATTTAGAATGAAGACTCCTTAATTTAGAATTTAGGAGTCTTTTGTTTACATTCTAACTCATGAAATTGTTTGTCTTATATTAGTAATGTGTCTTGATACAATTTTCATGATGAATAATTGAGTATTAAACTTTCGTATGAGCAAGTATCATGATTTTGTTACTCTATACTAGTCATACTCACTAATCTCTAGAATAAATTGAAGTATTGAAACAACAATTATGCACTATGATTAATTCTTCAAGTTGAACTTTAAAATGGCTCGAATATGTAACTCGTTTAATGACCAAGTTCAATTGCAAACTTAGTTTTCAAAGGTACAAAATGATTATTAAATCATTGTGATGCATTTGAAAATTATAAGGCTCGAGATCTACAACTATTTAGGCGATTCTCAAAAGTAGCTCGAATGACATGAATATCTCACTTTGTTTCTTTTTGGATATTGGAGCCCCCATGTGTCGGGTTATGCGCATTCTTGCTATTTCTCAAGTCTTGGACCCCCCAATTTGGGGTAGTTCTAATGACTTGCTATTGTTTAGGCAATTCATATAATCATGATATTGAGATGGACCCATGTATATGTCCTATTTTTGTTTTGAGATAATTAGGACAATGGCATGGCTTTCACATTTTAGTTAAAGTCATGTTCGAGAAAGCAAGTTAGTTCTTTGCTTGTTTATAAACCATATAACTGTGTTTAAGGTTCAGTATATTTTTATTCTCAAAGTTGATTTAGAACATCAAATATTTTCTTTGTTCATATCAATCATTGATTTTGGTGTTGCAGGTTGTTTGTTTACAATCCCTTAGCCAATGAGAACAAGTTCAAGCCAAGAAGTTGAATCTTAGTTCATTCCTTTTGAAAATATAAATGTACATACACGTATTATCCAAATGGTTATTGAGAATCTGAAAATTTATTTATTTGAAGAAATGAAACAAAAATTCAGAAAGGAAATTTTGAATTTGAATGAAAGTTTGTTTTGAAAAGCAACTTTTTATAGTTGGCAAAATACATAACATTATTTTCAAATTTGAACCCAAAAAGGAAAGAAAAGTCTAGCTCGTAATTGAGTGTGACTTTTTTATTCAAGATTGATGAAGGTAAGTTGTAATTTGCAACTTATTTCAACAAAGATATAAAAATGTGAGAAAACTTTTGTATATCTAATTTTGTTTAAGTTTTACTTTTTAGTGTTTGTCATCATTGTCATATTTTTCTAATTAAAAGTGAATTTATTTCTATTAAATAAGCACCGTAGTTTGAAAATGAATGTTAATCAAACTTAGGTTTGGTGGAGTGTTAGAATAATCGTTCGAATCACATTCCAAAATATGGTCTCATTTCAAAAAGAAAGTTAAGGTGAGACCCATATTTTTAATTTGAAGCCCCCAAGTGTAAACTTAGGTGGCTTTTGAAATTCATGTATACATACGCTAGGGGATGTTTCTCATGTTTATTTAAGGCCCCAAGATTTGTATTTTCAATTTAAGAAATATTGCATATGTTTACCATAAATTGTTTGATCAAGTAACATAATTAATTATCTGGGTCAATTAATAGGAAGTGGTATTCTTCCCTTTGTCATTTAAAGTTATTAAGATGGTTCATAATAAGCTTTGCATGACATTGATTTTGCGTCATAAATAGCGTGTTCAATCTGTAAATAGAGAGAAGTAGGGATGTCCTGGCTTTTTTAAGCCCAAAATTTGAGGAAAAGAACAGAAAAATTATACTATTTTCGAGTATTTTAGTTTCCAAATGGGAGGGATCATCCTAACTTACCCCCTAATAAAGAAATGAACAAAAAAGACGGATTTGTATAAAAAGGACGGGGAATCAAACTTTCCCATAGAGGAATAAAGAAAGAAAATTAGACATGTTTTCGAAAAGCAAGGATTATTGACTTAATATTTGAATCATTGTGATGACTTGGCAATGAGGTATACGTGTAATAGAGATAACAATCATTTTTTCATGTAGCGATCAAGTTCAATCAATGTTCCTCGCTTAGAGAAGATGGAGATATCCCTCGCAGGCGGACATATTAGTTGCTCATGATAAGTGAGAAGACCAATGCTCAAGAGTTGTAAAAGACATCTAAAGTTGACGTCAAGGCTGTCGATATATCAAATCAATTTATTGTGTTAACTTTTTTCTTTCTAGGAAATGTATATAGAACCTGAATTACCTTGGTAATAAATAGCCCTATTATTAAAAGAAAATAAGATGATTATTATTTTTTTTATAGTGATAATCATCTCATTTTTCTTCGGCAAAATATATGGAAAACATCGAATTTAGTTTGATTCGATTGCTTTACTAACATGATGTAATCAAGCCAATGGCTATCAAATCATCCAAATCATTTGAATTCTTTTTATATGATCTTATAATCATAACTTAACACTTCATGTACTTTATATATGGGCATAACTACTCAATAGTAGGTCCATATGTGCAAAGGCCTAATATTGGCCATATTTTCATGGAATGATGATTTTGGCATATGGTTATGGTCTACCTAAAGGAAGGCCTTTCCAAGGTTGTAACGTGGCTAGGCTTGGGATTCTGAACAATGGACAGGCTCAAGTATACTCCCAAAATACTTTACTTTTGGGTCTTCTCAAATTAAAACCTTTATACCTTGTGTGATAACTCCTATATTAGGTGTATTTTCCTTGTCATCTCTCTTTTTTTTCTCTTTTTTTTTTTGACAAGTTTTGTTTTGAGTTTAGAACGATTTTTTTTTCTTTTGCATTTGATCTTTCCTTTTGGATTAAGACTAACTTTGTGTCCCCCTCTTATGTTTCTTTCCCCCAATTTCCTATTTGTATCTTTGCACCATTCCCATCCCAAGGTATGGAATAATGTAGATTGAATAACTAAGGTTCAATTGACGAGGCTCAAAAGGGCTGCCAAAAAGATGGATTTTCTATAAGTTTAAGAACATGGGATTATATTTGTGTAATTTCAAGTTGCCTCATGTGTTGGTGAAATTATCATATCCTTTCTTTGTGGGCCTAAGATGGGCCCCTTTTCATTCAATTCATCATGTAAGAAGAAGCTCATCAAGATTCTTAAAGTGTTGAGTATGTATGCCTTTTGATATTGCCTGTTTGTATGAATACGTTTTATTTAATTCAAGTCAATAACAATAAAGAGATTGAAAAGAGAACAAGATAAATGTACTTGAAAATATATTTTTTATTCATTAATTAATGAGAGTACAAAATAAGTAGATTCGACAAGATCTAGCATGAAGAACGGATTTTGGTAACATCATCGCACTTCCTTTCGGGACAAGAGGCCAAAAGTAGGTGTCTAAAGTTAGCCCCCACTTTGTTCAAGTGTAGAATAGACGATGATCAAAGTAGTCAAGGAAATGATTCCGAGAATCATTCTGTGAAGTTCCCTAAGAATAGAGAATCTTTTTAGAAATGTTATTTAAATAATAAAAGAAAAGTGATTTATCTAAGTTCTCGGGAAACTAACCATTCTTTTATGCTAAATCTCCGTCTTATGTATTTATGGATTTTCTTTCTTCTTCGTAACTTCAAGAGCTTCAATGGATGGATTAGGGTTGAAGAGTAGTTGGGAAGAAAGAGGGAAATGTAGTATGATAGGAAGAAGGTTTTAGAGAGATTAAGGTTTTCAGAATTTAGGGCTAAGTATTCTGATTTTCTATCCATTTAGTGCTAAACGAAGACCCCTATTTATAGGCGTAGTGTGACACCCATTTGTGTCTCCCCAAAACCAAACCTAATGATGAATACCTTTCACGTTGAATCATAATCGAATGAAGTGAAAGTGTGGAAAGTCTAGTGTTGCGGTTAGTTTTTATAAAAATTCTCTCTTTCTGTTTTCGAAAACCTATTTTATGAAAATAGCCAATCCAGTTTAGTTTGGTACATGACAAGGGTCCAATAATAGCGTAATTGGAAATGGCTCGAAAAAGAGCTTTCCAACGATATATTATAAGCCCAATTCCGATAAATAATGTGGAAGTTATGGCCAAATTGCTAAACAGGGCCTAGTTTGATTTTTTATATGCAGCCTAATGATCTAGAGGAGGGCCTATTATGAATTATCATTCCTAATGAAATTATGATTGATTATAGTCTTCTAGAATCTTCTAGAAGGTTCTTTTGAATCCTAATGTGATAAGGATTGATAATTAAGTTTTATGAGTTTTATTTGGAATAAAAGAAGTGTTTTAAATGAAATTACGACTTTACCCCTCGTACGGACTTTTACGAGTTAATTTTATCAAAAAAAATAGAAAACGTGTGGAAAAATCTCCTGCAGCGCCAAACGCCAGGCTGTCGCCTCGCGACTGTTTTATTCCTCTGCAAACTCCGATTGGTAATTGTTAAGGTGGGGACGACTTCCTTTGAAAGGTTGGGTGCAAACTTACACCTCATGCTGAAAGAATTTTAAGACATTTTTGCCTTTCAAGTGGAAGATATGCCAAGCATCAGCCCAGATCTCGCTATCCATAAACTCACTATTAATGCTAAAAAGAATCCCATCCGACAAAAGAAAAGAAATCACGACGAAGAGAGAATTCAGGCAGCTGCTGACGACGTTAAAAAGCTGATAGATGTTGGGCTCATTCAGCCATTTAACTTTCCATATTGGGTTGAAAATGTTGTGCTTGTAAATAAGCTGAATGGTACCTGGCGCATTTGTGTAGATTACACTAACTTGTACAAGGCATGTCCAAAGGACAGTTACTGTAGGGAATAATTTCAAGCGTTAACCCCCTTTCTTGAACCCCACTGTGATCATACACTAAAGTACGGTGGCGTCCAAAAGGAAAGAAGGTAGAGCAAAAGAGTCGCCAACAAGTTTTAGGAACTTGTAAACCGTTCACAGGGTGAAGGTTACACCCCTTAACAATCCAAGAGATCGTCAACTCCATAAGGTCTTGAACCAAATAAGGGTTCGGGGATGAAGGTACAAATCCAACCTAAAAGAGATTGAACCTGCCCTAATAATAGGCCTCTACTTTATTCTGATCGTATTCATGTGCGCTTTCTGACTAACATGCAATCAATAGGATTAACCCTAAACCTGTTTATCTATGTTGGTTGAATTTAATGCACAAATAAACTATTATTGGCGATCACTTGAATTATAATCAAATTAACCCTAAACAAGATTATTAATTATCTTATTAAGCGTGATTACAAGTACCAATTCCCTTAAACATGCATAAAAGGTGTGATCAAGCAATAAAAATAAATAAGCATCAAGCAACATAATAAATAATCATAACAATAATTATTGTAACAATTATAATCATAATAATCATGTTACAGCATAATAATAGCAAGATCCTAGGCATGATACTAACAAGATTAATAACAAACCCTAGCATGTCACTAAGCAATAAAAATCAAAGCTTTAACCCTAACATGATACTAACAATCATAAATATTAGGAAGAAAATAAAAGGCATCATACTTTTAATCATATTTAATATTAAAGTTACCCTAGACATGATACTAGGAATCATAATAACAACCTAAGCATGATTTCTACATCATAACATCAATAAAAACCATTAAAACACTTACTTTGATGCCTCGTACCACTTTCTAATAACAAAATACACACGTTAATAACTTCAAGGAAAATAATAAAACAACAAAAATTAAATTAAATAATGGAAAGAGAGATTAGGGACCAAACCCTCAGAAATTAAACCTTTCACGTCTAGGGCAAAGGCAACTTCGAATATGGCTAGGTGTATCTAGATCTAATGTATGCGGAATTTTATATGTAAAAGGCTAGTTTAGAAAAAGAGAGAGAGAGAGAGAGCAATCAAGAAAATCTTGATGAGAGTTGGTGAATGATTATAGATGAAAACTGGTTTTAAAATAAGAATTGATGAAAACTAGTTATCGAAAACGGAGTTTTTAACACGTTATTTATAGAGAAAATCAGCCAAAAAGATAAAATATCAAAACAGAGTCTGGCGCACATAAAATTGAACCAGCGCCAACGCTGGCTATTGGCGCCGGTAGCTGGCGTTTGGCGCTGATTCAGAAAATCACGCGTTTTCTTAAAATCAGATAAAAATTGCCGTACAGGAGGATAAAATCGTATTTCCCTCAAAAATGCTCTTTGATTTTAATTAAAATTCTGAAAAGTCAACAAAAGTCAATTTATCAATGCTAATTGAATTAAGAATGAAAAGAACCTTCTAGAAGAATCTAGAAGACTAAAACCATTCCTAACTGCATTAGGAATGATAAATCCATATTAGTCCCTCCCCTAGATCATTGGGCCGCATATAAGGCTCAAACCGGGCCCAGTTCAATAAATTGGCCATAACTTCCTCAATATTCATCGGAATTGGGCTTATAATATATCGATGGAAAGCTTTTGTCAAGCCCTATCCAAATACACTAATATTGAACCCATATCATGGACCAACCAAACTGGATTGGCTGTTTTCTTAAAATAAGTTTTCAAAAACAGAGAGAAGAGAAAAGAAATTAAAGCTATCCGCAACACTAAACTTTCCACAATTTCGCTTCATTCGATTATGATTCGACGCGAAAGGTACTCATCACCGGGTTTGATTTTGGGGAGACACAAATGGGTGTCTACAGTTACCCTTTTCCAAAGATGGACAACCTGGTCAAATCTATAGTTGGGCATGCCTTGATGAGTTTTATAGATGCCTACTCAAGTTTCCATCAGATACAATAGTGGAAAAAAGACCAAGAGAAGATGACCTTCTTCCCTAATCAGGGGTTATTCTATTATACGGTGATGTCGTTTGGCTTGATGAATGTATCGGCTACTTTCCAACGGATGATTAATGCTCTCTTCATTAATCAGATTGGGAGGAATGTAGAGGCGTACATTGATGACATGATAGTTAAATCTAAGCTACATACGGATCACCTTTCTGATCTCTGAGAAACCTTCACCACACTCAGACGGCATAAGGTCATGTTAAATCCCAAGAAATGCATTTTTTGTGTTGAGTATGGGAAGTTTTTCGATTTGCTGATTGATCAAATGGGGATAAAGGCTAACCCCCAAAAGATACAAGCAGTAATTGACATGATGTCACCTCGCACTGTCAAGGAAGTTCAAAATCTTATCGGTTACCTAGAAGCGTTGGGGAGATTCCTTAGCCAGTCAAGTGACAAATGCCATTACTTCTTTTAAGAAATCAGGAACATGACTAAATTGACTTGGGAGATGATGCTGAGGCGGCCTTTCAAAAATTGAAAGAACATTTACACTCTTTTCAAAGGCTTGTTAGCCTCTTCCCTAGGAGACGTTTTACATGTATTTAGCCCTCTCTAATCATACTCTTAATGTCGTTCTCTTAGCTAAGAGAGACGACATCCAGCTCTCGAACTATTTCATTAGCCATGTGTTCAGAAATCTTGAACTACGGTACCCCATGGTTGAGAATTTTGGCCTCGCCCTTTACATGGATGTCATGAAGTTGAAACCTTACTTTCTTGCACATCCGGTTGTGATCTACATAGACAAACCTCATAGGCGGCAAAGGACAACCTTACAGTCATCCGTAGGATGCTCAAATAGGCTATTGAAATGCAAATTCTTGAAATCACTTACGAACTAAAAAGGCAGTTAATGGTCAGGCGTTTTCCGACTTCATTGTCGAAATGACAAGGCCGGTTGCTCCAGACAATTCTGATCAGGTTTGGAAAGTGTATGTAGACTAGAGCTCTACTATGAACGGCTGTGGTGCAAGAATAATCTAACAGTCCCCAAAAGGGGACAAATATGAATATGCACTACTGTTCAAGTCCCAAGCCTCAAACAACGAGGTAGAATATGAAGCCCTGCTTGCCGGCATCCGCATGTGCAAGGCGGTAGAGGCGAATAAAATTGACGCCTGCTCTAACTCTCATTTGGTCGTTAGCCAGTACAATGGTGACTATGAAGCCACCCATCCGGAAATGATCAAATACCTTTAGGCGGTCAATGCTAAATCTGGGACACTTGAAGAGTTCCATCTAAATCAAGTGCCCTGGTCTAAAAACAATCAGGCGGATGCACAGTCAAAATTGGCATCGTCCGCCTCCTGTGATATGCCTCGTTCAGTCTTGTGGAAAGTTATAGAAAAACAAAGCATATCTATAGAAGAGCACATTGGAGTACTTGACCGGAGCTCTACCTGGATGGATAACATCCAAACATATTTGACAAACGACGCACTTCCTGATTCATTCTAAGAGGCAACCGTATTAAAGAAACGTGCTACAAACTTCGAGATGAGAAATGGAGAGCTGTTCAAGGTAGGTTTCCTAAAACCTTTGATGAAGTGTGTTACCCTGGAAAAAGGGAAGGAAGGTCTCGAAGAGCTACGCACGAGATACTGCGCCTCACACATAGGCGGCAGATCTCTAGCTGTCAAGACTAGGCGGCAAGACTACTTTTGGTCCACTCTAGAGTCAGACGCCATGAAGACGGTCAAAAAATTTGACCAGTGCCAATGATTTGGCTAGCTCATCCATTAGCCGGCAACTGATCTAACAGAAATCAACTGCACCATCCTGTTTGTTAAATGGGGCATGGACATTCTAGGTCCTTACATGCCTGCACCAGGCAAAAAAACGATATATTTAGGTGGCTGTGGATTACTTCACCATGTGGGTGGAAGCTAAGGCGG
Organism: Chenopodium berlandieri; assembly: GCA_034703905.1. NCBI lineage: Eukaryota > Viridiplantae > Streptophyta > Magnoliopsida > Caryophyllales > Amaranthaceae > Chenopodium > Chenopodium berlandieri. The sequence continues at coordinate 31,228,762 of CM068278.1, forward strand.
TCAAGAGCATCATGACAAAGGATGTCATCTATTTCATTTGGGAAAACATCATCACCCGATATGGGGTACCTATGTCTATGGTGTTTGATAATGGCCTTCAGTTTGAAACTCCTTAGCTCAAGACTTGGTTGGGAGATCAAGGGATCTCACATTATTTTGCATCAGTCGGCCGACCCCAAGCAAACGGCCCGGTTGAAGCCTTTAACAAACTCATCTCACACGACATCAAAAAGAAAATTGAAAGAGCTGGTGGTTTTTGGGCCGAAGAATTAAATCATGTCCTATGGGCCATCCGGAAAACCGAAAAAGGGGTTTCTAGACTCAGCTGATAGAAATGGTGTCCTTCGAACAAGGGTATAATTCTTATATAGGGTTTGGAATTATTAGAAAGCTAATTATTCTGTGAGGTCAAGTGATTAGAATTCCTAGGTGGAGGTCGCTTCTGATCAGTAATATTATATAATTAATGTTACAGCTTAATCTTGACTTAACCCATCAGGTAACACCCAAGAAACTAATGAACCGACAGACGAATTAATTCGGAGGGAATTAATGAGTCACTCGAGTAATTAATATTTAGACGTCGGATATTCAAGCTTGGAGCATCGAATCCGAGTGTCGGAAATCGAGTCAAAATAATAAAGAAAAGACGGTAAAATTACTAATTAATCAACAATTTACCAAAATGCCCCTAGGATCGGAATGCCCTGAGAAAACCGATGCCTAGGGGCATTTTGTATAGCCGAGGTGGATAGCAAATGCAGCAAGCCGAGCCTAGGCTGGCTGGTGCGTCCTACCGCACTATGGCTAGGATGGTGCTAGCCACGAAAGTCGGACCAAGGCAGCAGCTAGCTGGGCCGATGTTGTAGCCCAACCAGCTGCCATTGTTGCCCGATTTGGGGTGCCACATGGCAGCCGCCTATTAGGGTTGAAGGGTGTAGGTGGCCGGCCATATGGAGATCCTTGGGGATCAAGTTTGGTCCCCTCCCCTGCTTGTGGTCCTCACCTAACTCTTCTCCCAAATGTGCCCTTGTTGATTTTTTAGTTGTTTGATAATTAATTTTATTTTTGATTTAAAAATAAAAGGAATAATTAATTCTCCCACATTGATGGAAGAGAAATTCTCACTCAAGATTTTCCCTATAAATACCCAAGTTGGGGTGTGGGAAAAATAACTTGAGTAAGGTGTTAGAAAAGGCATCTCCATTGAGAAAACCCTTAAGAAAATATAATTACTCAAGTAATAGGTCGGACTTAGCTAACCTCTAAGCATTGGACCTTGTCGGGGTCGAGCTACGGGTGGATTTACGTAGGAGATCTTCACGCGTGCGAGACTAAAAGCTTTCCTAAGTAAGAGCTCGGGTTACAAGCGAAGCAGGCGTCAAAGGTATTAATCTATCCTTAATTCTTGTAGTTTAAGTTAATTATGACTTGTGATTATATTAATTGTGAGTGTGATCTTGGTTCGGGTTTTCTTCCGCGGTGAGTTGGACTCATCGAAACCCAACAGCGATATCGGAGCCTTGCTCATTTATTTTTATAATCATAATTTTTAAGGTTGTCTTATGGAATTATTTTTCTGGTTTTATGTTGCTAATTAGATTAGTAGCTCTGTTTTATTATTTAAAGCCCGTATTAGAGCTGATTTCATCCCTGAACCCAGATTTTCGCCTAATAATAGTGAATTTTGGGTGGAAAAGGTGTTCTAGAAATGGTTTTACCCTTCTAGAACTGTGTTTTTGGCCGAAATCTGACCAAAAATGCCATTTTTGAGGGATTTTTTTATTTTGACGAAAAAATGTAAGTCTTTCTAACCTTGAATCTGAATGGCATATTTATGGTGGTTATGTATTTGGTTATTTCCTTAATGTTTCCGCATTTAAACCTCTTTAATCATGGTTACTTGGTAGTAACTGGTACTTGAAATATTGGTTTATATTTTCACATAATTGCAAATCCATTGCATTAAGTGTGAAAAATTTGTTCTTTTAGGCTTCTAAGTACTAAAGATCCAATCTTTAATTGTTTTAAGTGATTGAAGCTATGAGTTACTAAATTCCATGAATTTTTGGTTGAACTTTTGATTTAATCATGTATTAAGATGATTGGAATCATAAAGTTTAAATCTTGTGGTAGAAATTTCATTTATCTTCATGTTGGTTTTTTTTTTTTTTTTTTTTTTTTTTTTTTTTTTTTTTACAAGAGCAATTATCTTCTTATTGGAATATATAATTATCTTTATTTGAATATTTGTGTTCATAATTCCAACCCCCTTTTAATTTTATCAAATCTCATGATTAATTTAAGTTAATTAAATTGATAGTGAATATAGCCTTATTGCATCAACTTGAACCAATTTTATTAAGGAAATTTTGCAAAAATCCACCTTTTAAATCTTTTTTTTTTTTTTGTTTTTGCATATAACCACCTTTAAAAAAAAATATTGCAAATGACCACTAATTTTAAAAGTTTTGCTGCAAATTCTCGACAAGGAGAAGTTGAATGGGCCAAATTCTTGTTTTCTTACAACTCAAACAACCAATTCTTTTTGCGCTCGATTATCGATAAGGAGAAGTTAAGTGGGCCAAATTTTCTTGATTGGTAAAGGAACTTGCATATAGTTCTCATGCAAGAGCAAAAGGAATATTTCCTTGATGAGGAAATGCCCGAGATTCCCAATGAGGAGGTGACTCAGGCTGCCCTAAACCGATGGCAAATTGCCAATCAAGATGTCAAATGCATCATGTTGCCACTATGTCTGCCGAGCTTTAAAAGAATTTCTTTGAAAAGGAGATAGCTTTTGAGATCATTTCTGAGCTGCAAAATATGTTCCAAGGGTAGGCCCAAACATAAAGGTTTGAAACCCACAGGCAGATTCTTGAGAGAAAGCTCAAGAAAGGAGAGCCAGTCAGCTGCATGTACTCAAAATGATAGGATTGTTTGAGAACATGGGAAGGCTTGATGCGGGGTATTTAACCAATTGACATAATTCTCCACTTGCTGCACAATGGCTATGATCAGTTCAAGATGAACTATAATATGCACAACATGGAGAAAACCATCACCGAGCTTCATGCTATGTTGAAGCAAGCCAAGCAAACTCTCATGGATGACGGGAAGCATGATATGCTCATGATCAAAACGGGCAAGCCGTTTAAATTCTCAGGCAAGAAGAAGAAAGGCTTTAAGGGGAAGGGTAAGAAGAAGACCCTTCCGCATAAGTCTACAGCTACCAAGGATAACAAGGAGAAGAAGGCAGCATCTTGTAAATCTGATTTCGAATGCTTTTATTGCAAGAAGAATGGATATTAGAAGAGAGATTGCCTCAAATTCAAGGAAGATAAGAAGAACAGAACCGTTGCATCTGGATGAGGTATATTTGTTATAGACTTAAACTTCACTAGCTCAACATCAAGGGTATTAGATACTGGATTGGCTCACACCTTTGTTCCAATTTTCAAGGACAAAGGAACATTAGGAAGCTAGCGAAGGGAGAGGTTGAACTCCGATTCGGTAATGGAGCCTGAATTACAGCCGTATTTGTAGGAACTCTTAGTTTGTCTTTGCCATTTGGGCTTGTTTTGGAACTTGAAAATTGTTTTTATGTTCCCAACATTACCAAAAACATTATTTCAATTTCGACGGTGGACGCCAGAGGTTTTGAATTTCGAGCAAAAGACAACGAATGTTCGTTTTTTCCCGATAATTTTTTATATGGTATTGCACATTCTGAAAATGGTCTTTATGTGCTTTCTTTAGAAAAACAAGTTTATTATGTGAATAATACCGCCAAAAGAGCTAAGACCATGGAGTTAAATCAAACGTACTTGTGGCATTATCGTCTAAGCAACATTAACATCAAACGCATCAAGAAACTTGTACAAGAAGGTGTTCTTGACTCTTTCGATTTGCAATTGTTTGAGAATTACGAAGGTTGTTTATTAAGCAAGATTATTAAGCATCCATTCTCCAAGATGGGAGAAAGGGAAGGAGACTTGTTGGGTCTAATACACACCGATGTATGTGGACAAATGATCTTCGCCATAAGGAACGGACATCGATATTTTATCACCTTCACAGACGACTATAGTAAATATGGCTATATCTACCGTATGTCGCACAAATCATAATCATTTAAAAAGTTCGAAGAATTTCATAGTGAAGTTGAAAATCAGCTTGGCAAGAAAATCAAAGCCTTTCGATCGGATCGAGGTGGTGAATACTTGAGCAAAGAATTCGATGACCATCTGAAAGAAAACGGTATACTTTCATAATTAACACCTCCAAAAACTCCACAATGTGGAACGGAGTATCCAAAAGGAGAAATCGAACATTGTTAGACATGGTACCATCTACAATGGTCTTAAAGATCTTCATATCTCTTTTTGGGGACACGCACTTCTAACTGCGGCACTAACACTGAACCGTGCTCCATCAAAAGCTGTAAAAAAGATTACGTACAATTTGTTGCGGGGGTTTTTGTCCCTTGGGAGAGTTACAACACTGAAACTGGACTCAGCAAAGGACGCCTGTACCTGCAAAGCAAACGGACCGCCGGATGGTCGGTGGTCCGCCTCCGAAGATTAAGTTAGCAAGCGTTCGGTAATAAAACGTGAGGAAGTAAAGTTTATCTGCTCGGATTCCAAGCTCAAGGTAAGTGCTGTCTGTTCTTTGAGAATGACAACTCTGTAGTAAGTGACGTATTGTCTCGTATTGTGTGTAAAATTCTCTCTCTTTTTCTTGTCTGTCATAAATGCCAGAATTTCTCTATTTATAGGGTCCTTTTCAAAATGTGCCCCTCCTAGGATCTGGTGACCTAGGAATTAGGTCACGCCGTTTTGCGGCGCCTCGGGATTTGGGCCTTAGAGGGCCGCCATCCCAGGGCCAATGCTAGAGTGTCACGTGTCACTGTGCCCAAAAGAATTCTAAAGCACCTTTTAAATGACACGTGAATGGTCCCTGTTGGACCTTCATCCACGTAGGACGGAGAAGAGTCCACCCTCCACGTGTCATCTTTCCATAGGTCCAAATGGCACCTATATGGAGGATACGTGGCGCTTTTTGATTGGGCCACCTGGCCGGGTATAAAATACCCAAATCATTTGCCCCTCACAGGTGTCAGTATCTAAGTGGTCAGATTCAAAAAATTACTAGAGGGAAAAATTAGGGTTTTACCCCCCTATAAATAGTGAAGTTTGACCCCCCTCTTGGATTCACACCTTTGCGAATCTTTGGAGAATCTTGGACTTTTTGACTTAAAGAATCTCAAAATTCCCTAAGCGTTTTTCAAGCATCCGATACTCGGCCAACAGTCCGACCGTTCTTTAGTCCACCAGGCGTCTTTCTCCCTTCTTCTAAAGGTAACGCCTGTATTTTCTTTTTACTCTTCATTTTTTCTTTGTTTTCGAAAAAATTGCTCCCCATTTGCATGCGGCACGGCGTAGGATAGTGATCAGCCAGTCACCGGGGACGGCTGAATCTAGAACTAGTAGTGTCGAATGCTTGGCCAAAGACCCTGCTTTGCGAACTTCTCCGAATCCGACTGTTTCCGTGTCTGTGCAGGACACTATGGCAAGAATCAAAAGAACAACAAGGCAGTGTAGCTCCGATGGAGTTTTCTACCATTCGGATGGGTCGACTGTTTATTCAGACGTCTCAATAAGAGTGCCTCGAAGTGAGCTGTCGGAACACCCTGACAGCCCTTCCTATCTTCCTCCCACCCCCACCTATTACCATTCGCCCACATCTAGTGGAACTCCCAGTGATGGAATCCTGGGGGAGGCGGATGAAGAATATCAACCCGGGCCTTCTGGACAGGCACCGAAAGAGAGTCTAGGGGAGGACCCCGCTGGCACCAGTCGGCGGTCCCCTAGCTCTGATGAGAGCTCTGATGACGAGTCGGCCTCGTCATCTTCTTCAGAGAATGCCTCCATAACTTTAGAGGAGGCTAGATCAAAAATAGATTCTGCCAGAGAGTCCCTGGCAGTGGATAGGGGGGAAAGCTGGGCCGAGCCGAGCGCTTCCAGGTGCTTGGAGAGAGCCCCCTACTATCAGCATGTTCCGCCAGGCAGACGGAGCGCCATGGCATCCGGCCAATAGCCTCAATAAGTGCTAAGTAGTTAACTTAACTCGTATATTAATAAAATATTCCGTCTGTTTTGCCCCTGAGCAATAACAAGCGCATCCGGCTTCATGCCTCGCTTAGCCTCTACTTATGAAACAGTGACCATTTCTGAACTGCGCTAGGACAGATAGAAAATTCGGGTCTTTTAGATTTCACTTTCGATTAAAACAAACGACTGCGAATGTTGCCTTAGCATTCGGTAGGGCCGCTTGATATATTCGTAGAGCAATGTGCCACCCAAATGGGAGATGCTTCTCCTCGACGAATTCGCTCGAATGGACATCGCCGGTTATCTGACTCATGTTGGAGCAGACGGTCATACTCATGTTAGAGCAGACTGTGACCATTTCGTCTCTTTTTGTTTATTAACATCCGGCCATGGGCCTCATCATGATTTTATCTGGCCTTAGGCCTCTTAAATGATTAAGTCAAGTGTTGGTATAAACCTAATGAATTTCGTCGGGACGACTGTTCTAAAACAATCTGCTCCTTCAGAAGGTTTGGAGCGTCTGCTGTTGGGACTGACGCTCTACAAACGTATTGGCCGTCTGTATTCAGGCGACACTAAAAAACTTTAATAAAAAGATAAGTTGGGAAATGAAGGCATATTCTCATTAACAAAACTTGAGATTCCAGAATTGAGGTCTTTACATTCGTACTTAGAAGTAGTACTTTTTCAAGTTGTCTACATTCCAAGTTATGGGCAGCTGCCTGCCGTCTGGGTCTTCCAGGCGGTAGGTGCTGTCTCTTACTTCCTCATAGATTCGGTAGGGGCCTTCCCAATTTGGGGTTAGCTTTCCCTGTTCATTCGCCCTACCGACTGCCTCCATTTTCCATAGCACAAAGTCCCCCATTTTGAGAGGGCGCTTGTGTACTCTTTTGTTGTAAGCCCGAGTCATTCTCAGACGGTATATCTCATGGCGCAAGGCAGCATTGCCCCTGCGCTCTGGTAGTGAGTCCAGTGCTAGGCGCATGGCCTCCCAGTTCGCCTCTTCATCATACAACATGATTCGAAGAGTCGGCTCATAGTGCTCAATGGGAAGAACAACTTCTGTTCCATACACTATGAGGAATGGGGTTTCTCCAGTTGCCCCTTTAGCAGTCGTTCTGATGGAACAGAGGACGTGTGGTAATTCATCCGCCCAAAGGCCACCAGCCCGCTCAATTTTCTTTTTAATCCCTTCTGAGATTAACTTGTTGAAGGCTTCGACCTGGCCGTTTGCTTGTGGCCGGCCGACTGATGCAAAGAAACTTGAGACCCCCTGGTCTCCCAGCCAAGTCTTGAGTTGAGGCGTCTCAAATTGAGGACCATTGTCAAAAACCATAGACATGGGCACCCCGAAACGAGTGATTATATTCCTCCAGATGAAGGAAATGACGTCTTTAGTCTTGATGTTTTTGACTGCCTCCGCCTCTACCCACTTAGTAAAGTAATCCACAGCCACCAATATATAGCGCTTGCCGCCTGGTGCAGTCGTATATGGCTCATGAATGTCCATGCCCCATTTGGCAAAGGGTATTGGGCTGTGGATGGCCGTCAGGTCTGTAGCCGGACGATGGATGAGCTTGCAAAACTTTTGGCACTTGTCACATTTTTTCACCATTTCCATGGCATCCGACTCCAGGGTTGGCCAGAAGTAAAGCCGCCTGGCCTTGGCCGCGAGGGATATGCCGCCTATATGGGAGGCGCAGAATCCCAAATGCAACTCTTCGAGAACTTCCTTACCCTTTTCAGGGGTAACACACTTCAACAGGGGTTTCAAAAAGCCAGCCCTGAAGAGTTCTCCTTGTCGCAACTCGAAGTTAGTTGCTCGCTTTTTTAGAACAGTCGCCTCCTGTGGTGAGCCAGGGAGCGTGCCGTCTGCAAGATAGGCCCGGATGCTGTCCATCCAGGTTGAGCTTCGGTCAAGAATTCCAATGGGGTCTTCCTCAGATATACTTCTTTTTTCCATGACCTCCCAGAAAACTGACCGAGGCGTTTCACAGGAGGTGGATGATGCCAGCTTGGACAGAGCATCCGACTGATTGTTTGAAGACCTGGGCACTTGAGTTAGATGAAATTCTTCAAGTGACCCAACTTCACTCTTGACCGCCTGCAAATATTTTATCATGGTCGGATGAGTGTCCTCGTACGTTCCATTAACCTGGAGTACGACTAGTTGAGAATCAGAGCAGGCGGATATCTTCTTTGCCCCTGCCGCCTTGCAGTACCGGATGCCGGCCAGCAGGGCCTCATACTCAGCCTCATTGTTAGAGACCTGAAACTTGAACCGTAGTGCGTATTCGTACTTATCTCCTTCAGGAGACTGACAGATAATCCCTGCACCACAGCCGTTCACAGTGGAGCTCCCATCCACATACACTTTCCAAACCTGGTCTGTATTGTCCAGAACAACCGGCCGTGTCATTTCGACAATAAAGTCAGCGAATGCTTGTCCCTTTATTGCCTTCCTTGGTTCGTAAGTAATTTCTAGTCCTTGCATTTCAATCGCCCATTTGAGCATTCGTCCAGAAGGCTCCAAGGTTGTGAGTGGCCGCTTGATCGGCTGGTCAATATAGACCACTACCGCATGTGCCAAGAAGTAGGGTTTCAATTTCTTGATGGCCAAGTAAAGGGGGAGGCCAAATTTTTCAACCATGGGGTACTGAAGCTCAGCGTTCCTGAGAACATGGCTGATGAAATAGACCGGGAGCTGAGTGCCGTCTCTTTCAGCTAGGAGAACAGCGCTGAGGGCATGATCGGAGACGGCCAAGTACATGAAGAGTGTCTCTTTGGGCAGAGGGCTAACAAGCCTCAGCAAAGAGTGAAAATGAGTCTTTAACTTTTGAAAGGTCGCCTCTGCGTCATCCCCTCATTCAAAGTTTGTCTTCTTTTTGATTGCCTGGAAAAAGTAGAGGCACTTGTCGCCTGACCGACTGAGGAATCTCCCAAGGGCCGCCAGACAACCTGTTAGTTTTTGCACTTCCTTCACAGTACGGGGCGACTGCATGTCGATTACCGCCTGTATTTTCTCAGGGTTGGCCTCTATTCCCCTTTGGTTAATCAAAAATCCGAGAAACTTCCCAGACTCAACACCAAAGACACACTTTTTTGGGTTAAGCATGACCTTGTGTCGCCTGAGTGTGGCGATTGTTTCTTGGAGGTCAGCAAGGTGATCCGCCTGTTGTTTGGATTTGACTATCATGTCATCGATGTACGCCTCTACATTCCTTCCAATTTGATTAATGAAGACCGTATTAATCATTCGTTGGAAGGTAGCACGCGCATTCTTCAAACCAAACGACATCACCGTATAACAGAACAACCCCTGATCAGTGACGAATGCCGTCTTTTCTTGATCTTTTTTCCGCAGGGGGATCTGGTGGAAACCTGAATAGGCATCCATGAAGCTCATCAGGGCATGTCCAGCTGTTGAGTCGACCAGACTGTCGATCTTAGGCAATGGATAGCTATCCTTTGGACATGCCTTGTTGAGGTCTGTGTAGTCAACACACATCCGCCAAGTTCCATTCGGCTTTTTTACTAACACAACGTTAGCCACCCACTCAGGGAAATTGCACGGCCGAATGAACTTGGCATCTAACAGCTTTTTTACTTCGGTAGCTGCCGCCTGACTTCTTTCTTCGCCGTGGTTTATTTTCTTTCGCCGGATAGGCTTCTTTTTAGGATCCACGGCGAGTTTGTGGACAGCGAGATCCGGGCTGATGCCTGACATCTCCTCCACTTCAAAGGCAAAGATGTCTTTGAATTCCCTCAGGAGCTGGTGAAGGCTTTCACCAAGCTTTGCAAAAGCAATCGTCCCCACCTTAACAGTCCGCTTTGGACGGCTGTCGTCCAGAGGGATATCAATGTGTTCACCAGTAGGTTGGGCACAAAGATCATCCGACCGTTCCCCGGTCAGTGATTGCTATTGCTTCTCTTTTTTAACCACCACCAGCTGATCAATATTTCTTTTCTTTCCGGCTGGTGGGGCCGACTGATCTTCCTCGACATCGTCGGGGTTGATTGTTTGCTTGCCCCGACCGAATGCTACGGCCGCGGGCTTGACGTCCAAGAGGTAACACTCTCGAGCTGTCTTTTGGTCCCCATTAAGGGAACCGACTGATCCATCATCCTTCTCATACTTGAGTAGCATGAGAGTAGGAATGATGACGGCCTTACACTCATTAAGAGTGGGACGACCAAAGATGAGGTTGTAAGCCGTGAGTTCCTCAACCACTAGGAAATGGATGGTCATGTGCCGAACGTCTCCCCTGCTTCCCAGGCGGACAGGTAGGTCAATTCGTCCGACTGGGTGCACAAGTCCTCCCCCAAACCCAACTAGGGTGTGGGTGACCTCCATCATGCTATCCGGTTTGTACTTGAGATTGGATAAGCATTTGAGGCTAATGAGGTTAGAGGAGCTTCCTGTGTCAATCAGAATTCGGCCCACCAGCTGGTTGACGACCTTGCAATCAATGACAAGGGTCATCATGCGGCCGACGGACTTTGCCTCTGTCCTGCTCGGTGATGACAACTTTAGGGAAGGTGGATGCGCTTGATGCATCCCCCTCCTCAACAGAATTGACCATCTTTCTCAGATGGTCCTTGGTACCCCAAATGGTCGGGCCACCACCGGCAAATCCGCCTGCTATGGTGTACACCAGCTCTTCATCAGTTTGGGCACTTACAGCAGGATGGGGAGTCTTTTTCTTGGACTGCCCCGGATTTTCTTTTGAAGTCACTTTGGACTTCACATAGGACTTCAGCTGTCCTTTGTCGGCCAGACGGTCGAGCTCCCGCTTGAGACTAAAGCAGTCGTTTGTGTCATGGCCAACATCCTCATGGAAATGGCAATGCATGTTCTTGTTCCGATTTTTAGTGGAACCTTTCATAGGAGTCGGCTTTTCAAGAGTTAGCCGATCCTTAATTTCCAAGAGGATGGAGCAGCAGTCTTTGTGGAATTCATACCTTGGGACGTACGGTTTCCACTCCTTTTTCTTCTTATGGGCCGGTTGATCAGAGTTATCAATGGCCCAGACTTGCTTTTTCTTTTTGCTCTCTTCTGGCTTAAGAGCCGGCTGAGCAGGCCGACTTTCTTTCTGCCGGTCGGACTTCTTATGGTCCGACTGCTTATTGGAGGAGCAGAGTTTTGTCGCCTGTATATAGGCTTCTGCCTCTCGCAAGGCTCCTTGCAGAGTAAAGATTTGTTTGCGGACGAGTTCGTACTTAAAAGTAGACCCGTCCTTCAGACCCTTGAAGAATTCTGTGAAGGCGACCTCATCAGACAGCCCATGAATCTGGATTCGGACCAGATTGAACTGCCTGACGTAGGAACGCAAACCTTCTCTATCTCCCTGCTGTACATTGCCCAAGTCAAGACTTGTCTTTTTGGCATGAATGTTCATAGAGAAGTTTGATGCAAACAAGAACGCAAGCGTCTTGAAGTTATTTATGCATCCAGCCGGCAGGTTGCCAAACTACTGCTAGGCTATACCCTTCAGGGTGGCTAGAAATCAACGACACCATGCGGCATCATCCAACCCCAGTAAATACATGAGGTGGGTGTATGCTAGCAGGTGGTCTTCTGGGTTGGAGGTCCCGTCATAGGCTCCAACCAGAACGTTTTTAACTTTAGCCGACTGTACGGCTTCAGTTATTTCCCTGGAGAAAGCATAGGGTTGATCTCCAAGGTGTTGCAACCTAAGCTGCCAGTCCATCGGCTGATAGCCGTATGCCGCCTGTCCTCCATAGAGGGTAGGTTGCATGTAAGGTACACTTGGCGCCTAGTACAATGGCTGTGCCATGTACTGGGCGGACTGAATCACATGCGGCCCAGACTGAACCATTTAGCTGCTTGCTGGGGTCTCATTTCCAGACTGTGAACACCGCAAAGAGGTATTCCGAAAGCTGTCATGATAAGTCGACGTTGAAGCCGACTCTGATTGCTGGGTTCTCCTCTCCTCAATGTATTGCCGAGCGTCAGAGAACGTTTTCCTGCTACCATCCGGTTGTATATGCCGGATGGGTTTTCTTGCGCCCGTTTCTGGGAAACGGAGCTGATTAAGGTCAAATTGGGGTCTGGCCTTCTCCTTAGGAGGAGGATGAGGAGTTGGCTGACGATCCCTGACCGACTTCTGTTTGCCAGCCTAGGCTGGCTTCTTGGCTGACTTCTCCTTTCTAGGAGCAGGCGACTTCTTCGAGGCGAGCTGCTTGATTTCACCCCTGAGGCTGCTCAGGAGTGACATTAGCTCATCCCGAGTGACGGGAGTTGATCCTGCCGCTTGGGAAGGATCAACCGGCCGCCCCGAGGGCTTCTTTGGCTGACCAGCAGTTTTGCTAGGCCCTGCCTGGTCATGGTGGCGCTCCCGCCTCTCCTTACTGCGGATGCGCTTAGAGATGAGGGATCCATTTGGATCCACATAGGTTTCGATGTTAGCGTCGTCCCCTGAGTCATGGTCCGTTTGGACCAGTATATCATCTGGAGGCCGAATGGCCTCTGAATTTGGTACAGGTTCTTGTGAAGCCATTTCAGAGGTACTCTCCCCACAGACGGCGCAAAATGTTTCGGGGGTTTTTGTCCCTTGGGAGAGTTACAACACTGAAACTGGACTCAGCAAAGGACACCTGTACCTGCAAAGCAAACGGACCGCCGGATGGTCGGTGGTCCGCCTCCAAAGATTAAGTTAGCAAGCGTTCGGTAATAAAACGTGCGGAAGTAAAGTTTATCTGCTCAGATTCCAAGCTCAGGGTAAGTGCTGTCTGTTCTTTGAGAATGACAACTATGTAGTAAGTGACGTATTGTCTCGTATTGCGTGTAAAATTCTCTCTCTTTTTCTTGTCTGTCATAAATGCCAGAATTTCCCTATTATAGGGTCCTTTTCAAAAGTGTGCCCCTTCTAGGATCTGGTGACCTAGGAATTAGGTCACGCCGTTTTCCGGCGCCTCGGGATTTTGGCCTTAGAGGGCCGCCATCCCAGGGCCAATGCCAGAGTGACACATGTCACTGTGCCCAAAAGAAATCTAAAGCACCTTTTGGATGACACGTGTCGCCACCTGAATGGTCCCTGCTGTACCTTCAAACCACGTAGGACGGAGAAGAGTCCACCCTCCACGTGTCATCTTTCCATAGGTCCAAATGGCACCTATATGGAGGATACGTGGCGCTTTCTGATTGGGCCACCTGGCCGGGTATAAAATACCCAAATCACAATTCATGGAGAAGAACCTCCTAGGTTGACTTTTCTAAAGATATGAGGATGCGAAGCATATGTCGAGAAATTAATTTCTGACAACCTTCATCCCAAACCTGACAAGGTTTACTTTATGGGTTACCCAAAAGAAACCAAAGGGTATTACCTTTCCAAAATGACAAGTGGGTGAAAAATCGAACTCGATGAAGTTTGAGGGGACGAGCATCAAAATCAGATTGATAGTCAAAGTACTCAAACAACATCTGTTGACGCTGGTCAAAATGTACAAGTCAAACTGACAATGCAAATGCTCTGTCCGTTACCCTGCGTAGGTCTTACAGGCATAGATCTCAACCTTATAAATATATAGGCATTGTATTAACCGAGAATAAGGACATCTAGGTTATAAATGGATACGAACTGGCAACCTACAAGCAAGCAATGGCAAGCACAAACTCTGCTAAATGGCAAGAGGCCATGAGATCTAAAATAGATTCTATGTTTGAAAATCAAGTCTAGGACTTGGTTAATTTACCCGAAGGTTACACACCTATCGGATGTAAGTGGATTTTTGAATTGGAAATCGACAAAGATGGATATGTATTCATTTACAAAGCTATATTGGTAGCAAAAAGATTACAGGCACGTTCACGATATTGTTTCTCTTACGATGAAACCTTTTCTCTATTCGCAATGCTTAAATCCGTTCAGTTCCTCCTAGCGATTGCTGCATATTACAATTTTGAAATATGGCGATGGACGTCAAAACCGCCTTCCCTAATGGGATTTTGGAAGAAACTGTATATATGACACAACCTTAAGGTTTTTTAAACCAAAACAATGCTGGGAAAGTTTGTAACCTTAAAAAGTCCATCTATGGGCTAAAGCAAGCTAGCAGAAGTTGGAATTTGTGATTCGATGAAGCCATTAGTAAGTTTGGTTTTATCAAGAATTCAGATGAATCTTGTGTTTATAAGAAGGTCAGTGGGAGTGATATCGCCTTCCTAGTCTTATATGTCGATGACATATTGCTCATTGGAATTAGCATTCCGATGTTAGAGTCTGTAAAGGCCTGGCTTGAAAAGTGTTTTTTAGTGAAAGACTTGGGAGAGGCTCAGTACATATTGGGTATCAAGATCTATAGGGATAGATCGAAAAGGATGATTCGATTGAGCCAAAGTAATTGTATTAATAAGGTACTATCACAATTCAACATCCAGAAAGCCAAGAGAGGTCACCTACCCATGTCACATGGCATAACCCTAAGCAAGATACAGTATCCACAGACACCTGATGAGCGGGAAAGGATGAATTAGATTCCATATGCTTCACTTATTGGATCGATCATGTATGCCATGATATGTACTAGGCCAGATGTATCGTATGCCTTGAGTGCTACGAGCCGATACCAATCAGACCTAGGAGAGGCCCATTGGACTACTGCCAGGAATATCCTAACGTACATGAAAAGGAACAAGGATAAATTTTATGGTGGCTCAGAAGATTAGTTGTTGAAGGTTATACCAACGCAAGCTTCTAGACAGACAGAGATGATTTCAAATCGCAATCTGGATATGTGTTCTGTGTAAATGGAGGAGCGTTTAGTTGGAAGAGTGACAAGAAGAGCACAACTGCAAATTCTAAAACTGAAGCCGGATACTTGGAAGCTACTTAAGCGGCTAATGAGGCTGTTTGGATTTGTAAGTTTGTTGGTGAACTTGATGTTGTACCCTCTATCAAGGGTCCAATAGCCCTCTATTGTGACAACAACGGAGCTATTTTTCAAGCCAGAGAGCCAAGGGAACATCATATAATCATCATTAACTCTCTCAAAGCTAGAGACTTATTCTTCTTCCTCTTTCTAAACCTTCCCTTTCACAAAATTCCGCAGTCATGAGTTTAAGACACACATAGCAAAGTTCGAAGTTGCCTTTGCCTATACGTGACAGGTTGATAATTTTTGAGGGTTTGGTCCCGAATCCCTATTTAAAATATTTAATTTAATTGTTTGATTTAATATTTTCCTTGAAGTTACTAACGCGTGTATTTTGTTATTAGAAAGAGATATGAAGCATCGAAGTAAGTAATTTAATTACTGTGTTATTCTTTTGATATAGAAATCATGCTTTAGTTATTTTTATTCCAAGTATCATGTTAGGATGTTGTTATTGCTTTCTAGTATCATGTTAGGGATAAAGATTTGATTCTTATTGTTTAGTGACATGCTAGGATTTGTTATTAATCTTGTTAGTATCATGCCTAGGATCTTGCTAATATTATTATGCTTTCCTGAGATTGAATATTATTATGATGATGATATTATTGTTATTATGCTGCTTAATATATTATATTATTTGTTGTTATTGCTTGATCACGCCCTTTCTTGCAGATTTGAAGGGAATTTGTACTTGTAATCACACTTAATAAGATAATTAATAATCTTGTTTAGGCTAATGTAAGGACGGTGTTCCCATCGTAGGGGATCTTCTCCTTAGATGCCCATTGGCCCTTTAGAAGCCTAGGAATTTACACTTGTTAGGGTGTATTAGGATTTGAATTCCTGACAGATTGGGGGGCCTTGAATTAGAATTGATCTTGTCATCACGCTTTTTTTAATAAAAAACAGGTAGGGAGTCGCCAATGACTTTTAGGAAAACTCATAAACCTCGTTCATGCCTTTCTCCCATGTGGCCTGGGGTTCATGGGATGTTTAGCACGAATCATAAGTTTACCTGCCCAAATTAGTCTACATAAACCTGAAATGAGTTTGGGAGCGAGGGTATTAAAATAACGTTCCTTTTAGTGAGGAATCGTTATTCTAGCCCTAGTGTGGCCTCTACTAGCTCTTCCTTTTTCACAATTTCATCACGAAACAGTATAAGCAACGCGATACCTAAAACTAAGTTAGTTGATATTATTTACACGCATGAATCATGTAGGAATTACATTGCAAAAGTCGTTATTCTTATTTAATCGATATTCGTGAAAGAACAATAAATAAAAAATATTCTCCTTGTCTTAAGTGATAAAACAACAATTAATTATTCCAATTCTAGTCTTGATTAACGAAAGAGTACTATATGAATTAATTAATTAAAAGTTAGTTTTCAGTGATCAAACAACACTAATAATCAATTAAATTTATTTAAACAATAAAAGAAAAGTGATTTATCTAAGTTCTCGGGAACTAACCATTCTTCTTTTATGCTAAATCTCCGTCTTATGCGTTTATGAACTTTCTTTCTTCTTTCTACCTTCAAGAGATTCAATGGATTGATTAGGGTTGAATAGTAGTTAGGAAGAAAGAGGGAAAAGTAGTATGATAGTAAGAAGGTTTTAGAGAGATTAGGGTTTTCAGAATTTAGGGTTTAGTATTCTGGTTTTCTGTCCGTTTAGTGCTGAACGAAGACCCCTATTTATAGGCTTAGGAATATAGGCTAAGGGTTTTAGATCCATGGCTTCAGTGTGCGTGCACAACTCTCTAGGTGCTGCGCACATCTCAATAAGTCGCGCGTGCCAGGCGCGCACGACTTATTGAGTTGTGCTGGTTTGCGGTTTGCCTTATACAAAAACGCATTATTAAAACTTCCATAACTTTTTATTGCAAAGTTGGATTTAGGCGTGTAATATATCATTGGAAATATCTGGATGTCTTATTTCCAATGTCGTTCAAATTAGGTTGAAATCTATTATGGATAAAAAGATATGGCTGTTGTAATGCAAGGGTGTCGGTTTTAAGGCCCGGTATAGTGTTTTGATCATAAATTCTTTTTTTTAGCTTAGAATTGGGATTAGAATATACCGTTGGAATTTTTATTGAAAGGGCTATCCATCTCTATAGGCTTTGCACGAGATTTTGATGTTTGGTTCATCTATTTGGCTCGGTTTTTCAACAATGTAGGTTCTATTGGATCCAATCATTGCATTTGATGCATTTGGGTCCGTTATAAATAAAGTTTGAACATGTATTAGGCCTAATTTGTAATCGAACAAGGATCTTAGATAAATTGGTCTCAAATATGGGTTTTAAATAATTTTTTTCATAGTCCATAAACACTTCAACTTTGATCTAGCATGAAGAACGAATTTTTGTAACATCATCGCACTTCTTTTTGGGACAAGAGGCAAAAAGTAGGTGGCTACAGCTAGCCCCCACTTTGATTAAGTCTAGAATAGACAATGATCAAAGTAGTCAAGGAAATAAATCCGAGACTCATTTTGTGATGTTACCTAAGAATAAGTAATCTTTCAGAAATTTTAAGGATGTCGAAACAATCCTTAGTTCACTAAGTGTTTGAAACAAGTAGCTATTAAATCTAGAAAAAGTTATCTCTAGTCTCAGCGCACTAAAGAATCTAGATTGATCCTTTTCATTTGTAGAACACTTTTAAAAGTAAAGGTGTTTTGGGTGATGTCAAGTCATGATAAGAGATCGGTTTAAAATAGGAATAAAGGGGATGATTTCCTCTCAATCATGTCATCGCTGGTCTAAAGTCCCTCGATATGTCATTGAAACTTTAGCCTGACTTTAACAAAGTAAAAAGATGAAAAAAGGTGTTTTCGGCATTCGAGCCTAAACGTTTTGACATTCGAGCCTAAATGTTTTGGCATTTAAGCCTAAATGTTTCCGCATTCGAGCCTAAATGTTTCCGCATTAGAGCCTAAATGTTTCGGCATTTGAGCCGGATGTCCACAAGATAGAAATACATGTCTCAGGACAGGAGGCACATATCCGAATCCAGTGAGAGAGAAGAAAGTCACCAACTCTCTCAGCAGTTTTGTCCACAAGATGAGTACATGTTTCTCGGGACTAGGGAAATGTGACTACATGGGTGCGACATCGTCTCGTCGCACTTTATACAGGGGGTGGACGGACATCCTAATTTTCTGGTAAGCTAGTAAGCTCAATGACTACCGTATTTGCTTCCAATCAAGAAGTGTTTGTTCCTGATGGATCGGTGCGCCTGTCGATTCGTGAGCTAATGCCTAAAGTAATCCTCTACCTTTAAGTTCCGAGAGGTAGATCTCGCAAAGCTTGGGCTGAAGTGAAATTTTACGCAACACCTGCGCTTATTTACACTGCATGATGATGCCTTCCTTTTTTCTTTGGACGTGAAAAAGAAGAAAAGCCGGACATTTATAACGTCAGTATAGTAAAATGACAAACCTATCTATGAGAGATTTTACGTCAAGCACCACTATTGAACGTCTTAAGACACTTTTACGAAAAACGTTCAAAACGTATGCTTAGGAAGGCACAAAGCACGGTGTGCATGCCGGATGACGCAAAAAACTATTAAAGAAGAAAAGAAACTACTGGATGCAAAGCAATTTTAAAAGATTTCGATAATTTGCGAGTTATTACGTCTAACAACGTACAAAAACGTTGTGAAAAATTTGAAACGGATCGAAACCTGAATACTGGTCTTTTAAGTGACCAGTGTTCGCGCACAACATTGTAAGTCGCGCTGGCCAGGCATGAGCAAGAAACTAAGTCGCGCTGGGATGCCATGCACAACTTGATGAGTTGCGCGCAACATTTTAATTAGTAAAAATATTTGGAGAAGCACGATCTGCAGCTCACTCTCTTCTTCTCCTCCTTCTCTAATTTTGATCTCTTTTCATTTTAGTTGTCGTTTTAAAGCTAAGGAAAGTAAATTTTGCTCCTTTTATTTTATCAGACTTTGATCTTGGTCAAAAAAATGAAGAAATTGAATGAAGAATCCTAACTTGAAGTTGTGGTTTTTTATTCGACTTGTTTTCATGAATTTTTTTGTTTGTTGTTGTTTTAAGAAATATATTGCAACAAATTTCATGCGAAGTTATAAGTATTGATCCTATATGAGCATGTCAAGCATATATGCGTTTTTTTTTTATCATTCTAATTTTGACTTTGTGCTTGAACTTTATTTCTCTTTTTTGCTCACATAGACTGTACTCGTTAATTTTAATGTAAATTGAAGTGTTTAGAACAACAATTATGCATTAAAATTATAAAAGAAATTTTGAACTTTTATAATAGCATGAATTTGTTCTTGCGACTCATGTTTTTTTCTTTCATGCGTAAGTTGCAAAATTGGTTTTATTAATGATAAAAAATAACCGATGGTTATTATTATTCACTTATAAAACTGTGATTTTAAGATTTCCACAAAACTAGTTAGTTTTAGGAAATTCTTGAAGAGATCATCGAACTCGAATAGTTTGGCTATACTTTGGGCTTTTAAGCCCCCATTTTATATTTTTGAATATTGTAGCCCCCAATGTTGGGTGACTTTGATGACTTGTTTTTTTTCTTTTTTTTTTTTTTTAATAATTAGACCTTTTCATGTTGCTTGAAATGGGTCTAGAAATCTCGTGTTTCGTCTTATTATGATAACAACTAGGATCTTGGAAACAATTAAACTAGAGTGTTTAAATCGTTTTTTGACCATTCATAGTTTTAACAAAGAAATTTGCTAAGTCTAGTAATATTGGTCATTCATTAGAACAAGTAAGGGGAAAATGAAATGTTGTTCAAATTTTTCGTCTATTATTGCTACTTTTGAATTCTTTCTTTTGAGTTCAAATTTTGTCACTGTTTTAAATCTCGAGAAAGTAGATGTTATCCTCCTTGCGAAATTCCAATGTGCAACAATGGAGAATAATTTAGAATGAAGATTCCTTAATTTAGAATTTATGAGTCTTTTGTTTACATTCTAAATCATGAAATTATTTGTCTTATGTTAATTATGTGTCTTGATACAATTTTCATGATGAATGATTGAGTACTAAACTTTCGTATGAGCAAGTATCATGATTTTTTTTCTCTATACTAGTCATACTCTCTAATCTCTAGATTAAATTGAAGTATGGAAACAACAATTATGCACTAATATTAGTTCTTGAAATTGAACTTGAAAATGGCTCGAATATGTAACTCGTTTCATGGCCAAGTTCAGTTGCAAACTTAGTTTTCAAAGGGACAAAATGATTATTAAATCATTGTGATGCATTTGAAAATTATATGGCTCGAGATCTACAACTATTTAGGTGATTCTCGAAAGAAGCTCGAATGACATGAATATCTCATTTTGTTTCTTTGTGGATATTTGAGCCCCCATGTGTCGGGTTATGCGCATTCTTGCTATTTCTCAAGTCTTGGAGCCCCCAATGTGGGGTAGTTCTAATGACTTGCTATTGTTTAGGCCATTCATATATTCATGATATTGAGATGGACCTATGTATATGTCCTATTTCTGTTTTAAGATATTTAGGACAATGACATGGCTTTCAAATTTTAGTTAAATCGTGTTTGAGAAAGAAATTTAGTCCTTTGCTTGTTTATAAACCAAACAACTGTGTTTAAGGTTTAGTATATCATATCTAATGTCTAAACTTTTGTAAAGATCATTGTGGTGATTTTATTCTCAAATTTGATTTAGAACATCAAATATTTTCTTTGTTCATATCAATCATTGATTTTGGTCTTGCAGGTTATTTGTTTACCATCCCTAAGCTAATGAGAACAAGTTCGAGCCAAGAAGTCGAATCTTAGTTCATTTCGTTTGAAAATATAAATGTAGATACACGTATTATCCAAACGGTTATTGAGAATATGAAAATCTATTTATTTATGGAAATGAATAAAAAATTAAGAAAGGTAATTTTGAATACTATTTTTCATTAGAGACAGGTTATTTCGAACTAGAATTCAAAATTTGAAAGGGTCCAATAATTTAAATAAAATGTTGTTTTGAAAAGCAACTTTTTATAGTTGGCAAAATACATAATATTATTTTCAAAATTGATCCCAAAATGGAAAGAAAAGTCTAGCTCGTAATTGAGTGTGACTTTTTTGTTAATGATTGATGAAGGTAAGTTGTAATTTGCAACTTATTTCAACAAAGATATAAAAAATGTGAGCAAAATTTCGTATATCTAATTTTGTTTAAGTTTTACTTTTTAGTGTTTGTCATCATTGTCATATTTTGCTAATTAAAAGTGAAGTTCTTTCAATTAAATAAGCACCATAGTTTGAAAATGAATGTTAATCAAACTTAGGTATGGTGAAGTGTTAGAATAATCATTCGAATCACTTTCCAAAATATGGTCTCATTTCAAAATGAAAGTTATGGTTAGACCTATATATTTGATTTGAAGCCCCCAAGTGTAAACTTAGGTGGCTTTTGAAATTCATGTATACATATGCTAGGGGATGTTTCTCATGTTTATTTAAGGCCCCAAGATTTGTATTTTCAATTTGCGGAATATTGCATATGTTTATCATAAATTATTTGATCAAGTAACATAATTAATTATCTGGGTCAAATAATAGGAAGTGGTATTCTTCCCTTTGTCATTTAAGTTATTAAGATGGTTCGTAATAAGCTTTGCATGACATTGATTTCGCAGCATAAATAGCGTGTTCAATCTGTAAATAGAGAGAAGTAGGGATGTCCTGGCTTTTTTAAGCCCAAAATTTGAGGAAAAGAACAGAAAAATTATACTATTTTCGAGTATTTTAGTTTCCAAATGGGAGGGATCATCCTAACTTACCCTCTAATAAAGAAATGAACAAAAAATACGGATTTGTATAAAAAGGACGGGGAATCAAACTTTCCCATAGAGGAATAAAGAAAGAAAATTAGACATGTTTTCGAAAAGCAAGGATTATTGACTTAATATTTGAATCATTGTGATGACTTGGCAGTGAGGTATACGTGTAATAGCGATAACAATCATTTTTTCATGTAGCGATCAAGTTCAATCAATGTTCCTCGCTTAGAGAAGATGGAGATTTCCCTCGCAGGCGGACATATTAGTTGCTCATGATAAGTGAGAAGACCAATGCTCAAGAGTTGTAAAAGACATCTAAAGTTGACGTCAAGGCTGTCGATATATCAAATCAATTTATTGTGTTAACTCATTTTCTTTCTAGGCAATGTATATAGAACCTGAATTGCCTTGGTAATAAATAGCCCTATTATTAAAAGAAAATAAGATGATTATTAATTTTTTTTAAGTGATAATCATCTTATTTTTCTTCGGCAAAAGATATGGAAAACATCGAATTTAGTTTGATTTGATTGCTTTACTAACATGATGTAATCAAGCCAATGGCTATCAAATCATCCAAATCATTTGAATTTTTTTATATGATCTTGTAATCATAACTCAACACTTCATGCATTTTATATATAGGCATAACTACTCAATAGTAGGTCCATATGTGCAAAAGCCTAAGATTGGACATATTTTCATGGAATGATGATTTTGGTATATGGTTATGGTCTACCTCAAGAAGGGCCTTTCAAAGGTTGTAACGTGGCTAGGCTTGGGGTTCTGAACAATGGACAGGCTCAAGTATACTCCCAAAATCCCTTACTTTTGTTGCTTCTCAAATTAAAACCTTTATACTTTGTGTGATAACTCCTACATTAGGTGCCTTTTCCTTGTCATCTCTCTTTTTTTTTTCTCTCTTTTCTTTTTTTGACAAGTTTTGTTTTGGGTTTAGAACACTTTTTTTTCTTTTGCATTTGATCTTTCCTTTTGGGTTTAGACTAACTTTGTGTCCCCCTCTTATGTTTCATTCTCCCAATTTCCTATTTGTATCTTTGCACCATTCCCATCCCAAGGTATGGAATAATGTAGGTTGAATAACTAAGGTTCAATTGACGAGGCTCAAAAGGGATGCCAAAAAGATGGATTTTCTCTAAGGTTAAGAACATAGGATTATATTTGTGGAATTTCAAGTTGCCTCCTGTGTTGGTGAAATCATCATATCCTTTCTTTGTGGGCCTAAGATGGGCTTCTTTTCATTCAATACATCTTGTAAGCAAAAGCTTATCAAGATTCTTGAAGTGTTGAGTATGTATGCCTTTTGATATTGCTTGTTTGTATGTATACGTTTTATTTAATTCAAGTCAATAACAATAAAGAGATTGAAAAGAGAACAAGAAAGACGAACTTGAAAATATATTTTTATTCATTAATTAATGAGAGTACAAAATAAGTAGATTGACAGCATGAATCTCTTAGTCTATCATAAAAAATTAAAAAAAAAACAAATGAAAGAAACAAAACAAAACCTATGGTGTTACATCTTGAATTGTTGACATTTTCTTGAGATTGCATCTTCGAGCTTTGTCCATTTCAAATGTAGGTGAAGTCCTCTCTAAAACTCAAGTCCATTTATATGAGTCATGGTTTCATTTATCAAGTCCCTTTCAATTAATGTTCCCACAGTATAAAATTTTTGAAATGTGTCTAAACCAAGGTATTATAAATGGCACTTGTATGGTGGAGACTTATTGTCTATGAACTTTGGGACAAGTTCATGATCCGGAGGTCTTTGTGGAATAAGAGCAATCTTTGATTGCCACTTGGAAAAAAATTTAATGAAGCCTTCTTCTTCCCCTTGCTTAAGCAATTCGAGATCGTGCAAGGTAGCTGTGAGCTCGATGTTATCTCCATATTGGGTTAAAAACACTTTTACAACGTCACTCTAAGTGGAAATTTGTTTTGCATAGAGGTTATAAAACAATGATCCAGCAGTTGTGTCCAATGAAAGAGGAAAAGTACATGCATATAGGCTTGGCTCAACCCCTTTCAATGCCATAATTCCAATAAAGCTCATTAAGTGAGTCCTAGGATTGTCTGTAACCTTAAAGGTTGGCAAATCTGTAGTCAAGAACTTTTCTAGGAGAGTCTTGCCACTAGGTTGTGGTGCAATCTCATAATTGAAATACTTATTCCCTGAGTTAGCTCGAAGGACAAGTTTCTCCAAGACCTCTACTCTTTCGGCTTTTGCTTTTTCTTGCAGAATGTTTTCTTTCTCTTTTTCTGCTTTTATTTTAGCCTATTCGGCTTTTTTGTGAGCCTTAATTTGAGCTTCTTCTTCTCGTAGGGCCTTTAGGTTTTGGAGTTCCTCTCTAAGTTTCTCCAATACTTATTTGTCACCCATGATTGGACTAGTATGCGAATGTGGAAGATGACCTTGTAATGTGTGTCACGAGAAATTGAGTGCGTTCACTTAAACCTTTTCTGCGAAGCATTCAAACAATGAACCAAATTCAAAATGATTGTTTTATTTCTCTATTTTTTTAATCCTTGTAATACGAATTAACTTTAAGAAAGTTTTTTTGATGAAGAATGTCAAAAAATTCACGAACAATCATTAATGGAATGTCATGATTTGTATTGACTTCAATTAGGTAATCATCTAAGTATTTTCCTTTAAACGAATTCTTTTCGAAAAAAAATAGAAGAGAAAGACAAGAAAGTTGGATTGAAAATGCTCATCAAATTTTTAGAAATAGTAATCGACCCGAACACACTCCTTAAAATGATCAAATATACGATGATATTTGTTGATCATTTAGATTACAATAGAGATCTATATCTTTTTTTTTTTTTTTTTTTTTTATATTATGATTCTCATATTACCTATCTTTAAAGGATAATATATTATTATTTGATTCAAAAGAATGATGGTCTTCGAATGTAAAATCCAAAAAATAATAAATCATTATCTCGGTTTTATTATTCCTTATTTTTCTCTTTTTTTTTTTTGAGAATAATATATTTTTTTTATCATACTTTTTTTTTTTTTTAAGAACGATATTTCTTATTTTTTTGTTCTATTTCTCTCTTTTTTTGTGGGAGGCAATCATCCCAAGTAAAGTTCTCGGGATTTTCTTTTTAAACCATAGAAGAGATAAATAAATTATACTCTTAAATCAAGGTTGACCAATTACAACTTAAAAAATGATGAACACGAAAATAGGCATGTTTAAAAATAAACATATTGATGCGTCCTATTAAGGGATGCGAACTTCTAATGACGAACCTCATAAGAAGCAATGTCATTAGTTTGATTATAAAGTACGTAAACGAATAATCATAATCAAAAATAGTATCGAGCGCAATTTTCCGTCTTGCGCTAAGGTGGAAAGTCCAACTACAAGAGTAGCATCTGCCACATGCGTTTTTTTTTTTTTTTTTTTTTTTTTTTTTTTTTTTTGCGTTAAAAAGAACGATAAAAAAAGTTTTTGGATTTTTGAAGGAAAAATACGATCAAAGTAAAAGTAACTAAGTTAGACAACGTTGTTAGTCAACGAGATATTTTTAGCACGTGCTTAACGATTAACCTTGAAGCGGTAGTATTGTTTTCTCCGTATGATATTGCTCATAACGAGTCAAAGTCAACGTTGAACAGTGGGCGCGCGCAAGACACAGTGCTGCATAGAGGTAGGTTCGACAATTTTTTTTTTTTTTTTTTTTTTGTCGAACCACTATTTTTTTGCGACTTTTTTTTACTATATCTCTAGGTATTAAGTTGGAATTAGTTAGATTAGACACAAAGCACATATTAATGTAGTCACATCAGCACATAAAAGGAACCGTCAAAGCATACAATGTCATTCTAAGGTCAAGGCTTGGGTGTCCAAGGGTACCATATCTTAAGAAACGATGCACAAATCAATCACTCAACATGTTGACTCATGACATCGCTCACTCAACATTTTGTTGACGATATGGGTGGGATGATTGTTATGATTTCGGGATAAAAGCCTAGTGTTGGCAACCCCTAGTCAATGAGCCAATCCCCAAAGGTTAAAGTGTGTTATGATTATGCATGATGCAATGTTGGTTGTTTGGTTTTTTTTTACTTTTGTGCAAAAGGAAAATATTATGCGTTCAAGTCTCGCTCTCGAACTAGAGATTATCCAAGTTAGCCATCGTTACAACCCAATGGTAACTTGGTGTTGGAAACATTTGACCATAACTAAGAACTAATCTTGTAACCTCTAAGGGCCTGTTCTCTTACGTTGAATTTCAGTTCAGTTCAGTTCAGTTCAGTTCAGCTGAGTTTAGTTCAGTTCAGTTCAGTTCAGCTGAGTTCAGTTCAGTTCAGCTCAGCTCCTAATTTCCTTCTCTTAAAAAATATTCATTTTAGTTCAGTTCAATTCAGTTCAGTTCAGTTTAGTTCAGTTCAGCTCAGTTCAGCTCAGTTCAGTTCAGTTCAGCCCAGTTCAGTTCAGTTCAGCTCAGTTCAGCTCAATTCAGTTTAGCTGAGTTCAATCAATAAGAACATGCCCTAAGTACCTAGTGGAGTCGCCACTGAAAGGAGGGTGTTCTCATTGTAGGGGATCTTCTCCTTGGATGCCCATTGTCCCTTTAGAAGCCTAGGACTTTACACTTGTTAGGGTGTATTAGGATTTGAATTCATCACTGTTTGGGGGACCTTGAATTAGAATTGATCTTGTCATCACGCTTTTTTATAAGAAACAAGTAGGGAGTCGCCAATGAGTTTTAGGAAAACTTATAAACCTAATTCATTCCTTTCTCCCATGTGGAGTTCATTAGATAATTAGCACGAATTGTAATTTTCCTCATGCCCAAATTGGTCTACATAAACCAAAAATGAGTTCGGGAGCGAGGGTACTAAAATAACATTCCTTTTAGGGAGGAATCGCTATTCTAGCCCTAGTGCGGCCTCTACTAGCTCTTCCTTTTTCACAATTTCATCACCAAACAATATATGCAACGCGATACCTAAAACTAAGTTAGTTGATTTTATTTAAACGCATAAATCATGTAGGAATTACATTGCAAAAGTCTCTATTCTTTTTTAATCAATATTCGTGAAAGAACAATAAATAAACAATATTCGCCTTGTCTAAAGTGATAAAACTACAATTAATTATTCAAATTCTAGTCTTGGTTAACGAAAGAGTACTATATGAATTAATTAATTAAAAGTTTGTTTTAAGTGATCAAACAACACTAATTAATCAATTAAATTTATTAAACAATAAAAGAAAAGTGATTTATCTAAGTGCTCAGGAAACTAACCGTTCTTCTTTTATGCTAAATCTCCGTCTTATGCGTTTAAGGACTTTCCTTCTTCTTCGTACCTTCAAGAGCTTCAATAAATAGATTAGGGTTGAAGAGTAGTTGGGATGAAAGAGGGAAAACTAGTATGATAGTAAGAAGGTTTTAGAGGGATTAGGGTTTTCAAAATTTAGGGTTAAGTATTCTGATTTTCTGTCCGTTTAGTGTTGAACGAAGACCCCTATTTATAGGCGCAATAAGCTAGGTTTAGGTTTTTCGAGCCGCGGCTGCAAGTGGTGCGGGCAGCTCTCTGAGTCGCGCTTGGTGCCGCGCGCATCTTAATAAGTCGTGCGCGCAAGGCGCGCACAACTTATTGAGGTTGCGCTGGTTTGCGGTTTGCCTTATACAAAAACGTGTTTGTAAAACTTCCATAACTTTTGATTACAAAGTTGGATTTAGGCGTGTGTGGTACCATTGGAAATCTCTAGATGTCTACTTTCCAATTCCGTTAGAATTAGGTTAAAATCTGTTATGGATAAAAAGATATGGCCGTTGGGGTGAAAGGGTGTCGGTTTTAAGCCCCAGTTTAGTGTTTTGATCATAACTTCTTCGTTTTAGCTCAGAATTGGGCTTATAATATACCGTTAGAAATTTCTTTGAAAGGGCTATCCATCTTTATAGGCCTTGCATGAGATTTTGATGTTTGGTTCATCTGTTTGTATCATTTTTTCAACAATGTCGGTTCCATTGGATCCAATCATTGCATTTGACGCATTTGGGTTCGTTAGTTATTAATCAAGTTTAAACATGTATGAACATGTTTTAGACCTAATTAGTAATTGGAAAAGGCTCTAAGATAAATTGGTTCAAATATGGGTTTTAACTTACTTCGTAATTCTTTTCATACTCCATAAACACTTCAACTTTGATCTAGCATGAAAAACGGATTTTTGCATTGCAACGTCATCGCACTTCCTTTCGGGACAAGAGGAAAAAAGTAGGTGTCTACATATAATATGATTATAATTCAAGTGATCTCCAATAATAGATTTGTTTGTGTATTAATATTCAATCAACATAGATTAAACAGGTTTAGAGTTAATATTGTGATTGTATGTTAGTGAGAAAGCGCACATGAATATGAGAAGAATAAAGTAGAGGCCTATTTTTAGGGCAGGTTCAATCTCTTTTAGGTTGGATTTGTACCTTCATCCCCGAATATCCATTTATGGTTCCAGACTACTATAGAGTTAGCGATCTCATGGATCATGAAGGGGTGTAACATTCACCCTATGAACGGTTGACAAGTTCCTAAAACTTGTTGGGCACTCTTTTGCTATAGATTCCTTCCCTTTGGACGCCACCATGCTTACGTGTATGATCACAGTGGGGCTCAAGTGTGTGATGCTTGAAATATTCCCTACACATGGCCTACTTCAACCTTATGCACATGCAGTTGGAGGATTCTATGTGGTGTCAGTGTTTCCTAGCTACCTTGAAGGGCATAGCCCAGCAATGGTTCAGCAACCTGCCAACCGGGTACATTGATATCTTTAGGAGGCTCGCCTTCTTGTTTTCCTCTAACATCTCAATGAACATCCCTGCTAAGAAAACAAGCCTTGACTTGAGCACCATAAGACAGGGAGAGAAAAAAGGACTTCGCTCCTTTTTTAGATGGTTCAACCTTGTGAGAATCCAAATTCAAGGGTTGTCTGACGAGGTAGCCTATTTAGACTTCTTTAAGGGTCTGAAGAATGGGTCAACCTTTAAGTTTTACCTCATCCAAAAGAGGGAATTCACCCTTTAAGAGGCGTGAATAGAGGCGGAGAGCTTTATTCAAGCTACCAACCTCTGCTCGTCCAACTATCAGTCAAACTCCAAGAAGTTTGATAAACAAAAAGATAGTCGGTCTGCTCAGCTAGCTTAGAAAGCTGATGAGAGAAAAAAGAGAAAAGAAGTCTGGACGGTTGATGAGCCTGATCAGCTGTCCAAAAAGAAAATTAAAGAATTCAAACGGCACGTTCTGAGGTACGAGTTTAATAAAGACTGCCACTCAATCCTCATGGAGATATAGGAGTGGCTGACCATTAATAAGGCGAATCCAATAAAGAGTTTTGTCTAGTCACAAAACTGTAGGGAATATTTCAAGCATTACCCCAAACTTTAACCCCACTGTGATCATACAATAAAGCATGGTGGCGTCCAAAGGGAAAGAAGCTAGAGCAAAAGAGTCGCAAAAAAGTTTTAGGAACTTGTAAACCGTTCACAGGGTGAAGGTTACACCCCTTAACGATTTTGGAGATCGTTAACTCCAATAGGTCTGGAACAATGACTGGAAGTTCGGGGATGAAGGTTCAAATCCAATCTAAATGAGAAAGAATCTGCCCTAATAATAGGCCTCTACTTTATTCTTCTCGTATTCATGTTCGTTTTCTGACTAACATGCAATCAATAGGTTACCCTAAACCTGGTTATCTAGGTTGGTTGAATATTAATGCACAAATAAAATTATTATTGACGATCACTTGAATTATAATCATATTAACCCTAAACAAGATTATTAATTGTCTTATTAAGCGTAATTACAAGTACAAATTCCCTTTAAACATGCATAAAAGGCGTAATCAAGCAATAACAATAAATATAACAAGCAACATAATTATAATCATCAAAATAATAATCATAATCCAAATCATAATCATAATTATCATAATCATGTTAAAGCATAATAATAGCAAGATCCTAGGAATGATACTAACAAGATTAATAACAAACTCTAGCATGTCACTAAACATGAAAAATCAAAGCTTTAGCCCTAAAATGATACTAACATGATATATTAAGAAAGACAATAAGAAGCATCATAGAAATCATAATTGACATTATATTCTTTACCCCAAACATCATACTAAGGAAATCATCCTAACATGATACTAGGAATCAAAATCACAACCTAAACATGATTTCTATATCATAATATCAATAAATCAATTAAATCACTTACTTGGATACCTCGTACCTCTTTCTAATAATAAAATACATACGTTAGTAACTTCAAGGAGAATATAAAATTAAATAATTAAATTAAATAATTGAAATAAAGATTTGGGACCAAACCCTCAGAAATATCAAACCTTTCACGTCTAGGGCGAAGACAACTTCAAATTATGCGAGGTGTGTCTAGATCTTGTGAATGCGGAATTTTGTTTGTCAAAAGGTGGTTTAGAAAAAGAGAGAGAGATTATCAAGAATTTCTTGATGAGAGTTGGTGATTAAAAACGAAGGTTTTAGGAGGCTATTTATAACGAAAATTAGCCGCAATACGATAAAAAAGAATCAGAGTTTTGAAAAGAATAAAACACGACGCTGTCGCCACACAAGCCTCTATCGCCAAGCGACACACGTGTCACAGTAGCGATAGCCTGTAGTGGGGCGCTGCAGGCACTTTTTCCACACATTTTCATATTTTGATAAAATTTAAGCGTACGAGGGGTAAAACTATAATTTCCTTTAAAACACTTCTTTTATTTTAAAATAAAACTCTTAAAAATCAGTTATCAATGATAATCAAATTACGATTCAAAAGAACCTTCTAGAAGATTCTAGAATACAATAATCAATCTTAATTGCATTAGGAATGATAAATCATAATAGGCCCTCCTTTAGATCGTCGGCCCGCATATAAAGATCAAACCGGGCCCAGTTTAGTAATTTAGCCATAACTTCCTCATTATTCATCGGAATTGAGGTTATAATATATCGTTGGAAAGCTCTTTTCGAACCCAATCCAACTACACCATTATCGGACCTTTTCCATGAACCAAACTAAACTAGATTTGCTATTTTTATAAAATAGGTTTTCAAAAACAGAGAGAAAGAAAAGAATTAAAACTAACCTCAACACTAGACTTTCCACACTTTCACTTCATTCGATTATAATTCGACGTGAAAGGTACTCATCACCGGGTTTGGTTTTGGGGAGACACAAGTTGGTTTCTACAGGAACAAAAATAAATATTGCCAATTCCATAAGGAAGTCGGCCATGACACTAATGACTGCTATAGCCTCTAGCGGACATTAGAC
Source organism: Chenopodium berlandieri (assembly GCA_034703905.1). Taxonomy (NCBI): domain Eukaryota; kingdom Viridiplantae; phylum Streptophyta; class Magnoliopsida; order Caryophyllales; family Amaranthaceae; genus Chenopodium; species Chenopodium berlandieri. The sequence goes on from CM068278.1 coordinate 31,259,961, forward strand.
CGTCTGGCTGACAAAGGGATGATGAAAACCTACTTCTTGAAGTCCAAAGCGGTTGTCAAGACTAATCCAGGACACTCGTCTAAGACTGCCCAGTCTACTAGTAGTTCAAACACCGACAAGGATCCGGTCTACACCATAACAGGTGGATTTGCCAATGGTGGCCTGACCATCCGTGGCACCAAGGATCATCTAAAGAAGATGATCCACTCAGTTGATGATGGACAAGCGTCCATAGTGGCACTTTCCCAGACGTCCTCATAACTAATAAGGAACGGGGCAAAGTCCGCCGGCCGCATGACGACCTGGTCGTCATTGAATGTAAGGTCGCCAACCAGCTGCTTGGTCGGATCCTTGTAGACACTGGTAGCTCCTCTAATCTCATCATATATAAGTGTATGTCCAAGCTAATTTACAAGCTGGACAATCTACGCGACGTCTCCCATCCCTTTGTTGGCTTTGGGAGAGGGGTCGTGCACCCAGTCGGACAAATTGACCTACCCATCCGGCTGGGGCGGAAGGGAAAAGGGGGACACCTGATTGTCTGGTTTTTTGTTGTTGAAGAGCTGACTGCCTATAACATCATTCTAGGCCAACCCACTCTTAACGAGTGCAAAGCCGTCATCATCCTAGCCCTCATGTTCTTGAAATGTGAAAAGGATGATGGCTCTGTTGGCTCCCTTAACGGGGATCAGAAAACGGCAAAGGAGTGTTACCTCTCAAACGTCAAACAAACGGTTGCTGCTGCTTGTCGGCCAAAGGAGCCAATAGACCTTGACGATGTCAAGGACTCTGACCCAGCCCCACCAGAAGCCGGAAAGAAAAGAAAATTTGATCAACTGATGGATGTGAAGAAGGAGAAGAAATAGCAACCACTGATTGGGGAACGATCAGATGAACTCCGTCCCCAGCCGGCTAGTGATCATGTTGATATTCCTCTGGATGAAAGCCATCTAAAGGTAAATGTTAAGGTGGGGACGACTGCCTTTGAAAGCTTGGGTGAAGACTTACACCTCATGCTGAAAGAATTTTAAGACATTTTTGCCTTTGAAGTGGAAGTGATGCCAAGCATCAGCTCGGATCTCGCTGTCCACAAACTCACTGTTGATCCTTAAAAAAAGCCCATCCGACAAAAGAAAAGAAATCACGGGGAGGAGAGAAGTCAGGCGGCAACTGCCGACATAAAAAAGCTATTAGATGTTGGGTTCATTCAGCAATTTAACTTTCCTGATTGGGTTGCGAATGTTGTGCTTGTTAAAAAAATGAATGGTACCTATCGCATGTGTGTAGTTTACACTGACTTATACAAGGCATGTCCAAAGGACAGTTACCCTTTTCCAAAGATAGATAGCCTGGTCCACTCTACAGCTAGGCATGCCTTGATGAGTTTTATGGATGCCTACTCAGATTTCCATCAGATACCACTGTGGAAAAACACCAAGAGAAGTCGACCTTCTTCCCTGATCAGGGGTTATTCTATTATACGGTGATGTCGTTTGGCTTATAGAATGCGTCGGATACTTCCCAACGGATGATAAATACTATCTTCATTAATCAGATTGGGAGGAATGAAGAGGCGTACATTGATGATATGATAGTCAAATCCAAGCTACAAACGGATCACCTTGCTGATCTTCGAGAAACCTTCACCACACTCAGGAGGCATAAGGTCATGTTAAATCCCAAGAAATGTGTTTTTGGTGTTGAATCTGGGAAGTTTCTCGAATTGCTGATTGATGAAAGGGGGATAGAGGCTAACCCCGAAAAGATACAGGCGGTAATTGACATGATGTCACCTCGCACTGTGAAGTAAGTTCAAAAGTTTATCGGTTGCCTGGCAGCGTTGGGGAGATTTCTCAGCCAGTCAAGTGACAAATGCCTTTACTACTTCTAAGCAATCAGGAAGAAGACTAGATTTAAATAGGGAGATGTTGCTGAGGCGGCCTTACAAAAATTGAAAGAACATTTACATTCTTTGACAAGGCTTGTTAGCCTCTTCCCAAGGAGACGTTTTACATGTACTTAGCCTTCTCTAATCATACCCTAAGTGTCGTTCTCCTTGCTGAGAGGGACGACATCTAGCTGCCGATCTATTTCATTAGCCATGTGCTTAGAAATAACTACGGTACCCCATGGTTGAAAATTTTGGCCTCGCCCTTTACATGGTTGTCATGAAGTTGAAACCTTACTTCTTGGCACATCCCGTTGTGATCTACATAGACCAACCTCACAAGTAGCCAATGACAACCTTGGAGTCATCCTTAGGATGCTCAAATGGGATATTGAAATGCAAAGTCTTGAAATCACTTAAAAACCTAAAAGACAGTGAAGGGTCAGGCGTTTACCGACTTTATTGTCGAAATTACAAGGCCGGTTGCTTCAAACAATTTCTGATCTGGTTTGGAATGTGTATGTAGACTGGAGTTCTACTATGAACGGCTGTGGTGCAGGAATAATCTAACAGTCCCCAAAAGGGGGACAAATATGAATATGCACTACGGTTCAAGTTCAAAGCCTCTAACAACAAGGAAGAATATAAAGCCTTGCTTGCCGGCATCCACCTGTGCAATGCGATAGAGGCAAATAAAATTGACGCCTGCTCTGACACTCATTTGGTCGTTAGCCAGCACAATGGTAACTATGAAGCCACCCATCCAATAATGAAGCTGACTCTCATTTGGTCGTTAGCCAGGCGGTAAAAGCTGAAGCTGGGACACTTGAAGAATTCCATCTAAATCAAGTGCCGAGGTCTAAAAATAATTAGGCGGATGCACTGTCAAAATTGGCATCCTCCACCTCATGTGATATGCCTCGGTCAGTCTTGTTGAAAGTTATGGGAAAACAAAGCATATCTATAGAAGAGCGCATTAGAGTACTTGACCGGAGCTCTACCTAGATGGATGGCATCCAAGCATACTTGACAGATGGCGCTCTTCCTGATTCTTTCTTGGAGGAAACCCTATTAAAGAAACGTGCTAAAAACTTCGAGATGAGAAATGGAGAGCTCTTCAAGGTAGGTTTCCTAAAACCTTTGTTGAAGTGTGTTACCTCGGAAAAGGGGAAGGAAGGTTTCGAAGAGCTGCACACGGGATACTGCGCCTCTCACCTAGGCGGCAGAACTCCAGCTGTCAAGACCAGGTGGCAAGGCTACTTTTGGTCCACTCTTGAGTCAGACGCCATGGAGATGCTCAAAAAATTTGACAAGTGCCGAAGATTTGGCCAGCTCATCCATTAGCTGGCAACTAATTTGACAGAAATCCACAGCCCCGTCCAGTTCGTTAAATAGGGCATGGACATTCTAGGTCCTTACACGTCTGCACCAGGCAGAAATCGATATATTTAGGTGGCTGTGGATTACTTCACCAAGTAGGTGGAAGCTGAGGCGGTCAAGAGCATCATGACAAAGGATGTCATCTATTTTATTTGGAAAAACATAATCACCCGGTATGGGGTACCTATGTCTATGGTGTTTGATAATGGCCTGCAGTTTGAAATGCCTCAGCTCAAGACTTGGTTGGGAGATCAAGGGATCTCACATTGTTTTAAATCAGTCGGTCGACCCCAAGCAAACGGCCAGCTTGAAGCCTTTAACAAACTCGTCTCATACGACATCAAAAAGAAAATTGAAAGAGGCGTTGGTTTATGGGCCGAAGAATTAATTCATGCTTTATGGGCCATCCGAACAACAAAAAAAAAGGGCACCCTAATTCCTAGACTCAGCTGATAGGAATGGTGTCCTTCGAACAAGTGAATTATTCCGATATAGGGTTCAGAGTTATTAGAAAGCTAATTATTTAGTGAGTTCAAGTGATCGGAATTTCTAGGTGGAGGCCGGTTTGATTAGTAATATTATATAATTATTATTACAGCTTAATCTTGACTAAACCCATCGGGTAACACCTAAGCAACTAACGGACCGACACCATAAATTAATTCAGAGGGAATTAATGAGTCACTCGAGTAATTAATATTTAGACGTCGGATATTCGAGCTTGGAGCGTTGAATCCGAGTGTCGTAAGTCGAGTCGAAATAATAAAGACGAGACGGTAAAATTACTAATTAGTAAATAATTTACCAAAATACCTTTAGGATCAGAATGCCACGAGAAAACCAATGCGTAGGGGCATTTGGTATAGCCGAGGTGGATAGCAAATTCACCAAGCCGAGCCTAGGCTGGCTGGTGCGTGCTACCTCACCATGGCTAGCATGGTGCTAGCCACGGCAGCCGGACTAAGGCAGCAGCTAGTTGGGCCGACGTTGCAGCCCAACCAGCTGCCATTGGTGCCCGATTTGGGGTGACACATGGCAGCCGCCTATTGGGGCTTGAAGGGTGTAGGTGGCCGGCCATATGGAGCTCCTTGGAGATCAAGTTTGGTCCCCTCCCCTGCTTGTGGTCCTCGCCTAACTCTTCTCCCAAATGTGCCACTTATTGATTTTATAGTTGTTTTAATTTTATTTTTAATTTAAAAATAAAAGGAATAATCGATTCTCCCACATTGATGGAAGAGAAATTCTCACTCATGATTTTCCCTTTAAATACCCAAGTTGGGGTATGGGAAAAATCACTTGAGTAAGGTGTTAGAAAAGGCATATCCATTAAGAAAACCCTTAAGCACATATAATTACTTGAGTATTAGGTCGGACTTAGCTAACCTCTAAGCATTGGATCTTGTCGGGGTCGAGCTACGGGTGGATTTACGTAGGAGGTTTTCGCGCATGCGAGACTAAAACCTTTTCCAAGTTAGAGCTCGGGTTATGAGCGAAGCACACATCAAAGGTATTAATCAATCCTTAATTAATTCTTTTAGTTTAAGTTAATTATGTCTTGTGATTATATTAATTGTGAGTGTGGTCTTTGTTTGGGTTTTCTTCCGCGGTGAGTTGGACTCATCAAAACCCAACAGCGATATCGGAGCTTTGCTCGTTTATTTTTATAATCATAATTTTCAAGGTGGTTTTATGGAATTATTTTTCTTGTTTTATGTTGCTAATTAGATTAGTATCTCGGTTTTATCATTTAAAGCTCGTATTAGAGCTGATTTCAGCCCTGAACCTAGATTTTCGCCCAAAAATAGTGAATTTTTGGTGGAAAAGGTGTTTTGGAAATGGTTTTACCCTTTTAGAGCTATGTTTTTGGCCGAAATCCGACAAAAAATGCCATTTTCGAGGGATTATTTTTTTTTCGAAAAAATTGTCTTTCTAACCTTGAATCTTAATGGCATATTTATGGTGGTTATGTATTTGGTTATTTCCTTAATGTTTCTGCATTTAAAACCTCATTAAGCATGGTTACTTAGTAGTAATTGGTGCTTGAAAGATTGGTTTATATTTTCATATAATTGCAAATACATTGCATTAAGTGTGATAAATCTGTTCTTTGAGGCTTCTAAGTACTAAAGATTCAATCTTTAATTGTTTTAAGTGATTGAAACTTTGAGTTACTAAATTCCATGAATTTTTGGTTGAACTTTTATTTAATCATGTTTAAAGTTGATTGTAATCATAAAGTTTGAATGTTGTGGTAGAAATTTCATTTATCTTTATGTTTTTTTTTATTTTTTATTTTTTTTTTTATTTTTTTTTTACAAGAGCAATTATCTTCATATTGAAATATATATAATTTTTCAAATATTCACAAGTTAAAGTTGGAATCTTTATTTGAATATTTGTGTTCATAATTCCAAACCCCTTTTAATTTTGTTAAATCTCATGATTAATTTAAGTTAATTAAATTGATAGTGAGTATAGCCTTATTTCATCAACTTGGACCAATTTTATTAAGGAAATTTTGCAACAAACCACCTTTTAAATCATTTTTTTTTATTTTTTTGCATATAACCACCTTTTCAAAAAAATGTTGCAAATGACCACTAATTTTAAATGTTTTGTTGCAAATTCTTGACAAGGAGAAGTTGAGTGGGCCAAATTCTTGTTTTCTAATAACTCAAACAACCAATTCTTGTTGCGTTCAATTCTCGATAAGGAGAAATTGAGTGGGCCAAATTTTCTTGATTGGTAAAGGAACTTGCATATAGTTTCATGCAAGAGCAAAAGGAATATGTCCTTGATGAGGAAATGCCGGAGACTCCCATTGAGGAGGTGACTCAAGCTGCCCTAAACCGATGGCAAATTGCCAATCGAGATGTTAAATGCATCATGTTGGCCACTATGTCTCCCGAGCTTTAAGAGACTTTCACTGAAAAGGAGATAGCTTTTGAGATCATTTCTGAGCTGCAAAATATGCTCCAAGGGCAGGCCCAAACAGAAAGGTTTGAAACCCACAGGTAGATCCTTGAGAGAAAGCTCAAGAAAGGAGAGCCAATCAGCCCACATGTACTAAAAATGATAGGATTATTTGAGAACATGGGAAGGCTTGATGCGGGGTATTCAACCAATTGACATCATTCTCCACTCGTTGCATAATGGCTATGATCAGTTCAAGATGAATTATAATATGCACAGCATGGAGAAAACCCTCACCAAGCTTCATGGTATGTTGAAGCAAGCCAAGCAAACTCTCAAGGATGATGGGAAGAATAATATGCTCATAATAAAATAGGGAAAGTCGTTCAAATTCTATGGCAAGAAGAAGAAAGGCTTTAAGGTGAAGGGTAAGAAGAAGACCCTTCATCCTAAGTCTAAAGCTACTAAGGATAACAAGGAGAAGAAGGTAGCATCTTCTAAATTTGATTTCGAATGCTTATATTGCAAGAAGAAGGGACATAGGAAGAGAGATTGCCTCAAATTCAAGGAAGATAAGAAGAACGGAACCGTTGCTTCTTGATGAGATATATTTGTTATAGACTTAAACTTCACTAGCTCAACATCATGGGTATTAGATACCGGATTCGCTCACACCTTTGTTCCAATTTTCAAGGACTAAGGAACATTAGGAAGCTAGCGAAGGGAGAGGTTGAAATCCATTTCGGTAATGGAGCCAGAATTACAACCGTATCTGTAGGAACTCTTAGTTTGTCTTTACCCTCTAGGCGTGTTTTGGAACTTGAAAATTGTTTTTATGTACCCAACATTACCAAAAACATTATTTCAATTTCGGCGTTGGACAACAAGGGTTTTTAATTTCGAGCAAAGGACAATGAATGTTCGTTTTTTCTCCATAATGTTTTATATGGTATTGCACATTCTGAAAAATGGTCTTTATGTGCTTTCTTTAGAAAAACAAGTTTATAATGTGAAAAATACCACCAAAAGAGCTAAGACCATGGAGTTAAATAAAAACTACTTGTGGCATTATCATCTAAGCCACATCAACATCAAACGCATCAAGAAACTTGTACAAGAACGTATTCTTGACTCTTTCGATTTCTAATCGTTTGAGAATTAAGAAGGTTGTTTATTAGGCAAGATGATTAAGCAGCCATTCTCCAAGTTGGGAGAAAGAGCAGGAGACTTGTTGGGTCTAATACACGCCGATGTATGTGGACAAATGAGCTCTGCCATAAGGAAAGGACATAGATATTTTATCACCTTCACAGACGACTATAGTAAATCATTTGAAAAGTTCAAAGAATTTCATAGTAAAGTTGAAAATCAGCTTGGCAAAAAAATCTAAGCCCTTCGATCGGATCGAGGTGGTGAATACTTGAGCCAAGAATTCGATGACCATTAGAAAGAAAAGGGTATACTTTCAGAATTGACACCTCCAGAACTCCACATTGTGGAACGGAGTATCCAAAAGGAGAAATCAAAGCTTGTTAGACATGGTACGATATACAATGGGTCTTAGTGATCTTCATATCTCTTTCTGGGGACACGCATTCTAACTGCGGCACCAACACTGAACCATGCTCCATCAAAAGTTGTATAAAAGATTCCATACGAGTTATGGAGAAGAACCTCCTAGGTTGTCTTTTCTAAAGATATGGGGATGCGAATCATATGTCAAGATATTGATTTGACAAACTTCATCCCAAACCTGACAAGGTTTACTTTGTGGGCTACCCAAAAGAAACCAAAGGTTATTACTTTTACAATAAATCCAAGAATAAAGTGTTTGTTGCTCGCGATAGTTTCTTTTTGGAGAAGGAGCACCTTTCCAAAATGAAAAGTGAGAGAAAAATCGAACTTGATGATGTTTGAGAGGACGAGCAACAAAGTTAGATTGATAGTCAAAGTACTCAAACATCATATGTTGATGCTGGTCAAAATGTATAAAGTTAAACCGACAACGCAAATGCTCTGTCCGTTACCCTGCGTAGGTCTTAGAGGCCTAGATCTCAACCTGATAGATATCTTGGCATTGTATTAACCGAGAATCAAGACATCCTGGTTATAAATTGATACGAAATGGCAACCTATAAGCAAGCAATGGCAAGCACAAATTCTGTTAAATGGAAAGAGGCCATGAGATCTAAAATGGATTCCATGTTTGAAAATCAAGTCTAAGACTTGGTTAACTTACCCGAGGGTTACACACCTATTGGATGTAAGTGGATTTTAAAATTAAAAATCGACAAATATGGAAATGTTGATCGCGGGTAAAAGTAAGTCGTTGGTCTACTAACCGTAACCAAATTAGAAATTTATAATACCTAAACTTACACTAAACTAGTTAGTGGCAAGTAAAGGGTCGAACCACGAAGAGTAAGTGTATCCATTTGTGCAAATTAGACTAGGAGAAAAGGTTGTGAGATAGAGAGAGATTAAACCAAACACTACTAAGAGCAAATAACTAAAACTAGGGAAAGTGGAATCCAATTACAACAATGCATTCAACAACATCATACAATTAGACGAAAATGACCTCGATTAGGAACATCAACACATTTAAGTCACTCTCGCACAATTAATCATGTTAATTATCCTACTAAACTTATTCACTCTAGTGCAAATAGCCTAGCAAAGTTATGGAAGAATTTAGGGCTCTCAACCAACTCACTCTCACACAATTGATTGAAAGCACAATTAAGAGCATAAAATCGATTAGCTAGGAAGATTCTAATCCATAAAAGCATCATCCATACACAATAATCAAGAAACAATTTCATACTAATCACAATCAATCATTCAATTCATTAATATAACCTTCATCCTATTCCCTAGAACAAGACCTAAGCTAACATAATGAAGATATACATGGAAAACAAGGTGAAATAAGAATAAAAACAAGATCAAACAAAAAACCTAATTAATCTACTCAAATCAACAAACAAAAAGCAAAAACTAAAAATTAAGCAAAGAAATAAAGACGAGAGAAAGTTAGAAAATGCTCATTGAATAGATGAGAAGAAGTTCCACAAAGTTGCTTCTTCAACCTCTCAAAAACTCCATGGAAATCCAAGCTTTCTCTCTCTAAAACTACTCCTAAACTAGATAGAGAAAATCCTAATCTAACCCTAAAAGAGAGAAGCTCTCCTAAAACTAGGGAAAAAGATCTAAAGGAAAAATGAGGTTTTTTCGGTACAAAAACAAGGCTCGCAAATATAAAGGAAGCCGCGAAAAAAATTGAACAGGGGCTCGCTGTGCGCCCTCGCACAAATCTGTGCGCCCGCGCAGCGGCTGCACGCCCGCACACACCAGCCGCGCGCCCGTGCACATTGTGCGCACCCTTGCACCTTGCTTTCTTCTATTCTTCTCTCATGCTTCCTTGGCTTCTTCTATGCAATCCAAGACTTCAAATACCTAAGCACAAACACCAAGGGAAACAATAAGGTATAGGCAACGGTTCAAACATGCAATGAAGGCAAGCATTCAAGAATATACGCGATTTCATTAAAAACACATCGAGACATGTATGCACGCATTATTTGAACAAAACAACTACAAAACACCCTAAGACAAGCTAAAACAAGGCATAAACACTATCCTAGGAGTGACATAAATGTCACTCATCAAATGTATTCATTTACAAAGCTAGATTGGTAGCATAAAGATTACAAGCAAGTTCACAATATTGTTTATATTACGATGAAACCTTTTCTCTAGTCGCAATGCTTAAATCCGTTTGGATCCTCCTAGTGATTGTTGCATATTACAATTATGAAACATGGCAGATGGACGTTAAAACCGCCTTCCTTAATGGGATTACAGAAGAAAATGTGTATGACACAACCTTAAGGTTTTGTCGACCAAAACATATTGGGTATCAAGATCTATAAGGATAGATCGAAAAGGATGATTCGATTGAGCCAAAGTACTTATATTGATAAGGTACTAGCACAATTTAGCATGCAGGAATCCAAGAGAAGTCACCTACCCATGTGACATGGCATAACCCTAAGCAAGAAGCAGTGTCCACATATAACTGATGAGCAGGATAGGATGAATCCGATTCCATATGCTACGCTAATTGGATTAATCTTGTATGTACTAGGCCAGATGTATCGTATGCTTTGAGTGCTACGAGCCGATACTAATCAGACCCAGGAGAGACCCATTGGACCGTTGCTAAAAATATCCTACAGTACTTGAAAAGGAACAAGGATAAATTCCTAGTGTATGGTGGCTCATAAGATTACTTGTTAAATGTTATACCAACGCAAGTTTCTAGACAGACATAGATGATTTAAAATCGCAATTTAGATATGTTATCATTCTAAATGGAGGAGCGTTTAATTGGAAGAGTGCCAAGCAGAGCACAACTGCAAATTCTACAATTGAAGCCGAATACTTGGAAATTGCTTGAGCGACTAAAGAGGCTATTTGGATTCGTCAGTTTGTTGGTGAACTTGATATTGTACCCTCTATCAAGGGTCCAATAGCCCTCTATTATGACAACAATGGAGCTATTTCATAAGCCAGAGAGCTAAGGGAACATCAGAAGGTCAACACATGTCAAGCGGCGATTTCACTTAATTTGAGAATGGAAATCACAAGGTGTAATCAGAATTGTAAAGTTGGAACGGTTGACAATGTAGCCGATCCACTTACCAAATCTTTGCCTCAAGTGAAGCACAACAAGAACATTGATGCAATGGGAATCAGGCACCTTGGAGGCTGGCTTTGATTTCCCTGTTTAGTGTTTTAGTTAATTTTGAACATTTTAATGTAAGACACTAAGAAAAGCCATTCAAGTTTTTGGAGTAATTTAAATTTTCATGAAATTTTATCACTTCGTTTACTATTTAATTATGGATTAAGATTAAATAATGAGTCCATTCAATTATGAGAATATTCAAAATAAGTTATCAAGACCAGTCTTGATAAGAAAACACCTATTAAGTGAACATTGAATATTAAAATCGAAAATTATCCCTAATCGAGGTCATTTAAACGATGGACGATTAATTACCACTTGAGATTAGCGTGTAGTTTGATTTATAGTACTGTTTCTTGTGCTACAAGGACATGATTGTCATAAATCATTTGCACAGGTATTGGTTTAGAACTGTATTGGATCGACCTATGAGAATACTTTAAGAGATTTAAAAATTGTCATAAGTATACTTCTTATTATGGCTATCGGAACCAATTTCCTTAACCATGAGTATTGTGAGTTCTCTTGTTTGAGTACTAGTCCGTTTGATGTTAGTCAAATGTCTGCCATAAAAGGGGATTATAACGGCAACTCTCGGGCGGCTAGGTCCTCCCAGTACGAGAAGCTACATTACAAGACTAGGAATGTCCCCCTAATAAAAATAGGGAAGATGTCTTTGTTGTTTACAAGGCCTTTCGAAGAGCAAGACTATGAAAATGCATGGCCGTGCTCGGATGGATTTTAGAAATCATCTGTTTATTGCCAATCGGAGTCAAGACCGAGAAACACTTCTGGACATAATAAGGATGACGAATAAATCTTACCTTATAGTTCATGAAGAGACATTAAGCGACATATGAAAAAGGTTATACACTAAAAGCGCACTTGTCTGGAAGGACAAGTGGGAGATTAATAGGAATGGTTCCCTTTGAACAAGTGTATTTTTCTGATAGAGGGTTGGGAATTATTAGAAAGCTAATTATTCAGTGAGGTCAAGTGATCGGAATGCCTAGGTGGAGGCCACTTCCGATCAGTCTTATTAATGTATAATTAATATTATAGCTTAATCTTGACTGAACCCTTCGAGTCACACCCAAGCAACTTACAGACCGACACGACGAATTAATTCGAAAGGAATTAATGAGTCACTCGAGTAATTAATATTTAGAGGTTGGATATTCGATCTTGGAGCGTCGAATTCGAGCGTCGCAAGTCGAGTCTAAATCATAAAGACGAGACAGTAAAATTACTAATTAATTAACAATTTAGCGGAATACCCCTATGATTGGAATGCCCCGAGCAAACCAGTGCCTAGGGGCATTATGTAAAGCCAACGTGGACAGCAAACGCACCAAGTCGAGCCTAGGCTGGCTGGTGCGTGCTAGCGCACCATGGCTAACATGGTGCTAGCCACAGCAGTCAAGCTAAGGCAGCAGCTAGGGGTGTTTAAAAATATTCGATTCGAAATATCCAATCCGAAAATCCGATGATCCGATTCGAAATTTCAGATATTTGATCAGGTTTTTAAGGTTTTGGATATTTCTAATTGGGTTTCCGAAAAAAGTTTCAGATTTTTTGATCGGATATAGATCGAATTTTGTCCTAAAATTTTAACTACCCGATTTGAAAAGTCGACTATCCGATCCGACTATCGGAAAGGAATAGTGTCCTTCGAACAAGTGTATTATTCCGATAGGGGGTTTGGAATTATTAGAAAGCTAATTTTTCAGTGAGGTCAAGTGATCGGAATGCCTGGGTGGAGGCCGCTTCCGATCAGTAATATTAATGCATAGTTAATATTACAACTTAATCTTAACTGAGCCTTTTGGGTCACACCCAAGCAACTAACGAGCCGAAGTGACAAATTAATAAGGAATTAATTAATAAGTCGACCGAGTAATTAATATTTAGACGTAGGAAATTAGAGCTTAGAGAGTCAAAATTGAGCGTCGGAAGTCGAGTGAAAAATAGTAAAAGACGAGACGTGAAAAATAATAATAAACCAACAATGATCGAAATACCCCTAGCATCGGTAAAACCGAATGCTAGGGACGCGGAAAAAAGCTAGCAACCCGCACCAAGTTTGCGTGGCAATACTAGCATGCGGCAGCTAGCAGCCCGCACACTTGGTGCGTGGCTTACTATGCCGTGGCAGCTAGCAGCCCACGGTTTTGGGCGCAAGTGAGTGGGCCGAAGCCTCACAACCACACCATGGAAGCCCAAAAGGCAACCAAGGGTGCCCAAGTGAGCTGCCTTGTGGCCGAACTCAATTGGAGGAGAAGAAAGGGAGGTGGCCGGTTATGGGAGCAAGAGTGGGGGGCAAGTTTGGTCCCCCCCCCTCCTCCAAATAGTCCTCACCTACTCCTCCTTGTATGCTTGCCACTTGTTGATTTATTAGCTTTAAAATAAGATGGGAAAATCAAATTCTCCAACATTGATGGGAGAGCTTTTCACAATCATGCATTTCCCTATAAATACCCAAGTTGGGGTATTAGGAAAAGCACTTGAGTAAGAGTTGGAAAAGGCATCACTAGTAGTGAAAACCTTTGAACTCAAGAATTTAAAAAGGCATCACCTTTGTGAAAACCTTTGAACTCAATTACTCGGGTTTCGGTCGGGCCTTGCTAACTCCAAGGCATTGGACCTAGTCGGTGTTTGAGTTGTTGGTGGACTTCCTTTGGAGGTCGTTGTAAGTTCGAGGCTAGCTTTCGAAGTTAGAACCCCTCGAGGTCGAGCGAAGCACGCGTCAAAGGTATATTTATTATCTTAATCTTGTCATTAAGTTAATTATGTTTATGGTTTTATATATTGCGTGTGCGGTCTTGTTTTTGGGTTTGTTTCCGCGGTGAGTTGGACTCACCAAACCCTAACAGCGGTATCAGAGCCTAGCTCGTTTATTTTTAAAATCATATTATTTTTGAAGGTGTTTTTATGGCTTAATTTTTCTGGTTTTAAATTGCTAATTATATTACTAGCTCGGTTTATCTATTTTAACCTCGTATTAGAGCTGACTTCAGCTCTCGAACCCAGATTTCGACCCAAAAATAGTGAATTTTGGGTGGAAAAGGCGTTATGGAAATGGTTTTACCCTTCAGGACTCGGTTTTTAGCCAGAAAATGACCAGAAATGCACTTTTCGAGGGTTTTTCGTTTTGACGAAAAAATTTAAGTCTTTCTGACCTTGAAAGTTAATTGCATGTTTATGGTGGTTATGTAATTGGTTCAATCCTTATTTTATATGAAATTTTAAACCACTTTAGGCATGATTACTTGGTAGTAATTTGTGTTTGAAAGCTTGGTTTTATTTTTCACATAATTGCAAAATAATTGCATTAAGTGTGAAATTTTTGTTCTTTGAGGCTTCTAAGTACTAACGATTCAATCTTTAATGATGTTAAGTGATTCAAACTTTGAGTTACTAAATTCCATTAATTTTTGTTGAACTTTGTTGATTTAATCATTTTTAAGTTGATTGGAATCATAAAGTTTGAAACTTGCGATAAAAATTTGTTTATCTTCATATTGGAAAATATAAGTTTTTAAGGATTCACAAGTATTAAAGTTGGAATCTTTATTAAACATATGTTAATTGTTCCAACCCCCTTTTAATTTTTCAAAATCTCAAGATCATTTTAAATTGACTAAATTAATAGTGAGTAATTGCCCTCTTATTTTTGTTGCACCAAGTTAAACCAATTTTATTAAAGAATGGTTCTTGGAATAATTTTGGTTTTATACACTTGGATGAATTTATTTAAGTTGGACTTATTATATTTTCATTTTTCCTCAAAATTAATTGATTCTATAATTAATTTAGAATTGATTAAATATATCACAAAAAATTGGGATTTTTCTTAGGTATGAGCACCAAAAATCAAGGCCGAAAAAGCCTCGAGCTAGCTCTCGACTAGCCGGACTGCTCACGCAGCCATGGGCTGCCGAGGCTGCTCGGGTGCCTTGATTATGGGTGCTGTTGTGTGCCGTGTATGGGGCTGCTGTGCATGCAACCCATGGCGCACCATGGCAGCCTTGTGGCTTGCCATGGGTAAGCCGCTTAGGATGTTTGCATTCGAGCTTCCTTTGAGCGTGTTTTTGTGCATTGCAATGTGGTGCAATGAGCTCATGCAACATGGCCATAATGGGCCACGAATTGGTATGTAAAAGTTCGCTGGTGTGGGAGGTGTAACGCCTAGCGACATCGTGACCCACTCCTACGTTCCTTGAGCATCATTCGGTTGTGCGAGTTGTGAGCACTCCAAGTCTTTGTGCTAGGCACTTGGATATTTTGGACTACGTCATTTTTTGCTTATTTTACCGTTTTCATTATTTTATTAATTTAATTTAATTTGGTTTTAATTATTTTAATAAATTTTGGAGGCTAGGCCTCGGTTTTATGAGCGGCATCTGCAAAATTTTATTTTGGCAAATAATTGGGTGTTACAGGCTGTAGGGATTATTTCAAGCGTTACCCCAAACTTAAACCCCACTGTGATCATACACTAAAGTACGATGGCGTCCAAAGGGAAAGAAGATAGAGCAAAAGAGTCACCAACAAGTTTTAGGAACTTGTAAACTGTTCACGAGGTGAAGGTTACACCCCTTAACGATCCAGGAGATCGTCAACTCCAATAGGTCTGGAACCATGACTTGAAGTTCGGGGATGAAGGTACAAATCCAACCTAAAAGAGATTATACCTGCCCTAATAATAGGCCTCTACTTTATTCTGATCGTATTCATGTGTGCTTTCTAACTAACACGCAAGCAATAGGTTAACCCTAAACCTTTTTATCTATGTTGGTTGAATATTAATGCACAAATAAAATTATTATTGGCGATCACTTGAATTATAATCAAATTAGCCCTAAACAAGATTATTAATTATCTTATTAAGTGTGATTACAACTACAAATTCCCTTTAAACATGCATGAAAGGTGTGATGAGGCTATAAAAATAAATATAATCAAGCAACATAATAATAATCAATAATCATAATTAAAATAATCATGTTAAAGCTTAATAATAGCAAGATCCTAGGCATGATACTAACAAGATTAATAACAAATCCTAGCATGTCAGTAAACAATAAAAATCAAATATATAGCCCTAACATGGTACTAACATGATATTAGGAAAGAAAATAGGAAGCATCATAGAAATCATAATTGATTTAAGAAACTTATTCTTTACCCTAGACATGATACTAAGAAGCATTCTCTTAATCATACATGATATTTTAAATTAACCTAAACATGATTTATATATCAAAATATCAATAAAATCAATTAAAGCACTTACTTGGATGCCTCGTATCTCTTTCTAATAACAAAATACACATGTTAGTAACTTCAAGGAAAATAATAATCAAACAATAAAATTAAATAATTGAAAGATAGATTTGGGACCAAACCCTCAGAAATTAAAACCTTTCACGTCTAGGGCGAAGGCAACTTTGAACTTGTCTAGGTGTTTCTATATCTTGTGAATGCGGAATTTTATATGTAAAAGCTAGTTTAGAAAAGAGAGAGAGAGTAATCAAGAGATTCTTGAAGAGAGTTGGTGATGGAAAGAATTAGAGAATTGATGGAAATTGATGATTGAAAACGGAGGTTTTAGGAGGCTATTTATAGAGAAAATCAGCCAGATGGATAAAAAAATGAATCAGATTTTCAAAGTGAATAAAACACTATTGGCGCCAGAGGCCAGACATTAGCGCCAGACGCCAAGTATGGCGCCAAGCGCTGGACCTGTCGTCAGACGCTGAAAAACAGTTTTTGCGAATTTTGTTTTTATCATGTCTTTTGATCCAGAAGTAAAAATAAGTCATAAATATGTCTTTGGAAAGCTCTTAAAGTCTACTTTCTAACCCAATTAAAATCAGATTAAAATATTTTGTAGATAAAAATATATGGCCGAAATAGTGGAAGGGTGTTAGTTTTGGATAAAGTTTCATATCTCATTCATATCTTTTTCGTTATAGCTCGGATTTAACATTATAATATATCATTGGAAAGATAATTTCAAGATCTATCCAACCATATAAAATTTGGACAAAGATTATAAGGCACAAAAATAAAAACTGAATATATTCCACTTCGTACAAAACAAGGATTCTAAAAAGGAGTAGTTTTATTTAATCTCAAACTCTTTGAAACATAATTATCAATCCTAACTCCATTAGGATTTAAGAGAAACTTCTAGAATATTCTAGAAGACTATAATCAATCCTAATATCTTTAGGAATGATAATTAATAATAGGTCCTCCTCTAGATTATTGGGCCGCATATAAAAACCAAATCGGGCCTAGTTTAGTATTCTGGCCATAACTTCCTCATTATTCATCAGAATTGGGCTTATAATATATCGTTGGAAAGGTATTTTCAAGCCATAGCCAACTACACTATTATTGGACCCTTATCATGGTCTAAACTAAACTGGAATGCACATTTTTCATAAATAAGGTAAGAAAAGAAATATTTTTAAAAACAGAAAGAAGAGATATTTCAATAAAAACATCCTCATCACTAGACTTTTCACACTTTCACTTTGTTCGATAATCAAATGACATTAAAGGTATTCATCACTGGGTTTGGTTTTGGGGAGACATAAATGGGTGTCTACACTGGCTTAATTAAGTTGGATGCGGAATTTAGTGGGAGCTTCAAATATTAATTGCGCTTATTTACATAATCGGTTGAAACAACTTTGACTAGTTTTAATTAGGCGTGTTAATTGGATTAACCACCTAGATTAGTTACTAGTTATCGCGTGTTTATGCATTGCTACTTGTTTTATCGTTGTAAAATGCATGGGCAATTCACAAATAGTGAATGGATGAATGGAATGTATATTCTCTCACAGGTTTTATAAAAATGGCAACTATAGGTTTTATATTCTCTCATAGCTAGATAGAACATACAGAGTGCGATTCGTGATGTATTTTTGTAAATCTAAATATTGTTTGCGTACCGTTGAGTATTTTTGTACCTTAATATTTAGATTAGTCCTAATCGTAGATATAAGTAGTTGCATAATTTTGGTCAAGTCTTGAAGACAGAGGTTCTTGAAAAACAAAGTCATGAAGTTGCAAAAGAAGACCTTTTGAAGACTTGAAGAATTCAAGAGGTCATGCTAGTTGCCAATGTGCATCAAAATGCTTATGCTTTACATATTTATGATCATTTATATTTAAATTATATGTTAGATGCATGTTTAGGATTTCAAATGTTGTGATGATTAATTAAGTTCACTTAAATCAACCAACATAGAAACCCCAGGTCCCTAAATATTGAGTAAAATTGTCATTCTAAATCAACACTTATCGATCTATTGAGAGTAGTGATGGGCTACGCCAAAGCGAGGCATAACTACTACTCCCTAGACTCATAAGTCATACCGGGTATGTAAGTTGGTTTTGGTTGTACTCAACGATATGAGTGATGGAGTCCTAACATGTCGTGGCAAAGTGAATAAATTGTTGAAAGAGCATTAGATGCGACAATTTATTCAACCAAGAGTGGCTTGGAGCCATTATCAAAGCGTTGCTTACCTTGGGAGATTGAGTGCTAAGACAAGCCAAAGCATTCTTAGTCACTCTTTGTTTCCTTGGATCTAAGAATCGACTTATTTTCACTAAATAGGGACAATTGTGTGTGTAAATAAGACGTTAAATAAGTTTGAAATATGCATGAATTAAAATTCAATCTTATTTAAGTATCATGAATGGATTTTCATTAAAATTCTTTCAATTGTAGAATCATGTATGTCTTCAACTATCGAGAACAATCTTATATTCCCAAATCTTCCCGAGAAGTTACCATTTAGCTTGAATTTGGTGAACTTCAAGGAATGGGAGGAAGAACTCCATATGATCCTTCGCAATTGCTACCTAGAGAATATCTTGGATACACCAATCCCGAGTTTCTACTCAAAAGGGGTTATGAGCGACGAAGCTCATGAGGAGTGGAGTTATGATTGCAAGAGAGTTTCTCGACTCATGGAAAACTTCATTCCGGAAAAGTGGAAGAAGAAATTCTCCAACTACTTTCCGGATGTACTCCTCAAAGCTCCAGAAGATGTGGTCAATCTGAGGGTCACAAAGAGCGACAGGGGCAACTATGATGGACTTGTGGAAGAAGTGACTACGTTAGTGTCTAACATGAGGATTAAGCCACCGCAAGATGGGTGTCTTAGCAAAGAGAGGCAAGAAGTATGGGCTAGGGTCTATAGTGCAAGACTTAGACCCGAGATGCCACTTCAAACAGTTGTGTAAAAGATAACAAGGTTATTTAACCATCTGAAACTGATTGGTAGACCGGTGGAGGATGAGCAAGCGGCTCGTATGCTTTTACGCTCACTCAACTTGGGGTAATTTGCAATTAAGATGCGACTTACCAACAATCGGAACAAACTGTCCTATAAGGAAGTTGTCCAAGAGCTCCAGAAAACCTATTCTTGCAAAGCGGCTAAGTTTGCTCTAAGGCCTAAGAAGAAAGAGTTCAAGAACAAGGCTAAGATGCACTACTTCTATTGTAGTAAGCAAGTTCACTACAAAAGAGAATGTAGCGAGTATTTGGAAGATGAGGCAAGAGGAAAAGGAGCCTCAATCTCATGTATCATCTTGACACTTGAATACAAGCAATTTATAAGGTATTAGATACCGAAAAATTTACTCACTTTATGCTCCTATTTCAACAACAAAGTGAGCGGCACTTTTGAACTGGACATGTGTACACAAGTGGAAGATGAAGATAATCTATCCAAAGAAAGTTTGTAATCTCATTTGTTTTGTCTAAATTCTAAAACTTGTTAAGTTTAACTACCATACTTTGATCTTATGACGTTAGACGTCATTTTAAATGACACTTTTTCTATGTTTAGACAAAATTGTTTGTTATGATACCAAAAGAGCTAAGACAATGGAGTCAAATCAAACTTACTTATGGCATTGTCGTCTTGGCCACATTAACATCAAACGCATCAAGAAGCTTCTACAAGAAGCCGTTCTTAACTCTTTTGAATAGGAATCTTTTGAGAATTGCAAAATATTTTTATTAGGCAAGATGATAAAGCAGCCATTCTCCAAGTTGGGATAAAGAGCAGGTGACTTAATGGACGTCACCATTTCATCACCTTCACAGAAGACTATAGTAGATATGGCTATGTCTACCTAATGTCGCATAAATCTAAATCGTTTGACAAGTTCAAAGAATTTCAGAGCCCTTCATTCGGATCGAGGTGGTGAATACTTAAGCCAAGAATTCGATGAACATCTGAAATATCATGGTATACTTTCATAACTGACACCTCCGGGAACTGCACAATGGAACGGAGTATCCGAACGGAGAAATCAAACCTTGTTAGACATGGTACGATCAACCATGGGTCTTAGTGATCTTCCTATGTCTTTCTGGGGACACACACTTATAACTGCGGCATTAACACTGAATTGTGCTACATCAAAAGATGTAGAAAAGACTTCATACGAGTTATGGAAGAAGAAACCTACTAGTTTGTCTATTCTAAAGATATGGGGATGTGAAGCATATGTCAAGAAATTGATTTGTGACAAACTTCATCCTAAATCTGATAAGGTTTACTTTGTGGGCTACCCAAAAGAAACCAAAGGGTATTACTTCACAATAAATCAAAGAACAAAGTGTTTGTTGCTCGCGTTGGTGACTTTTTGGAGAAAGAGCACCTTTCCAAAATGAGAAGTAGGAGTAAAATCAAACTCGACGAAGTTCGTGAGTATGAGCAACAAAATCAGAATGACAGTCAAAGTGCTCAAACAGCATCTGTTGACGAAGGTCAAAGTGATCAAAATATGCAAAGTCAAACCAACAATGAAAATACTCAGTCCATTACCCTACGTAGGTCTCAAAGGCTGAGATTTCAACCTGATAGATATCTTGGTTTAGTATTAACCAAGACTCAGGACATCCTGATCATGGATGGAGATGAACCGGCAACCTACAAGCAAGCAATGGCAAGCACCGACTCTTCTAAATGGCAAGAGGCCATGAGATCTGAAATGAATTCCATGTTTGAAAATCAAGTCTGGGACTTGGTTGACTTACTCGAATGCTACACACCTATCGGATGTAAGTGGATTTTCAAGTTGAAAACCGACAAAGATGGAAATGTATTTATTTACAAAGCTAGATGGTAGCAAAAGGTTATAGACAAGTTCACGGTATTGATTACGATGAAACCTTTTCTCCAGTCGCAATGCTTAAATCCGTTCGAATCCTCCTACCGATTGCTGCATATTATAATTATGAAATATGGCAGATGGACGTCAAAACTTCCTTCGTAAATGGTATTTTGGAAGAAACTGTGTATATGACACAGCCTGAAGGTTTTGTAGACTAGAACAACGCTGGAAAGGTATGCAAGCTTAAGAAATCTATTTGTGGATCAAAGCAAGCAAGCAGAAGTTGAAATCTGCGATTCGATGAAGCCATCAGTAAGTTTTCTTTTATCAAGAATCCAGATGAGTCTTGTGCTTACACAAAGGTCAGTGGGAGTGACATCGCCTTCCTAGTCTTATATGTCGATGACATATTACTCATTGGAAAACGTCATTCCGTTGTTAGAGTTCGTAAAGGCTTGGCTCGGAAATGTTTCTCAATGAAAGCCTTGGGAGAGGCTCAGTACATACTAGGCATCAAGATCTATAGGGATAGATAGAAAAGGATGATAGGATTGAGTTAAAGTACTTATATTGATAAGGTACTAGCTCGATTCCAAATTGAAGGGGCCAAGAGAGATTACCTACCCAATTTACAGGGCATAACCCTAAGCAAGATGCTAGGACACCTGATGAGCGAGAAAGAATGAATCAGATTCCATATGCTTTGCTAATTGGATCTATCATGTATGCCATGATATGTACTAGGCCAGATGTATCGTACGCCTTGAGCGCTACGAGCCGATACCAATCAGACCCAGGAGAGGCGCATTGGACTACGGCCAAGAATATCCTAAAGTACCTGAAAAGGAACAAGAATAAATTCTTGGTCTATGGTGGTAGAGATGAATTAGTTGTTGAGGGCTATACCCACGCAAGCTTCCAGACAGACAGAAACGACTTCAAGTCACATTCTAAGTACATATTTTATCTCAATGGAGGAGAGTTTAGTTGGAAGAGGCTAAGCAAAGCACAACTGCAGATTCCACAACTTAAGTCGAATACTTGGCAGCATCTAAGGCAGTTAAGGAGGCAGTTTTGATTTGCAAGTTCATTGGTGAACTTGGTGTTGTACCCTCCATCGAGGGACCAATAGACCTCTATTGTGACAACAATGGAGCTATTATTCAGGCAAGAGAGCCAAGAGAACATCAATATGTCAAACATGTCAAGTGGCGGTTTCACATGATTCGAGAATGAAAATCAGAATTTGTAAAGTTGAAACGGATGACAATGTAGCCAATCCACTAACTAAACATTTGCCTCAAGCAAAGCACAACAAGAACGTTAAGGCAATGGGAATCAGGCACATTAGAGATTGGCTTTGATTTCCTTATTTTAGTGTTTTAATTAAGTTTGGACAATTTTAATAAAAACACTATGATGAACCATTTAGTTTTGGAGTAATTAAATTTTTCATGCGATTTAAATCACTCCGTTGGATATTTAATTGTGCTTTAGAATTAAAAATTGACTCCGTTCGATTCTTGGAATATTCAAATAGGGTATCAAGACCAGTCTTGGTATGGAGACACCTATTAAGTGAACATTTTATTAAATAATCGAAAATTATCTCTAATCGAGGTCATTTAAACGATGGAAAATTAATGACCACTTGAGATTAGTGTGTAGTTTGATTTATAGCACCGTTTCTTGTGCTACAAGGACATGATCGTCATGAATCATTTACACAGGTATTGGTTTAGAACCGTACTGGATCGACCTATGAGAATACTTTAAGAGATTAAAAATCGTCATAAGTATACTTCTCATTATTGATATTAGAACCTTTTTCCTTGACCATGAGTATTGTGAGCTTTTTTGTTTAAGTACTAGTCCGCTTTGATGATAGTCAAACGTCTGCCGTAATAAGGGATTGTAACGGTGTCCGTAGACACCCAAATGTGTCTCCCCAAAACAACACCCATTAATGAATACCTTTCATTTCATTGATTATTGAACATAGTGAAGGTGTGGAAAGTCTAGTGATGAGTATGTTTTTATTAAAATATATCTTCTTTCTGTTTTTGAAAATATTTCTTTTTTTTCCCTATTTATGAAAAAACGTGCATTCTAGTTTAATTTTGTCCATGAAAAGGGTCCAATAATAGTTTAGTTAGATGGGGCTTGAAAATACATTTCCAACGATATATTATAAGCCCAATTCCGATGAATAATGAGGAAGTTATGGCCAAAATACTAGAATGGACCCAGTTTGGTTTTATATGCGGCCCAATAATCTAGAGAAAGGCCTATTATTAATTATCATTCCTAAATCTATTAGGATTGATTATAGTCTTATAGAATACTCTATAAGGTTCTCTTAAATCCTAATGCAGTTACGATTGATAATTATGTTTCAAAGAGTTTGAAATTGAAAAAAACTACTCCTTTTAAGAATCCTTGTTTAGTATAAAATGGAATATATTCAGATATTATATTCATTCCTCATAATATTTATCCAAATATTATATGGTTGGATAGATCTTTAAATTATATTTCCAATGATATATTATAATATTAAATCTGATCTATAACGAAAAAAATATGAATGGAATATGAAACTCTATCCGAAACTGACACCCTTCCACTATTTCGGTCATATCTTTTTATCTACAAAATATTTTAATCTGATTCTAATTTGGTTAGAAATTAGACTTCAAGAGAGTTCCAACGACATAATATATGCCTTATTTAGACTTCTGAATCAAAAGATATGATAAAAACAAAATCCGCAAAAATTGTCTTGCAGCGCCGGACGACAGGCTTGTCGCGCGGCGACAGGAGCTGTTGTGGCGACATCGGCGTGTTTTATTCCCCTTTGAAATTTGATTCATTTTTATCAATTCCGGATATTTTCTTATAAATAGGGTCCCTGTACCTCCGTTTTTAATCATCAACTCTTAACCATAATTCTCTAATTCTTCTCTCTCTCTAAGCTAAAGCTAATTCTCTCTCTCTTTTTTTCTAGCCTACCCTTTTACAAACGCAATGCCTCATACATTAGCAATAGACACACCGAGCCAAGTTCGAATTTTCCTTTTCCCTAGACGAGAAAGGTTTGATATTTCTGAGGGTTTGGTCCCAAAACTCTAACTCTATTTTATTTAACTTAATTGTTTGTTTTATATTTTCCTTGAAGTTACTAACGCGTGTATTTTGTTATTTGGAAGAGATATGAGGCATCCAAGTAATCGTTTTAATTGATTAATTGATATTATGATATAGAAATCATGTTTAGGATGTTTTTCCTAGTATCATGTTTGGATGATTTTCTTAGTATGATGTTTAGGGTAAATAATAAGTTCCTTATATCAATTATGATTTCTATTATGCTTCGTATTTTCTTTTCTAATATTATGTTAGTATCATTTTAGGGTTAAAGCTTTGATCTTTATTGTTTAGTGACATGCTAGGGTTTGTTATTAATCTTTTTAGTATCATGCCTAAGATCTTGATATTAATATTATGCTTTAACATGATTATTTTAATATGATTATCATGTTTGTTATTATTATTATTATGATGATTATTATGTTGCTTGATTATTTCTTACTATTGTTATTGCTTGATCATCACGCCTTTTATGCATGTTTAAAGGGAATTTATACTTGTAATCCTGCTTAATAAGATAATTAATAATCTTGTTTAGGGTTAATTTGGTTATAATTCAAGTGATCGCCAATAATAGATTTATTTGTGCATTAATATTCAACCAACATAGATAAACAGGTTTAGGGTAAACCTAATGATTGCATGTTAGTCAGAAAGCCCACATGAATACGAGAAGAATAAAGTTAGAGGCCTATTATTAGAACAGGTTCTTTCTCTTTTAGATTGAATTTGTACCGTCATCCCTGAACTTCCAGTCTTAGTTCCAGACCTTTTGAAGTTAACGATCTCCTGTATTGTTAAGGGGTGTAACCTTCACCCTGTGAACGGTTTACAAGTTCCTCAAACTTGTTGGCGACTCTTTTGCTCTAGCTTCCTTCCCTTTGGATGCCACCACGCTTAAGTGTATTATCACAGTGGGGTTCAAGTTTAGGGTAACGCTTGAAATATTCCCTACAATTTTTGGCGACTCTGCTGAGGAGGATTTCTATCTTAATTCCTAAAATTTATTTTTTTAATTATTTAGAATGAGTGGATGAGATTCGAAAAGTTCAAAGTATTTCATGTGCGTAATTTTTTTAACATTATTGTCATATGCATAAAAAAGGTTGTCACTGGAAAGACCATCCGTAATGAGTCAAAAACATAGGATTTTTACACGTAGGAAATTTGAGAAATTTCTTTCACAACTAGAATCGAAATAATACTGCGAAAACTGGAAAATTCTAAGAACACAGAAAGCTGTGGAGGCATGTAGAAACTAGCGTCTAGAAAACGGCGTTCATCGCCTGAAAAATGGCTATGTCGCCTGGCGACAGAGCTATTTCTCTAGCAACAGACTCTGTTTTCTGGCTCCGTATTCTTCCTATACCGCGCCAGAAATTTGCCTTCTTGTTTCGACTAGTTCTAGCATTGTTGGCTCGATTCTACTTCCTGATTGAGTTTTTCTCTCTTTTCTAAAACCCATATGTGTTCTACATATGGACATAACCCTCTGGGAATTCATGCTCCATCTACCCGATTGAACGCTTTGAGCAACAAAGGGTACATCCGAGAATGTTGAATTCACCAAACCATGGAAGCGAGTTTAACTCGCGGGGTCCCATCCACACATGCCAACCCTTCCAAAGGTAAGGCTTCCGCGCGGTGCATCCAGACTCATAAACATGGACCCACTTTGACTAACCCATATCCCTAAATTTCGAGAACTAGAGCCATGGTTAGGTTGCAAACTCATTGCATCATGATGTGACTACTTGACTACTTGTGCATACTCATTATTTGACTAAACTAACCGTTTGGTTTGACTTGTGTTTGTAAATAAGTCTTAATAAACTAACCAAAGACTAAAGTGTTTTGCTTAATTAATTTATTAATTAATTTGAGCTAAAAAAATATACCTTAAGTCGAGTCATAGTTCCTTTAAGTCAACCTGGATATTTATTCCCGTATACTGCACAAGCGTCAACGTGTTTTGGTCATATCAGGAGTTATAGGAAGAACTACAAGTTGTACAACCAATGGATCTGTAGCCCCAAGTTTTATCTTTAATTTGGCGGTGGTCTCATCCCAATCAGAGTTACAGATCAAAACTTATGACTAAAATACCACAATCTGTTCAGTTTAATGCATATACATGAAGTCTTAACTTAGTCTAGTCACATAGTCTAGCCACATGGTCATGACACGAGTCTTAACATGTCTCATACACTCACTAGTCTTAGCACACACTTTGTATATGTCACCATGCCCATGTCTTAGGTTCATGCATGAGTCATTTTTCCGTCATTTGAGTTGAGGGTCCATTCCATTTCTATTATCTTCCATATCCTCTTTCAATCTATTGCATGTTCAATTGAGCTTGAGCCAAAAATAATAAAAAGCTTATCCCTAATTTCCCTTCCCACGGTACTTGGTCAAGGAGAGAAGGGCGATTAATCAAAGACAACACCTTTATTCAAGTTCAACTTTTTGATAAACCGATTCGTCAAAAGAGAAAAGCTAAGAAGACAATGGCAAGTCAAGAAGAAGTCAATGAGCTTAAGAAGCAAATGGCAGATGTGACTGAGGTGCTGAAGGCTTTAACCCTTCAAATCAATGACCCTGTGAAACAACAACAAATGGAGCTCATGCAAGAAAGCTTGAGCAAAATATCCAATGACTATTGATTCCAGGGCATAAGCTCACAAGGGGTCTCAGTGGACAAGGAGCTTCTTCCGCAGAAGTTCAATACCAATGACATCCCTAAGTTCCAACCAAAAGATAATCCTTAATTTCACTTAAGGGCATTCGAGACCATAATGAACATTAAGGGGATTGATAAGAATATTTTTCACTCTTTATTTTCAATGTCTTTAGAAACCGTTTGTCAACATTGGTTCTTTTCTCTTGATAAAGAGAAAACCTCTACTTTGGATGAAATAAAAAACGCTTTCATTGACAGATATAAGTGTAATATTCAAGTCCAAACTGACTATAGACAACTTGAGATGCTAAGACCAAAAGAGAATGAAGGCTTTACTTATTTCTTTAATAAGTGGAGGGAAATTTCCGCTAAGATGATTGAGGTGCCCACTGAAAAAGAATATGTAAGGATGTTTATCAAGAATCTCCAAGAGAAGTATTCGAAGCATTTAAAATATCAACATAATTTGAATACTTTCAAGGCCGTCTATGACATCGGTATTGAAATCGTAGATGACCTCGCAAAGCACAAAGTTACTAACAATAGTAACCACAGTGGCTGGAAAGGAAAGAAGAGCGACAATCCTTCTTCTTCCAAAAACGCCCACTCTAGTAACAATGTTAATACCTTTGATCTTAATTAATTATTAGCCATGGATAATCAAGGATCTAAAAAGAAACCCAAAAGAGAACTCACACCCATTGGAATGACCTATGATGTTGCTTTCGATCGTCTCTATGATCGAGGGTTAATCAAACCTATTGGCCCTACCGAGGATCAAACGCCAGAAAAGCGATCTTCAAGATGGGATCCCGATTCTTAGCTTATTGCATGTACCATCAAGGAAATGGTCATACCACCGATGAATACTATAGATTTCAAAATCTCATTCAATATCTCATAGAAGCAAACAAGATCCCTTTGCCTCTAGCTAGCAAGAAGACTGGGTAATGATAAAGCAAAAGATATAAGGCGGGCTTCAACGACAAGATTTCTTGACCTCTTATTCTATTTTTTCTTTTATTCTTCCTTTCCCCAATAAGTCTAGCATAGCACCTTTCACTTTCCTTAGATTTATTTTGTTGGATTTTTTCCTTTTTCCTTTTAATAAAATGAGCATTTATTTCCATTTATATGATCATTGCATTGCATCGCATCGCATAAAAAAAATAAAAAAAATTAATCTATGTCGAACTAAGAGCAAGGTATACCAATGATTTGAGGCACCCCTTGTAACCACATCAAATCATCTTTTACCCTTCAAATATGCAATCCTTTCTTGATAAACCACTTTGAGCCTCATCTAACGATTGATCTTTCTTTCCTCAACCCACATATACCTAACCTTGGGATGGGATGGTGTACAACTTATACAATTTTCAAAGAACAAAAGCTTGAGTGATTCAAAATATTAAAATAGAAAAATAGAAATAATAAAGTGCACAAAAGGGCAAGTGTTCCAATGTCTTTGACATGAACATGTCTTTGATATGAACACGTCTCATATTGTGTCTCTTATCGAGTGCTCGGTACCGTGCCTGAGAAACATGAATGTCAAGTGAGTGATAGACCGTATGATCGAGATTGCCCACACTTATTAAAATAAAATAAATGCTAAAGCAAAAGAGAGAGCTAAAAAAAAGTAGAAAGCCTCAAGCATAAAAATAAAAAGATTCGATCAAAAGCAAGGTTGCACACCTTGGGGGCTTATCTAGGGTCTTGAGCCTTTTATCCCCTTCTTCTTCAACCTTTAGCCTAACCACGTTACAACCCTTAAAAAGACCTTTTTGAGGTATACACACACTTGTGCGAGGTTTGGCTAGAGCTACGTTCGGCCTGATTCCTAACGGATACGTAGGCAACCTCACATCAAGGTGCGGCTGTAATAAAAATGCATTCATATTTACGTTCGTAATTGATCACATTTAGGAATTTCCAATGCTCATCCCTTTTCATTTAGAGCTAGACTTGGGGGATTGATCCTTACATTATTAGCCTACCCATCCTAAGAGTCACCACCATTTAACTCTTTTCAATATATTTTTTTCCACACACTTAGCCCTTGCGGCCTAACTTTAGTGTCACTATCACACACATCACAGATACATGACCAAATAGTCCTTTCCTTAGGAAACCTTTGTCATGAAATCCTAAAGCATACTTTGTCATAACAAAATTACTAATCAATCATCATTGCATCACAAAGTACGAAGTGCTTAGCCTCCGTGCCTAAGTTACCCAAATACTTTCATCATTGAGTTAACAATTGAGATAGCCTAGGATGAATTAATCCTTGCACCTTGAGAAATAGTATCAAACAACATTTGACTAAGCTCATTCAACATGCACCATCAAAAGCTTCTTCCTTTTTGTGTCTTTCTTTTTCGGGAGAAAGTCAGTACCCTCCACAAAAATGACGGAAAATTTTTGAATTTTTGCTTTTTTGCATTTTGAGTCAAGCACATCTTAATACAATGCACACACGATTCATGAGTCACACGTGTCAACTCACCTTGGGTCAACCTTAAGTCAGTCAGTCACATTGAGCCAACCTCAAGTCAATAAGTCAAGCAACACTAAGTTTTAGGTCAACCCTAAAGAAAGATAAGCAAAGTCCTATAGTCCAAAATATAAATGCAGGTACATCCAAGCAAGCAAGAACATTCT
The DNA here is from genome assembly GCA_034703905.1 of Chenopodium berlandieri. Lineage (NCBI taxonomy): Eukaryota > Viridiplantae > Streptophyta > Magnoliopsida > Caryophyllales > Amaranthaceae > Chenopodium > Chenopodium berlandieri. The sequence goes on from CM068278.1 coordinate 31,289,550, forward strand.
CGGATTTTTTTCGAAAAAACCGCAAATATGACCGCATGAGATTCTTCCAAGATGAGAGGAGTTTGAGCTCAATTACATAGATCAGTAAATTAGAGATGAAGAGCTTTAATTTACAAAAGTTTTGAGCGGATTTGGGTGAAAGGAAACGACCAAGTTCAAAGTTCGGAGAAAAACCGAGCAACGAACAACACCAGCGAGAGCAAAATAAGGAAGACCCGACTCCAATGCTAGATGACAAGGTTGTCGCTTGGCGACAACATCTGTTGCCTGGCGACATAAGCAAAATGCGGCGACACATTTTCCAAGCAGGCGCTGGTGCGGCGACACAATGTGTGGCCCCCATATTAGTTTATGCGGACCTAGTGCAGAAATTTCTGGGTTCCTTGGTACTCCAGTTAGCCCCTCTAAGCAATTTGACATGATTTAGTAATCGGCTCGATTACAATCACATAAAGTGATCGACCTGATAAAAGATTGTCTCACTTAGCTTAAAGCGCCTTAACATTGCCTCATAGCAAAGGCACCGACATAATGGTTCACAAGCAGTAAAAAGCACCGATGTAATGGTTCACACACAGCAAAAATGCGCCGATGTATTGGCACTGTGGAGGTTGTCATTAAGATTTAAGAAGATTCTGGAGGTTGTCACCAAGATTTTAGAAGATAGCACGAGATGGGCGGTCTTCAACAGCGTTCGCTAAGATTGAGGAGGTTGTCACCAAGATTTGAGAAGATAGCACGAGATGGGCAGTCTTCAATGACATTTGCTAAGATTGTGGAGGTTGTCACCAAGATTTGAGAAGAGCGGTTCGTGATGAGGCGGTCTTCGACGACTTTTGCTATGATTGGGAAGGTTGTCACTATGATTTAAAAAAAAGGCTCGAGATGTAGCAGCATTGATCGACAACGTTCCCTAGGTTGTGGAGGGTTGTCATGAACAACTAGAGGTGATTTCAAGCGAACTTATCTTCGATCATGTTCCCTGGCTTGCGGAAGATGGTCATAAGGAAAATAAAGATTGTTTCGAGCGAAACAATCTTCGATAGTGTTCTCTGGCTTGTAGAAGACTATCACAGCGGCAATCGAGGGCAGTTACAAGCGTAGCAGTCTTCAGGCGGTATCCCCCTAGCTTGAGGAAGATCGTCACAACAAATCGGTTACCCCTAGAGACGTGTGCTCGACGGTGCAAGATACACTTTTCTTAACTCTCTTATCTGTTTAACTAACGCTAGTTTGCAGGTGTAGACACCTAAAAATGTCTCCCTAAAACCAAACCCGATGATGAACAACCTTTCACCGCCATTATTGGTCGGGTTGAGTATTTAATCTTGGAGTGCTTATATCCATATTTCCATTTCATAAACCAACCCAAATTCTAGTCCATTTCCCCAAACCATAACTTATTTTCCTCTTTTCTTGCCTTTAAACCCAAAATAATTCATTTCGTGTCCTTTAAAATCATTCATTTCGTGTCCTTTTTATAAAAACGTTTATTCCAGTTTATTTTGGTCCATTATCTAGGTTCAGTGATTGAATAGTTGGATGGGGATTTAAAAGAGATTTTTGACGATATATTATAAGCACAAATAAGTTATGGCCAAAATAATAAATTGAGCCCAAACCGCACCTAAGCCCACCTTACCTACGACCCAATGATCATATGGAGGGTCCCAATTATTTAATCCCATTCCTAAAAAAATTCGGATTAATTAGAAGATTCTATAATTTTCTAAAAGATCTTAATTATCCTTTTTGAAAAGATAAGATTAAAGAGTTTGAAATTGAATAAAACTTTTCTTTTTAAAAGTCCTAATTCTATCCGAATTGAAAGATGTTCAAAGATAGTCAGATATGATTTTAGTGCCTCAAATTTTTATGCAAATTTTAAATAGTTGGATAAACCTTGAAATTATGTTTCCAATGATATATTATAATATCAATTCCAAGCTATAACGTAAAAGATATGAATAAAATGTCAAACTCTATCCAAAACTGACACCGTCTCACTATTTCGGCCATATCTTTTATTCTACAAAATATTTTAATCTGATTCTAATTGGGTTAGAAAGTATACTTCAAGAGCTTTCAAACGATATCTTATTTTTCTTATTCCAATTTCTGAATCAAAATATATCATAAAAACAAAAACTGCAAAAACTGCTGTCTATCGCAAGAGTTTTATCCGATTCGAATTCTTATCTTTTCTTGATTCTTTAACCCCTCTTTTTTCTCTATAAATAGTGTTTATATCTCACCTTTTTCAATCATCAACAAGATTGGTCACAAATAATTCTCTTCTACCTCTTTACCCTAAACACGAGCCTCCCTATTCTCTTGTAATACTTCCCCTAAGCACTCCGATGAGTCCATACTTAACCCGAGGTTCCGTCCTTAAACCAAGGCGTGAAAGTTATAATTAACTGAGGGTTTGGACCAAATCAAATCTACTTTTATTTAATTTAATCTTTATTTGATTTATATTTTTTATTGAAGTTACTAACAGTTTATTCATGATGTAGCAATTTAAAGGAACGCGCGAAATGTGAGTAATTAATTAATTTAATTACTCTTATTTTTATTATTATTGCTAGTATCATGATTAGGTTAATTTATATTTGATTTGACTAACACTATTATTGTTGATCACCATATTTCATGTTAAAGGGAATATGTAATTGAAAATCACGCTTAATCAGATAATTTGGACAACCGGTGTAGGTTCCTTTTAATCTTGTTATTAAATCAAGTGATCACAATATTATAGAATTATATGTTGCATAAATATTAGACCAATTTTGCATAATAATTGTTTGGAACAAATTGAATATTTTGTTTGTATGCCTTTAGATCGCAGGAATCACTTTTCACTATAAGAATCGAGTAGAGGCCAATACGGGTGAATGTGACTCCTTGACTCACTTTGTACCATCATCCCCGATCCTCCTTTTGTTGTTCCGAACCATATGGAGTTAGTAATCTCATGGATTATGAATGGGGTGTAACCTTCACGGGTCAATCGTTGTTGCCTATCGTTGTCCCTTATTGTGGTTGCCTTTTTTATGATCCATGAACGGTTTACAAGTTACTTAAAAACTTGTTGGTGGCTCCCTACTTCGCTTTGTCCCTAATCGTTGTCCCAAATCATAATGTCAATTCTCACTTCCTATGAGTGTCAATCATATTCACCACATGATTTAACGTAGGCGCACTTTGAGCGACACCTACAGCAGGTATCGCCGTTACAAGAATGATTTAGGATCGAAGAACGTTCTGAATCATTCTTTGTCCCTATTGCTACTTTGACTTTTGTTTTCGAAACTTGTGTTTCTCCAAACTTAGTCAAAGTGGGGGCTTCTTTAGACCTCGAAATGTGTCTCCCCAAAACCAAACCCAGTGATGAATACCTTTCATTTCATTGATTATTGAACATAGTGAGGGTTTGGAAAGTCTAGTGATGAGGATGGTTTTATTAAAATATCTCTTCTTTCTGTTTTTGAAAATATTTCTTTTCTTACCCTATTTATGAAAAAACATGCATTCCAGTTTAGTTTGATCCATGAAAAGGGTCCAATAATAGTGTAGTTGGATGGGGCTTGAAAATACCTTTCCAAAGATATATTATAAGCCCAATTCCGATGAATAATGAGGAAGTTATGGCCAAAATACTAAATTGGGCCCAGTTTGGTTTTTATATGCGGTCCAAAGATCTAGAGGAGCGCCTATTATTAGTTATCATTCCTAAATCTGTTAGGATTGATTATAGTCTTCTAGAATACTCTAGAAGGTTCTCTTTATTTCTAATGGAGTTAGGATTGATAATTATGTTTCAAAGAGTTTGAAAATGAATAAAACTACTCCTTTTGAGAATCCTTGTTTTGTACGAAATTGAATATATTCAGACATTATTTTCGTGCCTCATAATATTTATCCAAATATTATATGGTTGGATAGATCTTGAAATTATCTTTCCAATAATATATTATAATATTAAATCCGAGCTATAACGAAAAAGATATGAATGGAATATGAAACTCTATCCGAAACTGACACCCTTCCACTATTTCGGCCATATCGTTTTATCTACAAAATATTTTATTCGAATTCTAATTGATTTGGTAAGAAGACTTTAAGATCTTTCCAACGACATATTCTATGCCTTATTTGGACTTTTGGATCAAAAGATATGGTAAAAACTTAATCCAAAAAAATTGTCTTCCAACGCCGGACGACAGGCCTATCGCGCAGCGACTGACCCTGTCGCGTGGTGTCAGGGGCTGTTGTGGCGAAAGCGGCGTGTTTTATTCCTCTTCGAACTCTGATTCATTTTTATTGATTCCAGACTATTTTCTTATAAATAGGGTCCCTGGACCTCCGTTTTTAATCATCAACTCTTAACCATAATTCTCTAATTCTTCTCTCTCTCTAAGCTAAAGCTTATTCTCTCTCTCCTTTTTTCTAACCTAGCCTTTTACAAACACAATTCCTTATACATTAGCACTAGACACTCCTAGCCAAGTTCGAAGTTGCCTTCGCCTAGACCTGGCAATCCTGACCCAGACCCGATGACCCGACCCGAATGACTCGACCCATGATCCGAAATTGACCCGAAACCAGTGACCCAAAATTGACCCAAAACCCAAATTAACCCGACTTGAACCATACCCGACCCGAAGTGAAACTGACCCGACCTTGACCCAAAACCCGAAATGACCTAACCCGAAACCACCCGACCCAAGATGACCCGACCCAAAGTTGACCCTAGACCCGAAACAACCCGACCCGAAGCTGACCCGAGACCCGATGTTGACTCGACCTGAAAATGACCCGACCTTTAACTTCTTTTTGTAAATAATTATATAAGTTATAAAAAGTTTATATTAGAAAATTATACATTAAAATAGACCCAACAACATCTTACATGACTACATTGACTTTCATATAATAGCCAAAAAATATGGTCAAAGTGAGATGTGTGAATAGTGTAAAATGTCAAATCGTTAAGAGCAATTTGGGACGGAGGGAGTATAAGAATAATTCAAAGAAATTATTACAACAATGACAATGATAATAGGAGTACGTATTAAAACTAAGATCAAAAAGAGAGTGAGGTATAACTTAATTAGTTGGAGCATCCCTCTTAGTTTCAGGAGATCCTGAAAGTGATTCTCAGTCTAAAGTTCTAACCAAAAACAAAAAAAAAACAAAAAAAAAGGTTAATAAAAGTCAAACAATTACTATAATCCATGAAAAAAAATAGGCTTAATAAATATAGTGAGTTTTTCGTCAATATATATATATATATATATATATATATATATATATATATATATATATATATATATGTATATATATATATATACAGAGTTGAATATAACCCAATGAATCACCCGAATATGACTCGATTAGAAGTTGACCCAACCCGAAGTTGACCCGAAAATTGACCTGACCTTAACTGACCCGACCCGAAGTGTTGACCCGAGACCCGACCCGACCCGATTATCAGTCTACCCGAAATCAACCCGAAACCCTAAATGACCCGACCCGACCCGAACTTGACCCGATAATCTTTTGACCCGAACTTGACCCGACCCGAAATGACCCAACCCATACCCGACCCGAATGACCCATTTTCCAGGTCTACCTTCGCCCTAGACGTGAAAGGTTTGATATTTCTGAGGGTTTGGTCTCAAAACTCTAACTCTATTTTATTTAATTTAATTGTTTGTTTTATATTTTCCTTGAAATTACTAATGCGTGTATTTTGTTATTAGAAAGAGATACGAGGCATCCAAGTAAGTGCTTTAATTGTTTAATTGATATTATGATATAGAAATCATGTTTAGGTTGTTATTTCTAGTATCATGTTAGGATGCTTTTCCTAATATCATGTTAGGATGCTTTTCTTAGTATGATGTTTAGGGTAAAGAATAAGTTACTTATATCAATTATGATTTTTATGATGCTTCTTATTTTCTTTCCCAATATCATGTTAGTATCATGTTAGGGCTAAAGCTTTGATCTTTATTGTTTAGTGACATGCTAAGGTTTGTTATTAATCTTGTTAGTATCATGCTTAGGATCTTGCTATTAATATTATGCTATAACATGATTATTTTAATTATGATTATCATGATTGTTATTATTATTATTATTATTATTATTATTATTATTATTATTATTATTATTATTATTATTATTATTATTATTATTATTATTATTATTATTATGATTATTATTATTATTATTTTGCTTGATTATTTCTTATTATTGTTATTGCTTGATCATCATGCCTTTTATGCATGTTTAAAGGGGATTTGTACTTGTAATCACGCTTCATAAGATAATTAATAATCTTGTTTAGGGTTAATTTGATTATAATTTAAGTGATCGCCAATAATAGATTTATTTGTGTATTAATATTCAACCAACATAGATAAACAGGTTTAGGGTAAACCTAATGCTTGCATGTTAGTCAGAAAGCGCACATGAATACGAGAAGAATAAAGTAGAGGCATATTATTAGGACATGTTCTTTCTCTTTTAGATTGAATTTTTACCTTCATCCCCAAACTTCCAATCTTGGTTCCAGACCTATTGGAGTTAATGATCTCTTGGATCGTTAAGGGGTGTAACCTTCACCCTGTGAACGGTTTACAAGTTCCTAAAACTTGTTGGCGACTCTTTTGCTCTAGCTTCCTTCCCTTTTGATGCCACCATGCTTAAGTGTATGATCACAGTGGGGTTGAAGTTTAGGGTAATGCTTGAAATATTCCCTACAGCATCACTCGGGCGGCTAGGTTCTCTTAGTAAGAGAAGCTACATTACAAGACTGGAAATGTGCCCCTACTAAAAAATAGGGAAGATGTCTTTGCTGTTTACAAGGCCTCTCGTAGAGCGAGACTGTAAAATGCATGGCCGTGCTCGGATGGATTTTAGAAATCATCTGTTTATCTTCAGTCGGACTCGGAATCACTTCTGGTCGTAATAACGATGACAAATAAATCTTACCTTATAGTTCATGAAGAGGCATTAAGAGACATAGGAAAATGGCTATACACTAAAAGCACACTTGTCCAGAAGGACAAGTGGGAGATGGAAAGTAATAGTATCCTTCAAACAAGTGTATTATTCTGATATGGGGTTCGGAATTATTAGAAAGCTAATTTTTCAATGAGGTCAAGTGATCGGAATGCCTGGGTGGAGGCCGCTTTCGATCAGTAATATTAATGCATAATTAATATTACAGCTTATTTTTTAGTGAACCCTTCGGGTCACACCCAAGCAACTAACAAGCCGAAGCGACAAATTAATTATAAATTAATTTATAAGTCGACCGAGTAATTAATATTTAGACGTCGAAAATTCGATCTCGGAGTGTAGAAACTGAGCGTCGGAAGTCGAGTCGAAAATAGTAAATGACGAGACGTGAAAAAAATAATAAATCAACAATATATAACCGAAATACCCCAAGCATCGGTAAAACCGAGAGCTAGGGGCGCGGCAAAAAGCTAGCAACCCGCACCAAGTGTGCGTGGCAATGCTAGCATGCGGCAGCTAGCAGCCCGCACACTTGGTGCGTGACTTGCTAGGTCGTGGCAGGTAGCAGCCTACGGTTTTGGGCGCAAGTGAGGTGGGCCGAAGCCTCACAACCGCACCATGGCAGCCCACAAGGCAACCAAGGGTGCCCAAGTGAGCTGCCATGTGGCCGAACTCAATTGGAGAAGAAGAAAGGGAGGTGGCCGGTTATGGGAGCAAGAGTGGGGGGCAAGTTTGGTCCCCCCCCCTCCTTCAAATAGTCCTCACCTACTCCTCCTTGTATGTTGCCACTTGTTGATTTATTACTAGTTTGATTATTAATTTTATTTTAGCTTTAAAATAAAATGGAAAAATCAAATTCTCCAACATTGATGGGTGAGATTTTCACCCTCATGCATTTCCCTATAAATACCCAAGTTGGGGTATTGGGAAAAGCACTTGATTAAGAGTTGAAAAAGGCATCACTAGTAGTGAAAACCTTTGAACTGAAGAGTTGAAAAAGGCATCACCTTTGTGAAAACCTTTGAACTCAATTACTCGGGTTTCGGTTGGGCCTTGCTAACTCCAAGGCATTGGACCTAGTCGGTGTTCGAGTTGTGGCTGGACTTCCATTGTAGGTCGTCGTAAATCGAGGCTAGCTTACGAAGTAAGAACCCCTCGAGGTTGGCAAAGCACGCGTCAAAGGTATATTTATTATCTTAATCTTGTCATTAACTTAATTACATTTATGGTTGTTGTAGACACCCATTTGTGTCTCCCCAAAACCAAACCCTTTGATGAGTACCTTTCACGTCGAATCATAATCGAATGAACTGAAAGTGTGGAAAGTTTAGTGTTGCGGATAGTTTTAATTTATTTTCTCTTCTCTCTGTTTTTGAAAACCTATTTTAAGAAAACAGCCAATCCAGTTTGGTTGGTCCATGATATAGGTCCAATAATAGTGTAGTTGGATAGGGCTTGAAAAGAGCTTTCCAACGATATATTATAAGCCCAATTACGATGAATATTGAGGAAGTTATGGCCAAATTACTAAACTAGGCTCGGTTTGAGGCTCATATGCGGCCCAATGATCTAGAGGAGGGCCTAATGTGGATTTATCATTCCTAATGCAATTAAGAATGGTATTAGTCTTCTAGATTATTCTGGAAGGTTCATTTCATTCCTAATTCAATTAGCATTGATAAATTGACTTTTGTTGACTTTTTAGAGTTTTAATCAGAATAAAAGAATGTTTTTGAGGAAAATACAATTTTATCCTTCTGTACGGCAATTTGTATCTGATTTTAGAAAACGCGTCAATAATTAAGTTAGTGCCAGACGCTAAGCTTGGCGCCTGGCGCTAGCGTTAAGGCCTGGCGCTAATGTCAGCGTCTGGCGCTAACTTCGATTTTATGCGTCAGAACTCTGTTTTGATTTTTTTATCTTTTTGGCTGATTTTCTCTATAAATAGCCTTCTAAAAACTCTGTTTTCATTCACCAATTCTCATCAACTCTCATCAAGATTTTCTTGATTATTCTCTCTCTCTTTTCTAAACTAGCCTTTTCTCAAATACAAAATTCCGCATTCGCAAGACTTAGATACACCTAGCCATATTCGAAGTTGCCTTCGCCCTACACGTGAAAGGTTTTAATTTCTGAGGGATTGGTCCCAAATCTCTCTTTCAATTATTTAATTTAATTATTTTGTTTATTATTTTCCTTGAAGTTACTAACGCGTGTATTTTGTTATTAGAAAGAGGTACGAGACATCCAAGTAAGTACTTTAATGGTTTAATTGATATTATGATATAGAAATCATGCTTAGATTGTTATTTTGATTCCTAGTATCATGTTAGGATGTTTTCCTTAATTTGATGTTTAGGGTGACAATAATAAATTCCTATTATAATGTCTAGGGTAACTTTAATACCAAGTATGATTAAAAGTATGATTCCTTTTATGTTCAATCTAATATTTATGATTGTTAGTATCATGTTAGGGTTAAAGCTTTGATTTTTATTGTTTAGTGACGTGCTAGGGTTTGTTATTAATCTTGTTAGTATCATGCCTAGGATCTTGCTATTATTATGCTTTAACATGAATATGATGATTATTTTAATTATTATTTTTATAAATGTTATAATTGTTATAATTTGTTATGATTTATTATGTTGCTTGATTATTTATTATTGCTTGATCACACTTAATAAGATAATTAATAATCTTGTTTAGGGTTAATTTGATTATAATTCAAGTGATCGCCAATAATAGATTTATTTGTGCATTAATATTCAACCAACATAGATTAAACAGGTTTAGGTTTAATCCTATTTATTGCATGTTAGTCAGAAAGCACACATGAATACGATCAAAATAAAGTAAAGGCCTATTATTAGGGCAGGTTCAATCTCTTTTAGGTTGGATTTGTACCTTCATCCCCGAACTACCAGTCATGGTTCCAGACCTATTGGAGTTGACAATCTCCTGGATCGTTAAGGGGTGTAACCTTCACCTCGTGAACGGTTTACAAGTTCCTAAAACTTGTTGGCGACTCTTTTGCTCTATCTTCTTTCCCTTTGGACGCCACCGTACTTTAGTGTATGATCACAGTGGGGTTTTAGCTAGGGATTAATGCTTGAAATATTCCCTACAGTTGTATATATTGCAAGTGCGGTCTTGTTTTTGGGTTTGTTTCCGCGGTGAGTCGGACTCACCAAACCCTAACACTATCCGATTCGAAAATTTTGGATCGGATTCGAATCGCAACTTCTCGCATCCGAAAATTTCAGATATCCGAATTTTTGGATCGGATCGGATCGAATATCCGAAATTGAATATCCCTAGCAGTAGCTAGCTGGGCCTTGGTAGCAGCCCCACCGGCTGCCATTGGTGCCCAATTTGGGGTGCCATGTGGCAGGCGCCTATTGGGGCTTGGAGGGTGTAGGTGGCAGACCATATGGAGCTCCTTGGGGATCAAATTTAGTCCCCTCCCCTCCTTGTGGTCCTTACCTAACTCTTCTCCTAAATGTGCCACTTGTTGAATTGTTAGTTGTTTGATAATTAATTTTATTTTTTATTTAAAAATAAAAGGAATAATCAATTCTCCCACATTGATGGAAGAGAAATTCTCACTCATGATTTTCCCTATAAATACCCAAGTTAGGGTATGGGAAAAATCACTTGAGTAAGGTGTTAGAAAAGGCGTCTCCATTGAGAAAACCGTTAAACACATGTAATTACTCGAGTATTAGGTCGGGCTTAGCTAACCTCTAAGCATTGGACCTTGTGGAGGACGAGTTGCGGGTGGATTTTCGTAGGTGGTCTTCGCGCGTGCGAGACTTAAAGCTTTCCCAAGTAAGAGCTCGGGTTACGAGCGAAGAACGCGTCAAAGGTATTAATCTTTCCTTATTTCTTGTTGTTTAAGTTAATTATGTCTTGTGATTACATTAATTGTGAGTGTGGTCTTGGTTTGGGTTTTTTTTCCGCGGTGAGTTGGACTCATCGAAACCCAACATTAGCTGTTTTAGGAGACCGGCTGACTACTGACCTAGGCCAAACCGTGTGTATTGGTGATGAGTCCATTTAATGAATGAAAGTATACAAACAAAAAAGTAAGAATGAGCTGAAGGGGGTAGTGACGGTACCTTTAAAATCTGGCTCTAGAAGGGGTTAAGCGTTGACCGGCTGCAGTAGGCTGGTTGAAGGTAATCTTGCTTGTATATAGCACAAGCGGTTGCTAAACCGGCTAGGGAAGGCGAGGAAAAAGAAGTTTGTATTTTAACACCGACAGTGGTCAGAGCTTCTCTCTCTAGAATTCTATGACTTTCTCTCTCTAAGAAATTTTTGAAAACGTCCAAAAAGAGAGTGGTAAACCCTGTATTTATAGAGGGGTAAATACAGGGGTATTATCGTAATTTCCCCATAATGTGAAAAGTTAAAATTCACAATAAAAAGGTGGTTGAGTGACACGTGTCATAGATGCCACATGGCGTGCCATGTCACATCTGTGGGGGGAAAATGTTTTGGGTAATTTTTACCCAAGCCACGTGGGCCAACCAGGTAGTGACACGTGTTAGATCCAACTTAGTCCAAATTGGACCAATCTCCATTTGACACATGTCATTCCAATAATTTGGGAAAAGGGCGGCCTTCGAGGCCTAAATCTCGAGAAAGCTGTAATTCAGCGCCGCAAAATTAGGTCATAGTGATTTAATCAGGGGCACATTTACCGATGACCCCTATAAATAGGGAGATTCCCCCCCAGTTTGGGGACATCTACAACTTATTACAGCATACCCTACATTATCTCACATAAGAGAAAACACTTGATCTCGGAATCCAAGAATATCTTACCTTTACCTTTCCGCACTTTTTACTTTCTCCAACGTGTTCTAACTTGATCGTCGGAGGCGGAGCTCCAACCAACCGGAGTCTCCGTGAGTATAGACCGCACCGGACCAGTCTTTGAGCCGTAACTCTCCCGAGAGACAAAAACACCCAAAACAATTATTACTATTATTATCATCACTATTATTATTATCATCATCATCATCATCATCATCATCATCATCATCACCATTATAATTATCATTATTCAATATTAGTTATTTATTGTAATTATTATTAAATTTTAATTTTTACTAATATTATTATTAAACATTAATTTTTACTAATATTATTATTATTAAATATTTATTATTTATTTATTATTATTATTATAAAATATTAATTTTTAATAATAGTATTATTATTAAATGTTAATTTTTATTATTGTTATTATTTTTATTACTAAATATTTCTTATTTATTATTTTAATTAAATATTAATTATCATATAACTAATATATAAAGCTAAACTTTTAGCCAGGTCACGACATTGCGACACCTGGCATTCTAACTTTTTGTCAAGTGTCGCGCCACGTTAGATAGATTTAAATAGATTTTATAGGATAAAAAAGTTGGTATATAATTCTATTTGGATAGAATTTTAAGATATAAAGCTACACCATAACACCCTAGAAATTCCTTTCCTTTAAATACACATTTTACTCTTTTTAAAATACGTTTTAGGAATATCTAAGACATTACCGCCACCGTGAAAACGGCTAAGGCAACTATCAAAAATACACAGCGGAAGACTTGAAAACCAAAACTATTTAAATAACACAATTTAAAAACCAAACCAACGAAATAAAGTTGAAAATCAACAAAACCAAAGTCAACTAAAATCCACTACAACTTGGAACCATTTAAGGCTCTTATTCAAAACCGAAACAACCAAACTTTTGTGTTAGTCCATAAAGTAATATAATAAAATATTCAATGCATAAAACACATCATATCCTAATGGAAGCTAGCATGATTCTCTCTTCACTCATGCCCCGTCATGAATATGCTTCAATACCTGAAAAGTGTATCTCTACTTGCCCCCACTACTCTCCATTAAAATGGATCATCGTAGGGCCAAGATAAAGACATGGCCAGACACAAACAACACACACAATCAGCAAAGCTGAGTATATAAGCGTAATTAAACACACTAACATGCATTCTCCTATCATCACACACACTTACCTCATTGCACCTGTTTACAAGCACACACAACAATCAACAAGACACTTTAACTAGACACTAAATAATTCATTTAGCGTTGATTACGCATCGAACAAGTTTCCAACTATACCTCCCCCAATAAATTGAGGTTAACTGACACGGGAGCTAACCGTGCCAGCAACAAACCTGTGCCACACATAGGTGGCGGAATTCCAGCGCATAATAATAATAAAAAGGAATATACAGCGTCCTGTACTCCGTTAAAAGTTATGATCAAATATAAAGTCACATAACTCGCCCCATATGTTCATACTCAAGGTATATACGTTCCAAGAGTTTTGGTGCGTAATCTCTTTCACTTTACGTTATTTACATATTATTAGACTTGGTGATGACCCTCAAAGCATAACAATTCAATCATCAATAATAATTCAATCACTCAAATATACCAATTTAATTCTTAAATATTTAGTGACCACATAATATTTAATGTTGAACCCTTTTTAATTCTACCTCAGTGTCAAAGACACCTTAAACGCATAAAGCGCCAAAAATCCTATTCCTCGGTGTTAAAAACACCTTAAGTGCACATAGACACCAACATACAATTTACTCCTTGTGTACATAGACATTTATATAGCTCCTTTCTCATGCTTAAGCATCAATAAAAATTATATGAACCATAATAAAATTTCTTTTCAATATTCCAAACATAATTAAACAATTAGTTTAATTAAACATGCTCTCTATCATGCCATAAATAAATATGTAGTCCATATAATCATGCCAAAATATAATTTTCCAATCCATAAACCATCACAAATAATTCATGCTTCATAGTTCAATCACCAACACCAATAATTCACAATTCAATACATAAACCTTTGCATGACACTACTTATAATTGATTGAAATTAAACCTAGCATGATTCTACATCATCAAAATATTCTAAGTACGTGAACGTACCTTGAGTACGTTATTAAAACTGCCACAACTAGTAGAAATCGCTTACTTCAAAGTCTCCTACACATTAAATCCATAATAGAGTATTAATATTCACTCTAAACAAATTTCCAGCAATATATATTATTTTAAAACCCTTCATAAATTAATTAAAATAAGCTGAAATTATATTTAAAACACCCTAAATTAAGTCCCAATTAATGGGTAATTAAAATTTCTTCAAGAAACCTAATATTAAGTGTTCTACATAAAATTTCAGCACTTTATTATACTTAAAACTTGTTGTAATTTGGTTTTAAAACACTTAAAACAAAGCCCTACCCTATTATACATCATAATCTTTCAATAAATCATGAAACAAGAACCTAGGGTTTCAAAATTTGGGGTTTTTAATTAAAAACCAAATCTAAAAATTAATTCATACAATTACAATTATCGAACATCAAAATTAAACCCCCAAACTCATAATTTATATTTAGATCCAAGAATAGATTAAATTAAAACAGGTAAGCTTAGTTTTTTTTTTATATATATATATATATAGTTCGAAAAAGAAAGGGGGGAAAAGAGGAGGAAGAACGGCAGCCACCACCGGCTGCCGGCGGCGGCTGCCTGCTGCCGGCGGCTTGCGATGCAGGCAGCGGCAGCCACCAGCTGCCAGTGGCTGGCAGCGGCGGCAACCAGCTGCCAGTGGCTGGCAGCGGGGGTGAGGGAGAAGGGCATCCGAAAAAAAAATCAGGGGAAGGGGAAAAAGAAAAAGAAAGAAAAATAAGGAGGAGAGAGAGAGAGAATTTTACCTTGGGTTTTCTCCACTCTGGGCAAAGTTTGATTTGCCTCATAAGTGAGATATTTATACCCCTTCTCTACTAACCCTCTTCCCTAAACTTTCCTCTTTTAGGTTTTCCTAATTCCTTCCCTAATAAAACTTGTTGAAAATTAAACTTTCCTAAAATAAAACCCCAACTTTTAAATAAAATAATTAAATAAACTTTCCTTTATTAATAATATTAATTAAAATACTTTAATTAAAATAAATATAACTATTTAAATACTTTATAAAATACATACTTTAAATAAAATACGTATAAAAATACGGGGTATTACAGTCTACCCCCCTTAAAAAAAAGTTTTTTCTCGAAACTTGGGGAACGAAATTCAAACCTTTTTCCTTAATATATATAGTATTGCTGTACTTTTTGTCACTCCTTTATTGTTTTATGTCTCTTTGAGAGCATAAATACTTGAAATACTTGTTTAAATTCGTGCAAAGAGCACAAAAATCACTGAAATATAGGAAAAAGCGCAAAATTCTACCGCATTCTACCCCCCTCAAAGAAAACGAGTTACGCCGCCGTAACTCTACATTCCTGAAACAACTCTGGGTATTTCTTTTTCATTTCATCTTCTGCCTACCAAGTGGCTTCCTCATATTCTTGGTTAGACCAAAGTACTTTTACAATCTTAACGTTCTTGTTACGTGTACTACGCACTTTACTGTCAAGAATCTTGACAGGTCTCTCTTCATAGGTTAAACTTTGATCTAATTCGATGGTTTCGGGTTGTAGCACATGGGATTTATCGAGGATGTACCGTCTCAATTAGGACACATGAAATACGTCATGTACTTTACTAAGCTCCATAGGTAAGGCTAACCTATAAGCTACTTTGCCTATTCTTTGTAGTATTTCATATGGACCGATGTATTTTGGACTGAGCTTTCCTTTCTTCCAAAATCTCGTCACTCCTTTCATTGGTGACACTTTTAGTAACACCTTATCGCCAATTTCAAATTCTTCTTCTCTTCGCTTTAAGTCTGCATAACTCTTTTGGCGATCTTGAGCTGCTTGGATGTTAGCTTGAATTTCCCTTACTTTCTTGATTGTGTCTTCAATCATTTGAGGCCCAAGAATCATAGTTTCACTTATGTCGTTCCAACAAATTGGACTTCTACATTTTCTCCCATATAAAGCCTCAAATGGTGCCATTCCTATGCTTGCGTGGTAACTATTATTATAGGAAAATTCAATTAAATCCAAACTGTCTTCCCAACCTCCCTGGAAGTCTATTACACAAGCTCTCAACATGTCCTCCAAGGTTTGAATAGTTCTTTCAGTTTGCCCATCTGTGGCAGGGTGAAATGCTGTACTCATCTTAAGTATGGTACCAAAATTTTCTTGAACACTTTTCCAGAATTTTGAGAGAAATATGGAATCCCTGTTAGAAACAATATCTTTTGGAACTCCATGTAACCTTACTACATGCTTGATGTAAGCCTTCGCAAATTTCTCCATCTTCCAAGTTTCTTTCATTGGTATAAACACTGCTGATTTCGTAAGTCTGTCCACCACTACCCAAATGGTATCATTTTCACTCCTTAACTTAGGTAAGTGTAGGCGTCGTTCGAAGTGCGCCTACGTTAAAAACATGTTGTGAATATGCTTGGCACTCAAAGGAAGTGGGAATTGACATTACGATTAGGGACAACGATTAGGGACAAATAAAGTAGGGAGCCGCCAAAAGTTTTTAAGGAACTTGTAAACCGTTCACGGATCATAAAAGGCAACCACGAATAAGGGACAACGAAGGCAACAACGATTGACCCGTGAAGGTTACATCCCATTCATAATCCATGAGATTACTAACTCCATATGGTTCGGAACCACGAAAGGAGGATCGGGGATGATGGTACGAAGTGAGTCATGGAGTCACATTCACCCGTATTGGCCTCTACTCGATTCTTATAATGAAAAGTGATTCCTGCGATCTCAAAGGCATACAAACAATAATTCAATTCGCTCCAAATTATTATTTAACTAAATTGGTTTAATATTAATGCACACATAATTCTAAAATATTGGTGATCACTTCAATTAATAATAAGATTAAAAGGACCCTAAACCGGTTGTCCAAATTATCTTATTAGGCGTGATTTTCAATTACATATTCCCTTTAAACATGCAATATGGTGATCAACAAAAATAATAGAATAACATTAATATTAGAACCAATTTAATCACAATTCCAACAACATAAAATCGTTAGAAAAATAATAAAAACAAAAGGAGCATGATCCTTACTTTGATTCTGTTTTTTTGCAACTACAAAATAATAAACGAGTTAGTAACTTCAAGGAAATAAATAAACAATAATTAAATTAAATTAAATAAAGTATAGTTGATTTTGGGGCCAAACCCTCAAACAGTTCTACCTTTCACGCCTTGGCTTAAGGACAGAACCTCGAGTAAAATATGGACTCCTTTGAGTGCTTGAAGAAGGAATTTTGAAGTGAAAAGAGTAGGCTAGTGTTTAGACTAAAGCATAGAAGAGAGAAAATAAAATAAGAGAATTACTACTCGGTGCCCCGTTCATCAGAAATGAGGGGGGTATTTATAGGCAAAATGTGCTGAGGGAGCACACGGAACCCTAAAATGATAAAAACCCTAAAAAAGTATCCCGTGACACGGTCATTCTGTACCGTGACACGGGAAGCTCCACCGTCAGACGGTACACTTTCCCGTGACACGATACATAATTGATGTGACGCGGGAAATTTTCAGAAAACGGGATAAAAAACGCGTTAAGGGTTTACGCGAAAAAGACACGAACTGTCCCGTGTCACGGCTGACCTCCCGTGTCACGGGAAATCCCACAGTCAGACGGAAAGGATTTCCTGCCCGTTTTTCCGTCTAAATATATTTTTAACCCTAATTTCCTTCGGCATTTTAAGTGCCAATTGATAATTTTGGGCCTTTTCTGACTTTTTATTATTCGGGCTAAAATAAGAAAATAATTAAATAAAAATAAATAAAAGGTTTGGGCCAAAAATAAATAATAAAATAATAAAATATAAAAGGTTTGGGCTTAAAATTAATTAATAAGTTTGGGCTGAAATTAAAACTATGCTTTTACCAAACATCAAGACTAATCAATGGACTGTTCAAAAATATGAATTTAACAAAATATGTTTTTTTAAGCACTCTCGGGATTAAATACTAAACCCGACCAATAGTGGCGGTGAAAGGTTGTTCATCATCGGGTTTGGTTTTGGGGAGACATTTTTAGGTGTCTACAGAAGCCCCCACTTTGACTGAGTTTGTAGAAACGTCAGTTTCAAAACCGATAGTCAAAGTAGCCGATAGGGACGGAGAATGATTTAAGACGTTATGCGATCCTAAATCACTCTGTATACGCCGATACCTGCAGAAAAATGTTAGTTCTACAGATAAAAGAGTAAAGGGATAGAATACGTATTTGGCACCAGTGTATTGGTGACAAACGAATTTGGCAGCTTCCTAAGCTTGAAGGAATCCACTTAGTGAAATTTGTTGAAACGCTTTCCATGCTTGAGGAAAGCCGACTGAAGAGTTTGGTACCTTTTCTAAGCCTGAAGAAAGCTACCGGATAATACTTTCCATGCCTGAGGAAAGTCGACGAACGAATTTGGTGTCATTCTATGCTTGAAGAAATCCACCGATAATGCCTTCCATGCTTGAGGAAAGCCGGCAAAGGAATTTGGCGGTTTTTTTACTTGAAGAAAAATCCACCAATTACGCTTTCCAAGCCTGAGGAAAGCCGACTTGGCGGTTTTCTATACTTGAAGAAAAATCCACCGATAACGCTTTCCAAGCCTGTGGAAAGCCGACTTGGCGGTTTTCTATACTTGAAGAAAAATCCACCGATAACACTTTCCAAACCTGAGGAAAGCCAACTTGGCGGTTTTCTATACTTGAAGAAAAAATCCACCGATAATGCTTTCCAAGCCTGAGGAAAGCCGACGATTGCTGAAATTCGTAAGTGTATGATGGTTCGATTATCCCCGAACGTGGGCCGCAGATGATTCATAATTTTAAGCCGATTATCCGACCATATTAAGTGCTTAAAATGCCGAAAATAGACTTCGATGCTTGCTAGGGCTAAAATGGTAAATTTAGTCCCCTTTAAGTATCAATTAGAATTTTTCGCGTAATTCCAGCGAAAAATAACCGCCCAATAACTTCGAAAAATCATTCAAACCGGTCAAAAACGCCAGGAATATTCGCTGACAATGTGTAGAGTTGCCGTGCCACGTCACATATTTGCCGCGACACGGGAACTTCTCCCGTCAGACGGGATGAAATCCCGTGTCACGAGAATATTCTATATATTTTTTTTTGCTGTTTGAATCGGTCAACGAGTGAATCAGCGCGCCACATCATCAGTGTACCGTTACACAATAACGGTAACCGTGGCACGGTGAACGGGGTGTGCAACGGTTACTTTTTTTTTTGGCTTTAAATTCACGCTTTTGCTTCACCATTTCGCCATTTCCTTGCTCATCTCCTCTCTCTATCTTCTCCATTTTTACCTTCTTGCTCACACAAATCGCCCGCCACGGTTAAGACAATCCGGCGACCGTCCGGCCTCACCGTGACACGGGAACGACAACCGTGACACGACGGTTCTGTTCTTCTTTCTCTTTATCTTTTTTTTTATTTTAGCGACTTGCTGCTGTTGTTATTCGCTGCTGCCTTTTACCGTTGCTGTTGTTGTTGCTGTTTACTACCGGAGCTGCCGTCGGAGTCACCGGAGCTCCGTCGCCTTTCGAGCTCACCGTGACACGGGACAGCCTCGCCGTGTCACAGATTCTGCTGACCGTGTCGCGGCGGTCTGCTGGTGGCCGGAGCTTTTTCGAGCTTTTGTTGCTCAATTTTCTGCCAATTTTACTCCAAACTTTTTCCATACTCCTCATATTCGAACCTCTACAAGGATCTATGTAAGTTATTCTTAATTTGTGCCTCAAATTTGCTTCAAAAGTAATTTCATGAAAAACCCTTAAAAATCAATTTGGGGATTTTTGATTTTGAGGTTTTATGTTGAAATTCTTGCCATGATTTTACTTGTATATGTGTGTATGTGTATTTGTGAGAAATTTGAGACAAAAATTACATGATTTGATGGAGAATTGAGCAAATCACCATTTTTGGGTACTACTTTGTGAAATGATGTTCATGTTACTTCTTTGTACTTGAAATGGTGAAAAAATGGTGGTGAACCTTGTGAAATGATGTATTGATTCATATTTTGCATATGTACTATATTGTAATGGAGAACATAGTATCATGCGGCTAGGAGAATTGTAGTATAGTTTGTCATGGAGAAACTAAATACCATAATTTTGCCAATTTTTAGCCTGGAGGTAAAAATTTAACATATAATTCAATAAATAACTAAATAACTTAGGAAATGATGCTAAGTATTTAGATTCTTATTTTTATAAATATGCAACTTGAATTAAATGTCTTAGGAAATGATGCTAAACATTTAGATTTTTATAATAGCATGCCTAGACGACGAGATTGCGATCTTTCTACCCACGGCCGGCATCGGGCTTTTCGGGAGGACACTCCCACCGTTCCTGAGGGCATGGAAGACGATGTCTTAGAGTCCGAGCCTTGGACTTCTACGAGTAGGGGTAGGTGGGTTCCACCTCCGTGGACTCCAGACTAGTTGGTTTTCTGCCGTGAAAACCATGTCTCTCATCGCCCACTCTCCGGCATAGTCGATGGCACGCTTCGCCACCATGGTTCTGGAGCCGGCGATTTGATCCCTCGACTTCACCAGATCATTACGAGGGATCCTGCTACGAACGCCCTATGGGAATCGGCTGGTTTAGTAGATTTCTATACGGCGGTTGTAGGGTTTCACAGCCCCCGGGGTTGCAGTGCGACGGTCGTTCGCGCATTGTTGGAGTATTTCTGGGATACTACCAACACTTTTCATTTTGCTTGGGGGGAGATGACGGTGACCCCCCTAGACTTTAGTATGATCAGCTGGTTGCGCTTCACCGACCGGGTTGTAGCTCAGATGTCTGATCTGTCTTGGGGATCGGCTGAGACAGCTGATTTGTTGGGTCCGATCGTTCAGCACATCAGGTCCCGACCGGTGTCGCGAGGTGGTCCTAGGAGTAGACGATCGGAGCTGGCTTTAGTTTTAGCTCGTGGCTTCGACATGGAGGATACAACGGCTGAGCAGCGAGTGCGGATCTTCATCCTGATCCTGATCTTTATGACCCTTTCTCCCGATAGGAGTTCACGTGTACTCCTTTGCTACCTCCCCGCTCTGGTCAGGATCCATGAGATAGGATCCTATAGCTGGGCCAGCCTTGGATACGCCGATCTCCTCTTATCGCTATGTCATGGCTGTCGGCAGCTGAATGACGAGTCTCCCATCACCGTCTATGGTGTGTGGAGAGACGTAGAAGTGATGATCTTTTCCCTTTTTATTTCACTTTAACTTGTTCGACTCATGTGCTAAAGATTACTTTTCATCACATCTATGGTTCTACGAGTACTTCCCAGGCTTGGCTCCTCGCCGGCATCGTGGAGCGGTCCATGATTTCCCTGTCGGGGTCAGTTGGCGTGATCGAGGAGAGTCGCGGGTTGAGTGTGTCCCTGCACTGTGTGGGCTGCTACGCCGAGCACCTCTTCTGTCGGCGTAAGACTCAGTTTTGTTGGTGTTATTTTCCCTCTGACGTTGTTTCTGTTGTTTCACGCCAACTTTTTATGGTTTTCAGGTTGCCATTGATGTCCAATATCGTCCTTGGGCCGGGATGACTGATCTACCTGAGGCCTTGCGTCTTTTTGCTCACCGCACCATTTTGGTTGGTACTGGACGCTTTGTCTGGTATTTGGGGGAGCGAGTCGTTCGTCAGCATAGCGGCGATCGTTTTGTGGTGCCCTCATCTACACCAGAGTCGATGCTGGACTCACGCTTGATCAGAGAGTTGATCAACAGGGGAGAGCGCTATACTTTTCCATGGCAGGAGCTTGTACACATGGAGAGTGACTATGCGCGGGATTTGCTTCCCTCTCTAGCTCTTCCATCCCGTCTTCCTGAGGTATGATTTCTTTTGAGGATCTTCTTTATTAGTCTCTGTTTTAAATAGTCGAATAACTTGATTATTCGATCATATTTTCAGATGACTATTCGCCCTGTGGGGAGGATCGAGATTTTTCCTCAGTCTGTCCGCTATCCAGGGCCGATTGGTATCACAGAGGACCATATTGCTGACGCGCCAGAGGGTTACAGACAGGCGCATGAGTCTCTGCCCGAGGTCTTTGAGCCGGTGAGTTTTCTTTGATGCATTATTCATCCTTTTAACACTGTTTATTACTGACTTTTCTTTGTTTTATCCTCATCCTAACCGCCCGGAGATGATGGGACTCATGAAGCTGGTTGACGCCCTGAAGTATTGCATCATCAAGCTTCGGCGTGGTGCGAGTTGTCGGAGCTCTAGCGACGTTCTTGAGGTATCATTCATTTTAACTTCTACCATTTATTTTATTTTGCATTGTTGACACCTTTTGACTTTGTATCTTTCAGGAGCGACGGAGGTCCCGCTCGCGCTCGAGGCCTAGAGGCTCGGACGAGGAGGAGCTTAGTCGTGGTAGACGATCTCATGAGATTCACCGGCGTTCTCATTCTCAGCGAGAGCCTCAGACTACTCAGCCATTTCAGGAGGCTCAGTCGTAGCAGCCTCAGTCATCCCAGCGCTTTTCGGGCCAGAGTCAGGGGTAGCGTCAGTCGTTTTCACAGCCTCCACAGCCTGAGCTTGGGTCTGTTTTGACTCCCTTGGATCCTGGTTCATTTTCAGCTCCATTGTTCGGGATTCCTCCACCGGTGTCGGGTTTGTTCTCAGTTCCGATGTATGGGACGATGCCTTCACCGACGATTCCTGTGTCTTTGAGCCAGTCTGCCCCGTTTTCCGGCTGGACGGGTCCTGCCTTGAGTTTGACTACCGCTGGGGTCACAGGGACTAGTAGGGATACTGATTCTGGCTCTAGAGACTTTTGACCGAGGGTTTTTATTTGTACATACTATGATGACACTTGACATGTTTATTTATTACGACTCTTTTGTACATTATTCATAGTTTATTATTGTGTGTTAGTGTGTGCTTGAAACTCCTTGTGTATGATTGTGTATTTATTAATGACACAACAAAAAAACATAAGTGGAGTAATGGAGGGTACCGACCTTCCCCCAAAAGAAAAGGAAATAAAAAGACAAGCAAAAATAAAAATACCTTCCCCAAAAGAAAAAGAAAAAAGAAGACAAGCAAAAATAAATAAAATGATAAAGAAATAAAATAAATAAATGAAATTACCTTCCCCAAAAGAAAAAGAAATAAAAAGACAAAAAATAAATAAAGTGATAAAGAAATAAAATCTTAAAGTGATGAATAAATAAAAAAATAAAATAATGATAATATTAATCATAAGAATATAGATAAAAAGAGGTGAGAATTTTATTAGAAATAAAACTCTCAGAAAAACTGAAAAATAAACGGTGAAGATAAAATACTATAAAAAATCCAGATAGATACGGGAAAAGATGAAAAATAAAAACGCATGAAGTGCCGTGACACGGCACTGTGCACCGTGTCACGGCAGAACTTGCCGTGTCACGGAAAAAGTTCCCGTGACACGGTGGAACTTCCCGTGTCACGGGACGCGTATTACTCAGCGGTGTGTTTTACGCGCGTGAAAAGATGAATTCTGAGAAGTTTCGAGCGCTTTTGCTATAAAATAAGACCAATTTATTCATGATATGCATAATTACGAAACACAAAATAATTTAGAATTTCATATTTCAATAATCATGTCTCAGAATTTTGATAATACATTGCGCGAATGGTCTTATTCTTTGACCAATGCTGAAAAAAGAGAGTTAGAATTATTTCATGTCAGGGGTTTTCTAGCCCTGCGACACGTAGCTATTGAACATGATTTTCTTAGGGCAGCATTAGATTATTGGAGTCCAGAAACACACTGTTTCAAATTTAATTATGATGAAATCTGTCCCTTGCCGGAGGAATTCGGCGCAATCTTTGGATTTCCTGCTAGAAATCTTATTGCCATGCCTACCCTACGTGAATATTATTACCAAGATTTCGAACGCCATCTGAATCTAAAAGATCCAGATTTAAATAGAATTGGTTTTGGTAATGAAGTAGACTTAGAAAAACTTGCTAATTTATATTTTAATCGCCCTATCTCTGAGTCTTATCATGTATATCGTAGAAGGGCATATATTTTTTGCATGTTTAGCAAGCTCTTATTTGAAAACGGTAGGGTAGGACATGCTTGTCTACAAAATTAGGAGGGTATTCTCCTCTTGTCACATAATTAAGGATGTCTGTATACCATGGCTCTTCAACTTCTTCCTGTGGTTCTTGTTCATCGTCCAGTGCGTGAACATAAGCCGGCTCATATCTTCTTTCTATGGTTAGTGGCATTCTGATTGTATCAGTTGGAATTCGCACCATTGATGCTAATTTAGCTAGTGCGTCGGCGAATTGGTTTTCTTCTCTAGGCAAATACGTATATTCCACTTCATCTAGTTGCTCCGTGAGAGTTTCTAGATGAGCTTGATACGTGGCGAGACTTTCGCTTCTCACTTTCCATCTCTTGGAGATTTGGTTAATGATTAGTGAAGAATCACCATAGATTCTAAGTTTCTTAATTCCCAAGGCGACAGCTGTTTCTAACCCCAAAATGCATGCTTCATATTCTGCGGCATTGCTGGTGACATCAAAGTCGAGCTTCATGGAAATTGGGATGTGTTCTTCATTCGGTGATACGAGCAAGACTCGTACACCACATCCTTTCTGGTTTGAAGCTCCATCGAAATAGAGCGTCCAGCTATCATCTTCGGTCATGAGTAAATCTTCGTCAGGGAAATCGTACTCATCTTCTTCTTTTTCAGCTTCTTCTAGCGGAAAGTCTGCTAAGAAGTCAGAAACCGCAGAACCTTTGATGGCTTTTTGTGGAACAAATCTCAAGTCAAACTGAGCAAGATTGACTATCCACCTTGATAATCTGCCATTGAGTGTTGCTTTTTCGAACAAGTATTTGAGAGGATCTATCTTGGACACGACATGCACTATATGAGTGAGCATGTAATGTCTTAGTTTCTGTGCGGCCCATACAAGTGCGAGACACAACTTCTCAAGTGGTGTGTATCGCGTCTCATATTCTTGAAGTTTCCTGCTCAAGTAATAGATTGTATTCTCCTTGCTTTCGATCTCTTGTGCAAACATTGCCCCTATTGTTTCTCTTGTGACCGTAAGGTAGAATCGAAGAGGAAAGTCAGGTATTGCTGGCGCTAGCACAGGTGGGTTTGCCAAATACTCTTTGAGTTTGTCGAAAGCCTTTTGGCAATCGTCATCCCACGTGGCTGGGACATTTTTCTTGAGCTTCTTGAATATAGGTTCGCATATCGCTGTGAGCTTTGATATGAACCTACTTATATACTGCAACCTTCCAATGAAACCTCGAATTTCCTTCTCATTTTTGGGTGGTGGCATGGCCATGATTTCCTTTACTTTTGTAGGATATATTTCAATCCCTCGAGAACTGATCACATATCCAAGTAATTTGCCTGACGTGACTCCGAATGCACATTTTGCTGGATTTAATCTCATGTTGTATTTGCGGAGTCTTTCAAAGAACTTGTGAAGTGCAATAATATGGCCTGGGCGATCTTTAGACTTAACGATCATATCATCGACATAGACCTCCACCTCTTTATGCATCATGTCATGTAACAATGCTGTAG
This sequence comes from Chenopodium berlandieri, assembly GCA_034703905.1. Classification (NCBI taxonomy): domain Eukaryota; kingdom Viridiplantae; phylum Streptophyta; class Magnoliopsida; order Caryophyllales; family Amaranthaceae; genus Chenopodium; species Chenopodium berlandieri. The sequence continues at coordinate 31,315,179 of CM068278.1, forward strand.
CTGCTCTTTGGTAGGTGGCACCCGCGTTTTTCAACCCGAATGGCATTACCGTACAGCAATATGTACCCCATTGCGTGATGAATGTGGTTTTCTCCATGTCTTCTTCGGCCATCAATACTTGATTATATCCGGCGTAACCGTCCATGAATGACAGGAGTGCATGGTTTGCTGTATTATCGACCAGAATGTCAATGTGAGGTAGAGGGAACCCATCTTTTGGGCTTGCTTTATTGAGATCCCTGTAATCAACACACATTCTGACCCTTCCATCCTTCTTTGGCACTGGAACCACATTTGCTATCCATTCCAGATATTTGGATACTCTGATGAAACCTGCGGCCAACTGCTTCCTGATTTCTTCCTTGATTTTGAGAGCCACATCCGGTTTCATACGGTGCAGCTTTTGTTTGACAGGCTTCATACTTGGAATGAGTGGTATCGTATGCTGAGCTATATCCCTGTCAATTCCTGGCATATCTTGGTATGACCAAGCAAATACATCAACAAATTCACTAAGCAAGTTAATTAGCTCTTTGCGTTCATCTTGACTTAGTGTTAATCCAATTTTTACTTCTTTAACAGTCGTATCATTGGAAATGTTAACTGTTTCTGTATCTTCAATAACTGTTGTTTTATTTTCGTGTTCTTCCATTGCTTTTATTATTTCTTTGTCATTTTTATCATTAGCAAAGCAATATTGATCAGGGCTAGGGGAATGACACGCATCGTAAGAAAGAGGGTCGGCCTCAGACTCTAAGGACTCGTCTACAGACTTAGACTCAGACTCAGACTCGGACCCAGACGACTCAGACTCATCAAACATAGGACCCTCGACAGCGGTTATTTCCAACTTCTCTCCACTCAGCGTAGTGATCCTCAATGTCTTGCGCCATCCCTTTGAAATTTTGTCAGCTTGTACGATTAACTCGGAGGGGTCAAAATCCTTGTTTGCTATGACAGCTTGAACGAGCTCGGAGTTATCATTGCGGACCGGCTTGGACTCATTTTTCTCCATTCCAAAAAGAAGGTTGATTCCTAGATCATCAGAGTTCATGCTAGCTGGCTTCTCGGTTGTGAAGAGCTCTTCGTCTTCATCAACGAATCACAATCGAGGAACACCTCGAATCCTGGTTCACGGATCCCATCATGGACGAATGGCTCAGGGAATTCATAGCATGGGAAGTCTTCCCCTTCTTTGATGTACTGGCCATTGAGGGTGAACGGATATGGATCCATGGCCTTTTCTGTCTTCGTGATTCGAGCATTATTGCGAGCCTTCGTCTTCAATGAAGCTTGTTTTAGATCTTCTTTTGTTGGCTTGAATCCCAAGCCAAAAGTATCCTTCTTGAGTGCACCAGGATGGCCCCAAGATTCAGCCATTTTCTTCTTGAGTCCAAGGGTCATTCAAGGGAAATGACCTTGCTTCTTCAGAATGGCATTGATACTGGTGTTTGAATAGGGGTCGAAGTCGAGATGGCACTTTTCCTCTTCTTCAATCACGAGAACATCATCTAGTGAAAACCCCCAAAGATCTTCATCTTCTTCGTCATGTTCAACATGGACGATAGGAGTATCAATAACTTGAATGCGCATAGGAGAAGCATCGATAGTAATCGGAACCCCTCCAACTATGGCTTTCACTTTCTGGTGCAGCGATGATGGAATCGCCTTTAGCTCATGAAGCCAAGGGCGTCCTAACAACAGATTGAAAGAGGCCTTAATGTCCACCACCTGAAATTTGCTGCGACGTTCAATGGCCCCAGTAGTTATATTCAGTATGATAGTACCCATGGCTTGACGGCGAGTATTATCATAAGCGCGAATCCCTTGAGTGGAGGGAGTCAATTCTTCATTCTTTATGCCCAACTTCATTGCAGTACGGAGTGGGCACACATTGATTGCAGAGCCATTATCAACCAGGCTCATAGGAACATTCATCTGCCTACACACCACAGTGAGGTGTAAGGCCTTATTATGTTCATCCCCTTCCGGGGGCAGATCCTTATCAGAAAACGAAATCAGATTGCTAGTACTTGGCAACTCATTAGTGATAAAGTTGACCAGTCCTTGAGGAGTCATGTCATCATCAACTCCTATCTTCACCAGAGCATTCATCACAGCCTTTCGCTGCTCGTGGGAAGTGGCCAAAATCTTTCATAAATTCATCTCCACCTTGGTCTTTTGCAGTTGTTTGACCACATCGCTGTTCACAGGATCGATGGGATCAACTATCGGATGTGATTGTGGTAGAGGTGGAGGTGGATTAGGTTGTTGCAACCGTCCACTTTTGGTGAGAACCTTGACCTCAAAGTCCCCCCAAACGTCTTCACTGGCTTCATCGTCGCTATCCAAAATTCCATTCACTTCTTCAGTACTTGAGATAAATACAACTTCCGGCAGAGGTTCATTCACAGGTTGAATGAGTATCGACGGATCAAAGGAGACTTCATCCCCCATGATAGCCAAAGCATCAGAAAGAGGACCTGTTTGAATGTTAGGCTTCTTGCCCCCTGGAGGGACAGGAAGTTGATTAGCATCGATCAGATCTTGGATTGCATCCTTCAGCCTCCAACACTTCTCAGTATTATGACCCTTGCCTTGATGAAACTTTCAATAAGCATTGGGGTCATAGCTAGCGGTCCTATTCTCTGGTCGAGGTTCTAGAAATGGTCCGACTGTCATAATCAGTCATTGACCATGCAAACGGTCATAAGCAGCATCATAAGTCATTCCCAAAGGCGTGTAAACCCTCCTTTGCCTTTGGAATCTTTGAGGAGGAGCATTAAGGGCCAGCAAATCATTGATATTGATATTGTTGGTAGCATTATCGGGCTTAGAAGACGAAGAAGAAGGAGTGTCGTTCTTCTTGTTTTTCCAAGTGTTGTTGTTATTGTTGCTACCAACAGAATTCTTCAGTTCATCTTCGATATTGATTCCAATATCATATACAGCGTCAAAGGTACTCAGAGGTAGGAACTTCAAGTGTTGCTTGTACTTATGAGTCAAATTGTCAATGAACAAGCGAACCATTTCTTTCATCTTGGGGGGATCCACCAGGAGCGCAGCTGTTTCCCTCCACCTGCTTAAGTAAGTGGTGAAGCCTTCATTCTCTTTCTGTTTGAGAATGGAGAGTTCACGTTCAGAAGTCTTGGCCTAGATGTTACACTTGTAACGATTCATGAAGCTTTCAGCAACATCCTCCCAAGTCGTGACATGTTTGGATTCCAAAGAATAGAACCACTGTTGACAGGCATGCTCTAAGGAAAGAGGGAACACCATAGGGAAGAGTGTCACATCTACTCCCTTAAGAGCCATAGTTGCAGAAAAAGCCTTCAAATGGAAAAGCGGATTATCAGTAGGCTTAAATTTGGGAATGTCAGCAGTGGAAAACTTCTCAGGAAGCTTGTATCTTATGGATGAAGAGGCGACAGGCTGTTCCACATAAGTGAACTCTTCAGAAATCTTGCTCATCTGTTCCTTAATCTTGTCCATTGCAGCAGTAGTGACATTGTTCTGATTGTCTTGTTCTACAGTGCTGACTCTAGTGGTGAGTGTCTGCATCATGTCAGACAATCTTTCAATAGTCCTGTTGAGGTTCTCAATGTCTTCCTTAGTGGCCATTGGTTGAAAGTAGACTGGAGAATGATCTTGTGGAGATGATTGAGGTGGTTTCCTTGTACGCCTCTTTGGTATAAGAGGTTGTTGAGGTATGGACTCGAACCGTAACAATCTACCCCTGCTTCTTGACCAAGTGCTATGACACCGAAACAAACACACCTTTAATGACCAAACTTAACCTTAACCCATCCGGATTAAAAAAAAAAAATTTATTAAAAAAAAAATCTATAGTTTTGAAATTCTATTTTTTTAAAAAAAAACATATGGGAGGATACCATCCGACTTACTCCGAAAAAAAAACGACACAAAAAAAAAACAAGTCTTCCCTAAAATACGGTCAAAAGGTGGTGCACGACTTAAAAAAAAAGTGTGTGAACATAATGAGTAAGTGATTAAGTGAGGTTACGGACGCGTGTTTTGACCGTACAACTAGACACGACACAAAACTGGACACAGCATTCGCACAAAAATCGAAAAAAGACTGACAGGACACTTTTCTAGGCACCGTGTCACGGTACAGAATGTCGTGACACAGTGCAGTCTGCCGTCAGACGGTAGACAGCCCCGTGTCACGACACTGTTCAACGTGTTGCGACAGAACATGCCGTAACACGGTGCGCAATTCCAGGTCAGTTTTGTGATTTTTCCAGATTTTAACCGATTTTAGATCCGTACTAATTACTATGTGAGAATAAAATCCCTCGGTCATGGGTTAAACAAAAGAGCAAACACATGAAGGTTAGCACCAAACAACCACATAGCATTTAGGCACGATGATGTAAAAAAGTTCGCAACCTAGAGTCAAGATCTATGTTCAACTATTAGTCAAGCTTTGGGTGTCAAAAGGGTACCATGGTTAAGAGTTTGGACGCGTTAGCAAGGCAGCCTCCCTTGAGGGTGTATGCCAACGGGCGGCTCCGCGAGTTCGTGTTGAAATCGAACTCGACTCCATGGTTTGGGTGGATTTAATAACTCGGATAAACCCTTATTGCCATGAGCGTTTTTGGGTCGATAGAGCTTAAATCCCCCGGGGCTAAGACGCATGTAGAACACATACGTTTTTTCAGAAAAATCGAAGGAAGTTGACTGTGAGGAAAGAAAATAAGCCACCGGACTGATTTTAGGACTGCCGTGACATGGCAAAAATTCCCGTGTCACGGTACTGTGCACCGTCAGACGGTGCACTGTACCGTGACACGGCAGATTCTGCCGTGGCACGGCAGTCAGAAGATCTGATTGGTGCCCTGTTTTCCTTCGCGTGCTACCAAGTTATCCAATTTTTCTTACGGGACAGACCTGAATGCGACGTTAAAACGTCTATGTAGATGCAAAAATGCCAAATTAATCACAGGAATATTTTTTCAAGAATCTTTCAAGTCTCATCCACTCATCTTAATTAAATACCGATCACTCAAATCGATAAATAATTAAGAATCCTCCCCAGTGGAGTCGCCAAATTGAAGGCGTCGTTCGAAGTGCGCCTACGTTAAAAGCATGTTGTGAATATGCTTGGCACTCATAGGAAGTGGGAATTGACATTACGATTAGGGACAACGATTACGGATAAATAAAGTAGGGAGCCGCCAACAAGTTTTTAAGGAACTTGTAAACCGTTCACAGATCATAAAAGGCAACCACGAATAAGGGACAATGAAGGCAACAACGATTGACCCGTGAAGGTTACACCCCATTCATAATCCATGAGATTACTAACTCCATATGGTTCGGAACCACGAAAGGAGGATCGGGGATGATGGTACGAAGTGAGTCATGGAGTCACATTCGCCCGTATTGGCCTCTACTCGATTCTTATAGTGAAAAGTGATTCCTACGATCTCAAAGGCATACAAACAATAATTCAATTCGCTCCAAACTATTATTTAACTAAATTGGTTTAATATTAATGCACACATAATTCTAAAGTATTGGTGATCACTTCAATTAATAATAAGATTAAAAGGACCCTAAACCGGTTGTCCAACTTATCTTATTAGGCGTAATTTTCAATTACATATTCCCTTTAAACATGCAATATGGTGATCAATAAAAATAATAGAATAACATTAATATTAGAACCAATTTAATCACAATTCCAACAACATAAAATTGTTAGAAAAATAATAAAAACAAAAGGAGCATGATCCTTACTTTGATTCTGTTTGTTTGCAACTACAAAATAATAAACGAGTTAGTAACTTCAAGGAAATAAATAAACAATAATTAAATTAAATTAAATAAAGTATAGTTGATTTTGGGGCCAAACCCTCAAACAGTTCTACCTTTCACGCCTTGGCTTAAGGACAGAACCTCGAGTAAAATATGGACTCCTTTGAGTGCTTGAAGAAGGAATTTTAAAGTGAAAAGGGTAGGCTAGTGTTTAGACTAAAGCATAGAAGAGAGAAAATAAAATAAGAGAATTACTACTCGGTGCCCCGTTCATCAGAAATGAGGGGGGTATTTATAGGGAAAATGTGCTGAGGGAGCACACGGAACCCTAAAATGATAAAAGCCTTAAAAAATTATCCCGTGACACGGTCAACCTGTACCGTGACATGAGAAGCTCCACCGTCAGACGGTACACTTTCCCGTGACACGGTACATAATTGATGTGACGCGGGAAATCCCACCGTCAGACGGAAAGGATTCCCGTGACACGGTAGGTACCTGCCGTGGCGCGGGAAATTCCTGCCCGTTTTTCTGTCTAAATACATTTTTGACCCTAATTTCCTTCGGCATTTTAAGTGCCAATTGATAATTTTGGGCCTTTTCTGACTTTTTATTATTTGGGCTAAAATAAGAAAATAATTAAATAAAAATAAATAAAAGGTTTGGGCCAAAAATAAATAATAAAATAATAAAATATAAAAGGTTTGGGCTTAAAATTAATTAATAAGTTTGGGCTGAAATTAAAACTATGCTTTTACCAAACATCAAGACTAATCAATGGACTGTTCAAAAATATGAATTTAACAAAATATGTTTTTTTAAGCACTCTCGGGATTAAATACTAAACCCGACCAATAGTGGCGGTGAAAGGTTGTTCATCATCGGGTTTGGTTTTGGGGAGACATTTTTAGGTGTCTACAGAAGCCCCCACTTTGACTGAGTTTGTAGAAACGTCAGTTTCAAAACCGATAGTCAAAGTAGCCGATAGGGACGGAGAATGATTTAAGACGTTATGCGATCCTAAATCACTCTGTATACGCCGATACCTGCAGAAAAATGTTAGTTCTATAGATAAAAGAGTAAAGGGATAGAATACGTATTTGGCACCAATGTATTGGTGACAAACGAATTTGGCAGCTTCCTAAGCTTGAAGGAATCCACTTAGTGAAATTTGTTGAAACGCTTTCCATGCTTGAGGAAAGCCGACTGAAGAGTTTGGTACCTTTTCTAAGCCTGAAGAAAGTTACCGGATAATACTTTCCATGCCTGAGGAAAGTCGACGAACGAATTTGGTGTCATTCTATGCTTGAAGAAATCCACCGATAATACCTTCCATGCTTGAGGAAAGCCGACAAAGGAATTTGGCGATTTTTTTTACTTGAAGAAAAATCCACCGATTACGCTTTCCAAGCCTGAGGAAAGCCGACTTGGCGGTTTTCTATACTTGAAGAAAAATCCACCGATAACGCTTTCCAAGCCTGTGGAAAGCCGACTTGGCGGTTTTCTATACTTGAAGAAAAATCCACCAATAAAACTTTCCAAACCTGAGAAAAGCCAACTTGGCGGTTTTCTATACTTGAAGAAAAAATCCACCGATAATGCTTTCAAAGCCTGAGGAAAGCCGACGATTGCTGAAATTCGTAAGTGTATGATGGTTCGATTATCCCCGAACGTGGGCCGCAGATGATTCATAATTTTAAGCCGATTATCCGACCATATTAAGTGCTTAAAAAGCCGAAAATAGACTTCGATGCTTGCTAGGGGTAAAATGGTAAATTTAGTCCCCTTTAAGTATCAGTTAGAATTTTCCGCGTAATTCCAGCGAAAAATAACCGCCCAATAACTTCGAAAAATCATTCAAACCGGTCAAAAACGCCAGGAATATTCGCTGACAATGTGTAGAGTTGCCGTGCCACGTCACATATTTGCCGCGACACGGGAACTTCTCCCGTCAGACGGGATGAAATCCCGTGTCACGAGAATATTCTATATATTTTTTTTTGCTGTTTGAATCGGTCAACGAGTGAATCAGCGCGCCACATCATCAGTGTACCGTTACACAATAACGGTAACCGTGGCACGGTGAACGGGGTGTGCAACGGTTACTTTTTTTTTTGGCTTTAAATTCACGCTTTTGCTTCACCATTTCGCCATTTCCTTGCTCATCTCCTCTCTCTATATTCTCCATTTTTACCTTCTTGCTCACACAAATCGCCCGCCACGGTTAAGACAATCCAGCGACCGTCCGGCCTCACCGTGACACGGGAACGACAACCGTGACACGACGGTTCTGTTCTTCTTTCTCTTTATCTTTTTTTTTTAATTTAGCGACTTGCTGCTGTTGTTATTCGCTGCTGCCTTTTACCGTTGCTGTTGTTGTTGCTGTTTACTACCGGAGCTGCCGTCGGAGTCACCGGAGCTCCGTCGCCTTTCGAGCTCACCGTGACACGGGACAGCCTCGCCGTGTCACAGATTCCGCTGATCGTGTCGCGGCGGTCTGCTGGTTACTCCAAACTTTTTCCATACTCCTCATATTCGAACCTCTACAAGGATCTATGTAAGTTCTTCTTAATTTGTGCCTCAAATTTGCTTCAAAAGTAATTTCATGAAAAACCCTTAAAAATCAATTTGGGGATTTTTGATTTTGAGGTTTTATGTTGAAATTCTTGCCATGATTTTACTTGTATATGTATGTATGTGTGTTTGTGAGAAATTTGAGACAAAAATTACATGATTTGATAGAGAATTGAGCAAATCACCATTTTTGGGTACTACTTTGTGAAATGATGTTCATGTTACTTCTTTGTACTTGAAATGGTGAAAAAAAGGTGGTGAACCTTGTGAAATGATGTATTGATTCATATTTTGCATATGTACTATATTGTCATGGAGAACATAGTATCATGCGGCTAGGAGAATTGTAGTATAGTTTGTCATGGAGAAACTAAATACCATAATTTTGCCAATTTTTAGCCTGGAGGTAAAAATTTAACATATAATTCAATAAATAACTAAATAACTTAGGAAATGATGCTAAGTATTTAGATTCTTATTTTTATAAATATGCAACTTGAATTAAATGTCTTAGGAAATGATGCTAAACATTTAGATTTTTATAATAGCATGCCTAGACGACGAGATTGCGATCTTTCTACCCACGGCCGGCATCGGGCTTTTCGGGAGGACACTCCCACCGTTCCTGAGGGCATGGACGACGATGTCTTAGAGTCCGAGCCTTGGACTTCTACGAGTAGGGGTAGGTGGGTTCCACTTCCGTGGACTCCAGACTAGTTGGTTTTCTGCCGTGAAAACCATGTCTCTCATCGCCCACTCTCCGGCATAGTCGATGGCACGCTTCGCCACCATGGTTCTGGAGCCGGCGATTTGATCCCTCGACTTCACCAGATAATTACGAGGGATCCTGCTACGAACGCCCTATGGGAATCGGCTGGTTTAGTAGATTTCTATACGGCGGTTGTAGGGTTTCGCAGCCCCCGGGGTTGCAGTGCGACGGTCGTTCGCGCATTGTTGGAGTATTTTTGGGATACTACCAACACTTTTCATTTTGCTTGGGGGAAGATGACGGTGACCCCCCTAAACTTCAGTATGATCAGCGGGTTGCGCTTCACCGACCGGGTTGTAGCTCAGATGTCTGATCTGTCTTGGGGATCGGCTGAGACAGCTGATTTGTTGGGTCCGATCGTTCAGCACATCAGGTCCCGACCGGTGTCGCGAGGTGGTCCTAGGAGTGGACGATCGGAGCTGGCTTTAGTTTTAGCTCGTGGCTTCGACATGGAGGATACAACGGCTGAGCAGCGAGTGCGGATCTTCATCCTGATCCTGATCTCTATGACCCTTTCTCCCGATAGGAGTTCACGTGTACTCCTTTGCTACCTCCCCGCTCTGGTCAGGATCCATGAGATAGGATCCTATAGCTGGGCCAGCCTTGGATACGCCGATCTCCTCTTATCGCTATGTCATGGCTGTCGGCAGCTGAATGACGAGTCTCCCATCACCGTCTATGGTGTGTGGAGAGTCATAGAAGTGATGATCTTTTCCCTTTTTATTTCACTTTAACGTGTTCGACTCATGTGCTAAAGATTACTTTTCATCACATCTATGGTTCTACGAGTACTTCCCAGGCTTGGCTCCTCGCCGGCATCGTGGAGCGGTCCATGATTTCCCTGTCGGGGTCAGTTGGCGTGATCGAGGAGAGTCGCGGGTGGAGTCTGTCCCTACACTGCGTGGGCTGCTACGCCGAGGCACCTCTTTTGTCGGCGTAAGACTCAGTTTTGTTGGTGTTATTTTCCCTCTGACGTTGTTTCTGTTGTTTCACGCCAACTTTTTATGGTTTTCAGGTTGCCATTGATGTCCAGTATCGTTCTTGGGCCGGGTTGACTGATCTACCGGAGGCCTTGCGTCTTTTTGCGCACCGCACCATTTTGGTTGGTACCGGACGCTTTGTCTGGCATTTGGGGGAGCTTGGTCGTGGTAGACGATCTCATAAGATTCACCGGCGTTCTCATTCTCAGCGAGAGCCTCAAACTACTCAGCCATTTCAGGAGGCTCAGTCATCCCAGCGCTTTTCGGGCTAGAGTCAGGGGCAGCGTCAGTCGTTTTCACAGCCTCCACAGCCTGAGCTTGGGTCTGTTTTGACTCCCTTGGATCCTGGTTCATTTTTAGCTCCATTGTTCGGGATTCCTCCACCGGTGTCGGGTTTGTTCTCAGTTCCGATGTATGGGACGATGCCTTCACCGACGATTCCTGTGTCTTTAAGCCAGTCTGCCCCGTTTTCCGGCTGGACGGGTCCTGCCTTGAGTTTGACTACCGCTGGGGTCACAGGGACTAGTAGGGATACTACTCCCCGTACTCGGATGATGGAGGGACTCTTCGGCTCACCGTTCCCATATGCACAGGGTGGAGATGATACTGATTCTGGCTCTAGAGACTTTTGACCGAGCGTTTTTATTTTTACATACTATGATTACACTTGACATGTTTATTTATTACGACTCTTTTGTACATTATTCATAGTTTATTATTGTGTGTTAGTGTGTGCTTGAAACTCCTTGGGTATGATTGTGTATTTATTAATGACATGACAAAAAAAACATAAGTGGAGTAATGGAGGGTACCAACCTTCCCCAAAAGAAAAGGAAATAAAAAGACAAGCAAAAATAAAAATACCTTCCCCAAAAGAAAAAGAAAAAAGAAGACAAGCAAAAATAAATAAAATGATAAAGAAATAAAATAAATAAATGAAATTACCTTCCCCAAAAGAAAAAGAAATAAAAAGACAAAAAATAAATAAAGTGATAAAGAAATAAAATCTTAAAGTGATGAATAAATAAATAAATAAAATAAAGATAATAATAATCATAAGAATATAGATAAAAAAAGGTGAGAATTTTATTAGAAATAAAACTCTCAGAAAAACTGAAAAATAAACGGTGAGGATAAAATACTATAAAAAATCCAGATAGATACGGGAAAAGATGAAAAATAAAAACGCATGTAGTGCCATGACACGGCACTATGCACCGTGTCACGGCAGAACTTGCCGTGTCACGGCAAAAGTTCCCGTGACACGGTGGAACTTCCCGTGTCACGGGACGCGTATTACTCAGCGGTGTGTTTTACGCATGTGAAAAGATGAATTCTGAGCAGTTTCGAGCGCTTTTGCTATAAAATAAGACCAATTTATTCATGATATGCATAATTACGAAACACAAAATAATTTAGAATTTCATATTTCAATAATCATGTCTCAGAATTTTGATAATACATTGCGCGAATGGTCTTATTCTTTGACCAATGCTGAAAAAAGAGAGTTAGAATTATTTCATGTCAGGGGTTTTCTAGCCCTGCGACACGTAGCTATTGAACATGATTTTCTTAGGGCAGCATTAGATTATTGGATTCCAGAAACACACTGTTTCAAATTTAATTATGATGAAATCTGTCCCTTGCCGGAGGAATTCGGCGCAATCTTTGGATTTCCTGCTAGAAATCTTATTGCCATGCCTACCCTACGTGAATATTATTACCAAGATTTCGAACGCCATCTGAATCTAAAAGATCCAGATTTAAATAGAATTGTTTTTGGTAATGAAGTAGACTTAGAAAAACTTGCTAATTTATATTTTAATCGCCCTATCTCTGAGTCTTATCATGTATATCGTAGAAAGGCATATATTTTTTGCATGTTTAGCAAGCTCTTATTTGCAAACGGTAGTGTAGGACATGCTTGTCTACAGAATTAGGAGGGTATTCTCCTCTTGTCACATAATTAAGGATGTATGTATACCATGGCTCTTCAACTTCTTCCTGTGGTTCTTGTTCATCGTCCAGTGCGTGAACATAAGCCGGCTCATATCTTCTTTCTATGGTTAGTGGCATTCTGATTGTATCAGTTGGAATTCGCACCATTGATGCTAATTTAGCTAGTGCGTCGGCGAATTGGTTTTCTTCTCTAGGCAAATACGTATATACCACTTCATCTAGTTGCTCCGTGAGAGTTTCTAGATGAGCTTGATACGTGGCGAGACTTTCGCTTCTCACTTTCCATCTCTTTGAGATTTGGTTAATGATTAGTGAAGAATCACCATAGGTTCTAAGTTTCTTAATTCCCAAGGCGACAGCTGTTTCTAACCCCAAAATGCATGCTTCATATTCTGCGGCATTGCTGGTGACATCAAAGTCGAGCTTCATGGAAATTGGGATGTGTTCTTCATTCGGTGATACGAGCAAGACTCGTACACCACATCCTTTCTGGTTTGAAGCTCCATCGAAATAGAGCGTCCAGCTATCATCTTCGGTCATGAGTAAATCTTCGTCAGGGAAATCGTACTCATCTTCTTCTTTTTCAGCTTCTTCTACCGGAAAGTCTGCTAAGAAGTCAGAAACCGCAGAACCTTTGATGGCTTTTTGTGGAACAAATCTCAAGTCAAACTGAGCAAGATTGACTATCAACCTTGATAATCTGCCATTGAGTGTTGCTTTTTCGAACAAGTATTTGAGAGGATCTATCTTGGACACGACATGCACTATATGAGTGAGCATGTAATGTCTTAGTTTCTGTGCGGCCCATACAAGTGCGAGACACAACTTCTCAAGTGGTGTGTATCGCGTCTCATATTCTTGAAGTTTCCTGCTCAAGTAATAGATTGTATTCTCCTTGCTTTCGATCTCTTGTGCTAGCATTGCCCCCATTGTTTCTCTTGTGACCGTAAGGTAGAATCGAAGAGGAAAGTCAGGTATTGCTGGCGCTAGCACGGGTGGGTTTGCCAAATACTCTTTGAGTTTGTCGAAAGCCTTTTGGCAATCGTCATCCCACGTGGCTGGGACATTTTTCTTGAGCTTCTTGAATATAGGTTCGCATATCGCTGTGAGCTTTGATATGAACCTACTTATATACTGCAACCTTCCAATGAAACCTCGAATTTCCTTCTCATTTTTGGGTGGTGGCATGGCCATGATTTCCTTTACTTTTGTAGGATATATTTCAATCCCTCGAGAACTGATCACATATCCAAGTAATTTGCCTGACGTGACTCCGAATGCACATTTTGCTGGATTTAATCTCATGTTGTATTTGCGGAGTCTTTCAAAGAACTTGTGAAGTGCAATAATATGGCCTGGGCGATCTTTAGACTTAACGATCATATCATCGACATAGACCTCCACCTCTTTATGCATCATGTCATGTAACAATGCTGTAGCTGCTCTTTGGTAGGTGGCACCCGCGTTTTTCAACCCGAATGGCATTACCGTACAGCAATATGTACCCCATTGCGTGATGAATGTGGTTTTCTCCATGTCTTCTTCGGCCATCAATACTTGATTATATCCGGCGTAACCGTCCATGAATGACAGGAGTGCATGGTTTGCTGTATTATCGACCAGAATGTCAATGTGAGGTAGAGGGAACCCATCTTTTGGGCTTGCTTTATTGAGATCCCTGTAATCAACACACATTCTGACCCTTCCATCCTTCTTTGGCACTGGAACCACATTTGCTATCCATTCCAGATATTTGGATACTCTGATGAAACCTGCGGCCAACTGCTTCCTGATTTCTTCCTTGATTTTGAGAGCCACATCCGGTTTCATACGGCGCAGCTTTTGTTTGACAGGCTTCATACCTGGAATGAGTGGTATCGTATGCTGAGCTATATCCCTGCCAATTCCTGGCATATCTTGGTATGACCAAGCAAATACATCAACAAATTCACTAAGCAAGTTAATTAGCTCTTTGCGTTCATCTTGACTTAGTGTTAATCCAATTTTTACTTCTTTAACAGTCGTATCATTGGAAATGTTAACTGTTTCTGTATCTTCAATAACTGTTGTTTTATTTTCGTGTTCTTCCATTGCTTTTATTATTTCTTTGTCATTTTTATCATTAGCAAAGCAATATTGATCAGGGCTAGGGGAATGACACACATCGTAAGCAAAGGTACTCATTTTATTGAATTCATTGGCTAATACATCAAGAGAAGCAAGGTCGGCTGCGACCTCACCAGAATCATTAGGACTAGAAATAGAGGACTCAACAAGAGACTCAGGGTTGAACTCTATAGCAGAAAGAGGGTCGGCCTCAGACTCTAAGGACTCGTCTACAGACTTAGACTCAGACTCAGACTCGGACCCAGACGACTCAGACTCATCAAACATAGGACCCTCGACAGCGGTTATTTCCAACTTCTCTCCACTCAGCGTAGTGATCCTCAATGTCTTGCGCCATCCCTTTGAAATTTTGTCAGCTTGTACGATTAACTCGGAGGGGTCAAAATCCTTGTTTGCTATGACAGCTTGAACGAGCTCGGAGTTATCATTGCGGACCGGCTTGGACTCATTTTTCTCCATTCCAAAAAGAAGGTTGATTCCTAGATCATCAGAGTTCATGCTAGCTGGCTTCTCGGTTGTGAAGAGCTCTTCGTCTTCATCAACGAAGTCACAATCGAGGAACACCTCGAATCCTGGTTCACGGATCCCATCATGGACGAACGGCTCAGGGAATTCATAGCGTGGGAAGTCTTCCCCTTCTTTGATGAACTGGCCATTGAGGGTGAACGGATATGGATCCATGGCCTTTTCTGTCTTCGTGATTCGAGCATTATTGCGAGCCTTCGTCTTCAATGAAGCTTGTTTCAGATCTTCTTTTGTTGGCTTGAATCCCAAGCCAAAAGTATCCTTCTTGAGTGCACCAGGATGGCCCCATGATTCAGCCATTTTCTTCTTGAGTCCAAGGGTCATTCCAGGGAAATGACCTTGCTTCTTCAGAATGGCATTGATACTGGTGTTTGAATAGGGGTCGAAGTCGAGATGGCACTTTTCCTCTTCTTCAATCACGAGAACATCATCTAGTGAAAACCCCCAAAGATCTTCATCTTCTTCGTCATGTTCAACATGGACGATAGGATTATCAATAACTTGAATGCGCATAGGAGAAGCATCGATAGTAATCAGAACCCCTCCAACTATGGCTTTCACGTCCTAACAACAGATTGAAAGAGGCCTTAATGTCCACCACCTGAAATTTGGTGCGACGTTCAATGGCCCCAGTAGTTATATTCAGTATGATAGTACCCATGGCTTGACGGCGAGTATTATCATAAGCGCGATTCCCCTGAGTGGAGGGAGTCAATTCTTCATTCTTTATGCCCAACTTCTTTGCAGTACGGAGTGGGCACACATTGTTTGCAGAGCCATTATCAACCAGGCTCATAGGAACATTCATCTTCCTACACACCACAGTGAGGTGTAAGGCCTTATTATGTTGATCCCCTTCCGGGGGCAGATCCTTATCAGAAAACGAAATCAGATTGCTAGTACTTGGCAACTCAGTAGTGAGAAAGTTGACCAGTCCTTGAGGAGTCATGTTCTCATCAACTCCTATCTTCACCAGAGCATTCATCACAGCCTTTCGATGCTCGTGGGAAGTGGCCAAAAGCTTTCATACATTCATCTCCACCTTGGTCTTTTGCAGTTGTTTGACCACATCGCTGTTCACAGGATCGATGGGATCAACTATCGGATGTGATTGTGGTGGAAGTGGAGGTGGATTAGGTTGTTGCAACCGTCCACTTTTTGTGAGAACCTTGACCTCAAAGTCCCCCCAAACGTCTTCACTGGCTTTATCGTCGTTATCCAAAATTCCATTCACTTCTTCAATACTTGAGATAAATACAACTTCCGGCAGAGGTTCATTCACAGGTTGAATGAGTATCGACGGATCAAAGGAGACTTCATCCCCCATGATAGCCAAAGCATCAGAAAGAGGACATGTTTGAATGTTAGGATTCTTGCCCCCTGGAGGGACAGGAAGTTGATTAGCATCGATCAGATCTTGGATTGCATCCTTCAGCCTCCAACACTTCTCAGTATTATGACCCTTGCCTTGATGAAACTTTCAATAAGCATTGGGGTCATAGCTAGCGGTCCTATTCTCTGGTCGAGGTTCTGGAAATGGTCCGACTGTCATAATCAGTCCTTGACCATGCAAACGGTCATAAGCAGCATCATAAGTCATTCCCAAAGGCGTGTAAACCCTCCTTTGCCTTTGGAATCTTTGAGGAGGAGCATTAAGGGCCAGCAAATCATTGATATTGATATTGTTGGTAGCATTATCGGGCTTAGAAGACGAAGAAGAAGGAGTGTCGTTCTTCTTGTTTTTTCAAGTGTTGTTGTTATTGTTGCTACCAACAGACTTCTTCAGTTCATCTTCGATATTGATTCCAATATCATATACAGCGTCAAAGGTACTCAGAGGTAGGAACTTCAAGTGTTGCTTGTACTTATGAGTCAAATTGTCAATGAACAAGCGAACCATTTCTTTCATCTTGGGGGGATCCACCAGGAGCGCAGCTGTTTCCCTCCACCTGCTTAAGTAAGTGGTGAAGCCTTCATTCTCTTTCTGTTTGAGAATGGAGAGTTCACGTTCAAAAGTCTTGGCCTAGATGTTACACTTGTAACGATTCATGAAGCTTTCAGCAACATCCTCCCAAGTCGTGACATGTTTGGATTCCAAAGAATAGAACCACTGTTGACAGGCATGCTCTAAGGAAAGAGGGAACACCGTAGGGAAGAGTGTCACATCTACTCCCTTAAGAGCCATAGTTGCAGAAAAAGCCTTCAAATGGAAAAGCGGATTATCAGTAGGCTTAAAGGGAATGTCAACAGTGGAAAACTTCTCAGGAAGCTTGTATCTTATGGATGAAGAGGCGACAGGCTGTTCCACATAAGTGAACTCTTCAGAAATCTTGCTCATCTGTTCCTTAATCTTGTCCATTGCAGCAGTAGTGACATTGTTCTGATTGTCTTGTTCTACAGTGTTGACTCTAGTGGTGAGTGTCTGCATCATGTCAGACAATCTTTCAATAGTCCTGTTGAGGTTCTCAATGTCTTCCTTAGTGGCCATTGGTTGAAAGTAGACTGGAGATGGATCTTGTGGAGATGATTGAGGTGGTTTCCTTGTACGCCTCTTTGGTATAAGAGGTTGTTGAGGTATGGACTCGAACCGTAACAATCTACCCCTGCTTCTTGACCAAGTGCTATGACACCGAAACAAACACACCTTTAATGACCAAACTTAACCTTAACCCATCCGGATTAAAAAAAAAAAATTATTAAAAAAAAAATCTATAGTTTTGAAATTCTATTTTTTTAAAAAAAAACATATGGGAGGATACCATCCGACTTACTCCGAAAAAAAAACGACACAAAAAAAAAAAACAAGTCTTCCCTAAAATACGGTCAAAAGGTGGTGCACGACTTAAAAAAAAAAGTGTGTGAACATAATGAGTAAGTGATTAAGTGAGGTTATGGACGCGTGTTTTGACCGTACAACTAGACACGACACAAAACTGGACACAGCATTCGCACAAAAATCGAAAAAAGAATGACAGGACACTTTTCTGGGCATCGTGTCATGGTACAGAATGTCGTGACACGGTGCAGTCTGCCGTCAGACGGTAGACAGCCCCGTGTCACGGCACTGTCCAACGTGTTGCGGCAGAACATGCCGTAACACGGTGCGCAATTCCAGGTCAGTTTTGTAATTTTTCCAGATTTTAACCGATTTTAGATCCGTACTAATTACTATGTGAGAATAAAAACCCTCGGTCATGGGTTAAACAAAAGAGCAAACACATGAAGGTTAGCACCAAACAACCACATAGCATTTAGGCACGATGATGTAAAAAAGTTCGCAACCTAGAGTCAAGATCTATGTTCAACTATTAGTCAAGCTTTGGGTGTCAAAAGGGTACCATGGTTTAGAGTTTGGACGCGTTAGCAAGGCAGCCTCCCTTGAGGGTGTATGCCAACGGGCGGCTCCGCGAGTTCGTGATGAAATCGAACTCGACTCCATGGTTTGGGTGGATTTAATAACTCGGATAAACCCTTATTGCCATGAGCGTTTTTGGGTCGATAAGGCTTAAATCCCCCGGGGCTAAGACGCATGTAGAACACATACGTTTTTTAAGAAAAATCGAAAGAAGTTGACTGTGAGGAAAGAAAATAAGCCACCGGACTGATTTTAGGACTGTCGTGACATGGCAAAAGTTCCCGTGTCACGGTACTGTGCACCGTCAGACGGTGCACTGTACCGTGACACGGCAGATTCTGCCGTGGCACGGCAGTCAGAAGATCTGATTGGTGCCCTGTTTTCCTTCGCGTGCTACCAAGTTATCCAATTTTTCTTACGGGACAAACCTGAATGCGATGTTAAAACGTTTATGTAGATGCAAAAATGCCAAATTAATCACAGGAATATTTTTTCAAGAATCTTTCAAGACTCATCCACTCATCTTAATTAAATACCGATCACTCAAATCGATAAATAATTAAGAATCCTCCCTAGTGGAGTCGCTAAATTGTAGGCGTCGTTCGAAGTGCGCCTACGTTAAAAGCATGTTGTGAATATGCTTGGCACTCATAGGAAGTGGGAATTGACATTACGATTAGGGACAACGATTACAAACAAATAAAGTAGGGAGCCGCCAACAAGTTTTTAAGGAACTTGTAAACCGTTCACAGATCATAAAAGGCAACCACGAATAAGGGACAATGAAGGCAACAACGATTGACCCGTGAAGGTTACACCCCATTCATAATCCATCAGATTACTAACTCCATATGGTTCGGAACCACGAAAGGAGGATCGGGGATGATGGTACGAAGTGAGTCATGGAGTCACATTCGCCCGTATTGGCCTCTACTCGATTCTTATAGTGAAAAGTGATTCCTACGATCTCAAAGGCATACAAACAATAATTCAATTCGCTCCAAACTATTATTTAACTAAATTGGTTTAATATTAATGCACACATAATTCTAAAGTATTGGTGATCACTTCAATTAATAATAAGATTAAAAGGACCCTAAACCGGTTGTCCAAATTATCTTATTAGGCGTGATTTTCAATTACATATTCCCTTTAAACATGCAATATGGTGATCAATAAAAAAAATAGAATAACATTAATATTAGAACCAATTTAATCACAATTCCAACAACATAAAATCGTTAGAAAAATAATAAAAACAAAAGGAGCATGATCCTTACTTTGATTCTGTTTGTTTGCAACTACAAAATAATAAACGAGTTAGTAACTTCAAGGAAATAAATAAACAATAATTAAATTAAATTAAATAAAGTATAGTTGATTTTGGGGCCAAACCCTCAAACAGTTCTACCTTTCACGCCTTGGCTTAAGGACAGAACCTCGAGTAAAATATGGACTCCTTTGAGTGCTTGAAGAAGGAATTTTGAAGTGAAAAGGGTAGTCTAGTGTTTAGACTAAAGCATAGAAAAGAGAAAATAAAATAAGAGAATTACTCGGTGCCCCGTTCATCAGAAATGAGGGGGGTATTTATAGGGAAAATGTGCTGAGGGAGCACACGGAACCCTAAAATGATAAAAACCCTAAAAAAGTATCCCATGACACGGTCAACCTGTACCGTGACACGCGAAGCTCCACCGTCAGACGGTACACTTTCCCGTGACACGGTACATAATTGATGTAACGCGGGAAATTTTAAGAAAACGGAATAAAAAACGCGTTAAGGGTTTACGCGGAAAAGACACGAACTGTCCCGTGTCACGGCTGACCTCCCGTGTCACGGGAAATCCCACCGTCAGACGGAAAGGATTCCCGTGACACGGTAGGTACCTGCCGTGGCGCGGGAAATTCCTGCCCGTTTTTCCGTCTAAATACATTTTTGACCCTAATTTCCTTCGGCATTTTAAGTTCCAATTGATAATTTTGGGCCTTTTCTGACTTTTTATTATTCGGGCTAAAATAAGAAAATAAATAAATAAAAATAAATAAAAGGTTTGGGCCAAAAATAAATAATAAAATAATAAAATATAAAAGGTTTGGGCTTAAATTTAATTAATAAGTTTGGGCTGAAATTAAAACTATGCTTTTACCAAACATCAAGACTAATCCATGGACTGTTCAAAAATATGAATTTAACAAAATATGTTTTTTTAAGCACTCTCGGGATTAAATACTAAACCCAACCAATAGTGGCGGTGAAAGGTTGTTCATCATCGGGTTTGGTTTTGGGGAGACATTTTTAGGTGTCTACAGAAGCCCCCACTTTGACTGAGTTTGTAGAAACGTCAGTTTCAAAACCGATAGTCAAAGTAGCCGATAGGGACGGAGAATGATTTAAGACGTTATGCGATCCTAAATCACTCTGTATACGCTGATACCTGCAGAAAAATGTTAGTTCTATAGATAAAAGAGTAAAGGGATAGAATACGTATTTGGCACCAATGTATTGGTGACAAACGAATTTGGCGGCTTCCTAAGCTTGAAGGAATCCACTGAGTGAAATTTGTTGAAACGCTTTCCATGCTTGAGGAAAGCCGACTGAAGAGTTTGGTACCTTTTCTAAGCCTGAAGAAAGCAACCGGATAATACTTTCCATGCATGAGGAAAGTCGACGAACGAATTTGGTGTCATTCTATGCTTGAAGAAATCCACCGATAATACCTTCCATGCTTGAGGAAAGCCGACAAAGGAATTTGGCGGTTTTTTTTACTTGAAGAAAAATCCACCGATTACGCTTTCCAAGCCTGAGGAAAGCCGACTTGGCGGTTTTCTATACTTGAAGAAAAATCCACCGATAACGCTTTCCAAGCCTGTGGAAAGCCGACTTGGCGGTTTTCTATACTTGAAGAAAAATCCACCAATAACCCTTTCCAAACCTGAGGAAAGCCAACTTGGCGGTTTTCTATACTTGAAGAAAAAATCCACCGATAATGCTTTCCAAGCCTAAGGAAAGCCGACGATTGTTAAAATTCGTAAGTGTATGATGGTTCGATTATCCCCGAACGTGGGCCGCAGATGATTCATAATTTTAAGCCGATTATCCGACCATATTAAGTGCTTAAAATGCCGAAAATAGACTTCGATGCTTGCTAGGGGTAAAATGGTAAATTTAGTCCCCTTTAAGTATCAGTTAGAATTTTCCGCGTAATTCCAGCGAAAAATAACCGCCCAATAACTTCGAAAAATCATTCAAATCGGTCAAAAACGCCAGGAATATTCGCTAACAATGTGCAGAGTTGCCGTGCCACGTCACATATTTGCCGCGACACGGGAACTTCTCCCGTCAGACGGGATGAAATCCCGTGTCACGAGAATATTCTATATATTTTTTTTTGCTGTTTGAATCGGTCAACGAGTGAATCAGCGCGCCACATCATCAGTGTACCGTTACACAATAACGGTAACCGTGGCACGGTGAACGGGGTGTGCAACGGTTACTTTTTTTTTTGGCTTTAAATTCACGCTTTTGCTTCACCATTTCGCCCTTTCCTTGCTCATCTCCTCTCTCTATCTTCTCCATTTTTACCTTCTTGCTCACACAAATCGCCCGCCACGGTTAAGACAATCCGGCGACCGTCCCGCCTCACCGTGATACAGGAACGGCAACCGTGACACGACGGTTCTGTTCTTCTTTCTCTTTATCTTTTTTTTTTTATTTTCGCGACTTGCTGCTGTTGTTATTCGCTGCTGCCTTTTACCGTTGCTGTTGTTGTTGCTGTTTACTACCGGAGCTGCCGTCGGAGTCACCGGAGCTCCGTCGCCTTTCGAGCTCACCGTGACACGGGACAGCCTCGCCGTGTCACAGATTCTGCTGACCGTGTCGCGGCGGTCTGCTGGTGGCCAGAGCTTTTTTCGAGCTTTTGTTGCTCAATTTTCTGCCGATTTTACTCCAAACTTTTTCCATACTCCTCATATTCGAACCTCTACAAGGATCTATGTAAGTTCTTCTTAATTTGTGCCTCAAATTTGCTTCAAAAGTAATTTCATGAAAAACCCTTAAAAATCAATTTGGGGATTTTTGATTTTGAGGTTTTATGTTGAAATTCTTGCCATGATTTTACTTGTATATGTATGTATGTGTGTTTGTGAGAAATTTGAGACAAAAATTACATGATTTGATGGAGAATTGAGCAAATCACCATTTTTGGGTACTACTTTGTGAAATGATGTTCATGTTACTTCTTTGTACTTGAAATGGTGAAAAAATGGTGGTGAACCTTGTGAAATGATGTATTGATTCATATTTTGCATATGTACTATATTGTCATGGAGAACATAGTATCATGCGGCTAGGAGAATTGTAGTATAGTTTGTCATGGAGAAACTAAATACCACAATTTTGCCAATTTTTAGCCTGGAGGTAAAAATTTAACATATAATTCAATAAATAACTAAATAACTTAGGAAATGATGCTAAGTATTTAGATTCTTATTTTTATAAATATGCAACTTGAATTAAATGTCTTAGGAAATGATGCTAAACATTTAGATTTTTATAATAGCATGCCTAGACGACGAGATTACGATCTTTCTACCCACGGCCGGCATCGGGCTTTTCGGGAGGACACTCCCACCGTTCCTGAGGGCATGGACGACGATGTCTTAGAGTCCGAGCCTTGGACTTCTATGAGTAGGGGTAGGTGGGTTCCACCTCCGTGGACTCCAGACTAGTTGGTTTTCTGCCGTGAAAACCATGTCTCTCATCGCCCACTCTCCGGCATAGTCGATGGCACGCTTCGCCACCATGGTTCTAGAGCCGGCGATTTGATCCCTCGACTTCACCAGATCATTACGAGGGATCCTGCTACGAACGCCCTATGGGAATCGGCTGGTTTAGTAGATTTCTATACCGGCGGTTGTAGGATTTCGCAGCCCCCGGGGTTGCAGTGCGACGGTCATTTGCGCATTGTTGGAGTATTTTTGGGATACTACCAACACTTTTCATTTTGCTTGGGGGGAGATGACGGTGACCCCCCTAGACTTCAGTATGATCAGCGGGTTGCGCTTCACCGACCGGGTTGTAGCTCAGATGTCTGATCTGTCTTGGGGATCGGCTGAGACAGCTGATTTGTTGGGTCCGATCGTTCAGCACATCAGGTCCCGACCGGTGTCGCGAGGTGGTCCTAGGAGTGGACGATCGGAGCTGGCTTTAGTTTTAGCTCGTGGCTTCGACATGGAGGATACAACGGCTGAGCAGCGAGTGCGGATCTTCATCCTGATCCTGATCTCTATGACCCTTTCTCCCGATAGGAGTTCACGTGTACTCCTTTGCTACCTCCCCGCTCTGGTCAGGATCCATGAGATAGGATCCTATAGCTGGGCCAGCCTTGGATACGCCGATCTCCTCTTATCGCTATGTCATGGCTGTCGGCAGCTGAATGACGAGTCTCCCATCACCGTCTATGGTGTGTGGAGAGTCGTAGAAGTGATGATCTTTTCCCTTTTTATTTCACTTTAACTTGTTCGACTCATGTGCTAAAGATTACTTTTCATCACATCTATGGTTCTACGAGTACTTCCCATGCTTGGCTCCTCGCCGGCATCGTGGAGCGGTCCATGATTTCCCTGTCGGGGTCAGTTGGCGTGATCGAGGAGAGTCGCGGGTGGAGTCTGTCCCTGCACTGCGTGGGCTGCTACGCCGAGGCACCTCTTCTGTCGGCGTAAGACTCAGTTTTGTTGGTGTTATTTTCCCTCTAACGTTGTTTCTGTTGTTTCACGCCAACTTTTTATGGTTTTCAGGTTGCCATTGATGTCCAGTATCGTCCTTGGGCCGGGATGACTGATCTACCTTAGGCCTTGCGTATTTTTGCGCACCGCACCATTTTGGTTGGTACCGGACGCTTTGTCTGGTATTTGGGGGAGCTTGGTCGTGGTAGACGATCTCATGAGATTCACCGGCGTTCTCATTCTCAGCGAGAGCCTCAGACTACTCAGCCATTTCAGGAGGCTCAGTCGCAGCAGCCTCAGTCATCCCAGTGCTTTTCGGGCCAGAGTCAGGGGCAGCATCAGTCGTTTTCACAACCTCCCCAGCCTGAGCTTGGGTCTGTTTGTACTCCCTTGGATCCTGGTTCATTTTCAGCTCCATTGTTCGGGATTCCTCCACCGGTGTCGGGTTTGTTCTCAGTTCCGATGTATGGGACGATGCCTTCACCGACGATTCCTGTGTCTTTGAGCCAGTCTGCCCCGTTTTCCGGCTGGACGGGTCCTGCCTTGAGTTTGACTACCGCTGGGGTCACAGGGACTAGTAGGGATACTACTCCCCGTGCTCGAATGATGGAGGGACTCTTCGGCTCACCGTTCCCATATGCGCAGGGTGGAGATGATACTGATTCTGGCTCTAGAGACTTTTGACCGAGGGTTTTTATTTGTACATACTATGATTACACTTGACATGTTTATTTATTACGACTCTTTTGTACATTATTCATAGTTTATTATTGTGTGTTAGTGTGTGCTTGAAACTCCTTGTGTATGATTGTGTATTTATTAATGACACGACAAAAAAAACATAAGTGGAGTAATGGAGGGTACCAACCTTCCCCAAAAGAAAATGAAATAAAAAGACAAGCAAAAATAAAAATACCTTCCCCAAAAGAAAAAGAAAAAAGAAGACATGCAAAAATAAATAAAATGATAAAGAAATAAAATAAATAAATGAAATTACCTTCCCCAAAAGAAAAAGAAATAAAAAGACAAAAAATAAATAAAGTGATACAGAAATAAAATCTTAAAGTGATGAATAAATAAATAAATAAAATAAAGATAATAATAATCATAAGAATATAGATAAAAAAAAGGTGAGAATTTTATTAGAAATAAAACTCTCAGAAAAACTGAAAAATAAACGGTGAAGATGAAATACTATAAAAAATCCAGATAGATACGGGAAAAGATGAAAAATAAAAACGCATGAAGTGCCGTGACACGGCACTGTGCACCGTGTCACGGAAGAACTTGCCGTGTCACGGCAAAAGTTCCCGTGACACGGTGGAACTTCCCGTGTCACGGGACGCGTATTACTCAGCGGTGTGTTTTACGCGCGTGAAAAGATGAATTCTGAGCAGTTTCGAGCGCTTTTGCTATAAAATAAGACCAATTTATTCATGATATGCATAATTACGAAACACAAAATAATTTAGAATTTCATATTTCAATAATCATGTCTCAAATTTGATTATGATGAAATATGTCCCTTGCCGGAGGAATTCGGCGCAATCTTTGGATTTCCTGCTAGAAATCTTATTGCCATGCCTACCCTACGTGAATATTATTACCAAGATTTCGAACGCCATCTGAATCTAAAAGATCCAGATTTAAATAGAATTGTTTTTGGTAATGAAGTAGACTTAGAAAAACTTGCTAATTTATATTTTAATCGCCCTATCTCTGAGTCTTATCATGTATATCGTAGAAGGGCATATATTTTTTGCATGTTTAGCAAGCTCTTATTTGCAAACGGTAGGGTAGGACATGCTTGTCTACTGAATTAGGAGGGTATTCTCCTCTTGTCACACAATTAAGGATGTCTGTATACCATGGCTCTTCAACTTCTTCCTGTGGTTCTTGTTCATCGTCCAGTGCGTGAACATAAGCCGGCTCATATCTTCTTTCTATGGTTAGTGGCATTCTGATTGTATCAGTTGGAATTCGCACCATTGATGCTAATTTAGCTAGTGCGTCGGCAAATTGGTTTTCTTCTCTAGGCAAATCCGTATATTCCACTTCATCTAGTTGCTCCGTGAGAGTTTCTAGATGAGCTTGATACGTGGCGAGACTTTCGCTTCTCACTTTCCATCTCTTTGAGATTTGGTTAATGATTAGTGAAGAATCACCATAGATTCTAAGTTTCTTAATTCCCAAGGCGACAGCTGTTTCTAACCCCAAAATGCATGCTTCATATTCTGCGGCATTGCTGGTGACATCAAAGTCGAGCTTCATGGAAATTGGGATGTGTTCTTCATTCGGTGATACGAGCAAGACTCGTACACCACATCCTTTCTGGTTTGAAGCTCCATCGAAATAGAGTGTCCAGCTATCATCTTCGGTCATGAGTAAATCTTCGTCAGGGAAATCGTCTACCGGAAAGTCTGCTAAGAAGTCAGAAACCGCAGAACCTTTGATGGCTTTTTGTGGAACAAATCTCAAGTCAAACTGAGCAAGATTGACTATCAACCTTGATAATCTGCCATTGAGTGTTGCTTTTTCGAACAAGTATTTGAGAGGATCTATCTTGGACACGACATGCACTATATGAGTGAGCATGTAATGTCTTAGTTTCTGTGCGGCCCATACAAGTGCGAGACACAACTTCTCAAGTGGTGTGTATCGCGTCTCATATTCTTGAAGTTTCCTGCTCAAGTAATAGATTGTATTCTCCTTGCTTTCGATCTCTTGTGCTAGCATTGCCCCCATTGTTTCTCTTGTGACCGTAAGGTAGAATCGAAGAGGAAAGTCAGGTATTGCTGGCGCTAGCACGGGTGGGTTTGCCAAATACTCTTTGAGTTTGTCGAAAGCCTTTTGGCAATCGTCATCCCACGTGGCTGGGACATTTTTCTTAAGCTTCTTGAATATAGGTTCGTATATCGCTGTGAGCTTTGATATGAACCTACTTATATACTGCAACCTTCCAATGAAACCTCGAATTTCCTTCTCATTTTTGGGTGGTGGCATGGCCATGATTTCCTTTACTTTTGTAGGATATATTTCAATCCCTCGAGAACTGATCACATATCCAAGTAATTTGCCTGACGTGACTCCGAATGCACATTTTGCTGGATTTAATCTCATGTTGTATTTGCGGAGTCTTTCAAAGAACTTGTGAAGTGCAATAATATGGCCTGGGCGATCTTTAGACTTAACGATCATATCATCGACATAGACCTCCACCTCTTTGTGCATCATGTCATGTAACAATGCTGTAGCTGCTCTTTGGTAGGTGGCACCCGCGTTTTTCAACCCGAATGGCATTACCGTATAGCAATATGTACCCCATTGCGTGATGAATGTGGTTTTCTCCATGTCTTCTTCGGCCATCAATACTTGATTATATCCGGCGTAACTGTCCATGAATGAAAGGAGTGCATGGTTTGCTGTATTATCGACCAGAATGTCAATGTGAGGTAGAGGGAACCCATCTTTTGGGCTTGCTTTATTGAGATCCCTGTAATCAACACACATTCTGACCCTTCCATCCTTCTTTGGCACTGGAACCACATTTGCTATCCATTCCGGATATTTGGATACTCTAATGAAACCTGCGGCCAACTGCTTCCTGATTTCTTCCTTGATTTTGAGAGCCACATCCGGTTTCTTACGGCGCAGCTTTTGTTTGACAGGCTTCATACCTGGAATGAGTGGTATCGTATGCTGAGCTATATCCCTGTCAATTCCTGGCATATCTTGGTATGACCAAGCAAATACATCAACAAATTCACTAAGCTAGTTAATTAGCTCTTTGCGTTCATCTTGA
Source organism: Chenopodium berlandieri (assembly GCA_034703905.1). Lineage (NCBI taxonomy): Eukaryota > Viridiplantae > Streptophyta > Magnoliopsida > Caryophyllales > Amaranthaceae > Chenopodium > Chenopodium berlandieri. Next base: position 31,342,778 of record CM068278.1, read on the forward strand.
CTTAGTGTTAATCCAATTTTTACTTCTTTAACAGTCGTATCATTGGAAATGTTAACTGTTTTTGTATCTTCAATAACTGTTGTTTTATTTTCGTGTTCTTCCATTGCTTTTATTATTTCTTTGTCATTTTTATCATTAGCAAAGCAATATTGATCGGGGCTAGGGGAATGACACGCATCGTAAGCAAAGGTACTCATTTTATTGAATTCATTGGCTAATACATCAAGAGAGGCAAGGTCGGCTGCGACCTCACCAGAATCATTAGGACTAGAAATAGAGGACTCAACAAGAGACTCAGGGTTGAACTCTATAGCAGAAAGAGGGTCGGCCTCAGACTCTAAGGACTCGTCTACAGACTTAGACTCAGACTCAGACTCGGACCCAGACGACTCAGACTCATCAAACATAGGACCCTCGACAGCGGTTATTTCCAACTTCTCTCCACTCAGCGTAGTGATCCTCAATGTCTTGCGCCATCCCTTTGAAATTTTGTCAGCTTGGACGATTAACTCGGAGGGGTCAAAATCCTTGTTTGCTATGACAGCTTGAACGAGCTCGGAGTTATCATTGCGGACCGGCTTGGACTCATTTTTCTCCATTCCAAAAAGAAGGTTGATTCCTAGATTATCAGAGTTCATGCTAGCTGGCTTCTCGGTTGTGAAGAGCTCTTCGTCTTCATCAACGAAGTCACAATCGAGGAACACCTCAAATCCTGGTTCACGGATCCCATCATGGACGAATGGCTCAGGGAATTCATAGCGTGGGAAGTCTTCCCCTTCTTTGATGTACTGGCCATTGAGGGTGAACGGATATGGATCCATAGCCTTTTCTGTCTTCGTGATTCGAGCATTATTGCGAGCCTTCGTCTTCAATGAAGCTTGTTTCATATCTTCTTTTGTTGGCTTGAATCCCAAGCCAAAAGTATCCTTCTTGAGTGCACCAGGATGGCCCCAAGATTCAGCCATTTTCTTCTTGAGTCCAAGGGTCATTCCAGGGAAATGACCTTGCTTCTTAAAAATGGCATTGATACTGGTGTTTGAATAGGGGTCGAAGTCGAGATGGCACTTTTCCTCTTCTTCAATCACGAGAACATCATCTAGTGAAAACCCCCAAAGATCTTCATCTTCTTCGTCATGTTCAACATGGACGATAGGATTATCAATAACTTGAATGCGCATAGGAGAAGCATCGATAGTAATCAGAACCCCTCCAACTATGGCTTTCACTTTCTGGTGCAGCGATGATGGAATCGCCTTTAGCTCATGAAGCCAAGGGCGTCCTAACAACAGATTGAAAGAGGCCTTAATGTCCACCACCTGAAATTTGGTGCGACGTTCAATGGCCCCAGTAGTTATATTCAGTATGATAGTACCCATGGCTTGACAGCGAGTATTATCATAAGCGCGATTCCCTTGAGTGGAGGGAGTCAATTCTTCATTCTTTATGCCCAACTTCTTTGCAGTACGGAGTGGGCACACATTGATTGCAGAGCCATTATCAACCAGGCTCATAGGAACATTCATCTTCCTACACACCACAGTGAGGTGTAAGGCCTTATTATGTTGATCCCCTTCCGGGGGCAGATCCTTATCAGAAAACGAAATCAGATTGCTAGTACTTGGCAACTCAGTAGTGAGAAAGTTGACCAGTCCTTGAGAAGTCATGTCATCATCAACTCTTATCTTCACCAGAGCATTCATCACAGCCTTTCGATGCTCGTGGGAAGTGGCCAAAAGCTTTCATACATTCATCTCCACCTTGGTCTTTTGCAGTTGTTTGACCACATCGCTGTTCACAGGATCGATGGGATCAACTATCGGATATGATTGTGGTGGAGGTGGAGGTGGATTAGGTTGTTTCAACCGTCCATTTTTGGTGAGAACCTTGACCTCAAAGTCCCCCCAAACGTCTTCACTGGCTTCATCGTCGCTATCCAAAATTCCATTCACTTCTTCAGTACTTGAGATAAATACAACTTCCGGCAGAGGTTCATTCACAGGTTGAATGAGTATCGACGGATCAAAGGAGACTTCATCCCCCATGATAGCCAAAGCATCAGAAAGAGGACATGTTTGAATGTTAGGCTTCTTGCCCCCTGGAGGGACAGGAAGTTGATTAGCATCGATCAGATCTTGGATTGCATCCTTCAGCCTCCAACACTTCTCAGTATTATGACCCTTGCCTTGATGAAACTTTCAATAAGCATTGGGGTCATAGCTAGCGGTCCTATTCTCTGGTCGAGGTTCTGGAAATGGTCCGACTGTCATAATAAGTCCTTGACCATGAAAACGGTCATAAGCAGCATCATAAGTCATTCCCAAAGGCGTGTAAACCCTCCTTTGCCTTTGGAATCTTTGAGGAGGAGAATTAAGGGCCAGGAAATCATTGATATTGATATTGTTGGTAGCATTATCGGGCTTAGAAGACGAAGAAGAAGGAGTGTCATTCTTCTTGTTTTTCCAAGTGCTGTTGTTATTGTTGCTACCAACAGACTTCTTCAGTTCATCTTCGATATTGATTCCAATATCGTATACAACGTCAAAGGTACTCAGAGGTAGGAACTTCAAGTGTTGCTTGTACTTATGAGTCAGATTGGCAATGAACAAGCGAACCATTTCTTTCATCTTGGGGGGATCCACCAGGAGCGCAGCTGTTTCCCTCCACCTGCTTAAGTAAGTGGTGAAGCCTTCATTCTCTTTCTGTTTAAGAATGGAGAGTTCACGTTCAGAAGTCTTGGCCTGGATGTTACACTTGTAACGATTCATGAAGCTTTCAGCAACATCCTCCCAAGTCGTGACATGTTTGGATTCCAAATAATAGAACCACTGTTGACATGCATGCTCTAAGGAAAGAGGGAACACCGTAGGGAAGAGTGTCACATCTACTCCCTTAAGAGCCATAGTTGCAGAAAAAGCCTTCAAATGGAAAAGCGGATTATCAGTAGGCTTAAATTTGGGAATGTCAGCAGTGGAAAACTTCTCAGGAAGCTTGTATCTTATGGATGAAGAGGCGACAGGCTGTTCCACATAAGTGAACTCTTCAGAAATCTTGCTCATCTGTTCCTTAATCTTGTCCATTGCAGCAGTAGTGACATTGTTCTGATTGTCTTGTTCTACAGTGCTGACTCTAGTGGTGAGTGTCTACATCATGTCAGACAATCTTTCAATAGTCATGTTGAGGTTCTCAATGTCTTCCTTAGTGGCCATTAGTTGAAACTAGACTAGAGATGGATCTTGTGGAGATGATTGAGGTGGTTTCCTTGTACGCCTCTTTGGTATAAGAGGTTGTTGAGGTATGGACTCGAACCGTAACAATCTACCCCTGCTTCTTGACCAAGTGCTATGACACCGAAACAAACACACCTTTAATGACCAAACTTAACCTTAACCTATCCGGATGAAAAAAAAAATATTAAAAAAAAATCTATAGTTTTGAAATTCTATTTTTTTAAAAAAAAAAACATATGGGAGGATACCATCCGACTTACTCCGAAAAAAAAACGACACAAAAAAAAACAAGTCTTCCCTAAAATACGGTCAAAAGGTGGTGCACGACTTAAAAAAAAAGTGTGTGAACATAATGAGTAAGTGATTAAGTGAAGTTATGGACGCGTGTTTTGACCGTACAACTAGACACGACACAAAACTGGACACAGCATTCGCACAAAAATCGAAAAAAGACTGACAGGACACTTTTCTGGGCACCGTGTCACGGTACAGAATGTCGTGACACGGTGCAGTCTGCCGTCAGACGGTAGACAGCCCCGTGTCACGGCACTGTTCAACGTGTTGCGGCAGAACATGCCGTAACACGGTGCGCAATTCCAGGTCAGTTTTGTGATTTTTCCAGATTTTAACCGATTTTAGATCCGTACTAATTACTATGTGAGAATAAAAACCCTCGGTCATGGGTTAAACAAAAGAGCAAACACATGAAGGTTAGCACCAAACAACCACATAGCATTTAGGCACGATGATGTAAAAAAGTTCGCAACCTAGAGTCAAGATCTATGTTCAACTATTAGTCAAGCTTTGGGTGTCAAAAGGGTACCATGGTTAAGAGTTTGGATGCGTTAGCAAGGCAGCCTCCCTTGAGGGTGTATGCCAACGGGCGGCTCCGCGAGTTCATGATGAAATCGAACTCGACTCCATGGTTTTGGAGGATTTAATAACTCGGATAAACCCTTATTGCCATGAGCGTTTTTGGGTCGATAGAGCTTAAATCCCCCGGGGCTAAGACGCATGTAGAACACATACGTTTTTTCAGAAAAATCGAAGGAAGTTGACTGTGAGGAAAGAAAATAAGCCACCGGACTGATTTTAGGACTGCCGTGACATGGAAAAAATTCTCGTGTCACGGTACAGTGCACCGTCTAAAATCGAAGGAAGTTGACTGTGAGGAAAGAAAATAAGCCACCGGACTGATTTTAGGACTGCCGTGACATGGCAAAAATTCCCGTGTCACGGTACTGTGCACCGTCTAAAATCGAAGGAAGTTGACTGTGAGAAAAGAAAATAAGCCACCGGACTGATTTTAGGACTGCCGTGACATGGCAAAAATTCCCGTGTCACGGTACAGTGCACCGTCTAAAATCGAAGGAAGTTGACTGTGAGGAAAGAAAATAAGCCACCGGACTGATTTTAGGACTGCCGTGACATGGCAAAAATTCCCGTGTCACGGTACTGTGCACCGTCAGACGGTGCACTGTACCGTGACACGGCAGATTCTGCCGTGGCACGGCAGTCAGAAGATCTGATTGGTGCCCTGTTTTCCTTCGCGTGCTACCAAGTTATCCAATTTTTCTTACGGGACAGACCTGAATGCGACGTTAAAACGTCTATGTAGATGCAAAAATGCCAAATTAATCACAGGAATATTTTTTCAAGAATCTTTCAAGTCTCATCCACTCATCTTAATTAAATACCGATCACTCAAATCAATAAATAATTAAGAATCCTCCCCAGTGGAGTCGCCAAATTGTAGGCGTCGTTCGAAGTGCGCCTACGTTAAAAGAATGTTGTGAATATGCTTGGCACTCATGGGAAATGGGAATTGACATTACGATTAGGGACAATGATTACGGACAAATAAAGTAGGGAGCCGCCAACAAGTTTTTAAGGAACTTGTAAACCGTTCACAGATCATAAAAGGCAACCACGAATAAGGGACAATGAAGGCAACAACGATTGACCCGTGAAGGTTACACCCCATTCATAATCCATGAAATTACTAACTCCATATGGTTCGGAACCACGAAAGGAGGATCGGGGATGATGGTACGAAGTGAGTCATGGAGTCACATTCGCCCGTATTAGCCTCTACTCGATTCTTATAGTGAAAAGTGATTCCTACGATCTCAAAGGCATACAAACAATAATTCAATTCTCTCCAAACTATTATTTAACTAAATTGGTTTAATATTAATGCACACATAATTCTAAAGTATTGGTGATCACTTCAATTAATAATAAGATTAAAAGGACTGATCAGTGGCCGTTAGGCCCACTTTTCTACTACGTTTCTTCCCCGATTAAACCCTTTGTTTGCCCTTTTTCCCCTCTTTTAGCTTAGTTTTGTTACTATTTAGCCTATTGGTTACTTGGAGTGGTTTTGAGTCATTTTTGGCTCATTTCCTAAGGTTTTATTCCCTCTCCCTTAACCTATCTCGATTTGCTCCCATTAGAACCTCCCCTATGATTTGTGTTTTCCTTCTTTCAGGTCCTTCTATGGCTAAGAAAGCTAGGATTGGATGCAAGGAGTAGGCATGCTTTGGAATCAAAGAGATTGGAGCAATAGAGCCCAAATTATGAAGGAAAGAAGAGTTCAGAGCGGGCGCTCCAAATTTCAGAGCGGGCGCTCCAGCTCAGGGTTGCCGTTAGACCACCCTTCTTACCTTGACAAGGAGGATCCCATTGATGATGAGCTTCGAGATGACTCTCTCATGGCGATCATTGCCAACACCGTCCCTTGGTTCGCTGATTATGCAAATTATTTGGCAAGCGGGGTGGTACCTCATGACTATGATGCTAGACAAAGGAAGAGGTTCTTCAAGGAGGTCAAGAGGTATTTTTGGGATGATCCGACCTTGTACAAGAAGTGTAGTGACGGTTTGTTCCGGAAGTGTGTAGCAAATCATGAGATAGAAGGAATCATAGAACATTGTCATTCATTAGCTTGTGGGGGTCATGGAGGTGTCACCAAAACCGTGGCGAAGATCCTAGGGTGCAAGCTTTGGTGGCCGACGATGCATAAAGATGTTCACAAGTTTATTCTTCGTTGTGACCGATGCCAAAGGATGGGAGGAATCACCAAGAGAAATGAAATGCCGCAACAATCAATCTTAGAAGTTGAGCCGTTTGATGTATGGGGAGTAGACTTTATGGGTCCATTTGTCTCCTCATGTGGGAATATGTATATCCTTGTGGCTGTGGATTATGTGACTAAATGGGTGGAAGCAATACCTTCACCCACAAATGACCACAAGGTAGTTATGAAGCTGCTCAAGAAGATCATTTTTCCTAGATTTGGGGTGCCACGGTGCCTAATTAGTGATGGCGGATCCCATTTCGCCAAGAAGCAATTCGAAGCACTCTTGAAGAAGTATGGTGTGCATCACAAAGTTGGACTCCCTTACCACCCACAAACCCAAGGGCAAGTAGAGGTGTCCAATAGAGAAATCAAGAGTTTGCTTGAGAGGATGGTCAACAAATCTAGGAAAGATTGGTCCCTAAGATTGGATGATGTACTATGGGCCTTACGGACCGCTTACAAGACACCGATTGGCACCACGCCATATCGACTTGTCTATGGTAAGGGATGCCACCTTCCGGTGGAGTTGGAGTACAAGGCATGGTGGGCTGTAAAGGAACTCAACATGGACTTTCACTTGGCCGGAGAAAAGAGGTTACTCAAGCTCAACGAGTTGGAGGAGTTGAGATATGATGCTTATGAGAGCTCTAGACTCTACAAAGAGCAAACCAAGAGGTGGCACGACAAGAGGATTCGAGATCGTGACTTCGAGGTGGGTAACAAGGTTCTTCTCTTCAACTCACGTCTCCGACTTTTTCCCGGGAAGCTCAAGTCCAAATGGGTGGGGCCGTTCACAATCACCAAGATAACCCCCTATGGCTCGTTCGAATTGGAAAGCCATGAAGATGGGAGCCGGTTTATGGTGAATGGGCAACGGATCAAAAGATACTTTGATGAAGGAGATATTGGAAAGATCGGTTGCCTAATGCTTGGGATGGACCTCACCGTTCCTCCCCCTTAGCCTTATTGCTCGTGAGGTAACGTCAAGCTAGGGACGTTAAACTAGCATGCCTTGTAAGATATTGTGAATACTTGTCTTTGAACTCTCTTTTTAGTTACTTTTTGGTTTTGACTACTTTGCAAAAATCCGGAGGATTTTTCCCCAAGGAGGGGGATGGTTTATGTTTGTTGTCATTAGTCAATATGCTTTAACCCGAAGAGCACGACCTCTTGGTTCAACCAATTGATGGTTGAGTCGGGTACTTAGGTCGCGCCCTATATAGAGGTACTAATGACTTTGTTTGAGAAATGTTTGAGTTGTGCAGGTTTGGAAATTTGGTTATAAAGCAAAGATTCTGAGTATTCAGAGCGGGCGCTCTATGCCTGGAGCGGGCGCTCTGCTGCAATGGTGATTTTCTGAAGCTTTTAAGTTCAAAGTGTCGAAATTCTAGAGCGGGCGCTCTAATGCAAGAGCGGGCGCTCCGAAGGCCTTCATAAAATCAGCATTTTTGGTGATAAAAACCGAGAAGTTAGAGCGGGCGCTCTATGGGCGGAGCGGGCGCTCTGAATTTGGGGTAAAAAAATGGCTAAGTGTGGAATAATATCCGAGAAGTTAGAGCGGGCGCTCTGTGTTTAGAGCGGGCGCTCTATGTTTTGGGTGGAATTGGTGGTGAAATTTGGCTAAGTATGGGAAAAAAGTCGCAACTCTAGAGCGGGCGCTTTCCCTTCAGAGCGGGCGCTCTGATTTTCAGTCCAAAATATCAGTTTTCAACGAGATTTTAGAGCGGGCGCTCTGAATTATTTGGTTGGGACCCGAATGCGCAAATCACAGATACCTCCGGTCTAGATGGTCAAGGGTATATAGAGGGATATAACCCCCAAGAGTTTTGGGCCCGTATCACAAGTGGGGCTAGGGAATTCCATTCAAATTCATCCAAGGCCTCTGAGATCCACCACGCCGCCCTACGGTATCTCCACCGTATGTTTGCCTACATATTCTTCTCCAGAAAAGATCTTGGGAAGATGAGTGATCAAGAGCTGTATCTTCTTTGGAGAGCCTCCGAGGGTGTGCTCTTTTATCCTCCTTCATCCCCGGAGCACAAGATCAATCTCGGTTTTCTGTTTGCAAAAAGATGCAAGGCAATAAGGGACTCCCCTCTGCTCACTGGTCCTATCTTTATGGGAGGGATGGTCACTTACATAGCCTTCAGGTACAACTACAAGACTCAATTGCAACAGTTGGAGAGTCTAAACATGGTAGCCGAATTGAACATTGAAAAAATGAAGAGAATGCAGTTCATTTCGGATTCCTCGGGAGTCACGGGGAAGGCCTTTATTTGGCGAATCCGGGATGTCCCTTGGTGCTATATGTCGTGTCCATTCATGGTGAATCCGCCCCCGGGAACCGATCTACCTTGGCAAGTCCCCATGGAGCAGATTCATGAGAATGACCTCTCCCAGCCTGAGATTGATCACAGAGCTGAAATTAGGCAGGCAAGGCGGCAGCAACAGCAATATCAGCAGCAACAAGAGCAGCAGCAGCAGCAGCAGTTCCAACAACAACAGCACGAGCAATTCCAGCAGTTCATCTCTCAAGCACAGCAGCATCTCCATCCGCCCCCCCACCTTTCGGGGGGAGGTGAGCCTTCTTCCTCCTCTTCTATATTTAATATTGAGCAGGCATTCGCTAGCCTCACAATGGAGGTTAGGAACCTTGCTAGGGGTAGAGAGGAGACCCCTGCTCAGTCTCCTGGTCCCAGTTTTGATATTTATCAAAACCACATTTATGACTATCATGTGGACCAGGGACACTTTCGCCCATGTGTCAACTACCCGTATTACCCTCCACAACACGGGCCTGTCCCGAATTGGGAGCCACCCCAGGTAGATGAAAATGGGAACCCCATTCCTCGTACCGGCGGCCAATACCCTTATTGGCAAGGCCCCGGTACCCTGCACGATCCTCCCCACTCCTTCCCCCCCTACAACTACCAACGCCCAGGTGGGTGTGATTACCGAGGTGATCCCGCCTATCCTTATCAGGGCGACGGCTTCCCCCCCGGTTATTACGGTGGGTGGGAGCCATACGGGCCACCGATCGATGTTGATTATAATTGGGTGCCCCCTGTAGTTGTAGAGGGAGAGGGAGAGGATGACGATGATTATGAGGAATAGATGATCATTCCTTTTGCCCCTCCCCCCCACCCTTGACTATTACATGTTTTATCGCACCGAGACGGTGCCTGGTTTTAGTTGGGGGGAGGCGCCTTAGCATTTTCATATCTAGGGGCAAAAGAAAAGGTCATCTTGGGGATGAGCAGCCTTTGCTATGCGTGCTTGTGCTTAATAATCTGTTGGCTTGTATTATCCATGATCACTTCTCCTCTTTCTTCTTTATTTTGTTTTCTAATCTTTTGTTTTGGAGTTTTGGTGCTTTCTCACTTGTTGGCAGGTTGTATACTACTTTTGGAAGGAGCCAAGGTTGGTTTACATGGATCTCATCATTTTTTTTATGTTTTGGATTGGCATGGCTCCGGTGAGATCTCTCCAAACTCTTTTCTTTTTAGCTTATTTTGCTTTGTTCCTAGGAGTAGAGTTAGATTTATGTTTGCTTCTGAATACTGTAGTTTGTTTTGGTTGTTTTTGCTTTTGCTTTTCCTTTCTATTTTTGTTGAAGAGTAGCAACGGGGCGAGGTTCACACCTCGTGAGAGGCGCCCGGCTTTATGCTTAGGAGGACGTGCATTCAATTCACGTACCTCCTACCGCCCCCACACATGGAATTTATTCCATACGAAGTTCTACTTCTCTTGTTGCTTTTCAATGTTTTCTTTTTCTTTTTCTTTTCCTTAGTGTTATCCGAGGCAAGTGTTAAAACTCTGTTTTGTGTTTGGCTGAGTTAGTAGCTACAATGTATGAACATAAATGAGTTGGTTCCTTGGCTTGATGGGTGCAAGGTCTTTAATGTTTTGGTTGAGAATCACATAGCTTCATTGTTCAAATGACTCCTATTGGACATTTCTTGGGCTGTCTAGGCCTTGATCCCTCTTGTCCTAGGATTAGTAGTTGTTGAGCGTAACTCATCTTGTGAATGGAAGCTAGGTGGCTAAAAATTTGGAAGCTTAGTGGTTTGCTTCTTGATCTAAAACTCGCTCATTTGACTCTTGAGACCGCGACCGAATCGACTCATGGGATGATAAAGGCATTCATTTCGGGATAAGGGAATAATTTTTCACTCTTTTTAGATCCTTTTCTTTTTGTTTCCTAGGACACATTTACTTTCAAATTTCGGGTTTTTGGGTTTACATTCACCTTTTGCGTACCCCCTTGAGCCTTCCACTTTTTGTCTACCCGCATTACAAGCCTAATAAGCCTAAACTTTATTTTTACCTTTATAGAAATGAGTGAAACTCGAGTTTGGCTTTGTCTCTAAGTTCAAGGTTTGGCATAGTGGATGTTTATAATGTAAATTGCAAGGAACGTGTTTGTACCCCCAATCAAACAAAATGCGAAAGTTTAAAGTTTAAAAAAAAAAAAAAAAAAAAAAAAAAAAAAAAAAAAGAATTTGGAATAAGAATGCTTAAGTAAGGCATTGTTTTTGTAATCTAGTTTAGAGTTAGTTGGGGGGTGTAATTCCCACCAACTAAAGTTACTTGGCCATGGTTTTGCTCGATTCCTTAATGTTTCACTCTTAGGAGCTTTCACCACAAGCCAAATTTATTCCAACCCTTACCCCAAGCCATTTCATTACACCCTAAAAGCCCTTTGGACCTTGAGTGATTGAGTCAATGTCGGTGGAGAGAGCAAATGGTCGAGCTTTTAGATCGGGTTTGCATTTACTAAGTTAGGGCAATCCTACATTGCCTTTCTCCTCTATGCTCTCCTAATTCACTTGTGGATTTCGAGACGACTAGCCGCCTAGTGTACATGATCGAGATGAGGAGGCTTGCCTTGATGAGGGACAATTGGAGGATAGGATCTTTATAGTCCAGGCTTTTGAGCATGAGCCATGTGACCTTCAACCAAGAACATTAGCTAGCTTGCCCACCTGTCTTGCCAAAAGTCTTCGCTTCCTTGTGATTGTATTGTAGTGAAAGTCCAATCATTCATGTTTGCTTTTCTTTCCCCTTTTATTTTTCTTCTGTTTTTCTATTTTTCTCTTTGTCTTTAAAAACCTTGCCTTGGTTTAGTGCGAAGTTGTGGGTTAGTCTCACTCGAAAACCCTCACGAGAGCATACTCGTCCTCCTAAGTGACTTGGAGGTTTAAATGGCTTGTCGTTTACGCTAAAAACGACCGTGATTCCTACGAAAGTGAGTTAGTGTATAGACTTATGCTTTTGGTTTGTTTTTGTTTGCTTATTTTACTTTGCTCGAGGACGAGCAAAGGGCTTAGTTGGGGGGAATTTGATCAGTGGCCGTTAGGCCCACTTTTCTACTACGTTTCTTCCCCGATTAAACCCTTTGTTTGCCCTTTTTCCCCTCTTTTAGCTTAGTTTTGTTACTATTTAGCCTATTGGTTACTTGGAGTGGTTTTGAGTCATTTTTGGCTCATTTCCTAAGGTTTTATTCCCTCTCCCTTAACCTATCTCGATTTGCTCCCATTAGAACCTCCCCTATGATTTGTGTTTTCCTTCTTTCAGGTCCTTCTATGGCTAAGAAAGCTAGGATTGGATGCAAGGAGTAGGCATGCTTTGGAATCAAAGAGATTGGAGCAATAGAGCCCAAATTATGAAGGAAAGAAGAGTTCAGAGCGGGCGCTCCAAATTTCAGAGCGGGCGCTCCAGCTCAGCAATTCAAGGCCTTGTCTGCGAGACTTCAGAGCGGGCGCTCCAGATATGAAGTGGGCGCTCCAGATTTCAGAGAGCGGGCGCTCTACTTTCGAAGCGGGCGCTCTAGATTGCCAGATTTTCTAGATCAAATCTTCGAGATTTGGGAGCGGGCGCTCTGGTCTTGGAGCGGCCGCTCCGAGTTCCCCTGACTGGTTTGAAATCTGCTGCACGTGCTGGGCGACGCTCCACATAATTTCCTCTGCTTTTATTGCCTATTATTTTTGGGCCTTGATTTAGGTTAGGTCTTTAAGAGGGTATAAATACCCCTCTTCCTTGTAATTAAAGGAGAGAGCAACTTAGGTAGAGAGATAATTTAGAAATCAGATTCAAGCTTTTTTATTTTTGCTTTAGTTAGGGTTTAGTTCCTCATTTTAGATCTAAAACACTACTTTTGTTACTATCTTTCATTATCAATCCAAGATTAAAGCTTTTGGTATTATTTCTATCCTTACTCTTTATTTATTGCTTTGTTTATCTATTTTCATTAGTTTTAGCTTATTTTTAGTTGTTATTTTAAGTCAATAGAATAGTTTAAATCATCTTAGTTATTTCCTTGTTTAAACTTGCAATTTCTGATTTTGTTCCTTTATTTTCTTGCTACTAGTATAATATTATCCTTGTTTGCTTAGTTTTCATGCTATTTAGAGTAGATTAGAAGTAGACTTAATTTATCCCCTTTTATATTAACATCTTTAGTAAAGTTTAATCATCCTATTTTCTGGTTTTAGCCATGTTTCTCTCATTAAGCTTAGTTTATGCTTTTGTTGATGTTCTTGTGTGCTTTGGGATGACTCTCCCTTCTCTAGGCTAGGTTTCTAGCTAGGGGAGGGGGAAATGATGAACTAATGATGAAATGAATGATGTATGGTGCAAGATTGGTTTGATTGAGAAGTTTTGCAATTGATTCCAACCTAGGTTTTAATTGTTAGGAGTTGGAGATTGATCACCTCTAAGTCCCTATCTTGTGTTGCATGCTAGTTGCGCGAGAGTGAGCTTGTATGTGATGATGACTAGGTTAGGGATGACTACGACCACCGCGGCGGGGTTGGGTAGGCGGTGTTTAGGTGAGCCCGAGAGGGGATCCTAGATGTTGGACCATAGGCCCCATTGTTTGGTTGATCGATTGAACCATTCTTGTTGCCTCTAATTGTTGAAATCATTGTTAGTTAGGATTTTCCCCCTATCCCCTAGTGTTTGTCATTCCTTGATTTTCGAAGTCTTATTGTTTGCTTATTACTTGTTAATTTAGTTCTTAATCTTTTTGCTTCCTTAGTAGTAGATAAATCCATCAAATATTTATTCCCCCTTTCCAATTGATTTATAAGTGACCTAGGCTTTAGACCTTCGACCTTCCCTGTGGATTCGACCCCTCTTCCACTATACTACCTTTGGTTAGTTTAGGACGTGGGTTTTTATTCTTGGTTCGACCTTTAGGAATTAACGACACCTAGAGGGCCGATCAAGGACCCTAAACCGGTTGTCCAAATTATCTTATTAGGCGTGATTTTCAATTACATATTCCCTTTAAACATGCAATATGGTGATCAATAAAAATAATAGAATAACATTAATATTAGAACCAATTTAATCACAATTCCAACAACATAAAATCGTTAGAAAAATAATAAAAACAAAAGGAGCATGATCCTTACTTTGATTCTGTTTGTTTGCAACTACAAAATAATAAACGAGTTAGTAACTTCAAGGAAATAAATAAACAATAATTAAATTAAATTAAATAAAGTATAGTTGATTTTGGGGCCAAACCCTCAAACAGTTCTACCTTTCACGCCTTGGCTTAAGGACAGAACCTCGAGTAAAATATGGACTCCTTTGAGTGCTTGAAGAAGGAATTTTGAAGTGAAAAGGGTAGTCTAGTGTTTAGACTAAAGCATAGAAAAGAGCAAATAAAATAAGAGAATTACTCGGTGCCCCGTTCATCAGAAATGAGGGGGGTATTTATAGGGAAAATGTGCTGAGGGAGCACACGGAACCCTAAAATGATAAAAACCCTAAAAAAGTATCCCATGACACGGTCAACCTGTACCGTGACACGGGAAGCTCCACCGTCAGACGGTACACTTTCCCGTGACACGGTACATAATTGATGTGACGCGGGAAATTTTCAGAAAACGGAATAAAAAACGCGTTAAGGGTTTACGCGGAAAAGACACGGACTGTCCCGTGTCACGGCAGACCTCCCGTGTCACGGGAAATCCCACCGTCAGACGGAAAGGATTCCCGTGACACGGTAGGTACCTGCCGTGGCGCGGGAAATTCCTGCCCGTTTTTCCGTCTAAATACATTTTTAACCCTAATTTCCTTCGGCATTTTAAGTGCCTATTGATAATTTCGGGCCTTTTCTGACTTTTTATTATTCGGGCTAAAATAAGAAAATAATTAAATAAAAATAAATAAAAGGTTTAGGCCAAAAATAAATAATAAAACAATAAAATAAAAAAGGTTTGGGCTTAAAATTAATTAATAAGTTTGGGCTGAAATTAAAACTATGCTTTTACCAAACATCAAGACTAATCCATGGACTGTTCAAAAATATGAATTTAATAAAATATGATTTTTTAAGCACTCTCGGGATTAAATACTAAACCCGACCAATAGTGGCGGTGAAAGGTTGTTCATCATCGGGTTTGGTTTTGGGGAGACATTTTAAGGTGTCTACAGTAAGCCAGTCACGAAATCCATTGAAATGCAATCCCACTTCCATCTTGGGATTTCTAATGATTGTACAGTCCCTTGAGGCCTCTTGTGCTCTATTTTCACCTTCTGACATGTTAAACACTTTGCCACAAATTCAGCAACCTCATTTTTCATTCTAGGCCACCAAAACATCTTCTTCAAATCCTTATATAACTTGTCTCCTCCCGGGTGTACTGAGTAAGGTGTGTTGTGGCCTTCTTCCATCAACTTTTTCTTCACTTCCTCACATTTTTGTTGTACACACCATCGACCTTTATACCTCAAGCTCCCATCTTCGTGAATTTTGAAGTCTATAGCTTTTCCTTACTTAATTTTCTCACGAATCCTATCCAACTTCACATCTCCCTCTTGGTTCTCTCCAATCTCGTCGAATATTGTTGGTTGGACACTCAGATTCGCAAAAATACCTGCTGGTACTCCCCATTCCACGACTTCTAAATTCAATTTCGCCATTTCTCTACATAACACATTAGCTACTACAAACGAGTTTAATCCATGACTAGTTTTACGACTTAGAGCATCCGCAACCACATTTGCTTTCCCTTCATGGTATTGTATGTCTAGATCGTAATCCGTCGTATACTCTAGCCATCTCCTTTGACGAGAGTTCAAATCCTTTTGGGTGAAAATGTACTTTAAGCTCTTATGGTCTGTGTAAATTCTACATTTCACTCCATACAAATAATGGCGCCAAATTTTCAGTGCAAAAATGATGGCGGCTAATTCCAAATCATGGGTTGGATAGTTTACCTCATGTGTTTTTAGCTGCCTTGATGCGTATGCAATCACCTTTCCATTTTGCATAAGCACACACCCCAAACCATTCTTTGATGCATCACTATATACATCATACAGTCCATTATCATCTGGAAGTGTAAGCACTGGTGCTGTAACTAATTTGTGTTTTAAGAATTGGAACGCCTCTTCACACTTCTCATCCCATTCAAACTTCTTGTCCTTCTTCATTAGAGTAGTCATAGGTTTAGCAATCCTGGAAAAATCCTTAACAAAACGCCTATAATACCCTGCTAAACCTAAGAAACTTCTCACATCAGATACTGTTTTTGGGTGTCGGCCAACTCTTAACAGCTTCTATTTTGGTTGGGTCTACCTCTACTCCGTCCTTGGACACAAAGTGTCCTAAGAAGGCTACCTTCTCCAACCAAAACTCACACTTAGAGAACTTTGCATAAAGATGGTTTTCTCTCAATGTTTGCAGAATTGCCCTTAGGTGTTCTGCATGCTCTTCTTTGTTCTTTGAGTACACCAAAATGTCATCTATGAAAACCACTACAAACTTATCCATAAATTGATGAAACACCCTATTCATCAAATCCATAAAGATTGCTGGAGCATTCGTCAATCCAAAAGGCATAACTGTAAACTTGTAGTGTCCATATCTTGTCCTAAATGCCGTTTAAGGGATGTCCTCATCGGCAATTCTCAATTGGTGATATCCAGACCTCAAGTCAATTTTTGAAAACACTGTGGCACCCTTTAGTTGGTCAAACAGATCATCTATTCTTGGTAAGGGATACTTATTCTTTATGGTCACCTTATTTAATTCCCTGTAATCAATGCACGGTCTCATGCTTCCATTCTTTTTCTTCACAAATAGAACTGGGGCTCCCCAAGGAGAGGCACTTGGTCTAATGTATCCCTTTTCCAGTAAATCCTGCAACTGTTCCTTCAACTCACTCATTTCTGCAGGTGCCATTTGATATGATGCCTTGGATATAGGGGATGTTCCGGGAACTAAATCTATGGTAAAGTCGATTGCTCTCTTAGGTGGCATTCCTGGAATTTCCTCTAGAAATACATCCAGGTATTCATTTACTACTTCTATGTCCCCTGGATTCGTCACTTGTTCATGTTCCATATTCCTGACACTGCAGAAATATACTGGATGCCCCTTCTTCATGTACTTTGCTAACTTTAGCACTGAAATTAACCTTGGGCACTTAGTTTTACCTTTCATCCAGTATGTCACCGACTCATTACCACTTGTGACCATCTTCATTTTTTGTGATCTACAACTAATCTCAGCATTATACTTACTCATCCAGTCCATTCCCAGTATAAGGTTAAAGTCACTCAGCCCAAACTCAATAAAGTCAGACAGGAATATCTTCCCTTCTATTTCTAAAGGCACGTTTCTAAAATTTTTGGTACATTTCACTACCCCACCTGTCGGGATGGTTATAGGTAAAACTACTGTCTCTACTGTTTTTAAGCAGTCCTTAAGTTTTGAAACAATACCCTTAGAAACAAAAGAAAAAGTTGCACCAGAATCAAACAATACTTTAACAGGAATAGAGTTAAAAGAAAAAGTACCAGTGATAACATCTTTCGTGGCCTCTTCCTCATGCCTACTCAAAACATTCAGTTTCCCTGCAGTTCCTCCCTTTTGCTGGCTGTTACTATTGTTGGTGTTACTGTTTCTCACCCCATTCTGCTGCACTCCCTTATTCCCAGAAAAATTGTGGTTGTTCCCTTGGAAATTCTTCTGGTTTCCTCCTGAGTTATAGTTGTTCTGTTTATTCCCATTAGCATTCTTAGAGTAACACTCATACTCCCTATGCCCCAGTTTGTTGCAAGCGCGACAAGCAACCAAATTGCCTTTACAATCCCTCCCAGGGTGATTGTTCCTACACCTCTTGCAGAAGTAAATCCTTCCATTCTTATTATTCCCCTGGTTATTGTTTCTAGCCCCTCCATTGTTGCTACGTCCCCCTTGACGGTTATTATTCTGGAAATTATTATTATTGGGGAAATTATTGTTATGGTGGTACTTCTGCTTCTTAAAACCATTTTGGTTTCCCTGTTGGTTTCCAAAAACTTGTCCCACTTCCTTCCTCTTCTCTCTTCCTTCTATTTCAGCTAACTCTTTCTTCTTCTTTTCCTCTAGAGCATAAAGGTGTGCGGCCCTTCCATATACTTCATCCAGGGTCTCAAATACCTGCCCGCACAGCTTCAACTGCAGATCAGTGGTTAACCCACTCTCAAACTTCCTAGCTTTTGCTTTCTCCGTAGAGACGGATCCTTCAGCAAAACGGGATAACTCAATAAACTTGGTGTAATATTCCGTAACTGTCATCTTGTCCATCCTAAGGTTTGAAAATTCCTCAGCCTTCTGCTTCTGCAAAAAGCTAGGATAAAACTTGTCTCTCACTTTTTCTTGGAATTTGATCCAGTTGAACCCAGGTAATGCTCTAATGGTAGCCTCGTTTTGTTTCCACCAAAGGTCAGCTTCACCCCTCAGATAGTAGGTAGCACAACTCACTTTGGAGTTTTCAGGGCATCCCACAGCTTCAAACAATTTCTCAAATTCCCTTAACCAATTTTCCAACACAACAGGATCAGGCTCACCGTGATAGGTTGGTGGCTTGCTCTACGCCACCTTTTTAAAGAGCTCCCCTTGAGCATCCCCGTTACCGGTTGAGTTCCTTGCCAATTGTTGGGCAACCGCTGCCAATTGCCTCACTACATCATTCAAATCATTTCCACCACTACCTGAACTTCGTCCCCCTGCCATTTGGTTTCTCCTAAATATAGGACAAGGATAACTATTAGAAATGGCTCGGTTTAGCTCTCAAGATGAACACCCGTATATATTTAACGACTTTTTAAACATTTACAGTAAAATTTGAAGCTAACAATTTGGGATAGCAATTGCTAAAAATTCCCTTAATGTAGCTTTATCAATTAATATTGATTGCTAACCAACCATGCATTTAATAAAGCACCACAATAAATATAAAAATAATTCCCATGGACGTTTGCGGTTTATAAATGTTTGTTTGAGATAAGTTGCTTGGAATGGTGATTACTGGAATAATGGTGTGAAATGGAATATTTGTAAAACAAAAGAATTTATAAATAAAAATTTATCAAAGAAATAAATAAGGTTTATTAATTAAAATAGACTGAAGATATTAAAATAAAAAGTGTGTTCCAAAAACTGATGTGGTCATGCCACTTATTTGCTAAAACTGAAATAACAAATAAATTTTTAAAACAAAGAATATGAACTCGTGGCGAGGAAAGTCATAAGATTTAATCCTTCAAACGTTGTCCCTTTTGTCGGTGGATTGCTTATAGATTGAAGGATCGAAGTTAGAATCATTTGACTCCTCCATTGGTTCAGGTGATTCAGGTTCAGGTTCTACTGGAACAAACTCCCCTTCTTCTTCCTCATTCGATGAAATATCTATAATTATTGGAGTTGGAGGTGGGTTTGGATCAGAAATGTCCATAAGTGAACTATTACCCTCTTGTTGTTCTCCATTCTCTGCTGGATTACCCCCTGACGAAGAAGAAGAAGAAGAAGAAGAAGAAGAAGAAGAAGAAGAAGAAGAAGAAGAAGAAGAAGAAGAAGAAGAAGAAGAAGAAGAAGAAGCAGAATTTTCTGGTTGTTGATTTGGAGGAGGATTGTTCTCTGCTGGGTTATCAAAGTAGTAGTCAGGGTAGGGAAGGTTTAAGCGCTGACAATAAGCTTTCTCCACCCTTACGAGATATTTGGTTAGGATAATATAGTCTGGATACCACTGGCCATAATAGTCTCTGTATTTATGGTAATTTGTGATGTCTCGTGGAAGATAAAAATAAGAAAATCTTTGTTTGACAGCAAAGTAAGGGGGCTCCTCTAGAAGACAATGGACAATCATTGCCGAAATACGATCAGGGGTGTCATAAACTTTCTCCCGTAGGACATTGCTCATGTAGGAACAAAAGTATCTGATCTTTTCTACAAAGTCATAGGGGTGTTCATTATTTTTTCTTTACGAGAGATCCCATTTGGGTAAACTTGCTAGGAAAGATTGGCATCCAGTAGAGAAAAGGTTTAGAAAAGATTTCCCTTCCCTAAAGAAATAAAATAAAATGAAATAAAAAATACAAAGTTCAGTGTTCAATCATACAATCTGAAGAATCACATAAAATAATACATATATTGCGTGCTTTCATCACAAACATTTAGTCATACAACATGCTTGAACACCCTAAAATAAAATTTATGCACATAGGGAAGAAATTAAATTCTAGCCTATATGCCCTTTCCTTTCCTACCCAAGCTCATCAACATATTAATAAAAGTTTTTAACACATAATTCTTACCTCAATCCTTTCTCCCTGCAAAATTAACAAACTAAAAATATTTTACCCTGCTAAAAAAAATTTCGAAATTATAGGGAAGGGGCCAAATTTTTGGCCTTCACCAAAAAATAGAAAAAAAAATAAATTTCAGACACTAAAAAATTTTCGAGTGTCCCTAAAAAAAATTCGGACCAAAATGAAATAAAAAAAATTTCGGCCCTCTTAATAAAATGAATTAAAATAAAATAAAATCAGAATGAAATTGACATTGTAAAATTAAATTAGCACTTGGCCAAGTTTAAATCATAATAAAAACGTTTTCGTGTTAGTGGTAATTTAAAATCTCAACCTAAGCTCTGATACCACTTTGTAACACCCTAGAAATTACTTTTCTTTAAATACACACTTTACTCTTTTTAAAATACGTTTTAGGAATATCTAAGACATTACCGCCATCGTGAAAACGGCTAAGGCAACTATCAAAGATACACAGCGGAAGACTTGAAAACCAAAACTATTTAAATAACACAATTTAAAAACCAAACCAACGAAAGTAAAGTTGAAAATCAACAAAACCAAAGTCAACTAAAATCCACTACAACTTGGAACCATTTAAGGCCCTTATTCAAAACCGAAACAACCAAACTTTTGTGTTAGTCCATAAAGTAATATAATAAAATAATCAATGCGTAAAACACATCATATCCTAATGGAAGCTAACATGATTCTCTCTTCACTCATGCCTCGTCATGAACATGCTTCAATACCTGAAAAGTGTATCTCTACTTGCCCCCACTACTCTCCATTAAAATGGATCATCGTAGGGCCAAGATAAAGACATGGCCAGACACAAACAACACACACAATCAGCAAAGCTGAGTACATAAGCGTAATTAAACACACTAACATGCATTCTCCTATCATCACACACACTTACCTCATTGCACCTGTTTACAAGCACACACAACAATCAACAAGACACTTTAACTAGACACTAAATAATTCATTTAGCGTTGATTACGCATCGAACGGGTTTCCAACTATACCTCCCCCAATAAATTGAGGTTAACTGACACGGGAGCTAACCGTGCCAGCAACAAACCTGTGCCACACATAGGTGGCGGAATTCCAGCGCATAATTATAATAAAAAGGAATATACAGCGTCCTGTACTCCGTTAGAAGTTATGATCAAATATAAAGTCACATAACTCCCCCCATATGTTCATACTCAAGGTATATACGTTCCAAAAGTTTTGGTGCGTAATCTCTTTCACTTTACGTTATTTACATATTATTAGACTTGGTGATGACCCTCAAAGCATAACAATTCAATCATCAATAATAATTCAATCAATCAAACATACCAATTTAATTCTTGAATATTTAATGACCACATAATATTTAATGTTGAACCCTTTTTAATTCTACCTCAGTGTCAAAGACACCTTAAACGCATAAAGCGCCAAAAATCCTATTCCTCGGTGTTAAAAACACCTTAAGTGCACATAGGCACCAACATACAATTTACTCCTTGTGCACATAGACATTTATATAGCTCCTTTCTCATGCTTAAGCATCAATAAAAATTATATGAACCATAATAAAATTTCTTTTCAATATTCCAAACATAATTAAACAATTAGTTTAATTAAACATGCTCTCTATCATGCCATAAATAAATATGTAGTCCATATAATCATGCCAAAATATAATTTTCCAATCCATAAACCATCACAAATAATTCATGATTCACAGTTCAATCACCAACACCAATAACTCACAATTCAATACATAAACCATAGCATGATACTACTTGTAATTGATTGAAATTAAACCTAGCATGATTCTACATCATCAAAATATGCTAAGTACGAGAACGTACCTTGAGTACGTTATTAAAACTGCCACAACTAGTAGAAATCGCTTACTTCAAAGTCTCCTACACATTAAACACATAATAGAGTATTAATATTCACTCTAAACAAATTTCCAGCAATATATATTATTTTAAAACCCTTCATAAATTAATTAGAATAAGCTGAAATTATATTTAAAACACCCTAAATTAAGTCCCAATTAATGGGTAATTAAAATTTCTTCAAGAAACC
Source organism: Chenopodium berlandieri (assembly GCA_034703905.1). Taxonomy (NCBI): domain Eukaryota; kingdom Viridiplantae; phylum Streptophyta; class Magnoliopsida; order Caryophyllales; family Amaranthaceae; genus Chenopodium; species Chenopodium berlandieri. The sequence continues at coordinate 31,364,774 of CM068278.1, forward strand.
CAATATTAAGTGTTCTACATAAAATTTTAGCACTTTATTATACTTAAAACTTGCTGTAATTTGGTTTTAAAACACTTAAAACAAAGGCCTACCCTAATATACATCATAATCTTTCAATAAATCATGAAACAAGAACCTAGGGTTTCAAAAATTGGGGCTTTTTAAATTAAAAACCAAATTTGAAAATTAATTCATACAATTACAATTATCGAACATCAAAATTAAACCCCCAAACTCATAATTTATATTTAGATCCAAGGATATATTAAATTAAAACAAGAAAGCTTAGTTTTATATATATATATATATATAGTTCGAAAAAGAAAGGGGGAAAAAGAGGAGGAAGAACGGCAGCCACCACCGGCTGCCGGCTGCTAGCGGCGGCGGCTGCCTGCTGCCGGCGGCTTGCGATGCTGGCAGCGGCGGCCACCAGCTGCCAGTGGCTGGCAGCGGTGGTGAGGGAGAAGGGCATCCGAAAAAAAAATAAGGGGAAGGGGAAAAAGAAAAATAAAGAAAAATAAGGAGGAGAGAGAGAGAGAATTTTACCTTGGGTTTTCTCCAATCTGGGCAAAGTTTGATTTGCCTCATAAGTGGGATATTTATACCCCTTCTCTACTAACCCTCTTCCCTAAACTTTCCTCTTTTAGGTTTTCCTAATTCCTTCCCTAATAAAACTTGTTGAAAATTAAACTTTCCTAAAATAAAACCCCAACTTTTAAATAAAATAATTAAATAAACTTTCCTTTAATAATAATATTAATTAAAATACTTTAATTAAAATAATTACAACTATTTAAATACTTTATAAAATACATACTTTTAATAAAATACGTATAAAAATACGGGGTATTACATACACTTTTAGCCAGGTCATGACATTGCGACACTTGGCGTTTTAACTTTTCGCCAAGTGTCGCACCACGTTAGATAAATTTAAATAGATTTTATACGATAAAAAAGTTGGTATAGAATTCTATTTGGATAGAATTTTAGGATAAAATTGTTAGTTTAAAGTTTTATTATCGAAAAATATCAACATTTACAAATTGAATTATAATTTTATGCAAAAAAACTATTAGATTATAATTCTAAAAAATTATCATATAAATTTAATTTTTATTTCATAATTTTTTTTGGAGCAAAGGAAGTAGTTTAAAGAGTAAAACATCTATTTATAATATTTGCTAATCGGTTAAAATTATATACTTTACAATCTAATAGAATAGATACCTGTCAATTAGGGTTGGGTCATGAAACATCTCTGATTGGGTCACTTTAGGTTATGAGTCAAGAAATGTTCATCCCCTGCCCAAAGTTTTGGGTTCAAGTTTAGGGTATTTTTACCCAAGACACGTGGACCAATGAGAGGTCGCCACGTGTCTAGCTCAGGATGGCCCATGTGGCTCAACATCCTCTTGACACGTGGACCAATGAGAGGTTGCCACGTGTCGAGCTCAGGATGGCCCATCTGGCTCAGCGTCCTCTTAACACTTGGCGCCCTCAGATATGTTTCTGAAATGGCGGCTTTCAAAGGCCCAAACTCCTAGGAGCGCCGTAAAACGGCGCAGCCCACTAAAATCTAGGTCAAGTGACCTAGGTAGGGGCACTTTTCCCAAGTACCCTATAAATAGGGAGATATTTCCCCATTTTGGGGACACATTGAATCATTTATTACACACTTATTCTCTTACATCAGTCTTCGTGTTGTAACTCTCCCAAGGGACAAAAACACTCAAAACATTTGGCGCCGTCTGTGGGGAGAGTACCTTGAAGATGGTTCAAGAGTCTGTACCACCCCCTAACCGTCTGGGTGAAGACCCAGAAGTTTTTACAGACCATGAGGAGAATGAAGACCCTCAGGTCGAAGCTTTTACAGCCGAAGACGGCTCTCTCAGAACTAAACGCATCCGGCCCAGAGACACTCTGGAGCGGGGTGCCTCCAAGGTGGGTCCAAGTCGACCCTCTGGGCAGCCGGAAGGGGAAACCCAAACGGCCACTGGATCAGCCCCTGTCACTCGAGACTAACTCATGAGATTCATGACAAGTTTCAAGGGTGAAATTACAGAGCTGATCACCAAGAGCCGGGCTGGCCCAAGTAAAGGCCAGTCGGCGAAGAAGACTCCTCCAGAGAAGGGGAAGTAAGTTAGAAACCGACAGCCCACTCCCCATCCAAAGGAGAAGGCAGCCGGGACCATTGATTGGTAAAAAATTCTCCTTCTCCGGGAAGTCAGTTAGAAACCTGGGAGGAACACCAATAACACTCGCCGGCCTCAGCAGCCGGTGAGAAGTAAAAAATCAACTATTGATGCCCGGGAGATCATCAACCGGAAGAGAAACCAATCGCTGTCTGAGTCGGCTTCAACGTTGAATTTTCCAGATAGCTTCAACAACATTTCTGCAGGGAGTGCACCCTCCTTGCATGAGAGTTAGACAGGCGGTAATACCGTCCATTCTGGCCCTCATATGATTGGAGTTGTCCCGTATGTGCCTACTCCGGCTTACAGGCAGTATCCTCCTCACTTCATACAGCCGGCCTTCTTTGGGGGTCAGGCGGCATAACCAAATGTCCAGCCATTGGACTGGCAGCTTCGTCTGCTGCACCTGGGTGAACAACCTTCTGCGTTCACTCGGGAGATAACCGAGGCGGCTCAGCTGGCCAAGGTTAAGAATGTGTTGGTTGGTACCTATGATGGTACCACCAATCCGGAAGATCACCTCATGGCTTACACCAACCTCATGTATCTGCAGGGGTTGGATGATGCCACTTGGTGTCGATGCTTCCCGGCTACATTGAAGGGCATTGCCCAACAATGGTTTGGCAATCTGCCAGCCGGGTCAATAGATAGCTTCAGGAAGCTTGCCTTCCTGTTTGCTTCCAACTTCTCAATGAACATCCCTGCTAAGAAAACAAGTCTTGATTCGAGCACTGTTAAGCAGGGAGAGAGAGAAGGGTTGCGCTCATATGTCAGGCGGTTCAACCTGATCAGAATTCAGATTCAGGGGTTGTCTGATGAGGTAGCTTTTACAGACTTTTTTAAAGGTCTGAGAGACGGGTCGACCTTTAAGTTCGACCTAGTCAGAAAAGGGGCTTTCACCCTACAGGCGGCCCTGAGGGAGGCGGAAAGCTACATTCAAGCTACCGACCTCTGCTCGCCTGGTAGCCAGTCGGACTCTAAGAATTCTGACAAGCATAAAGACAACCGGCCTGCTCAGCCGGCAAAAAAGAAAGAAGATAGCAAGAAGAGAAAAGAGGTCTGGGCGGTTAGTGACTCTGACCAGCCGTCCTAGAAGAAGAAGAAAGAATTTAAACCGTACGTCCCAAAGTACGAGTTTAACAAGGACTGCAACTCCATCCTCATGGAGATAAAGGACCGGCTGTCCCTTGAGAAGCCGAATCCAATGAAAAGTTTCGTTCAATCCAGGAACAAAAATAAATTTTGCCAATATCATGAGGAAGTTGGCCATGTCACCAACGACTGCTTCAGCCTACAGCGGACGTTGGACCGTTTGGCTAACAAGGGGATGCTGAAGTCCTATATTTCTAAGTCCCCAGCCGGGGCAAAAAAGAAAAACAAGGGTCAGTCCTCCAAGACTACCCCCCAGCCTGCTAGTAGTTCGGATACCGACAAGGAGCCGGTCTACACTATATCAGGCGGGTTTTCATGTGGTGGCCCTACCATCAGAGGAACCAAGAGCCATCTTCGAAAGATGGACAAAGATGATGATGAGCAGGCGGAAGCCAGCTCCTCCTTCCCAAACATCTTGATCACTGAGAAGGACAGGGGCAGCGTCCGCCGCCCGCATGATGACCCGGTGGTCATTGAATGTAAGGTTGCCAACCAGCTGGTTGGACGAATCCTTATTGACACTGGCAGCTCATTAGACATCATCAGCCTCCGGTGCCTGCAGAAGATGAAATACAATATCAGCAGCGTGCATCCGGTCACCCACCCCTTGGTAGGTTTTGGGGGTGGGATGGTCTACCCAGCCGGAAGAATTGACTTACCCATCCGGCTAGGAGAGAAGGGCCAAGGGAGACATATCGTCGTTAGGTTCTTGGTCGTTGAGGAGTTGACCGCCTACAACATTATCCTTGGTAGGCCAACCTCAACGTAGCCAAGGCGGTAATCATCCCATCTCTCATGCTCATCAAGTATGAGAAGGATGCTGGAACTGTTGGTTCCTTGAATGGGGATCAGAAGACGGCTCGGGAGTGCTACCTCTCAGCCGTCAGGGACACTGTAACCCCAGGCGTCCAGGAACCAATAGACCTTGACAATGTCAAGGATGCCAATCCAGCACCTGCCCCACCAGCAGCCGGTAAGAAAAGAAAGGCACCTCTGCTGGTGGAGGTGAAGAAGGAGAAAAAATAGCAATCACTGACCGGTGAGCGGTCAGATGAGCTCCGTCCCCAACCGGCTGGCGAAAGCATTGATCTCGTTCTGGATGACAGCCGTCCAGAACGTACTGTTAAGGTTGGAAAGGTGGCTCATGCTACTTTGGGTGCAAGCTTGCACCTCCTACTGAAGGAATTCAAAGACATCTTTGCCTTTGAAGTGGAAGAGATGCCAGGCGTCAGCCCGGATCTCGCTGTCCACAAACTCGCCGTGGACCCCAAAAAGAAGCCCATCCGACAAAAGAAAAGAAACCACGGCGAGGAAAGAAGTCAGGCGGCAGCTGCCGAAGTCAAAAAGCTGCTAGACGCCAGGTTCATTCGGCCTTGTAATTTTCCCGACTGGGTGACCAATGTGGTCCTTGTTAAGAAACCGAATGGGACCTGGCGCATGTGTGTTGATTCCACAGACCTCAACAAGGCGTGTCCAAAGGACAGTTATCCGCTTCCAAAGATCGACAGTCTGGTCGACTCTACAGCCGGTCACGCCTTGATGAGTTTTATGGATGCCTACTCCGGCTTCCATCAGATACCCCTGTGGAAGAAAGATCAAGAGAAGACGGCCTTCGTCACTGATCAGGGGCTATTTTGTTACACAGTGATGCCGTTTGGCTTGAAAAATGCGTCGGCTACGTTCCAACGGATGATTAATACTGTCTTTGTTAATCAAATTGGGAGGAATGTAGAGGCATACATTGATGACATGATAATCAAATCCAAACAGTAGACGGATCACCTTGCTGATCTCCGAGAAACCTTCACCACACTCAGGCGGCATAAGGTCATGTTAAATCCTAAGAAGTGCGTCTTTGGTGTTGAGTCTGGGAAGTTTCTCGGATTCCTGATTGATCAAAGGGGGATAGAGGCTAACCCTGAGAAGATACAGGCGGTAATTGACATGAAGTCACCCCGCACTGTCAAGGAAGCGCAGAGACTAACCGGTTGCCTGGCTGCTCTGGGAAGATTCCTCAGCCGGTCAGGTGACAAATGCCTTTACTTCTTCCAAGAAATCAGGAAGAAGACCAGATTTGAATGGGGGGATGAGGCTGAGGCGGCCTTTCAACGGCTGAAAGAACACCTCCACTCTTTGCCAAGACTTGTTAGTTCATTGCCTAGGGAGGTGTTATACATGTACTTAGCTGTCTCAGATCATGCCCTCAGTGCCGTTCTCCTTGCTAAGAGAGACGGTGTTCAGCTTCTGGTCTATTTCATTAACCATGTTTTAAAAAATGCTGAGCTCCGGTACCCCATGGTAGAAAAATTTGGCCTTGCTCTGTATATGGCTTTCAAGAAATTGAAGCCATATTTTCTGGCTCATCCGGTGGTAATCTACACCGACCAGCCCCTCAAGCGGCCAATGTCTACTTTGGAGTCATCCGGAAGAATGTTGAAATGGGCTATTGAAATGCAAAGTCTTGAAATCACTTTCGAACCTAGAAAAGCAGTGAAAGGTCAGGCGTTTGCCGACTTCATCGTTGAAATGACCCGACCAGTGCAACCGGATAATTTTGACCATGTTTGGAAAGTGTATGTAGACGGAAGCTCAACAAAGAACGGCTGTGGTGCAGGAATTATATATGAGTCCCCAAAGAGGGACAGATTTGAATATGCACTGCGGTTTAAGTTTCAAGCCTCAAATAATGAGGCGGAATATGAAGCCCTACTAGCCAGAATCCTCATGTGTAAGGCAGCAGGGGCAACGAAGATTGACGCCTACTCTAATTCACAGTTGGTCGTTAGCCAGTATGAGGGAACATATGAGGCAACTCATCCGGCTATGATCAAATATCTTCAGGCAGTCAAGGAGGAGACTGGGGCACTTGAGGAATTCCATCTGAATCAAGTGCCCAGGTCAGATAACAACCAGGCGGACGCATTGTCCAAATTGGCTTCATCCGCCTGCTGTGATACTCCTCGGTCGGTCTTTTGGGAAGTTCTTGAAAAAAGAAGCATACATGAAGAGCCCATTGGAACCTTAGACCGAAGCTCCACCTGGATGGATGCCATCCGGGCTTATCTTTCAGACGGCACGCTCCCTGATTTACCACAGGAAGCAGCCGTCCTAAAAAAGCGAGCTGCAAGCTTTAAGTTGAAAAATGGAGAACTCTTCAAAGCAGGATTTCTTAAACCCCTGTTGAAGTGTGTCACCCCAGAAAAGGGGAAGGAAGTTCTCGAAGACTTACACTCGAGATACTACGCCTCTCATATAGGCGGCAGGTCCCTAGCCGTCAGAGCCAGACGACATTACTTTTGGCCCACTCTTGAGGCTGACGCCAAGGAGTTGGTGAAGAAATGTGACAAGTGCCAAAAATTTGGCAAACTCATTCACCGTCCGGCTACTAATCTGACGTCCATCCACAGCCCAATCCCGTTTGCAAAATGGGGCATGGACATTCTAGGTCCTTACACTCCTGCTCCAGGCGGAAAGAGCTACATCTTGGTGGCTGTGGATTACTTCACCAAGTGGGTGGAGGCTGAGGCGGTTAAAAACATCAAGACCTCAGACGTAATTTCCTTCATTTGAAAGAATATTATCATCCGGTATGGGGTACCTATGTCTATGGTGTTTGATAATGGTCCTCAGTTTGAGACGCCTCAACTAAAAACTTGGTTGGGAGATCAGGGGATCTCAAGCTATTTTGCATCTGTTGGCCGTCCCCAAGAAAACGGCCAAGTTGAAGCCTTCAACAAACTCATCTCAGACGGCATTAAAAAAAATAGAAACAGCCGGTGGCTTATGGGCAGAAGAATTAATCCATGTCCTATGGGCCATCCGGACTACTGTGAAAGGGGCAACCGGCGAAACCCCATTTCTCATGGTATACGGTGCTGAAGCCGTTTTTCCTATTGAGCATTATGAGCTGACTCTCAGAGTTATGCTCTATGATGAAGAGGCAAATTGGGAGGCCATGCGGCTGGCATTGGACTCCCTCCCGGAGCGTAGGGGCAATGCTGTCATGCGCCATGAGATATACCGTCTGAGGATGACCACAGCCTATAACAAGAGAGTGCAAAAACGTCCTCTTAAAGTGGATGACTTTGTGTTACGGAAAATGGAGGCAACCGGTAGGGCCAATGAGCTGCGAAAGCTAACTCCAAATTGGGAAGGCCCCTACCTGATTTATGAAGAATTAAGGGATGGCACCTACCGCCTAGAAACCCCAGACGGCAGGCGTCTGCCTAGAACTTGGAATGTAGACAATCTAAAAAAGTACTACTTCTGATATTGTAAACTTTTTGTAAACAGTAAGTCAATTAATGAAGATTCAGACTTTGTTTGCAAAATCGAGTTATTGCTTAATTATCCATCCAGGTAATACCCAGGCGAATTTTTCTTTGCCTAACTAAGTTTGACACTTAGTAAGGGTTACATTTGTTGGACCGCCTGGGTAATACTCGGATCCCTTGTTTATTTAAATTTAATACTTTGTTTATTCAACTGCCTGATTATCCGCCTGGGTAATACCCAGACGGACCCGCCTGTTTAAAAAACTAAAGTTTGATAGTGTAAATCCAATACTGACTAAAAACTAAGCACAAAAACGTTTAGTGGCTATACAACCGGTCCCAAACAAGACCAGAGGCTAAAATAGCCGGATGGTTGCTCATTTTATAAAATCGCCTGTCCCAGCATGGACAAAGGCGTCCGGCGACACCCCTCTGGGTGCAATCGTCGCAGAGAACAAACTATTTGTCGGTTCTACGTACCCATGTAGACGGCAAAAATTGAACAGCCAAGTTGGCTAACTCATAGTCGTCTGACCAAAATAACCTATGAAGAACGAATAAGTTTCCAGATACCGGATGCCCATAGGCATCAGTCGGTAATTGATAGAAATTCTTACTTGGGTTATTTATTCCAAAGTTTCACTCACTTCCCCTATTGGGGCAAAGGATTGTGTAACGGCTACGCGTTAACCCCAGACGGAATACAACCGCCTGGGTAAGAAGCTCAAAGCACCCGCTTTTATGGCCGGCTGTGCACTTGGTTTGGGGCAATCACCATTGTGATTGATTGGCCTAAAAACACTCCATACTTCTCCAAGTATCAAGTGTTTTCAAGCCAATCAATCAGCCTGACACTAAACCAACCGCACAGCCGCCCAGGGGCAAGAGCACCCAGATTGCAAATTGCCGCATGATTTTTTAAGTTAGGCAAAATACTATAGAATTGCAAACAGAGGAATAAAAATTCAAATCGAAAAAACTCAAAAGACATATATAAAATCCGTCTGAGTCAGAATACTTCATTTATATAAAATGGCACAAAGGCCAGAATAATTGTTAACCGGACACATCCGGTGAAGAAAGAAAGTGGAAATGTTAATCCAACCCCATGGTTGGTAAAAAGATACAACAAAACACGGCATACAAGCCGGTAAACAACATTGTTGGCATACTGCCGCAGAAAGGTGGGAGGACCGCCTAAGGCTTAGGTAGAGTCTTCTCCGGCTGAGTTTGGTTGGCTTGGCCCTCTTGCTGATCATCCGCCTGCTCCTCATCATCAGAGACTTCATATCCCTTCTCAGAAGCCCAGTCTTTGAAGCGAGGCGGTGGAGCATCACCTAGTTGCTGGGCATCATACACCTCAGTGGCGTAATAATACCTCAGCTTATAGACCTCAAAGTCTATTTCTGGGTAAAGGAGGCCCTAGGAAATCTTCAGCCGGGCCAAGTTGTCCCGCTCATTCTCCTCGGTCACCCGGGTCTGCTCCTGGGCCAGCTCATCCGCCTGCTTGTTGCGCAGGGTCATGAGCTCGAGCTTCAGTCGGTCATTGTCAATCCGGAGTTGGGCATTCTCTTTGTCAGCATCCTCTAATGCCTTGAGATCAGACTTGGCATCTTTCAGCTGCTTGTCAAGGTTATCAGCCCGGCTGTTAGATTCATCGTTTGCAGCCGTTAAACTCCGGATCAGCTCCTCCTGTTTCAACTCTACTGCTTTAATCTTTAAATTACACATATAATCAGAATGTTCAGCAAAGTTGAGGTTTTCTAGGGCCCTCCGTTTGGCGTCATTTACCTCTTCTTGCTTCCGCCTGAAGGGGCCCCGGAGATTGTCCACCCTCACCATAGCCTGAGTCAATAACAGTCGGTTAAAGAGTTACTTAGTCAAATTAAAGATGAAAGACATCAAGATAGAAAAATCATGTACCTCAGCCAGAGAGCCCATTATCCGGTCAAAGTCCACGACCTGCAGATCAAGTATGGAGGCTTTCTCAGACCGGGTGAGGGTCCTCACCATCCGCTTTGCGAAGCCTTCAAGATCCGGCGGGTTAGGAGTCAAATCTGCATCAAAAGTAGCTCTTTGTGAGATAGAAGCAGTGTAGCTGGCATTCATTTGTTGTCGGCTGCTGACTGACCCTTTTGAAGAATCAACCTTGGTCTTGACTCTCATAAAATCAAGTGGCCAAGGTATCTCAGTTTGTTCCTTACCGTGAATTTCCGGATGGGTCTCCGGCTTGTTCTCCTCCCCAGTGGTTGCCGCACCGCCTGCAACCTTAGGTGTCTCGCCACCCTTCGGAGCCGTAGAGGCTTCCGGCGCTTTCTGCTGTTCTGAGCTTTCACTTAGTTTCTTCAGAACAGCAGGGGACTTGCCCCCAGTCGTTGGACGACCGGATTGGGCAGAGCTTTGTTTTTGGGGGGGGATCCTTCCTTGCGGCTTTGGCAGCCGGAGCCTTTTCTAGATCATCTCCTTGCCTTTTGAGAAGCTTGGAGAATGATCGAGGGATTCTCTTGGCGGACTCCTGAGAAAGAAGCAAATATAAGTATACCCAACCGGTATATAAAAAAAATGCAAACATTAAGTCTGGCGGTCTTACCCCGCCTTTCTTGTTGTCCTTTGCCTCGACGGCTGCCTTTTTGGCAAGAGCCGCTTCCTTGCGCAATTGCGCCGCTGATTTAGCAGGAGTCTTGTCCTGGTCAACCATCTTCGGGACTTCTTCTGCAAAATCAAGAATTTCAAGTTAGAAAGAATTAAAGTAAGTTTGCAATAACAAGAAAACAACAATTGTTCCGGGTGAGAAGTATTCTACCCTTGGGAAACATTGTGCTCAGTCCGCAGGCGGACAAGAAGCATTCATCTTTGAAGAAGTCCGGGTGGGGGATCCAGTTCTTAGGAACAATAATGTGAGTCCCATCCCCCATGGGCTCATTTGTAGTCTCAAAAAATCTCGGCTCCATGATTTGCTCCCAGGCTTTAGTAGATAGTGCCTGGAGAGGGCATTTGCGTCCAAGAAGAGTCGGCTCGGTGTTGTACCGGCGCAGTGTCCGGTTGTGTCTTAGGGTGGGGGAGGAAATCAAATAAAACTTGTCCTTCCACCCGGACCATTTGGACACTTTGTCCAACGTCATTAAGTATTAGGGCAAGGTAGTCAGAGTATACCATGCCCCATGGCCGCCTGGAGCCTTGCTCAAATAGTGCATGTGAGCGAAGGCAGAGAAGCTGGGGTTCAAGTTTTGGAACTTGCAGGCGGCAATATAACTTAAAATGTTCACCCACGAGTTTGGGGTGAGCTGCCAAACCCCCAGATCATACCCCTTAAGGATTTTCCTAATCCCGGGGTGGAGGGGGAACCGGAGGCCGGCTTCTATTACCGCCTCATAGCAGATGAAGTAGTCATCTGCATGATCTATGTCGTCCCCCCAGGCCATCACAGCATCAGCCGGAGGGACAATAACTTCCCATCCCCTTCCAAAGGGATGTTTCTCTTTAAAGGCCCCGAACCCGCTGTTAAGAAGGGCAATGTTGCTCGGCAGCATCCGGGTTCTTTTAGGGTTGGGATTGTCAGCTACTTTGGGCGGCTACTGATAGTCAGCCGCAAAATCCCCCTGGTCAGAGCTGGAAGACTTTGCTCTTGATCCCTGGCCGGCCTCAGCGTCGCCGGCTTCATTGGAGGAGGCGGCTCCCTCGCCGTCTACCTCTCTTACTCCAGAGCTCCCGGATGTAAAGGGAGCCTCTTCGTCGAAACCACTCTCCTCCCAATCCCTCTGATCCCCATCCGGGAAAGCCTCATCGGCTGGCACTCTCATGGTGCGCCGGCTTTTAGACCGCCTGACCGTTTGTTTCATTCTGGCCATTGTGTCCTGCATAGACATAGAGAGGGAGGAATTCGGAGATGAGCATATTGGTTCCGACAGTCCAGAAGAGGCACCCCCTGTTCTAGACTCAGCCGTTCTTGGGGATCGGCTGAGTGTCCTAGGCAGTGCCGAGTGGGTAGATTGGGAACTCATTTATATTTTCTATTTTCTAAAGAAAGCCGGGCATACAGGCGGAAAAAATGGTATGTAAATTGAAAGGGAGGAAAGCTAAAATGGTACAGGCGGTTACCTTGCTTTGACTCTGAAAAATCTGAAAACCGCTACAGCCGGTGAACCGGGTGACGTACTGCTAGCACTCGGAAGCTTGAAACTCGCTGATTATGCAGGCGGGAGCAGAGAAAACTCTCTCTAGATTCTCTCTTTTTCTCTCTCTAAAAAGTCAATATGAATGTAAAGTGTGAAAAGGAGGGGGGGTAACTTTCTATTTATAGAAAGTAAAAATGGGGGGAAAATTTTGATTTGAAATTCAAAATTTTACCCGTTACTGTTCACCTATGAAAGGTGGACACGTGTCACAGGCTCCACGTGACATGCACATGCGACCTGTGAGGGGCAAATGTTTAGGGTATTTTTACCCAAGACACGTGGACCAATGAGAGGTCGCCACGTGTCTAGCTCAGGATGGCCCATGTGGCTCAACATCCTCTTGACACGTGGACCAATGAGAGGTTGCCACGTGTCGAGCTCAGGATGGCCCATCTGGCTCAGCGTCCTCTTAACACTTGGCGCCCTCAGATATGTTTCTGAAATGGCGGCTTTCAAAGGCCCAAACTCCTAGGAGCGCCGTAAAACGGCGCAGCCCACTAAAATCTAGGTCAAGTGACCTAGGTAGGGGCACTTTTCCCAAGGACCCTATAAATAGGGAGATATTTCCCCATTTTGGGGACACATTGAATCATTTATTACACACTTATTCTCTTACATCAGAGAAAGACCTGAGCTTGGAATCCGAGCAGATACCCACCTAAATTTTCGTTCTCTTTATTCCGTTTCAAGTTACTAACTTGTGCGTCGGAGGCGGAGCACCACCCAACCGGTGTCTCCGTTTGTTTTGCAGGTACAGCTCACAGCGGATCGGTTTTCTTATTGTAACTCTCCCAAGGGACAAAAACACTCAAAACAGGGCACAAAACTAATATTATAATAATTCAGTATTATTTAAACAGAGCACAGAAAATTTCAACGGAGCTAACCAAAGCAAATTTCAGCCGAGCACAATAGAGCACAATAGCTCTAAAGAACGGAGAATAAATGGGATTGTTCTCCTCTCTTCTATTTCCACTCTCCCACTTCAGATTTTATTGTATAAATCACTTAATTTTCTCTCTTCTCTATGACTCCCTGGATTTTCTACTCTCAAAGTCTGGATTTTCCTATTCAACCTTGATTCAAATGGCAAATTCAAAATGTCGTTGAATTCTGAAACCAAGAAATCCACCCTAAACTCCATTAAACTCACTCAATGGGTTTCCCGCGTCAAGCGAAGTCGGCGCTGTCGACAATTAGCCGGCGCACAATACTCCCAGTTGGGTTGTGCGCGAAGCTGACTGCAGTAGTGATTCTTGGCCTGCTATTCATACTTATTTGGTCATTTTTCTCACCAACCCCAGATGCTCTTACAGCTCAAAGAGAGAGTTTTGGTGAGATTGCTGAACCAGCAGCAAGATCATCACCTTCGAAATCAAGCACATCCAAAGCTGGTCATTCAAAACCCGAATCGAAATCGAATAAAAATGGACATTTGCAGCAGTCGGGTAGTAATTCGAGGAAGAAAAAACATGGAATTGTTAGTAATGTGACTGTTAGTGGGCAGAATTTGAAGGAATTTAATAGGACTAATTTTGGGGATGAATTGGATTTAGGAGGGAACGAAGGATCTGAGAGATCTGAGGTTGTTGATGGACATGATCAAACTGTGGTTGATGGTAAGGAAGAGGGGTTTCGAGGCGAAAGCGAAGGCGAGGATGAAGGGGAAAAGAATGGGGATGAAGATCCTGATTTGGAAGGTGGGGTTGATATTAAAATGTCGGAAACTGAGGAAGAGGATGAAGATGGTGATACTCGGTCGAAGGGTAAAGGGAAGATGATGAAGAATTTGGGTCCATTGTTTGATTCTAAAGCACATTATAGTTGGAAATTATGTGATGTAAGGAGTAAACACAATTACATTCCTTGTATTGATATTGAGAGTCCTAAAGGAAAGATTCAGAGATACCGACATCTCGAAAGGAGTTGTCCTTCAGTACCTCCAATGTGTCTTGTTCCTCTTCCTCCTGATGGGTATGGAAGTAGTGGGACTACTTTGCATTGGCCTGAAAGTAGAACAAAGGTACGAAATCTAACAAGCTCATCATTATCTTACTTCAATTTTGTTTGGGATTGTCTTTCTAATAGTATATTGTTATTGGAATTGTTTTCAGATATTGTACAAGAATGTTGAACATCCTAAACTTGCTGCTTATCTGAAGACAATCACTTGGGCCTTGGTTTCTGGAGATTATCTTGTGTTTCCACAAAATCAGTCTAATGTTATTGGAGGTGTTGGTCACTACCTTGAATCAATTGAAGAGGTACTGATTAATTCCTCGTATTGTCTGTGTTACTTGGTTACCTTTTATGTAAATCATCGCCATTTCTAATTTGCTAATTAACTCTAGTTGAAATTCATTTTCAAGTCTAAACTCCCATTATCTGATAAGTTAGTGATCTGATTATAATAATTGGAGGGATGCTTTATGGCTTATAGCCTTATGCTTAGGCCTTATTCTTTTTTACAATAATTCACTGGACTTAAATTTTGTATTTACTGAAATTAAGTTGTTATCAATGTACTTGAAATTTTCAATTTTTACTTAATCAAATTATTATGTTTGAACTAAAATTATGTTACTACTAAAACATGTTTACCGATTCTCAATTATATTTGTTCTTTGAGTGACATAATCATTTTTATTATTTGGTTAAGGTGAAGAGAACATAGCCTTATTATATGTGGATTGTGGAGACATTAAGATTCAAGTGGGTAAATGAACATTTCTTTTACTTCTTACTGGCTTTTGTAAACTTTATGTTTCTGTTAGATGGTACCAGATATTGAATGGGGAAAGAATGTCCGGGTGGTGCTAGACATTGGAGTCACCGACTCAAGCTTTACTGCATCTCTCTTTGGTAAGGGTGTGCTTACTTTATCACTAGGATTGAAGGATGACCTGTTGGACTTGGCACAAGTTGCACTTGAGCGTGGATTTCCTGCAATTGTTAGCCCATTTGCAAATAGAAGGCTTCCATTTCCCAGTAGTGCTTTTGATGCCATTCACTGTAGTGGATGCAAAATACATTGGCATGCTCATGGTACCTTGGATTTTTTTTCACTTGCCCCTTTCTATTTCTTTACGTTAATGTTTTTATTATATGCTTCTTGTTTAAAATTTTCAGGGGGCAAGAGGCTTCTTGAATTAAATAGAATTTTGCGACCAGGTGGATACTTTGTTTTGTCACACAAACATAACAGCATTGAAGAAGAAGAAGGTTTGACCTGGTCTATTTTGATCTCTTCTTACTTGTTAATGATTGATGAAAGAAACCTTTTTTTTGTTGTGAACAAGTCAAAGAACTGGAAATATTGCTAGCTTTTCTTATACTTCCAATTCTGTAGCAAATAATTTTGCTGCTAGGAGAATTGAGATACTGATTTGCTGTCTATCTGGTCAGGTTAGTCACAGTCACAAGTAATCAGAAATTAGATGAACATTTGTAGTGATGAAGAAGAAATATAAGGGAGGAAAACAGAGGTTATGACCAATGTATTAAAAAGCTCAAAGCGCACCGTGGCACTATGGAATTCCTTGCACCTAAGGCGTACCTCAGTGCGCTTTGGTGCACCTTGTTGAAATGAGGTACATATTAAAAATAAATTAAAAAAAAAAAAAGCTTTGTGAAAAAACTGTTGTGGTGTGCAATACGCCTCATCAAAATCACTTTGTCTAGATGACAAAAAGCGCTGGTTTTAATGGTAATCAAGGTGATTAGACACCAACACAGCCTAGCCAACTTTTGAGAGGCTAGTTCTCTCCTACAACAAATAGTACTGTTCACTTTTCTCAATGCTTCTTACATTCAGTGCCCCTCTTATTATTACATCAGCTTTATTGTCTTGCTCCTTAATTTACTAATTGCTACAATAGCAAACACACTTAGAATTATTGCAATGACCCCTGTGGCCTGCTAACTGATTTTGCCATGCTTAAGTGCCAAAAACCTTTCTACCCTTCACACCCTTTTAGAATAAGTCACTAGCACAGCAGCACAGGTGGCTCTTGTTGATTCTCTGCATGATTATCTTTTGATTGTTATCAATCTAAAGTGAAAAGATTACACAAAAGTGGTAGGCTGGATGCCCTTATCACTTTGCTTATTTTTCGGGGACCAATATTTGTTTTTCTAAACGTTGGGCTTTTAACTTTTGATTGTTTGTCTATCCATACCTCCAACTATTGTCGAGAGTGTGGAATGTAAGTTTTTAGTAACTTGACTTTATAAGACCCTGTGTAGGATCCATTTGAGCTTAGCTTGTCCCAGAGGTGATTTAGTTGAAGTGTTTTTAGTCCAAACTCTTTCTCATTGCTGATGTGGTTTTCCTTTAAAGTCAATATGATGGTCTAATTCTATTGGTTTGCATTTTTTTTTTTTGAAAAGCATATTGGTTTGCATTATTGTTTTATCTAGCTTAGTGCAGTCATGATTGCTATTTTATCACAAGTAACAATGCAAAGAGTACTGAAGATATTGTCCTTTAATTTTTTTTTGCCAGCTATGACTTCATTGATTGCAGCCATTTGTTGGAATGTTCTGGCTGATAAAACGGATGAAGTTGCTGAAGTTAGTGTCAAAATATATCAGAAGCCGGAATCAAATTCCATTTATGAACTACGTAGGAAAAGGAATCCTCCTATATGCAAGGATAACGAGAATGCGGATGCAGCCTGGTACGCCTACTGTTGTTTGCTAACTTATTTGGGCCAACTGTCCATCTATTTACTGCACATTGACATAACAGTACCCAAATGCCTTTAAAGAGGCTACCATGTAGGCAGCTTATGTGGGTTTGTTGGGGGGGGGGGGGGGGTTATCTGAATTGCTTTATTCTTGCAATAAAAGAGAGATTGCTAGTGATCATATTCTGATGGCAAAGAACAAAGAATGTTTAGGCACTATCAAAATGGTATAGAGTACTCGTTACCATGATATGTTTCCTTGATATAAGATTATATGATAATTTAATTGAATTTTCTAGTATTCTCTTCCTATCTTATTGTCCTCAATTTTACTTTTCAAGCTTGAACAATATCTTACCCTTAATGCATGTTCTACGGGATTGAAATAGATCCTTGAGCTTGTAGTTGAGCAAGCATCTACTCTTATCACACAAGCACACATAAGTAGATATTAGTGTGTATGAGGCAATCACTTGTTTCACTGTGAAAATGCTTTTACTCAAACTTTTGTTGCTTAGAGTACTTAAATGGATATTTTTGAAATAGCTTCTCTCCCATCATTGCCAAGAGTGTGGAATGTAAGTTTTTTTAGTAACTTGACTTTATTAGAACCTAGGTAGGATCCATTTGGGCCTAGCTGGTCCTAGAGGTGATATTGTTGAAGTGTTTTTAGTCCAAACTCTTTGTCAACGTCGACAAGGTAGGAGTGGCGTTGTTGAAAATAGAAAGGCTATGTGCACTTGGCTATCGATTTTTCATTATTTGTTTTTTACATTTCTGGTATTCCTTTTTCCTGTTTTTGTTTCATTGACCTACTAAAATACTCTAGGTAGAGCTACAAGTGCAAGTTGAACTCAAATCTATCTGGACATGATGGATAAAACTATAAAAGTGTATTGTAAAACGGGTGTCAAATGTCAGCCTTCTCATCTACCCGTATTTATTTTTCATCAGTATAAATGGGAGCTTTAGTATGTGTTTCTAACTAGTAAACTAAGGGCTTAGAAGTTTTATAGCTATAGATTTGAAATAGCTTCATTTTATAGTTATTTTCGTTATTAGATGTTTTGCATCCTTAGAAGAGATCTTAATAAGATATCTACAATGATTGAACGATATCTATGTTAAGGGGAAAATTTGTTGACTTTAAATATTGTGAGGGTTTGAGTGTTGGGTTTTGATGTAAATATATTTTGTAGTAACATCAAAATAAAGATCTATAACATATTATGTTGAAATTCACTTTAATTTAGAATAGTAAAATTAGAATTTAGTTAGTAAAACAGAAATTATATACGTATGATTGACCTTAACACATATTTCAAAATTTAAAATGCAATCACAAGCAAAGAAACTTGAGATACTCTTTGCAACAAATTTTAAAAGAGTTGAGAGGGTTCGAAATTTTTTTATACAAGCTTTACGAGGTGAATTCTAGGAAATGTAAGTGACAGTTATTGAGTTGATTTCTGATTATTTTTCTCATCTTTTACAAATGTTAACCCAACGTAAACAAAATGCTAAAAGATCAAAGATTCTAGATAATTGAGAAGGTACTTTGATCACGCAATAAGAATTTTATTAATTTAATCATGTAATGGCCTAAGTAATCTGATTTGTAAATTGTATGAAAAAAAAAATAAGAAGGAAGCTTGATGCTTTGATTAAGTTTGCTAATGGTTTCTGACAAATCTGGTAGCTTTAGCCTACCAATCTCCAAGTTAGTACCTTTAGGGTACAAATCTCTTATGGGAGTAACTTGAGGTTACGAATCTCAAATAAAAAAAATCCCTTCATTTTACTGAATATCCTATCTCCTTTTTTTTTTTTGAAGAGATGTTAGAGATCCTATCTCTTATTTATACTCAAGCATTCTACAAAAGATAGCAAAAGTCAAAAGTTAAGCTAGCCTTAATTAACTTTGTCACTATTCTACAAAATATCAAATCAGCAGTCTTTTGTTACTACTCCCCTTAATGTTTCATTGATGGCTTTGTCCGCTAGCGCCTTTCTGTCCTCTGCTTCCCTTGAGTGCTGCTGCTTGTCCCCTCTCACTTGGACATGTGCCTCTTGCTTCTCTTCCTTCAGTGCAGATCCATATTGGTGTTTTGGGTGCAAGAACCGGGTCCATTACAGAGTACTTGTTCAGTTATTCACTCAACATATTATTATTTGTTCTAATACATGAAAAATACTTCTTGGATTGGAGTTTCAACAGAAGAATATTATGAATGGTGCATCACAGTCGACCAATTTTGTTCATACAACTTCTTTCGAGTCTCTGCACCACAAACAAGGGAATATTGTTTTCGGCTTCTCTTAGTCTGTGCATTTTTGTTCCCAGTGTTGAAATTTGAAAAGCGATTTATTCCAGTATCTCTTAATCCATATCTTCCTTTTGTCTTCTCTCTTTGAAAGGCAAGTTCATGTCCATGTGTTTGAAAAGCAATTTATTCCAGTATCTCTTTATTACGTGATTGGGTTTGCAGAGTTGTTTGTGGCTGATTAATGTGACATCTTACTAGGCAGACTTTTACCTTTACTGGAGTAAATTATATAACATTGAACAATTTTCCTTCTGACCCCCCCCCCCCCCCCAAAACCCCTCAAATTCTCTGCCTCAATTTTGTGACCTAAAATATTATGAGTCTTATATACCAAGACGGGCAACTCTGTCAGTAGGATTGAGTAACCAGCTTTCTAAATGCAGAAGCATTTTATCAGTAGATTCTTAATCCATAAAGTGGATCAGGTATAGTCTTTATCATGCATTTCGATATAGTTTTACCTCTGTCATAGTATCATAAACTATATATTAATACTCCAGGAGGCTTCTTTATGTTTATGAGCTGCATGCAGTAAATATAGAATACAAGCCAATAAGATATCTTAATCGAATAAATAGAAATTTAACTATGGTGAACTCTTAAACTTGCACTAACTTCATAGTATGGTATTTAGCAAGTTAGGAGGGACTTTATCTCTAATATGTTGGATAGAAGTTCATATCACTTCTATTAAATGGCATTCAGGAGATTCAGCTGCTTTTATATGCTAGGTTTGAACAGTTATACTATCTCACAAAGCACGATGTTGTGGCCAAGCAATTCTTGTCCAAGAATTGCCACACTACTTCCTCCCTTCTGTATGAGATAAATTATGACGCCTGACTTCTCTTCTTCCTCCCCTTGAGTTATTGTTATTCTGGTTTTTTATCTTATTTATTGTAGTCATAATTTAATCAGGTATATTGCAGTCGGACATTGCTTGCACCCTATCCCCACTGCAATTGAGCAGCATGGAACTGAGTGGCCTGCAGAATGGCCTAAAAGGCTTGAAAGTTATCCCGACTGGCTGAGTGAGAAGGAGAAAGTGAAGGCTGACACAAAGCATTGGAAAGCTACAGTCGACAAGTCATACCTAAATGGAATGGGTATTAATTGGACAAATATCCGAAATGTGATGGATATGAAAGCCATCTATGGGGGGTATGCTTTTAAAAGCTAATCTATGTCATCTTTTTCTGGGACTCGCTATATAATATTTTATAAATTTTCTTTTTCAGTTGCTAGGTATTTTTTTTTATTTTTTTGGTATATTTATTTATTTATTTTTTAAAATGTAATCAAATGCCAATTTATGGTTTTTTGAATGCTATACCATAGGTTTGCGGCTGCTCTTTCAGAACAAGAGGTCTGGGTCATGAATGTAGTACCTGTACATGCTTCAAATACACTTCCATACATATATGAACGTGGTCTCTTTGGAGTTTATCATGACTGGTGTGAATCTTTTGGTTCTTACCCAAGGTCATATGATCTATTGCATGCAGATCATTTGTTCTCACGGCTTAAGAATAGGTAATTCTGATCATTCTGTCTCTCCTCTGTTTGTTACTCTCAACATTATGCGCAAGTATTGCAGCAACGCATATACTTCAGTAACCTACTAATACCATCTTATATCAAAGCAATCCTTTTTTTCATGTAAATCGACCAAAAAATTTGTTGCCTTGCTGTCTAACTATTTGTAATCTGCTTCAGATGTAACCAACCAGTGGCATTAGTAGTTGAGATGGATCGCTTATTACGGCCAGGAGGTTGGGTAATAGTGCGCGATAAGGTGGTGGTATTAGAACCCCTGGAAGGAATTTTTAGAAGCTTGAACTGGGATATTCACATGACATTTTTTCAGGATAAAGAGGGTATACTTGTTGCTCAGAAAACAGGGAGGCCTTGAGATCAAGAGATAATTTCACACTTGTCTTTTTTCCTCCTTTGTTGTTTCCATAAGAGAAGTATATGAATACCAGTCCACGAATTTTCTGACATATCCAGAATATCAGATTGATTCAAATTTTCTGGCGAACCCTGCCGAATCCTAACATACTGTGATCTCTTAAACTAAATCTTCTTTCTTCTGTATATTATACCCATACATTACCTACATGCAATGAGGATAATGCATAGGTTTTCTCCAGTTCTTGCAGAGGGAGAAGTATTCCTTTGTCATCAAATTTGACAGAAGCATCAGACTTGACATCATGTGAGTAGAAGATGAGCAGCATAAGATTTGGTGAGTTGAGTCTAAGGCGATTTCGGAAATTTGTGTATGGACTCTCATTGTTCAAGGTTGTAGAATGCATTGATTTGTGGTAGCGTGTATCAAATTACAGATGGAAAATATTTTGTATGTTCAGAGCCCAGTGTATTAAAAGAAAGATATACAGCAGTATAGAACCTACCATTGTGAATTTTCATACATTGTTGTTCAAGGTTGTAGAATGCCGTGGTTTGTGGCAGCGTGTATCAAATTACAGATGGAAAATCTCTTGTTGTTCAGAGCCCAGTGTATTAAAAGAAAAGATATACATCAGTACAGAACTATCATTGTGAATTTATGATGCTGCTTGACTTGTATTCAATGAATGATACAAAACTATTCCATTCAGACGTCTAAAAATTCTAATGTGGTCACTCTTCTTTATGGCCATCACTATTCTTAAATTTGATTGGCTAATCTTATCTCTCCTAAAATAGTTGGTCAAACCCCCCCCCCCCCCCCCTTTTTTTCCTATTTTAAATTTTTTTTTATATTTTCTGAAAATTACATTTTCATTTTTGGAAATTCTATTTTATATTTTCGAAATTATTTTACAAAAATCATATTTAATTAAATCCGAAAATTAAATTACATTAAAAAAAAAATTCTTCTTCATTCAGGCTTATTCAATGTCCTTCATCAATGGTTGAATTTAACATCTAATTAATGTTATGTGTCCTTTAGTCTCAATTGCGTAACAGTTGAAATCAAATACATGGCCAGATTCAAACACCATACTCGAAATTTATATTTATTTGAATTTCGATATTGAACGCAAACGGGATTGATTTTTAATCCTTGAACAATTAGTTTTTATTGTACAAAGTCCATCAATTAATACGAAATCACCGGTTTTGTACAATCGAAATCAAAATTTTTAAATTTAACAAGATTCTAGGTTTGACAGGAAATTATAAGAATAAACCGAAACATTTTTTTTTCGAAACCTGTTTGATAAAAAAAAAAACGCTTATGTTAATCTAAATTTTGTTTGTGTATACGTAAGTAACACAAATACATATTGGGCATTACCTGTATGAAACGTCTTTATAATATATTTGGTTACGATCAAACGTAACATTGGACATTACCAAATTCTGTTTTTTAATTCATTAATATTTTGCTATATTATTAATTGATAGTGAATATGACTTTGGTCTTCACTAGACAATTTTATTTTTATTTTTTTTTTATTTTTTTTTTTAACACAAACAACATATTGGACATTACTTGTATGAAACATATCTATAATCTATTGATTACGACCATACATAACATTGGACATTACAAAATACTGCTTTTTAATTCATATATATTTTGTTATATTATTAATTGATAGTGAATATGACTATGGTCTTCACTAGACAAATCACATTTTATATGTTAACAAACTAAGGTTCGATATAAATGGTAACTTATACATTTACTTTTGCGGTTTTAATTCTGTAAGCATATACTTTAATATAAGCAATTAAAACATCCACTTATCTTCAACATAAGAAATTAAAATATTAACCTTTAGAAAATTCAATTCCATGGGCATAATCATTTTAGAACTATAAATAAGAATTTAGTCATACTTTATGCGATGTAACACTATGTAATACCCTAAAATTTTCTATTTTAAGTTTTGGGGACGAAACTTGTTTTAAGGAGGGTAGATTGTAATACCTGAATATTTTGTGATTTTATACATTATATTTTATGAAAAAATAGTTATTTTAATTTATTAAATAACTTTCCTAATCTCAATTTTTTATTTGGAGTTCGGAAAGTTTTAAAACCCTATAAATATTCTTAACCCTCAAAAGATATTTTATATATAAAAAAAAAAAGATCGAAGAAGCCGTTTTCCTTATCTTTTGCCGATGCTTTAGATTTGTAAAACAAAATCAACTTGTTTCTTCTGGAAATTAAAGCTGCACAATATATTTGTGTATCGAAGGCCGTATGTAGCTCGGTTTGTTTCTTGCTTTGCGTTGAATGTCGTATTGCGATTTTAATTCGTGGAAAGGCAATCACACGAACCTTAATTATTAGAGTTGTTTGATTATATATTATTGTTTGTATTACTTGTATTCCATATTATTATATGTAAATTTTATGATTTGTTATTTGTATGATCAAAATTTATATATATATGTTTGGTTGTTGTATTGTATGATTTTATTTTCGTATTAATTGATTGTGTTATTTATGCTAGGGTTTTAATGTAGTTGTTATAGGGAGTATTGTTTTATCAAGGTTTTAGGGTTGTTAATGCTGAGTATTATTTTTGGGTTGAGAATTAATTATTTTGGGAACTAGTTTTATTTCCCTAAGAGTTGAGAAGTTTTTGAATTGAATTGTTATGTTATTTGGGAACATGTGCCAATATTTAGATATTATAAATTAATTTGTGAATGGTTATTTGATCGATCTACGAGATCAAAAGGGTTGAGAATTATTATTTTGTTCTTGGTTTGAGGCTCGGCGTTATATAACTTAGTCCTTGGCTTGTTGGTAAGAGGGTAATAATCATGAGTTAATAATGAGGTACAATCTTTATTATTTATTTTTCTATGGTCCCATACAGTGGGAATTGGCCCGTATGCGGTCTGGTTCAAGGTGTTTTTCTTGTTATTGGGAGTATTTAAGTTTTTATACTTGTTGGTTTTATTCGAATTACCCATGTCCAAGGCTAGGTATAAAACAAAGAGCATGGCACATTAATTGGTTATGAGTTAATTGAGTGAAGGATTGTGTTATTATTCGAGGTTGAGTTGATAAAGGTTATTTTCAGAGTACAATGTGTAATGTAGTTTTGAACTACATTGTTTAATTGAGCTAGTATGGTCTATTATTCAATTATACTCTATACTCTATACTCTGATATGTGATGATTACTAAGCTTTTTGCTGACGTGTGTGTGTGTGTGTTTGTTTGTTGTACTACTTGTGTTTGCGGCCATGTCTTTTTCTTATGGTGCCCCTGCAACGATCTATTTTGGAATTTGTCCTTAATGGTGAGTAGTCAAGATTGTTTAAACAGGTTGATCAAGTCATCGTAGCTAAAGGAGCTCAAGTGATCGATTAGTTTGTTTATAACAAGTTTGTAAAGTTGTATAAATAGCTCACCTAGTTTATTGGGTTGTAATTATTGGAATTTTGTAAGCCTTAACACTTGACAGGTTGTTGAGTGTGGTGGTAATACCTCCGATTTAGGTGTATGCTTCCGCTATTTTATTTAAAGGTTGTTTATTTTTCCTTTAATTCTTATTTATTTTCAGTTAGTAAATCGGGGGTGTTACACACTATGTGTTACATTGATATATTTTCCACATATGATTTATACCTAATGCTAATTATATGTTGTTTAAGACCCGAAGCCTAAGTACTAAATTGTTATTCACATAGACCTTAGCTGTAGAAAAATAGTTTTTATACACAAGGGTAATGACTCAAACTAGTTTAGGACAAAGCATATTACATGTACATCAAAAGATAATAGTGATGCGATATCCTTTTCAATTAAATTATGCGTTGAATTTTTCAAATTAATTTCAAAATTTTCAATTGACCGCCCTTTATTTTCGGAGGTTAGTTTTTAAAAGCTTAATTATATCCTTGACCAACTCTCAACCTTGTACTTAACACAACTACACACACACACACACACACAAGGGGGATTCACAAAAGTCCATTTCTTGAGGTTAATCTTCTAGATTTGGAGGGGTCATGGTGAAATGTGGATGTGGAGTTTTCTCTAAGATTCGAACTGTGAACAAGCCTAACCATAATAAGGGAAGGAAATTTGGAGGTTGTGGTAAATATCTGGTACTTTTTTCTAAACCCATTTGTAATTTCATTACAATTTTAATGGATATGAGTAAATATAATAATCTTTCATTAGGGTTCCAAGTAACATTTAGGGTTAATTTAATTTTTATAAATTGTAGGAGGCTGATTGTGGATTTTTCAAATGGTTGTATGATGGTGTCGGTGGATGCGTCGAGTGTGAGATGATGTTAAAGAGATTGGATGCATTCGAGAAAGAAGTTGAAACTCTAACTATGAAGCTAAACAAAGTGAAGATTAAAAAGTCATAGTTTCAGGAACAAATATGTGACTTGAAAAGCCAAATATTTCAATCAACCATGGAGAAGAACAAATATAATGCATACACATCTATGACTTTGTTTGCACTGGTTGTTTCATGGGCTATGTTTGTGGTAAATTATTAGAATATATTTGAATAAAATGCATTGCAGAATCACTTGTTGAGAATTTGGTTAATTCTAAATATCATATGTTTTTTAATTTTAATTTACATTATAATATAAAAAAAATATCATTTGATACACTAGGTGAAAAAAGGCAATTGGCAGCGGTTCAAACCCGGTCTAAGGCACCGGTTTGAACCGCTGCCTATGTGAGGGGTGCCTATATACATCAATTCAAATTCACTTTTTATAATTACAAACTTTTTTGAATTCAAAAGAATGTTTTATCATTTAATAGGAATTTTAAACAATCATTTGCTTTGTCAATTCATGACAATTTTTTAAAAATATGCCTTCAATGCATTGAGTTACCATAGAAAAATAACTGATTATCAGTACTTGTATTATTACTATCCTAATATAGTTTTAGATATAATAGAATATTTACATAGCCTAACTAAGTTCATATAAAATGGGGAAATCAATTGATATGTTTCCAATTGTAACACATGTTAATTAACTTTAATTGCTAACTAATTTAACCTTTCAAATTAAACTTTTTAAAAAAATTTACAAGGAATACTAAATTCATGTACATATAGAGACTCTTTAATACTTAGATTAATCCCCTTAACAAATATAGACCATTTAATATTGTAAAGGTTGTGAAAGTAGAGTCCTTTCTAATTTAAAATTGAAGGTATGAACATAAAGTAATTAAACATAAAGTGAAATTAGTTACGTAGAAAGTCAAGGTTCAAACAGACCATAAATTACAAATACTAAATATGTGACATGCCACCATTACAGTTTCGCCATATTGGGCAAAAATACATGCTAGTACCCACAAAATAATTTACTACTTAAAATGTCTTAAGATCACAAATGAGAAAACAGAAACGCAACAATTAGAGTATATAACTCCATGGTATACATAGATACATAGACGAAGCCTAAGTATCAAAGAAGTTTTCATTTATGGTGCTTATAGATACATAGATACATAGATACATTCACACATTAGAGAGAGAAAGTGAAACCCTAGAGAGAGAAAGCTTGATTTTTCCATGTTTATGGTGCTTGATTTAGCTGGTTTTAGTCCCTAAATCTATTTCTATGGCTAGAAAGAAGAAGCAAGCTACTCCTGCCCCATCTAAGCTTACAACTGAAATCACTGAGTCACTATTTGTTCCTGTTTCAACTGGAATTCAGCCTGTTCATGAGGTGTTTGATGAGGGAGATGAACTTGTCACACCTGCTCCTGGACTTGTCCACTCCTCTGCAGGAATGATTTCTCGAAGAGATGCTGAATTGCTAGCTTTAAGTTTTGGTTCAGTTTGCCCCAAAACCAATGTAACAGTAACTTCTCCGGTTACTGTTTCATTGCCTAACCAAGCTGCTAGCCCTTCTAGGCCTTCTGCGGGCTCTGTATTGCAAAATTCTCAACCTCCTGTCACTAATGAAACTCTGCCTGAGGATGTTGAAAAAGATTTGTCTAATGATCGAGGGTTTACTGGAAAGCTGACTGCAAAAGGGTTTGCCCTGAATTTTATACCTCCGCAAATCAAAAATGGTAAGTCAATTGCTGTCTTGCCCAGTGCTGAAATTGAGGAAGGAAATAGGAAGTGGAGTCATGCAATTGTTCTATATGTTGTTGGGTATTATCCTACTATTGCAGCTATTAAGCGTTTTATTGTTAATGAATGGGGTATTGACAACAATCCTGATGTGTATTGGCATGATGAGGGATACTTTATAATTAATCTGCGTTCTCTAGATAATCTGAATTTTGTTATGTGTGAAAGCCCTCACATGTTTTATGGAAAACCAATTATTGTTAAACCCTGGTCTGAAAAATTTGATTTCAGTGCTGAAATTCTTCGCACTGTGCCATTGTGGGTTAAATTACCCAATCTTCCTCTCAATTGTTGGGGTGCTGAAACTTTAAGTCGAATTGGCAGCACCTTGGGTGTGCCAATTTGTGCTGATGAATGCACTTCAAGACAGCTAAGAGTGTCGTTTGCTAGATTACTTGTGGAAATAGACATTACAAAACCTCTAGCAAAGTCTGTTTGGGTTGAAAGTCCTAAAGGTGAGACAGTGGAATTAAAGGTGGTTTATGAGTGGACTCCTTCCTTCTGTATTAAATGTAATAAGGCAGGACATAATTGTGATGAGCCTATTTCAACTAATCAGCCTGCTCCTGTAGTCCAAGCTCAGAAGAAGGTTTGGGTTCAAAAACAAAAGCAAGGGTCTGGAACTAAAGTTTCAGGTGAATGGGAAATCATGAAAAAAAAAGGTAAAGAACCTGCTGTAGCTGTGAAGCCTGTTCTTACCACTAATAAATTTGATATTCTACCTGATGAGCAATATGATGATGTTGTCTTGAGATATAAACCTAGCGGGGGTGGGCCCCCTCCAGTCCAATGATTATCACTGCCTGGAATATTAGGGGTCTTAATGATCCCTCTAAAGTGGCTGATGTGAAGCAGTTGCTTGATAGGACTAATACTGATATAATCTGCTTGCTTGAGACTAGAGTTAAACAGTTGAAATGTGCTGGGATTCAAAAGAAGATTGCACATGGTTTGTCCTGGATGTGTAATTATTCTGAGTCCAGAAAAGGTAGAATTTGGTTGGGGTGGAAGAATGATAGAGTTCATGTTGATGCTATTACTGTTCATGCTCAGTTCATTCATTGTGTTATTAGTACTCTTGATTATAGTGCTCAGATCACTGTGTCTTTTGTTTATGGTTTACATAATATTCATGATCGAAAAGATCTTTGGAGAGGTATTGGAGCCATTGGTTCTGTGGCCATGCCCTGGCTTTGCACTGGAGATTTTAATTCTGTTTTGTTACCAGAAGATAGAATTCATGGAAATGTTGTGACAGATTATGAAGTTCGAGATTTCAAGGATTTTATTGATCAAATGAACTTTTCTGAAATCAAAAGCAAGGGGTCTTATTTCTCCTGGTCTAATAAGGCTCACTCAGGCCCTAGAACTCAGACTAGAATTGATAGGGGTGTGGTTAATAGTGAATGGCTCTATCAATTTCCAAATGTGGAAGCTGTTTATCTTCCTCCTTCTCTTTCTGATCATACTCCTCTTTTGTATGAGGTTCTCCCTCCTGCTCCTAGTAAGGGAAAGCCCTTTAGATTTCTTAATCATATGCTTAATCACCCTGATTTTATGAAAATAGTGGATGAAACTTGGAGTGAAGGATTTCAGGGTAATGCTATGAGTAGAATTTGGAGAAAATGTAAGAATCTGAAGGTTAAGCTTAAAGAGCTTAATTCCAAAGTCTATGGTAATGTTGAAATGAGAGTTGATTTAGCTCAACAGGATGTCTTGGAAGTTCAGAACCAAATGGCTAGTGATCCTCATCCTGACTTGCTGGTTCAGGAGGCTACTGCTATTCAACAACTCAAATATTGGAGATCTGTTCAGGAGAGTATTTATAGACAGAAAGCTAGGGTGGAATGGGTTAAACTTGGTGACTCCAACACCAAGTATTTTTTCTCCATGATGAAACAGAGGCAAGCTAGGAACAGAATTGATTCTATTTATAATGAACACCATGTGCTCCTTAAGACTCCTGCTGACATAGAGACAGAGATTGTGTCTTTTTATAAACTTCTCATGGGTTCGAGCTCTTCTGTTCTTGATGCTGTTGATCTTAGTACCATGAGAGCTGGGAAACAGCTTTCTGTTGAAGCTCAGAATTTGCTTATTAGTCCTATGGTTAATTCTGAGATTGACTGTGCAATCAAAAGTATCTCTGATGATAAAGCCCCTGGTATTGATGGGTTCAACTCTAAATTTTTCAAGCAGACCTGGGACATTATTAAATTTGAGATTTATGAAGCTGTCCATGATTTTTTTTATACTGGAACTTTGCATCCTCAGTGGAATTGTACAACTCTGACCTTGGTTCCTAAAATCCAGAGTCCTTCTTTTGTAAAGGATTTCAGACCTATAGCTTGCTGCACTGTTCTTTATAAGATTATCTCCAAGATCTTGACTGCTAGGCTTGCTCAAGTTGTTGGTGAAATTGTTGATGAAGCTCAAGCAGGTTTTATTCCTGGTAAACATATTGGAGACAACATCTTATTAGCTACAGAGCTAATCAAAGGGTATACTCACAAGCACATTACCCCTAGATGTATGATTAAGGTTGATCTGAAAAAAGCTTATGACTCCATTGAATGGAGTTTTCTGCAGACTGTAATGTTTGAGCTTGGTTTTCCTTCTGTGTTTGTCAATTGGATTATGGTGTGCATCTCTACAGTGTCATTTTCTATTCTGATTAATGGCTCTCCTTCTGTTCCTTTTAAAGCTCAGAAGGGTCTGAGACAAGGTGATCCCATGTCTCCTTTCCTCTTTGCTATAGGAATGGAGTATTTATCCAGATGCTTGCATGATTTGGCTACTGTACCTGATTTTAACTTTCACCCCAGATGTGAGAGGCTTCTGATTACTCACTTAATGTTTGCAGATGATCTATTGTTGTTTACTAGAGCTGATGAGTATTCTGTTCAGCTTTTGCTTAAAGCTTTTAAGAAATTCTCTAAAGCTTCTGGCCTTGAGGCTAATTTGCTTAAAAGTGAGGTGTATTTTGGAGGGGTGGGCATTGAGTTACAGGCTGCTCTTTTGAGTAGGTTAGGTATGGTTGCAGGCTCTATCCCTTTCAAGTATCTTGGAGTTCCCCTTTCTTCTAAGAAATTAACTATTCAGCAATGCAAACCCCTGGTTAACAGGATTACTAGCAGAATTGAAGGGTGGGCTTCAAAGTTTCTCTCTTATGCTGGTCGTTTACAGCTCATTAAGAGTGTTCTTTTTGGAATTCAAACATATTGGGCTCAAATTTTTATATTACCTAAGAAGATTATGAAGGAGATTGAATCTAGATTTAAAGCTTTCTTGTGGACTGGTAATGCCAATCCCTCTAAGAAAGCTCTTATTGCTTGGAGCACTGTTTGTTTGCCTAAATCATGTGGAGGCTGGAACATTATTTCTCTTCATGATTGGAATATCTCTGCTATTTGTAAGATTTTATGGGATATAGCTCACAAAACTGATTCCCTCTGGGTTAAGTGGGTTCACATTTACTATTTCAGGTCAGTCAGTTTCTGGGAGGCTGATATTCCTAAGAAAAGTTCTTGGGTGCTTAGGAAAATTATGAAGTACAGGGGGCTGATTGATGATATTGGTGGATGGGATCTTGTAATGACTAATAACAAGGTTCAAATTAAGCTGATCTATAAAAAACTCAGATTACAGGCTTCAAAGGTCCCTTGGAAAAGACTTACTTGTAATAATAGTGCTTCTCCAAGAAGTATCTTCATCCTTTGGCTGGCTCTTTGGAACAGGTTGCTTACTAAAGATAGAGTTCTCAAATGGAATCCTACTTGTGACCCTGTGTGTTTACTGTGTTTACAGGAAAATGAAACTCATCACCATCTTTTCTTTCTCTGTAACTATTCTAAGAGAATCTGGGAGAAGGTTCTGCAACTTCTCAAATGTCACAAGGCTGTTCAAGGTTTTGATCAGGAAATGGACTGGGCTATGAAGAGAGGTAGACGATCAAAGTCAAATGCTAGGCTTCATCTGATGTTCCTGGCTGAGACTGTTTACAGCATTTGGATACAGAGGAACAACACCATGTTCAATGGCAATTGTGAGTCTGCTGAAACTGTTTTCAGGGCAGTGGTTTACAGGGTTTCATGCAGGTGTAATGAGGCTGATAGACAGGCTTTGATCTATGTGCCTACTTAGTGTTGGTAGATGCTTGTTGCTGTTCTGGTTTTGTCTTGTTTCTGGTTGTTTCTGTTGTTTAGCTTTGTGCTGGTTTGTTTAGCCTGTTTTCAGGTCTTTTGTGCTGTGCCTTTGGTCCTTAGTGACCCTCCTAGAGGGTAGCTTTGGGTCTCTGAGTTCAGATGGGCTGTGTTTGGTTTTTGGACTTCAGAAACCCTTCCTAGAAGGTGGGCTGACAGTTCAAGGCCTTGGCCAGTTTGTGTTGCCCTTTAGGCTTTGTTGTCTTTCTTGGCTTTTGTGTTTGTTCCCTTTTTTCTGCTGTTTTCAGCTTCTTTGGTAATAAAATTCTATTTACCAAAAAAAAAAAAAAAAAAAAGAAGTTTTCATTTCCAGAATCATAATCTGGTTCAACAAAAAGCCTTTTGTTCTCTCTTAAAGTTGTCGCCCTCACCTTCATCTTCTTCTTCATCTTCCCAACAAAAAACAAATGTAATTCGGTTAATTGTCTGTAATTGATACTGTAAACTATAATATGTATTAACACTAAATGTAAAAGGTTATTACCTATGATTATACAAAAAAGATTTGTTATGTAGATTGTAGAATTCAGCAATATAAGTACACTACTAGATGCACTTGTTCAATTATATAAATGACAAAATAGGTGTGTCTAAACATAATTTACAGAGAACAACTATGTATAAGGTCATTTAGGATAAAGTAAATTAAGGTACAAACAACCAGAATATCACTAGAAATGAAATTCACATCAAAATCTAACAGGTAATTACCCGAATATTATCTAGTCATTACCCGTTCAAATTAAAACAGGGAATTCATATCATGCATTCATCAATATAGTTAATTTTGAAAAACAGGTAATCACCAATGACAAAACAGAGAACATCCTGATCACAAACATATTAGGCATTGTAATAAAACATATAACATCGTCACATATAGGATTACAGATGAATTTAAAGTCAACAATTTTTGAAGTGTTGATAGAAAATGAAGCATAAGGACAATATAAAAGGCAATAAATTGACATATAGTTAGTCATTACCCATGATTTTACAATATTTTATTGTAGCATGCATTCATCAATATAGGTTATACCCCAAAATTATAAAGTATATTACCAATGAAAAAATAGAGAAAACCTTAACATCACAGTACATAATTGGCAACGTACAACAACATAAAATGTAATTACATATGTAATTAGACATAAATTAAGGTTAACAATGCCAGAAATTCAACAGATAGTGAAACATAAGGACAATAAATACCTGAGTTGTCATTAAGGGCATCTATTCGATACTGAGAGTCTCTTGGACCTCAAGCATAAAAGCATCAGTGAAGATATCCGACCTAATGCACTTAACCATTTCTTGCACAGTCATGCTCTCACGCATGACAGCTTCAAAGGATGTCGTGTAACGGTTTCCTTTACCATCTTCCTTAGAATCATCTTTACCCTCTTCTTCCTCTACACGCTGCTGCTTTCGAACAGGAGCACGCGGTACCTCTTTATTTACCCACCTTTCATTGTCGCCATCATATACGTAACCCAAAGCATTATGAATTGTATTTGAGTTGAATGGTTTTTTTGGTCCACTATCCATCACTTTATACGATAAATTAACCTCAAATCTCTCAAACACCTGGGTTAACCACATACCATAAGGAAGGAACAACCCTTCCTTTGTTCCCTTTTGAACGATAATCATGTAATCAATCATCATCCTCGGCATATTCATCTTCACAGTGGTGAGTAAAAAGTACATGACCAACATGTCTAGGTATGTTAAGGAGAACAGTCTCCCCTTTTGCTTAAGGAAGGACTCAAAGAGAATCAAATGTAAAAGACGAGTTTGTAGCGCCATTTCATATACTTCTGGCTTTTTATCTCTGCCAGAATCATCTGCAAAAGATTGAGGAATTCCTCAACATCAAATTCCGTTTGTGTACTCCATTTTTTCCCCGGGAGCTTAGCTTGCACCCCTTGTCTAGGAATCTTCAAGATGCTGCTCAAGGTAGCTTCATCTAACTTTATCTCCTTCCCTTTCACCCAAGTGTATATTACTCCATCTTGTTTGTTTGCATGATTGAAGTGGGTGTAGAACTGTCGAACAAGGTTACGATATATGGGGTAATTTTCTGTAAACAACTTGTCCAATCCTTGGTGTTTAAACCACTTTCGTAAAAAATCAGCATGAGCTAAGTCAAGGGAGTCAAAGTCTACATGTTTCCCTTCACAGATTTTTTGTTTCGCGAATGTCTTAAAGTAAAATTCACGATACAGGGAGAACTTGAACCATTCATCATCAGTTGATGTTTGGCCTCTTCTACTACGCTGTGCAGCAAGAGAGGGTGGGGTAGTAGCGGCCGAAGCTTGCCTTCTTGTCCTTGTGGTTGGAGAGTTGGTTGGTTCAATGCCAATGATTATATGTGGCCTCGTTCTCTTACGCGGGGTCTGTCGTCTTGTTGATTGATTCACTCTAGCCATTGAACTGAAAAAAATAAATAAACAAATAAATGTAGCATAGTGAGAAACAAAACACATAAAGGGAAAAAAGGGCCAAAGATAATTAAATGACCATACCAAGCAAAAATTGTGTTGTGTAATTTTTGGTATATGAAATCATGTACTCCCTTCGTTTTTAAATACTTGCTCCATTTCTATTTTTTGCACTATTCATTTGTCCTACTTAGACTAATGTTTGTGATTTATACATAAGAAAAAATATAGTCTTGTGGGTACTTGTTGGAATCATCTCAATGAATAGAATATTAATCAAATGTTAGAATTTATACCTTTTGGTAATTAAAGATATTAGTGATCAAAGATTAGCATCGGCATGTGTGTCCAAGAGAAATGGAGCAAGTATTTAAAAACAGAGGGAGTATTAACCATAAAATTAATAGATTATTGCCAACAAGAAGTACCATGTTGACATTACTTTTAAAGAATGACACGTATTCACCAACATACCCAAAGGTCATTGTCAACACACACATAAAATGTATATATCCTGACATTAATTTTAAATAATGACAGGTATTTACGAACATACCTAAAGGTCATTGCCAACACAAACATAA
The DNA here is from genome assembly GCA_034703905.1 of Chenopodium berlandieri. NCBI lineage: Eukaryota > Viridiplantae > Streptophyta > Magnoliopsida > Caryophyllales > Amaranthaceae > Chenopodium > Chenopodium berlandieri. The sequence goes on from CM068278.1 coordinate 31,398,928, forward strand.
GACGTATATACCCTGACATTACTTTAAAGAATAAAAGGTATTCACCAACATACCCAAAGGTCATTGCTAACAAAAACATAAGATGTATATACCCAAAGATACAAAAATTTTAAGTCATTGCCAAAAAAAAAAAAATAAAAATAAAAATACAATGTGACTGTCAAAGGTAAATTGGTAGTCACCATGATTCTAAATGGTCAATGCCAACAAAAACATGGATGAAGTGTATATACCCAAAGATGCAAAAATTAAAAGGTCAACAAACTAGTATTCACCAAAATACCAAAAGATCATTTCCAACATAAACATAAGATGTATATACCCAAAGATATAAAGTTTCAAGTCAACAAACTACAGTTTTGATTTTCTAAACAAGTAGAGTAAAACTATTGCCATGTGTAAGACAATAGAATATACATTTTGTTGGAAACACAGCAAAATCAACAACATATGAATCCTTTTTTTCTAAATTGAAAAGCATATACCATAATAAAATAAAAAAATACAAATTTGGACATGACAATAATCAGTTTAATTATGTTAAAAGGGGTAAATTTGGACATTATACTTTTTTAATCGACTTGATAAAATTATACTAACGCAATTAAAGATATGAACTATAAAAGTAACCTATAATCGGAATCGAAAAAAAAAATTGGAAATTAAAAAAAAAAAACAGAGTTAATTCATTCACTGTAAAACCATGGAATTGAATTCTAAATGGAAATGAAATCTAAATACACAATTTATGCACAAAATATACAGCAGATCGATGGCGGCATTCTATTAAACCTATAATAAATTTCACAGGAATGTTGTAATACACATTTTTTTGACAAAATTTTGTATATAATTTTTCTTTTTTAGGTATTATCCTGTCGTAAATTTTGTAAATGCAATAATTAACAACATTAAAACATAAATAGATTAAACTAAACTAAAAAAAGAATTTACATACCTTGTGCTCGAGTTTGAAGAAGGTTAAATGTAAATGGTGAAGTTGGAGAGGTTTTAGTTGAGAAGAGTGGTTTTGGAAAATTGGAGATTGTGAATGGCGGTTTATGGGAGGAATACTTTTTTACCTTTTGTTTTAAAATTGTGACGGTTTTCTTTTGATTTTATTATTTTTTGATTTTTTTAAAAAATTTCCCTCTAACCGAGGTGTGTGTATGTGGTTGGGGTAAGATTGAGTGTTTAGGTGGATGTGATAATGATGACATGCAAAATTTATATGTTTATAAAATTTTACATATAATTATATGTCTAGAAGATGTAACAAAAATCTAATTGAGGTTGTAATAATGTGGCAATGCTTTCTTAAAAAAAAAATGTGACAGTGCTAAATTGTATTCCCTATATTTTGCACTGTTAACTGGTAATATTCTACTACAATTTGTGTCAAACACATTTACACTGCAATCCGATTCATTTATTTATTTTCACAAACTACTCGTTTATTTATTATCACAAACTAGTCATTTATTTATGTTCATGAAATTTTTATTTATTCACATTTGCTAATTTAATTATTAAGTTTATACGGTGTAATTAAGATTTAATTATTATGCTATTTTTGAGATTTTCAAATCTCAAAAGTACGAAGCTCGTTTATTATAAAAGCTCGTTTATTATTAAGCTCGTTCATGAATCACTCATTTATCAACTCGTTTAATAAACGAGTTGTTCATGAACTATTCGTGAACATACATTTTACTAAATGAGCCGAGCTTGAACATATTTTTGAGCTCGCTTGAAAGCTCGGGATCGTGCTCGGACTTGCCTAAGTTAAATGAACTCAATGTTTTGTGTAATTGGTAATTATTCTATAGGTTAATACCTACCGATCACACATTAATAAAGTTGGTAATCTAAATTAGGTGTTCTTAAATCTAAATTTAAATTTACTTTTGTTTTTAATTTTTTTATGCAAATATTTGAAAACACGAGCAATTTTATACTACTATAGCAAAGTAATTTAATACTCGTCGTAGTATATACAAAGTATATGTTACATGGAGTACAAAGCATTTAATAGTTAGTTGAGTGTGACAGATGTAGCATATGAGTGGCCATGTCATTGTTTTATGTTAATTGTACATATTTTCATCTATTAATGTTTTTCGTGTTATACTTAGCTATACATTGATTTAACAATAAATTTGATTACATGGATTTTTTAAAAAAGAACTTATGCAATCAATTACGAAGATTTATATCCAAACTAAAAAAGTTGTTAGAATTTGTAATGACATCATTTTTCCTATAAGGAATCAATCCCCATTATTAACAACTTGAGGCAATATCTTATAGTGGATACCTGCCATTCTGCAATATCTTGTATAGAATACATGCCATTATTATTCTACACTTTCAATGTTGAATACTTTCTATAAAACAATGTCAATCACTATACTATTTAAAATTACCATTTTCGTTAATGAATTAGTTACTTTTATTTAATATATGTCAGGGTATAAATTGTTTACATTAATATATAGAATACTTGCCATTATTCACTACGGTTCCAATATTTAGTAGCTGCTATGAAACAAGGTTTTATTAATTATATGTTGGGTTACAACCTTTTATTAAAAATATATATATATTTTTATTATATATAAACATTTATAAAAAAAATTAATAGACCTAAAAAGTTTACAATTATTATTATTTTTTTTTGGTTGAGGGAAGTTATTTTGATTTTCTATTTTTAGAAAAAGGAAAAAATTATAACTTCCCTTATCCCCTTATCCAAAAAAAAAAATAAAAAATAATTGTACACTTTCATTTTATAGTGTGGTAAAAAACGGTTACACAACAATACAATCAAATTAAAATTTATTAAAAAAAAGAAAAAATAATAATAATAAAAAAAAGAAAAACGGTTACAATTAACTTATATATAAAGCATTACATTGAGCATCACCCTTTTTAAATTTATTTTCGCATAATTCTAGTATAATTAATCACTTTTGGAAATGGAGTTTGAAGAGAGTAATCCACACAATATAGAGGATGATCAAGAAATTGTATGTGTTTGTTATTTATTATTAATTACTTTACTTTTTTTTTTAAAACCTATTAAATACTTTACTAAATAAAAGATATTGTTACAAAAATTTCTATACAACATCATTTATTCAATAAAGTTCGAAATTAATGCATTTCCTATAATTGATTCATTTATTAGAGCATATGTAAGAGGAGATCATATGATCATGTCTTAAATTATTAAGTACTTATTTTTATTTTTAACTTATCATCTATTTTATTTTTCTTTTTCTTTTTTTTTTAAAAAATTTATTTATCATTTATATTTTTCCCTTATTCTGGTTATTGTCATTAAACTAATTGTAGAGTTATTGTTCCGTCAAAAAAATTGTAGAGTTATTGTAGTGAAGACACATGAATGTTACTCTTTTAAAATGTGTGTGGACGCACATTGACTCTGGTTTTTACATAATGTACTTGACAGGATTTTCAAAATGAACGCAAAAGGCCATCAAACGATGAAGGAAGCGACACCATACCTTCCAAAAAACAAAAGGTAAATGATGTCTCACGCCACGAGGAATGACTCTTAAAAAGAAAGAGGATAATATATAAACAAAACCGACCAACAGACACTACAGTTTTGACGAGGGGTGGAACTAGGTCATTAAAACTAAATTTATAAACACTTAACCAACCTAAATACAAGTATAGAGGCAAGTCAAAGGTCGAACCCAAAGGAACGGTAATGTTCAAGCGCTCTCAATCATGCGCCTAAGCTAGGTCGAAGACAAAGATAAAGAGAGAACACTAACAATTAACAAACAAAGAAACCAAACAAATAAAGCACTAGGGAATGGGGATCAACAAGTAATCATGATAATTGTAGCAACTCGGGAACAACATGCAAATCAATGGTTGCGAAGACTAATGGTAAGAGCAATCAAAAGAGTATGATAAGCTATTCTCCTAGAGGTCAAACTAGCGTCAACTACGAGAGACTCTAGCTAGGAACTTCACAAACCAACTCAATCGACAAATGCAAGCCACAAATCAACTGTCCATATCAATGGGAACTTACAATGCAAACTAGTGCAACAATCAAAGTTAGCTACTCTTCAATCTATCACACACATGCACATAATCAATCAACCAATTTAATCACAACATCAACTCCATTAATTTCCCTCAATTAGCATCAATCCACTAATCATATATGTTTCACCATCACCCTAGCAAATAAACTACTCACAATCCATGGAAATCAAGATCAAAACTAAGCTAAACAACAAATTCATCATCATCTTATTAATCAAACTAAATCAATCACAAATCAATTAAACTTGAACAATCAACAAATAATTGAAATCAAAAGCTAAAGATTGCATTAAAATAAAAGAAATCCTTACAAACTTGCTTCAAATAAATAGAAAAATGCTTAGAATCATCAATCTTTAATCATCAACCATGCGTTTCTCTCTCTAATAAATATCTCTAATTCTTCCTAATTAATCCTCTTGAATCCCTCTCCTCTCAAAAATAGAAGGAAATTATATATAAAGTAAAACTAACCAAGGGAAAATTAGCTAGATCATCCAAAAAGACCCGTACATGCACGACCGTGCGTTAGAGGGTACAGAACATGAGGCGCGCCCGCGCTACCAGGCTGCGTGGCCGCGCTAGTGTCGCCCGCGCCCGGGAGTAGGGCAGCCTCCTTCACCCTCGACTGTGATCTTCCTCGTGCGCTTCACTTGGAGATGTTGATGAACACGAAATGTGGCAGTCTCCAAAGAGCCTCTACGGTGGGTTCAACACCAAGAATGGTGCACCCACCGCTTGCATGCACGAGCTAGAAGACTTGGAACTTGCACTCCTTCGATCTTGAGCTTCAAATGGTAGGCACAAGGCATCTCAAACGATTTAGAACTTGGGAAGGAGACTCGGGAATCCTCGGATTATGATCATAACCTGAAAAATGAACGAAAACAAGCAAATAAAAGAGAAAATAACAAAATAAACCAAGAAATGCATAAAAATAGAAAATTAACTAAGAAAATGCAAATAAGGAAATAAAGAGTAAAACTAAGGAAAAACTAATAAAAAGAGCTATAAAATAGCATGAATTTAACCCTAAAAAGGATCAAATGAGTGCCATAAATGACACTCATCGAATTCCCCCAAGCTAAACTTTTGCTCGTCCTCGAGAAAAACGAAGCAAGCAAGAATAAGGATGAAAGACTTATTCAAAAAGGAAAAAGAAAGACATAAGATGGGAATATACACTAAGACTCACTAACGTAGGAATCACGGTTGTTTTTAGCTACAACAAGCCCTTAAACCCCAAAGTCGCCTATGACGACGAGTGAGGTCTCGTAAAGGTTTCCTAAGAGCTTAATCTATAACTCCTACCAACATACATGAGGCAACCATAAAAAGTAAAAGAAAAAGAAAGAAAAGAAAAATCAAAACCTTTATGAATTGGACTTTACAATATGACTACACTTCAAATGAATAAACAACTTTCTTAAGCAAATAGGGGTATGCACATTCCATGATATCCGAGGTTGATTGAAACATAAAATATGCTAAGTGTAGAGAACTAGTTATCACAATCCACCTTCATCTCATTTGATCTTACAACGTTCTCCCTATAGTCTCAAATCTTCCTCTTGTGAGAATCTCAATAGCTCCTCAAAGAAGCCGGAAAAGAACATATTTTTGAAGGAGTTGTGTCTTCGATAAGTGCAATTACTAGATATATCAAGGATCACTATTATGGAGATAATAAGTTCGTTCTCTTGGGGCGTCATCATCTGTTGCTAGACTATGAGAGATGATCTTTGGACTAGTCAAATAGTCCAAAGCCCGCTAGAATGGATCCTATAAGGTCACACACAAGGGTATTGGGTTAAGCAAGTTAGAGTCCCATTAATGGGCCTCATGAGCAATTAACTAATCATGAAATGGATTGGGTTAGCATAGTTAGATTTGAATTAAGTTTTGAGCTTTTGACATGGGCTCTTATTTAGAGATGAGATCTATAAATAAGATCCAGGCCTAGGGTTGCATGCAAGCAGTCATAATTCACACACATTGAATTTTGACATCAAGGCAACCAATCCCAAAACCCTAATTTCCTCTCTAATTCATGGCTCCCTCTCCTCCCCCTTTGGACTCACGGCCGGCCACCCTTGGTGGCGCGTGTGGTGGTTCGTGGTTGGTTCGTTGCTCGTTCTTCTCCGTAGAAGGTCCATTGAAGGGTTCAATTGCAACTAACTAGCATTAGTGGAGGTTTAATCTGTGCTCGTGGACTAAGTAGAGGAATCACACGTGGGGTTCTTTATCTCCCATTGTTTTTGCTCGATCGCACGTGGAATCACACTTCAAAGGTACAATTATATGTTCTTTATGTGTTATGCATTAGATCTTGGGATTAGGTGCTGTTTGAATATGATTCATGTTTATTTCCGCTGCGTAGTACCTATAATCTCCTACAGTGGTATTAGTTAGCCTATTGCATTTACGCATATTGACTATAATTCTTTGATAGTCCACAATTTTAATTCAATTAGGAGGGAGAATAATTTAATTATGGGTCAATTACTATATTAAATGTGATTTAACTCTTGGAATTGATTAAATATGATTTAATAATGCTCAAAATAGCCATGAAGAGATCCGAATTTTGCCCCTAATCACTCGAAAATTTTAAACCCCTGTAGACACCCTTGTGTCTCCCCAAAACCAAACCCAGTGATGAGTACCTTTCACGTCGAATCATAATCAAATGAAGTGAAAGTGTGGAAAGTCTAGTGTTGCGGATAGTTTTATTTTATTTTCTTTTCTTTCTGTTTTTGAAAACTTTATTTTAAGAAAAATAGCCAATCCAGTTTGGTTGGTCCATGATATGGGTCCAATAGTAGTGTAGTTGGATGGGGCTTGCAAAGACCTTTCCAACGATATATTACAAGCCCAATTTCGATGAATATTGAGGAAGTTATGACCAATTTACTAAACTGGGCCCGGTTTGAGCCTTATGTGCGGCCCAATGATCTAGAGGAGGGCCTAATATGATTTATCATTCCTAATGCAATTAGGAATGGTTTTAGCCTTCTAGAATCTTCTAGAAGGTTCTTTTCATTCCTAATTCAATCAGCATTGATAAATTGACTTTTGTTGACTTTTCAGAGTTTTAATCAAAATCAAATAGCATTTTTGAGGAAATTATATTATTTTATCCTCCAGTACGGTAAACTTATCGGATTTTCGAAAACGCGTTGGAATCAGGCTTGGCGCCTAACCCCAGGCCTTGGCGCCTGGAACCAGGCCTGGCGCTAGCCATTGGCGCCTGGCGCCAGCTAGCCAGGTTGGCGCTAGCCCTGTTTTCTGAGCGTCAGACTCTGTTTTGTTAATTTATCTTTTTTGGCTGATTTTCTCTATAAATATCGTATTAAAAACTCCGTTTTCATTGATCATCTACATCTACCAATTCACCAATTCTCATCATTCCCAAGTTATCATCAACAATCATTAATTCTTTAGCATTCTCTAAATCATTCATCTCTCTTAAAACATTCTCTCTTTTCTAACCTTTGTTCTCATAAAAAATTCCGCATTCACAAGAACTAGAAACACCTAGCCATATTCGAAGTTGCCTTCGCCCTAGACGTGAAAGGTTTAATTTCTGAGGGTTTGGTCCCAAATCTCTATTTCAATTATTTAATTTAGCTTTTTGTTTATTATTTTCCTTGAAGTTACTAACGTGTGTATTTTGTTATTAGAAAGAGGTACGAGGCATCAAAGTAAGTACTTTATTGATGAATTGATATTATGATGTAGAAATCATGTTTACATTGTTATTATGATATTCCTAATATCATGTCTAGGGTAATTTTTAATATTAAATATGATTCCTGCGATGCTTCCTATGTTCTTCCTAATATTTATGATTGTTAATATCATGTTAGGGTTAAAGATTTGATTTTTATGGCTTAGTGACATGCTAGGGTTTGTTATTAATCTTGTTAGTATCATGCCTAAGCTAGGATCTTGCTATTTTTATTATGCTTTAATATTAACATGAATATGAATATGATTATGATTATTATTATTTTAATGATGATTATTTTATTTATGATTGTAATTTTATTCATGATATTTATTATGATTATTATTATGTTGCTTGATTATATTTATTTTTATTGCTTGATCACGCCTTTTATGCATGTTTAAAGGGAATCTGTATTTGTAATCACGCTTAATAAGATATTTAATAATCTTGTTAGGGTTAATTGTGATTATAATTCAAGTGATCGCCAATAATAGATTTATTTGTGCATTAAATTCAACCAACATAGATAAACAGGTTTAGGGTTAATCCTAATGATTGCATGTTAATTAAAAAGCGCTTATGAATACGATCAGAATAAAGTAGAGGCCTATTATTAGGGCAGGTTCAATCTCTTTTAGGTTGGATTTGTACCTTCATCCCCGAACCCTTATTTGGTTCTAGACCTTATGGAGTTGACGATCTCTTGGATCGTTAATGGGTGTAACCTTCACCTCGTGAACGGTTTACAAGTTCCTAAAAACTTGTTGGCGACTCTTTTGCTCTATCTTCTTCCCTTTTGGACGCCACCGTACTTTAGTGTATGATCACAGAGGGGTTCAAGCTAGTAGGATTAAAGCTTGAAATATATTCCCTACAGATTTTGGCGACTCCACTGGGGAGGATTTCTATTTTAATTCCTGAATTTGTTTCGGCAATGATTTAGAATGAGTGGATGAGACTCGAAAAGTTCTAAGTATTTCATGTGCGTAATTTTGATTAACATTATTGTCATATGCATAAAAAAGATCACATTGGAAAGACCGTCCGTAAAAAGTTAAAAACATAGGATTTTACACGTAGGAAATTAGAGAAATATCTTTCACAACTAGGACTGAAATAACACCGCGCGAAACTGGAAAATTTTATCGAGCACAGAAAGATGCTGAGGCATGTGGGAAGTAGCGTCAGGGGCCAGAGCTTGGGGCCAGCATTTTAGTCGTAGCGCCAGACGCCAGTATTGGCGCTAGGCGCTACAGTTAAAAGCTGGCGCCAGTATTTGATTGCTGGCGCCAATTTCCCCCAATACCGAGCCAGTAATATGCGTTCTAATTTCGACCGGTTTTTCGTATTGTTTGATCGATCGTACTTCCTGATTGAATTTTTTCTCACTTTTCTGGAACCCATATGTGTTCTACATATGGACATAACCCTCTGGGAATTCATGCTCCATCTACTCGATTGAACGCTCTGTGCAACAAAAGGTACATCCGAGATTGTTGAATTCACTAAACCATGGAAGCGAGTTTTTTCTAAAGCTCGCGGTGTCCCATCCACTCGCGCCAACCCTTCACGATTAGGCTTCCGCGTGGTGCATCCGGACAATTAACCATGGACCCTCTATTGACTAAACCATATCCCGAACTTTAGAGAACCAGAGCCTTGGTTAGGTTGCAAATGCATTGCATCATATTGTGCCTACTTGACTAATTGTGCATACTCTATGTGATTTTTTCCTAATCGTTTGTTTGACTTGTGTTAAGACTAAATAAACTGATTAATAACTAAAAGACTTTGTTTAATTAATTAATTAATTAATTAATTTGAGCTGATAAATAAATATAAAATCGAGTCATAGTTCCTTTAAGACAACCCGGATTTTTATTCCCGTATACTACACAAACGTTAACGTGTTTTGGTCATAGCCGGAGTTCTAGGAAGAACTACGAGTCGTACAAACTATGGATCTGTAGCCCTGAGTTTTATCGTTAATTTGGCGTCGTTTTCATCCAAATCAGAGTCACAGATAAAAAGTTATGACTAAAATATCAAAGTCTGTCCAGTTTAATGCATATACGTGAGGTCTTAACTTAGTCTTTGCTTGAGTCTAGTCACATAGTCTAGCCACATGGTCATGACACGAGTCTTAACATGTCACCTACACTCACTAGTCTTAGCACACACTTTGAGTACACATCACCATGGCCATGTCTTAGGTTCATGCATGAGTCGGTTTTTTCCGTCATTTGAGTTAGGGGGTACACTCTATTCCTAATTTTTCATATCCCTCCATCTCCATCATTTTTCTTCACATTCTTCCATCTTTATTCACCTCCTCCATCCATTGAATGTTGAATAAAGCTTGAGTCAAATAATTAACAATAAATATCCCAAAATTCCTTTTCCACAGTACTTGGTCGAGGAGAGAAGGGCGATTAATCAAGGACAACCTCTTTGTTCAAGTCTCACTTTTTGATAAACCGATTCGTCAAAAGAGGAAGGCTAAGAAGATAATGGCAACTCAAGAGGAAGTTAATGAACTTAGGAGTCAATTGACTAACGTGACTGAGACACTGAAGCTACTCACACTCAAGGTCGATGATCCCGTGAAGCAACAACAAATGAACCTCATGCAAGAAAGTTTGAGGAAGCTATCTAGAGATTATAAATTTTAGGGCATGAGTTCACAAGGGGTCTCACTGGACAAGGAACTTCTTCCACATAAGTTCAACGCCACTGACATCCCTAAATTCAAGGCAATAGATAACCCTTACTTTCATCTAAGAGTTTTCGAAACCATAATGAACATTAAGGGTATCGATAAGAAGGTTTTCCCCTCTCTATTCTCACTATCTCTTGAGACCGTTTGCCAACAATGGTACTTCTCCCTTGACAAAGAGAAAACCTCTACCTGGGAATCAATAGTAAACGCTTTCGTTGATAGGTACAAGTGCAATATCCAAGTTGAAACCGACCATAGACAACTTGAGATGCTAAGACAAAAAGAGAATGAAGGATTTACTTCTTTCTTTAATAAATGGAGGGAAACTTCCGCCAAGATGATTGAGGTCCCCACCGAAAAGGAGTTTGTGAGGATGTTTGTCAAGAATATTCAAGAGAAGTATTCAAAGCACTTAAAATATCAACACAACTTGAATACTTTCAAGGCTGTCTATGACATAGGTATCGAGATCGAAGACGACCTCGCAAAGCAAAAAGCTACTAACAATAGTAACCACGGTGGCTGGAAAGGAAAGAAGAGCGACAATCCTTCTTCTTCCGAAAATGCCCACTCTAATAATAATGTTAGTACCTTTGACCTTAATGATGTCTTAGCCATGGACAATCAAGGATCTAAAAGGAAACCCAGGCGAGAGTTTACACCCATTGGAATGACCTACGATGCTGCTTTCGACCATCTTTACGATCGAGGATTAATCAAACCTATTGGCCCTACCGAGGATCCGACACCAGAAAATCGATCTTCGAGATGGAATCCAATCTCCTATTGTAAGTACCATCGAGGACGCGGTCATACTACTGATGAATGCTACAGGTTTAAAAACCTCATTCAAGATCTCATAGAGGCAAATAAGATCCCATTGCCTCTAGCTAGCGAGAAGACTGGATGATGTCGGAGCAAACAACAGAAGATAGAGGCGAGCTTCAACGACAAAATTTCATGACCTCCTTTTCTATTTCTTTTTCATTTTTTTTCTTCCCCAATAAGTCTAGCATAGACACCTTTCTTTTCCCTTAGATTATTTTTGTAGATTCTTTATTTCTTTAATAAAGTGAGCATTTATTTCCTTATATATGATCATTTCATTATATTATTAAAAAAAAAAAAAAATCCATGTCGAACAAAGCACAAGGTATACCAATGATTTGAGGCACCCTTGTAGCCACATCATATCTCCTTTCACCTTTCAAATTTACAATCCTTTCTTCATAAACCACTTTGAGCCTTGTCTAACGATAGACCCTTCTTTTTTCAACCTACATCTACCTAACTTTGGGATGGGATGGTGTGCAACTTATGCAATTCTAAAGAAAGCTTGAGCAAATTCAAAAGAAAGCAATAGCAAAAATAAGCAATGATAAAAAAACGAAAACAAGTGTACAAAAGGGTAAGTGTTCCAATGTCTTTGATATGAAAGTATCTTCGATAAGAACACGTCTCAGATTGTGTCTCTTATCGAGTGCTCGGTACCGTGCCTGAGAAACATGAATGCCAAGTGAGTGATAGACCACATGATCGAGATTGCCCACACTTATAGAAATAAAATAGATGCTAAAGCAAAAGATAAAAGAGAGCTAAAAAAGAGTAGAAACTCAAAGATTCAAAAGCGAGGTTGCACACTTTGGGGGCTTATCTAGGGTCTTGAGCCTTTATCTCCTTCTTCTTCAAACCTTTAGCCTAACCACGTTACAACCCTTAAAAAGACCTTTTTGAGGTATACACACTTGTGCGAGGTTCGGCTAGAGCTACGTTCGGCCTGATTCCTAACGGATACGTAGACAACCTCACATCGAGGTGCGACCGTAATAAAAATGCATTCATATTCACATTCACACACTTACACCACGATCATATCAAGGGATATCCTATGCTCATCCCTATTCACGTAGAGCTAGACTTGGGGGCTTGATCCCTACATCATTAGCTTACCTAGCCTAAGAGTCACCATTATTTGACTCTTTTAACAAATAATATCTTTCCACACACTTAGCTCTTGCGGCCTAACTTTAGTGTCACTTTCACACACATCACAGATACATGACCAAATATACTTCCCTTAGGAACCCTTTGTCATGGAATCTTAATACAACGCTGAAGCATGCCTTGTCATATCAACATCACTTATCAATCATCATTGCATCACGAAGTATGAAGTGCTTAGCCTCCGTGCCTAAGTTACCTAAATGCTTTCATCATTGAGTCAACAATTGAGATAGCCTAGGATGAATTAATCCTTTCACCTTGAGAGATAGTATCAAATGACATTTGACTAAGCTCATTCAACATGCACCTTCAAACACTTCGATTCTTTTTTCGCGTCATTCTTTTTCGGGAGAAAGTCAGTACCCTCCACAAAAATGACGGAAAATTTTTGCTTTTTTTTGCACTTTTGAGTCACATAACCAACACTATGCACACACGGGTCATGAGTCACACGTGTCATTTCACTTTGAGTCGAGTCAACCTCGAGTCAGTCAATCACAGAGAGTCAAGTTTATACCTTGAGTCGTGTCAAGTCGACGAGTCAAGCAATGCTAAACCTTAGGTCAACGCTAAGATGGCTAAAGAGATTGGCAAAGTTCTATAGTAAAAAATAAATACAGGTGCAATAGAATAGGGAAGACCCTACTCCAATTCCTGGCGCCAAAGATATCTTAGCAGCGACAGAACAACGATTTTGGGTTCCTTGGTACGCCAATTAGCCCCTATAAGAAATTTGACATGATTGAGTAGTCGATTTGATTACAACCGCAAATAGGTGATCGAACTGATGAAAGATCGTCTCACTAAGCTTAAAGCGCCTAAGCATTGGCTCAAAAGCAGAAAAGGCACCGACGTATAGGTTCAAAGCAACGAAAGCGCCGACGTACAGGCATAGCGGAAGCAAAGTTCGAGCGTGCTTTAAATATCGACAAGTGTTGGTCTTTGGTAATTTTCTTCGGAATATTATCGCAACAACTGAGGATGACTTCAAGTAAAGTTATTTTCGACAGCGTTCGCTAAGATTGTGGAAGTTGTCACTAAAGATTTGAGAAGATAGCACGAGATGGGCGGTCTTCGACAGCGTTCGCTATGATTGTGGAAGTTGTCACTAAAGATTTGAGAAGATAGCACTAGATGGGCGATCTTCGATGGCATTCGCTAAGATTGTGGAGGTTGTCACCCGAGATTTGAGAAGATAGCACGAGATGGGCGGTCTTCGACGGCGTTCGCTAAGATTGTGGAGGTTGTCACCAAGATATGAGAAGAGCGGTTCATGATGAGGCGGTCTTCGATGACTTTTGCTATGATTGGAAAGGTTGTCACTATGACTCAAGAAAAGACTCAAGATGTAGCAACATTGATCGACGGCGTTCCCTAGATTGCGGAAGATCGTCAAAACAAACAGAAAGATGGCGTTCCATAGATGGAGGGAAGTTGTCAAAAAGCAACTGAAGATTGTTTCAAGAGGAATAATCTTCGATAGTATTCCCTTGGATGTGGAATATTATCAATGCGGATGGAGATTGTTTCAAGAGAAATAATCTTCGATGGTATTCCCTTGGACGTGGAATATTATCAAAGCGGAAGAGGATCGTTTCAGGCGAAGCAATCTTCTAAACTGGAAGCAGTTACAGGCGTAGCGGTTTTCAAGCGGGAGGGTATTCTCTAGCTTGCAGGAGGTAATCAAAACAACAATGAAGCGGCAACAATTGGTTACTTTCAGAGACGTGTGCTCGACGGTGCAAGATACGCGTTTCTTAACTCTTTTATCTGTTTAACTAATGCTAGTTTTGCAGGTATTGGCGTTACAAGACTGATTTAGGATCGCAGAACGTTCTGAATCATTCTCCGTCCCTATCGCTACTTTGACTTTTGTTTTCGAAACCTGCGTTTCTCCAAACTCAGTCAAAGTGGGGGCTTCTGTAGACACCCATTTGTGTCTCCCCAAACCAAAACCAGTGATGAGTACCTTTCACGTTGAATCATAATCGAATGAAGTGAAAGTGTGGAAAGTCTAGTGTTGCGGATAGTTTTATTTTCTTTTCTTTTCTTTCTGTTTTTGAAAACTTTATTTTAAGAAAAACAGCCAATCTAGTTTGGTTGGTCCATGATATGGGTCCAATAGTAATGTAGTTGGATGGGGCTTGCAAAGACCTTTCCAACGATATATTATAAACCCAATTCCGATGAATATTGAGGAAGTTATGGCCAATTTACTAAACTGGGCCCGGTTTGAGCCTTATGTGCGGCCCAATGATCTAGAGGAGGGCCTAATATGATTTATCATTCCTAATGCAATTAGGAATGGTTTTAGCCTTCTAGAATCTTCTAGAAGGTTCTATTCATTCCTAATTCAATTAGCATTGATAAATTGACTTTTGTTGACTTTTCAGAGTTTTAATCAAAATCAAATAGCATTTTTGAGGAAATTATATTATTTTATCCTCCAGTACGGTAAACTTATCGGATTTTTGAAAACGCGTTGGAATCAGGCTTGGCGCCTAACCCTAAGCCTTGGCGCCTAGAACCAGCCCTGGCGCTAGCCATTGGCGCCTGGCACTAGTGGTGGTGCCTGGCGCCAGCTAGCTAGGTTGGCGCCAGCCCTGTTTTCTGAGCGTCAGACTCTGTTTTGTTAATTTATCTTTTTTGGCTGATTTTCTCTATAAATATCGTATTAAAAACTCCGTTTTCATTGATCATCTACATCTACCAATTCACCAATTCTCATCATTCACAAGTTATCATCAACAATCATTAATTCTTTAGCATTCTCTAAATCATTCATCTCTCTTAAAACATTCTCTCTTTTCTAACCTTTGTTTCTCATAAAAAATTCCGCATTCACAAGAACTAGAAACACCTAGCCATATTCGAAGTTGCCTTCGCCCTAGACGTGAAAGGTTTAATTTCTGAGGGTTTGGTCCCAAATCTCTATTTCAACTATTTAATTTAATTGTTTGTTTATTATTTTCCTTGAAGTTACTAACGTGTGTATTTTGTTATTAGAAAGAGGTACGAGGCATCAAAGTAAGTACTTTATTGATGAATTGATATTATGATGTAGAAATCATGTTTACATTGTTATTATGATATTCCTAACATCATGTCTAGGGTAATTTTTAATATTAAATATGATTCCTGCGATGCTTCCTATGTTCTTCCTAATATTTATGATTGTTAATATCATGTTAGGGTTAAAGATTTGATTTTTATGGGTTAGTGACATGTTAGGGTTTGTTATTAATCTTGTTAGTATCATGCCTATGCTAGGATCTTGCTATTTTTATTACGCTTTAATATTAACATGAATATGATTATGATTATGATTATTATTATTTTGATGATGATTATTTTATTTATGATTGTAATTTTATTCATGATATTTATTATGATTATTATTATGTTGCTTGATTATATTTATTTTTATTGCTTGATCACGCCTTTTATGCATGTTTAAAGGGAATCTGTACTTGTAATCACGCTTAATAAGATATTTAATAATC
Organism: Chenopodium berlandieri; assembly: GCA_034703905.1. Classification (NCBI taxonomy): domain Eukaryota; kingdom Viridiplantae; phylum Streptophyta; class Magnoliopsida; order Caryophyllales; family Amaranthaceae; genus Chenopodium; species Chenopodium berlandieri. Next base: position 31,414,976 of record CM068278.1, read on the forward strand.
TTGTTAAGGTTAATTGTGATTATAATTCAAGTGATCGCCAATAATAGATTTATTTGTGCATTAAATTCAACCAACATAGATAACCAGGTTTAGGGTTAATCCTAATGATTGCATGTTAATTAAAAAGAGCACATGAATACGATCAGAATAAAGTAGAGGCCTATCATTAGGGCAGGTTCAATCTCTTTTAGGTTTGATTTGTACTTTCATCCCCGAACACTTATTTGATTCTAGACCTTATGGAGTTGATGATCTCTTGGATCATTAAGGGGTGTAACCTTCACCTCGTGAACGGTTTACAAGTTCCTAAAAACTTGTTGGCGACTCTTTTGCTCTATCTTCTTCCCTTTTGGACGCCACCGTACTTTAGTGTATGATCACAGTGGGGTTCAAGCTAGTGGGATTAAAGCTTGAAATATATTCCCTACAACCCCCCACCCTATTTTTTCGAAAATTTCGAAACCCTTACCCTAAATTATGAATTTTGTGTTTTTGTTTTGATTTAATTTGTTTACTATGTAATTAATGATTTTAATCTATTTGATTTCATGATAAATTATGAATTTTTCATGATCAAATTATTTAATTTAAGTGTTAAATTAAATTAAGGATTAATTTCATGAAGAACCCTAATTTCAAGATTGAATGTGATTTAATTTTGAAATTAATTGGACCACATTAACATTAATTTAATTTTACAAAATACGTTTTGTTTTATTTAATTAAAAAAAAGGGGTTTAGTAACGGCAACCGCGGCTGGATGGCGCAGCCACGGCGGCTGCCGCTACATGTGGTCCGGAGGGAGGGGCGGGGTAGGGCAGAAGCACGGGTCATCAAAGGCAGCAACAACATCACCGTGCAAGGGTTGTGCGGCACTACTGCTGCTGCTGTGCACCGCTGCAGTGCAGCGTACACCTCACGGTGTACGACCACCGTGGCCGGCTTTGGCTGGCCACACCACGGTGGCTGGTGCACGGTTTTAAAAAAAATTATTTTATTTTAAAAAATTTTCAAGATAAATATGATTTATTTTTGATAAGATAAAATATTTTGAAAATATGATCTTTTATTTTGAAAGAAAAATTCGGTTTTATTTGGATAAAATCTTTTATTTTAGGATAAAATTAAATCTTTCAAAAGTTGTTATATTTGATATTATCCATATTTAAAGTTGTTAAATTGGTAATTATCCATGATTAATGTGGTTAATTTTGGATAGGATTAAGATATTCTGATCATATTCCAAAAGGATAATGATTGATTTAAATAATGTGATTATCCCATAATTTATTTTGGATGTAATTGATTTAAAATTTTGTGATTGGCTAGTAATTAGGATAGAATTTTCAAACTACTTTGTTAGGATAATCTTTGAGGATAAATATGATTTATCTTTTAAGATTAAAATAAGATTTGATTCTATCTCATGACTAATTTTAAATATATGATATTTTATTGATGGTCATGAATAATATATGATATTATCTAATTGCATTAATTAAAATATGAGATATTTAGATGCCATGTTTCCTTAATTGTGATCATTCGATGTTGTAGTTTAGGAAAGCATGATGAGTGATTTATTATGTGGTAATTTTATAATATATGATGTTATTTGCTATATAATGACTAGTATGGCCCAGTAGATTACTAAATACGATCTGCGCATCGTGATGTATTTTTTGTAATCTTAGTACGGTCTACGTACCGATAAAGTATTTTTGTAATTTATTTTATTTTATTTAAGTATTAGATAGAATAGAATAGTATTACAGGTTGCAGTTAATCAAAGGAATCCATGGAGTAAAGGCCCAAAGGAGCAAGATGGATGAGATCCATGAAGGTTCAAATGGGAGCCTTTTGCTTTATTAATTTTCTTAGGATTAAGGGGCCATACTATGTCATGTTTTATTTATGCATTAGTAGATTATGCATGTTAGATTTTATTTATGTTGTTTGATGATGCGCTAGAGTTCACTAAATAATCACAACATAATGAATCTAGGTCCCAGTAATATTGATTTAGCTTTTCCAATTAAAAACCCGATGAAACCTTCGATATTTATGACAGGTCATGCCTCAGCTGGGTGTCATATTATATCTTAGGGGAGTGGGGGTAAATCACGTTTTACAATTTTAATTGGTTATACTCAACAAGGTTACCTAAAGCGTTTAGAACCTTGAAGCTAAGGGTAATAATTAAACATGTGATGTGTAATTATTCAACCAAGAATTACAAAGAGTTGTAATCAGTAAAGAGTTTACTCACCTTGAAAATGCAATACTTGATGGTAGGGACTCAGTCCGGTCAATTATTTCACAAATAAAGGATCTTGGAATTATTTTATTCAATAGGGATCGAGGATCAAATTAAAATTGAATAAATTCTTTAAAGTTACCAATATTTAATTCGCTTATGGTACTTTAAATTTTATTAAACATAATTAAATTTTGCGTTTACTTACAAGTAACACGTCGTTCCAATTTTATTGTTATATATAATCTCCTCGATTGAATAATAAATTTGAGAAACGTTCTCAAAAGGTTAAAAGATAATCCATAAACCTATATTCCAATTTTGCTAAGATGGTTCTAAAAAGCAAGTTTTAGAAACCCATGTCATATGTCTGAAGTTGGCTTTATTCAAAATGTTTGAGTAAAATGCCAACACATCTTCATTTTGAAAAGTGTTTCAAGGGATATAATGAGATGGGAGGTACAAACCCTCTAAAAGACAAGTATAGAAGTCCAATAAAATCACTTATCTTCAATATGATTGAATTTAAGAAAGTGATTGGAAATCTCTATGATCAAAAGTTGATCAAATGACGCTATTCTTCATCCAGTTTATATAAGAGTTAAATAGTTGATTAAACTCTATTATAAATAATGATTGAATAGACTTAGCAAAATCATGAAAAGTGCTTAAAGTAGTGAAGCAAAGCATCATTTTAAACATAAGAGAAGTGTTCTAAGTGGCTCAAATGGGAAAGGTTTAGGAATATATGAGGATTGCATTAAGAAGTTATGGGCCAAGAAATGCAAAGAAGTTGCTACTTCTCAAATCTAGAACTACTTACATGCTAAAAGTTGTTATGAACAACAAATGTTTCCAATTAAATGGACCAGTTCCAATTAATTACAAACTACCTCATATAGTTGGAAGTTAAAAGAATGAAAATGTTCCAATTTAAGAAGTATATTATAAAAATTGATTTAGCACATTGCTACTTCTTGGACATATGATGTCGTGTTTAGTTCTCTCTCATTGAGAATGAGGTTTAACTAAAGGAAGAAATTATAGCTAAGGGAGAAATAAATCTACAAGTCTAGAAGCAAATGTTGCTACTCCACAAGTAGAATCTACGAGTCTGGAAGCAAAAGTTGCAACTTTACAAGTAGAACCTATATTTCACCTTACCTTGTTATTGGCTAGAATTAAATAAATGTTATTCATTCTTGCCATTATCAAAACACCATTCAATGTTAGTAATGACTAAGCATCGAATATTCAAAAAACGTGGAATAAATGTTATTCTATGCTTCATTGAGTCATAATGTGTTTTTGAGATTGCTAAATAGGTTCAAAGTTTAAATGATAGAAATAATTAAACCATTTCTATATATATAAATTGTCTCTAAAATGTCAATTAATTCGAATGAAAATGAACATTGCATGCGGAAGATCCAAAGGGATGGACTTTCAATATCATTGGATTATGAATCCATTGATATATGTAATTATCATTCTAATTTGAAAATTTGACCAAGTCACCATTTAGAAAAATGATGATGAGAACTCAAGGTCGAATACATATCGATGTAAGAGAACCAAAGGTTCAAAGGCTAGAGACGGACAATGAAAGTTCATCTGTGATACGATCACTACTTGTGCTTAGTTGAAGAATAAGAGTGAAAATTTTGAAAAAGTTCAAAATGTTCAGTATGAAGTTCAGTATCAACTTGACAAGATAATGATTACATTACAATATGATTGTAATTGTGAAAATTTAAGTCAAGACATGTACTTGGCAACACATTCAAAATATTGCGATATGATCGTAATAATGAGAATTAAGCCAAGACCTTGATAAACATCCAAGAGTTGTGAAATCATTTTATGACAAACTCCGAAAGAAAACCTTGTGAAGTCTTTATGAAGGGAGCTATCAATCTATATAATATATATTTTGATAATGGATGAAATTACCTATCTTCCAACCATTGTTCATGCAAGGAATATACTTTTAAGATAAGCTACAAAACTAAACAAACTACATAGGTCAAATCAAATTATAGCAAAGGCTTCATATGTGATATGGATAAAAAAAAAGTTCTTATTAAGTCTTTCTACAAAGCAAGGAATAAATGTTGTATTAAATCGTTTAATGCACGATCAATTCCTATACAGAGCACGGGGTACTACTACACAAATCATACTTAGCACAAAATGTTTGTTGCTCAAGTAGGTTCCCTTATGGAAATTGTTCCAAAAGGTTAAGTGGGAGTAGTGTAAATCTTGAAAGAGTTCGAGAAAAGTAACAAACAAACATGGTTGTTCAAACCATGGTTGGTTCACCCTATGCTAAAAGTGACTCCTCAAAAAGGCAAGTGGGAGTATAAGAATCTCGAAAAGTTCGAGAGCCTTGAAAGAGTTCAAGAAAAATGATTTTGAAAATCTTGAAGAAATTTGAGAAGTAATCGAATCAAAACAAAAATATGAGCATGATTCACCTCATGTTACAAATGACAACGCATGGTCTCATTAAGTGTAATGGGAATAATAACCATGTGTCGAAGGTAGTACATTCCAAGGGCACATCCTCTATTGTCGTTTCTCATTGAAAACTAAACAAATTAAGTTGTTGTATGAGTTTCAATTGTTGCATAAAAACCCACAATGATGACTAGCATATGTAAAACTTAGCCAAAGAAATACAATTTCATATTGACTAAGAGTTCTAAAATATTCATTTTGGAACATGATGAATATGCAAGTAACAAAGATGATTTGACAAGTTATAACTCCAAGTGGTTTAAAAACCAGGAAATCTAAAATAGATTCTAAGTCTGTAAGCAAGTGTATGACACATGAATAATTTGCGTAATTGGGTAACACCCATTATAAGCAAAACAAACAAGAAAGAAAAATGTTTTCTAACTAAGCAAAGACTTGTTAATGGATTCAACAAATTCATAGTATGACTATGATTACGATGAAACCTTTACATTAGTCACGTTGCAAAGATCTATTAAAGATATTTTAGTGATTTCTACCTTATAAGATTTGGTAGATGGATTTCAAAATACTTTCTTGAAATTGTTCATGAAAGAAGATTTGTATATGATACAATCAAAAGTTTGAAGATCCAATAATCCTAGGGATGCATAGCATCATGAAGTTGATTCATGTTCTTAATTTTGTGAGTTAATCAAATCGTTTGATGTTCTCGTAAAATGAAGAAAAGGTCTTTGTGTATACAAGATGTTTAGTGGGAGCTATGAAGTATTCTTGGTCTAGTATAAAGAGAAATTATTCATTGCTTTAAGGGTCAAGTAATGGCTGATGCATTTTGTGTGAAAAACCTTAAAGAGAATGATGAGTACATTTGGGATTCATAATCTATAGAGATAGGTTTTGATGGATGTTTGAGTTTGGTTAAGAAGCTTATATTGATAAGATTCTTATAAGGTTCAACATTATATTGAAAGGAGTTTCAATCCCATGTAACATGGCACATTGCTTAATGATTCAATACTTTGACAAAGGTTGATGAAACTAAGGTTTTGAGTGCTGATCCTTATGCAATTCGCAAAGGATGTTTGTGTATTCCATGGACTATACTCATCTATTTGATTCACGTTTTTTAAGAATAAGTGATGATAGATTTCAGTCGAAATCCAATGTAACGTTGGAATACAAATTAGAAATTTCTAAGTTCCTTGTGAAAGGACGAAGGAAAATTCTTAGTGTATGGAGACGAAAATGATTATAAGATTTAGAAATTGCAAAATTCATGTTTACGAGAATGTCTCGTGAACTCTACTTAGTAAACCCCTTCCATTTCCAAAGCATGAGAAACATGCTAATGAAATTGGATTGAGGCAAATGATGTAATTAGAAGTTGTATTTGTTTTTGGAGAAAAACAAGTTACATATGTAATACATTCATTTGCAGAATTATGTTTATCAATTGAAACAAAGTTTCAATCTTATTTAATCGTGGTTTCAAGATTAAATAAAATGTCCAAAATAATTATGAATTGATGGGCTCATCAGGTTGATGACCTGTTGAATGATACCCCACAGGTGAACTAAATTCATATACTAATTAAGTTCCTAGTTCAAAATCATTAAACTGGACAAAAATGATTTCAATTAATGGACTAGAATGTTAAGATTGATTGGATAGCGCAGTTTCATGGGCTATAGGAGCGTAGTGATGCTCGGCCAATCACATTGATATGCATGAATGATGCATGATCGAACTATAGACCTACTTTGAAGTTCAAGTATAGAGCTTCCGGATATATTAGTGGATTCCTTTGACATGAGTGGAACACTGATTCCATTCAATGGCTTATTTGACTGTGGTACATTCAAACGTCTGCCCGTAACTGAAGATTATAAAGGATGTTACCCAGTTACTTCAAAAGTTGAGTGGGAGATTTGGTTGTCACAAGATTGGATTGAGTCTACCTATTAACTAGGAATGTGTCTTGGCCCCTTGAAGAGGGAGAATTCAGAAAAATGCATGGCCATGCTCAAATGCATTACATAGTAATCATTTGTTCTCTGAATCTCACTCAGTTTTTCAAGAAAAGATTTGTAGACTAATATGATCACGACATGAGATGCAATCATATTATCAAATTGACACACATTGACTTAAGGAATTTGAATATTGCGCACTTGTCTCAGACAAGTGGGAGATTGAAGGAGTTGTGTCTTCGATAAATGCAATTATTAGATATATCAAGGATCACTATTATATAGATAATAAGTTCGTTCTCTTGGCGCGTCATCATCTGTTGCTAGACTATGAGAGATGATCTTTGGACTAGTCAAATAGTCCAAAGCCCGCTAGAATGGATCCTATAAGGTCACACACAAGGGTATTGGGTTAAGCAAGTTAGAGGCCCATTAATGGGCCTCATGAGAAATTAACTAATCATGAAATGGATTGGATTAGCATAATTAGATTTGAATTAGGTTTTGAGCTTTTGACATGGGCTCTTATTTAGAGATGAGATATATAAATAAGATCCCGGCCTAGGGTTGCATGCAAGCAGTCATAGTTCACACACAGTGAATTTTGATGAATTTTGACATCAAGACAACCAATCTTAAAACCCTAATTCCCTCTCTAATTTACGGCTCCCTCTCCTCCCCCTTTAGACTCACGGCCGGACACCCTTGGTGGCGCGTGTGGTGGTTCGTGGTTCGTTCGTTGCTCATTCTTCTCCGTAGAAGGTCAATTGAAGGGTTCAATTGCAACTAACTAGCATTAGTGGAGGTTTAATCCGTGCTTGTGGACTAAGTAGAGGAATCACACGTGGGGTTCTTTGTCTCCCATTGTTTTTGCTCGATCACACGTGGAATCACGCTTCAAAGGTACAATTATATATTCTTTATGTGTTATGCATTAGATCTTGGGATTAGGTAATGTATGAATATGATTCATGTTTATTTCACCTGCGTAGTACCTATAATCTCCTACAATTTTAGGCTACTCGATGTCTTGACTTTGCATCCTCTTTCTTTAGGCTTTAACTCATAATGCCCTCCCTCGATATGTGACTCAGCCTCTAGGTCGAAAGGTCTTTCCCCATGGTTGTAATGCAAGGGAAAAAGGGTGAGGGTAGGCTTAAATTTAAAAATTTGGTAGTATCCCTAATAGTGAAGAAAAGAAGGCGCCTTTCTTAGAATCACAATCAAGTAATTATCAAACAAAAACAAACAAACACCCACAAGCTTATTCAAAGCTATAATCACAATCATATAGACAAAAAGCGTAAATGCTTTCTCCCCCAAGCTTAAAGGAAGCATTATTGTTTTGAAAATTTCCCCTACTTTGATTACTCCAATTACCCTTACCATGATTTTGGCCGAAATTTCGATTATGGTTACCATAACCTTGGTTATGATCCCTATATCCTTGGCCACGAATTTGATCATTATAACCATAGTTTTTATGGTTACCACGAAACTCTTGGGTTACTTGGTTCCTATAACTACTATTTTGGTTATAACTATCATAGCTCCCATGGTTGTGATAATTCCTATTCCCAACATTCTTTTGAACATTAAATCTAGGTCAAAAACCATTATTATCAACATAATTCACATGCTCATTCTCATTTCCATCATATTCATCACATCCATAACAAGGAACATTGGGGCAATTAGAAGCATCATGATCATTCTTTCCACATAATCACAAACCAAACATTCTCTAATCATGTAACAAGAAGCGAAAAGAGGGTTAGAGTAAGAAGATGTAACTCTCCCTTTAAATTGGGAGGGAAGAGTTTGTGCTTGTGAAGAAGCATTCTCAAGCTTAGCCTTGATAGAAACCACCTCCTTCCCTAAGTTCGAAAGTAGTGTGGACAAATTGTTAATGGTATTGAGTTGATCGATCGAGCCACTTTTTCTTGTTGACTCTTTCTCACCCTCTTGCCAATTCATGTAGTGTCTCACTACATCATCTATCACATTCACAACTTATTCTACCGTCTTGTTCATGATTGATCTCCGGCCCCGGCATTAAGACTTGACCTCCCTTGAGGACTCAAACCACCATAAAAATTTTGAATGATTTGGTAAGTCGGGATTCCATGGTGAGGACATTCTCTTTGATATTCTTTGTATCTCTCCCATTCTTCATAGAAGCTTTCACTAGACCTTTGATTTAAACCTTGAATCAAAGCTCTCATCTCCGCCGTTTTTTTTAGGGAAGAAACGCGAAAGAAATTCTTTTGTAACTTCATCCCAAGTTCTTAAGGAACTAGGCTTCACTTCCTTGTCTAGCCACTCTTTAGCTCTTCTAATTAGAGAAAAGGGAAATAGTTTAAGCTTTATGAATTCTTGAGCAACCTCGTTCACCTTAATTGAGTTGTAACATTTCTCGAACTCCATAAGATGATTGAGGGGACTTTCATTTGTGCCTCCACTATATTGTCGCCTTTCAATCAAAGTTATCATTTCCGACTTGATTTCAAAGTCACTTTCCGGGATTATTAATGGAGCAATTCCGCTCTCATAGTTGTATGCACTCGGAGTGCCCAACTCCTTCAATGTAATTCTTGGGACTTCTCCCATGTTCACTTGTACACACAATCTCAAATGAAATTTTTAGTAGCACGGCTACAAATGTATCCTAAAAGATAAAAATATTTTTGTGTTTTTGAATTAAAATGAAATAGACTCAACAAGGAACGGAAGTTGACTTAGCTAGGGTTCATTATTATCTATTTTTATTTAATAGTACCTCCTAGTATATAGTTCTAATGTGGAAACATAGAGGTTATGTTAGGAGAATCCAATTGACCCCGGAAGGCGGCTAGATTGGATCCTTTACTTTGATATTCGATCATGTTTAGTTCATAATTAATTCAATTTCTATGCCTTTGTTTATGTTCTAGTGAATGCTATTCCTAAATCATTTCTCTTAGTGTTTTATTTCTTGTTTTAGCATCTTTAGACTTTAGTTTATTTATCTCCTATTCCAAACTAGCTTAATTGTCAATAACATTTGGTGGTGTTTATTCTTTCCCTGTGGTTCGACCCCTATGCTTGCCTTATACTCGTATCAGGTTTGTTTAGGTTGTATAAATTGTATTTGATCTAGGGATAGACAATTGATGACGCGTTTATTCCCTTGTCAAGGCGTCACAAAAAAAAAGCCTGTCGCCGGCCGATGAACCGCAGCGCCAGGCGACAGCGTCTGTCGCCAGACGCCAGACGGCCGCAGCCGGCGCTAGTCGTAAAGGAGTAGCGCCATTTCTTCTGGGATTACTTGGGCATATTTTGGTGTTTTTCGGAAAATTTTGGATTTACATACTCGAAAAAATTTCTGGAAAATTAAATTTTTCTGTTTTCATTGCTTAAATAAATTAAATTTAAAGGACATGATTTAATTAAAAAGCTGAAATTTCATTAATAGAATGAACTAAGAAATTACATTATTGATGGAATTTAAATAAAGCTTAATATAACAAATTAACTTTAAATTTAAAACTAAGTCTAATAAATTGAAAGTTAAGCAATGCTTCAATCCTTCTTCTCTTTCTTTGCTCTCATCCAATTTTTATCTGCATCCTCTTCATCGTCCATGGCTTTAGCTAGTAGGCATCCTTTAGAAGACCTACATTCAATTTTGGAGTAAATAGTTTCTCCCTTAGCTAGGACTCCATGTTTCTTCTCTACCCAAGCCTTCTTCTCTGAAGTGTCAGCTTTTCTTTTCCCTTTATCTTTTGTAGAGCTCTTCTTCTTAGGCATCGTAGGTGTTTTGAATTCAACCTTTTCACCCAAGCGTTCCTTAACAGGAACTACCTTGTCACCTAGACGACTCTTCACATCAGTTTTACTCTGATTTTTCTTCATGTCCTTTGAAGGTTTCTTAAGAAGCCACCTCTTTACATCATTGGGCAAGGAAGGAGGAACCTTTTTGGGTAATCACTTCCCATAAAGGTCTAGCGCTCCAATATGAATCAAATTTTTCTACTTCTTGTGAAACAGGGAATTCATAGGGACGACAAAGATCCCTAGAAGGAATTGTTTGAAGTAGGCTGTACTGTCTTTTTACCTTGCAGGGATAATAAAAAGTCATCTTGGTTAAGCTTGGAAGACGACAGAAAGGTTGCTTGTTGACGCCAACCATCTTCTCTATTTTCCACCAAGGGATGACCCACTTGATAGCAAAGTTGCAAGAGGCAAAGACTTTTTTCCATTCATGGCGCCCCATCTTAGGAGAGTATTTTTCAACATTGTCGGGAGGACTAATTAATTCTAGTCTCTCCATTAGCCACATCTGCAAAAAAAATTCAACGCAAAAAATTAATAGTACTATACAAACATATGTTTTTGATTTTTGTAATTAAAAATATTATTTTTCTACCTGTAATAAAATTGGAGAGCCCCGAAAAGATGCTTTTGGATTTCTCTTCAATTCATCAAGACTAAGCATAGTCTCTCCAATAATTAATGGCATTGGATTTCTTCCAGATTCGATTTGCTCCTAAACAGTTGATATGATTGCGTGGCCCTTATTAGTTCTACCACTAGTGAGAAGATATTAGTTAAGCATGCAAAAGAGAAAAGCCCTTCTTCTATAAATATGAAAACATTCAGAATAAGGTCTATCAAAGTAATGGCGTGCAAATTCTTTCAAATTAACTATGCTACCATCTACAATATTTTTTAGATCTTTGTCTCTTAAATTAAAGAAGTGCTCAAAATCTTTATAATAATATTCATTTATTCTAGGGATTACTGCAAGATCTAATGCGGAGAAGCCTAAGATAGCACCGAATTCTTCTGGTAAAGGGCTAATTTCATCACACCCTAGTCTAAAACAATGAGTATCCATATCCCAATATTCTAAGGCGGTATGAATGAAGTCTATATCAAGATCTACCCCCTTAACACCATAGATACCCCCATATGAAAAAAGTCTAATTCATTTCTCTCTTTTGCAATTAAAGACCGACACCATTCATGAGTGAAGTTGGTAAAACTCTTAGTAATTAAAGACAAGATTATTTTTTCAGAAGATAAGACTATGTTTAATCTGCTGAAATTATGGATAAAATCGACAGACCAGGGGGTTGTTTATACACAACATCGACACGTTTCTAATACAGAAAGGATTTAGAGTCAGCGCTCTCCAACGCCAAACGACGATTCTGTCGTCTGGCGCCAAACGCCAGCAGTAGCGCTTGGAGGCAAAGCAAAACGCGTGGCGCCACGTGGCGCTGACGTGTCTTATAAGCGAGCTATTCAAAAATCGCATTTTTTTATCGGCTATCATTCGAACCTGTACAATGGCTTTACGATTTTATCCTCTCTTATATCCTTATAAATTAATTTCGATTTCTATCCTTTTTCGGATTTTATTCGGACTTGTTTTTAAGTTTGTTGTAAGTCCAATTTTTTTTTTTTTTTTTAATTTTTTCTTTTTGGGGGAGAAAGTCGGATACCCTCCATCAATAATAAAAATGATGGAATTTATACGCAAAATTATCACAATTTTTTGCTCATACAAATAAGCACATAAAAATGAAAAATAAATGCTAAATAAATAAAGTTATAATAAATAAATAATATATATATATATATATATATATATATATATATATGTCTAATAAATTAGTCAATTAGGCAAAGTTCTATACATGTCAAAATTAAAAAAAACAGGTATAAACTACGGCGCCGGAGGACGCAGATGATGAAAGATGCCCATCATCATAGCATAGAACTGCGCAGTACGAGGAGTATGCTCTCCACCAGCTCCAGCTCCAGTCTCCCCAGGAGGTGGAAAACTCAGCACAGGACCCGTCCACCCAAGGTCGCACTGAGGCTGCGGAGGCTGCTGCGATGACGAGCCGACCTCGTACATCCCATCACCTCTAGGAGCCGAGGTAGCCTCTCCCTGGCTTACCGGCTCAGCACGTGCGCCCTCAGATGAAGAGCCCGATATCTCCACCGCACGCCTCGGTCCGAGCAGCCTCAGAACAACCACCCCGACCGCCTACGGCGACGTCTCGAGCTAGACCTCGCCGGACCTCTCCGGACCTTAGGTCTCGTCCGGGTACGAGAAGGAATGGGTTGACCCTGTAAGAAGAAACCAAGTTAGAAACAATCAAAATAGAAGCATAATAATGCAGAAATAAGGAGAAAAGGCTACCTCCTAAACAGCGTCGTCGCGACGACACGTAGCCACGTTCCTTATCCGAACGAGCTGGCTCCGAAAGGCGTCTATACACCGTGACCACCTCGCGCGAGAACAGTCAAAGGAATGAAGTCAGTAACAATGCATGACAGATATGAACAAATTGCAAATAAATAAACTTACCCGAGTCTGGTGGCGAGAAATCGACAGCTCCACGAAGTGCTGATCCTCAAGAGCTAGAGGAATCATCTCCTCGATAGGCCCGTATGTCCCCTGGTAATGGATGGACATACGAGGTGGCACGAACTCAGTAGGCCCAGCCTGACAAAAGCAAATCAAAGTCATTAAAATATCACTTGGGGGCTACTTAGCAAAAGGTAAAATATAAAAATCATACCGCCGCCTCCTTAGACAGAACAGGGGCCGGAGCTAACATCGGCAGTAGCTCCTCCTCATAGCACTGCCCAGGGATCGCATAAGATTGCCAAGGGGTGTCAGCCCTCTCCGACATGCTAAGCAGCCTCGCGTCATTGAACATATGACGCGGCGGAGGAGCAGGAACAACAAAAGCATCCGAGGAGTGCTGAATAGCAACCCTCTCTCGAAGGTATGAAACCGCTCCATACGTCCCTAAGAAGTAGCGACGCTCAGCAGTGTACTGTGCAGCTAACCTAGGGACAACCAAGCCGTTCCACGGCCGGTACTACACATCAGGCTCCTGCGAAGAATGCCTATGAGATGAGAGTCTACTAAAGGTAATACCAAAGTGTTCAACTATGCAAAAAATCATACCAAAAGGATTTGCTCTCGCACATAGGCGGTAGACATCCGAACGTGGCGGCCTCCCCAACAGGCCCTTACTAGAAACCCGCGTGGCGACGGTCTCGCCGGCGCGACTGAAGGAAAGTACTCGTAGAACCAAATCTACAAAAGACAAAAAGTATCAGCAAAAGCTAACCAAAGCATAGAGCTAAACTTTATGGGAGATAAAGTATACCTCTACGACTCTCCAGAAGCTGGACAGAGCGACGTTCCCCGTGAAGGATCGGTGTCGATATGAGTCTCGCAACGCTCGAACAAAATCAGCATAGGCCAAGATGGCCTAGTCATAAGTCCCGATCATGTGAAGATCACGGACTGCAGGAAGGTAGTAAAGCAGCACTCTACATACTACCTTTGTCAGGGGAAAACGTCCCTGACAGCAAGATAAGCGCAAAGATGCGCACTCGCTACTCTCGGGTTGTCGCGTCATCCTCAAAAACTACCGCCAGAGTCGACCGGCGAATACCCTTAGCACTGAAATGAGTCAACTCCACCTCAACACGAGCTCGAACAACAATCCGACCCAACAGCTCCTCAACCTCAGGAGAGAAGACGCTGATGTTGCTGTCAAACGACAGCGTAGTAGAACTAAACTCCAGTCTCGTAATAAGACTGAAGTCGGTTGGGGTGACCATCATCTCACCCCAAAGAAAGTTGAAAAGTGTTAGTGGTGTCCCAGAAGAACTCCACCAGGGCGCGAGCCATGCGGTGACCCCCTTTAGAAGCAATCATGGCCTCCGCGGCCTCGAACAAGGCAGTCAACCCACACGACTCCTAGAGAAGTCTCAACTCTCCATCGACGCTGATGTACATCCTATACAAGTCGCCCAGAGTATCGTTGCCCGAGCCATGGCAACGAGTCCTACTAGCAGTTTTCCCACGACGCACCCTCTCACAAATGTGGTGGTCGGGGGAGGAATAAAAAGTCCGCTCATCCCACTCCGGGAGGGGACCGAGAGAAGTGGACGGGTCGGCGTCCTCCTCTACGGGCTTATGCTCCCGCGTGTGTCTCGGGATCGTGAACCCGAACCTCGCCGTCTAGCCATACTACATTGTGAAAATTAAAATCAACATAAATTAAGGTTTTATAGTATCTAAGGTTCGTTTAGCCGCATGATACTATGTTCGCAAAAAAACAGAGTACGTAGTACTAAAACGGAGCACAAATTCAATATGAGCATATACGGCATTTTTCAAGCCACCAAAAAATTTCTTGCAATACTATGGTAATTATTGTGACAAATTGGACAAGAATTGCTAGCAAAAACATCAAGAACAAGCCACATTGTCTTCTCGACCTTAAGAGGTCCAACAATGGTGATTTGTTCGTTTCTTCACCAAATTGAGTCAAACAAGTCTCAAAATACTCCCAAAGAAATATATAAACATAATAAAGCAATTTCATGGCATAAAATTTGACAAACAGAGTGAATTCAGCAATTTAAGGTTCAAATTTTTAAAAAATTTGTGAACAAAGAATGTCAAATTAATCAAAAACCGGAGTGATTTTGAAGAAAACTTACATAGATCGAGAAAGTAGATGAAAGAAGCTTCGATTTGCAACAAATTTGAGCAAATTTGGTTGAGAAACGAGCAAGAACGACCAAGACGAAGTTTCGCGGTGATTTCTCAAAGAAGAGCAGCAGCGGAGGCGAAATCAGGAAGAAATGGGATATATACAGAAATCCCGACTCTGGTGTCAAATGAAAGCTTTGGCGCTAGACGCTAGAGTTCAGTGCCTGGCGCTAGAGCCAAAATTGTGACGCCATCAACTTTTGAGCGACGAAAGAATGCTAAGCTACTCAGAACGGTTATTTCGACCTCTTACAACTATTTTGGGTTCCTTGGTACGCCAGTTAGCCCCTCTAAGCAATTCGACATGATCTAGTAATCGACTCGATTACAATTGCATTAAGTGATCGACCTGATGAATGATCGTCTCACTTAGCTTAAAGCGCCTAAGCATTGGCTCATCGGAGGCACCGACATAATGGTTCATAAGCAGCAGAGGCACCGACATAACGGTTCATAAATAGCGGAAGCATCGACATAATGGTTCACAAGCAGCAAAAGTGCCGACGTACTGGCATAGCGGAAGCAAAGTTCAAGTGAGCTTTTAAAGATCGACGAGCATTGGTCTTTGGTAATTTTCCTCGGAATATTATCGCAACAAATGAGGATAACTTCAGGCGAGGATATCTTCGACAGCGTTCCCTAGCTTTCGGAGGGTTTTCACAAACAACTGGAGATGATTTCAGGCGAAGTTGTCTTCGATCGTGTTCCCTGGCTTGCGAAAGATGGTCACAAAGCGTTAGAAGGTCGTTTCAGGCAAAGAAATCTTTGATGGGGTTTTCTAGCTTGTAGAAGTCTATCACGGCGGAATTGGAGACAGTTACAAGCGTAGCAGTCTTCAGGCGGTATTCTCTAGCTTGAAGAAGATCGTCAGAACAAACAGCAGGATGGTGTTCCCTAGCTTGTGGAAGGTTGTCACAACAACAAATGAAGCAACAAAACAGTTACTTTCAGAGACATGTGCTCGACGGTGCAAGATACGAGTTTCTTAACTCTTTTATCAGTCTAAATAACGCTAGTTTGCAGGTATCGGCGTTACAAGAGTGATTTAGGATCGCAGAACGTCTGAATCATTCTCCGTCCCTATTGATACTTTGACTTTTGTTTTCGAAACTTGCGTTTCTCCAAACTCAGTCAAAGTGGGGGCTTCTGTAGACACCCATATGTGTGTCCCCAAAACCAAACCCAGTGATGAGTACCTTTCACGTCGAATCATAATCAAATGAAGTGAAAGTGTGGAAAGTCTAGTGTTGCGGTTAGTTTTTATTTCTTTTCATTCTCTCTGTTTTTGAAAACCTATTTTAAGAAAACAGCCAATCTAGTTTGGTTTGGTCCATGGAAAGGGTCCAATAATGGTTTTTTGGGTCGGGTTCAAAAAGATATTTCCAATGATAAATTATAAGCCCAATTCCGATGAATAATGAGGAAGTTATGGCAAAATTACTAAACTGTGCCCGATTTGATATTTATGTGCGGCCCAATGATCTAGAGGAGCGTCAAATATTGATTTATCATTACTAATGCAATTAGAATTGATTATAGTTTTTTAAATTCTTCTAGAAGGTTCTTTTCATTCCTAATTTAATTAGCATTGATAAATTGACTTTAGTTGACTTTTTAGAGTTATAATCAGAATAAAAGAATTTTTTATAAGGAAAATACGATTTTGCCCTTCTGTACGGCTAAAATTTATCAAATTAAGAAAACGCGTGGAAACTGTTTTCTAGCGTCTGACTACAGGACCAGCGCCTGGCGCTAGCCCTGGCGTCTGGCGCTATTGTCTAGCGTCTGGCGCCAATTTTTTGTATTCTCTTCGAAACTCTGATTCATTTTTTATCCATCCGGCTGATTTTCTCTAAAAATAGGCTCCTAAAACCTCCGTTTTTAATCATCAAAATCTCATCAATTCTAATTCTCTCTATCACCAACTCTCAACTCTCTTCAAGATTCTCTTGATATTCTCTCCCTCTCTTTTCTAAACTAGCTTTTGCATTCAAAATTCCGCATTCACAAGATCTAGAAACACCTAGCCAAGTTCGAAGTTGCCTTCGCCCTAGACGTGAAAGGTTTTAATTTCTGAGGGTTTGGTCCCAAATCTCTATTTTAATTATTTAATAAATTATTTGATTTATTATTTTCCTTGAAGTTACTAACGCGTGTATTTTGTTATTAGAAAGAGATACAAGGCTTCCAAGTAAGTGCTTTAATTGATTTATTGATATTATGATGTAGAAATCATGTCTAGGTTGTTATTATGATTCCTAGCGTCATGTTAGGGTGTTTTGATCTTCCTTGTATCATGTTTAGGGTAAAGAATAAGTTCCTTAAATCAAGTATGATTGTTATGATGCTTCCTGGTTTCTTTCCTAATATTCATGTTAGTATCATGTTAGGGTTAAATATTTGATCTTTGATGTTTAGTGATATGCTAGGGTTTGTTATTAATCTTGTTAGTATCATGCCTAGGATCTTGCTATTATTATTATGCTTTAACATGATTATTTTAATTATGATTATTATTATTATGATATGATTATTGTCATTTATGATTATTATTATGTTGCTTGATTATATTTATTGTTATTGCTTGATCACGCCTTTTATGCATGTTTAAAGGGAATTGGTACTTGTAATCACGCTTAATAAGATAATTAATTATCTTGTTTAGGATTAATATGATTATAATTCAAGTAATCGCCAATAATAGTTTTATTTGTGCATTAATATTCAACCAACATAGATAAACATGTTTAGGGTTAATCCTATTGATTGCATGGTAGTCAGAAAGCGCACATGAATACGATCAGAATAAAGTAGAGGCCTATTATTAGGGCAGGTTCAATCTCTTTTAGGTTGGATTTGTACCTTCATCCCCGAACTACCAGTCATGGTTCTAGACCTATTGGAGTTGACGATCTCCTGGATCGTTAAGGGGTGTAACGTTCACCCTGTGAACGGTTTACAAGTTCCTAAAACCTGTTGGCGACTCTTTTGCTCTAGCTTCTTTCCCTTAGGACGCCACCATGCTTAAGTGTATGATCATAGTGGGGTTCAAGTTTGGGTTAATGCTTGAAATATTCCCTACACATACATTCCACAATCATGACTGAATAAAAAAAAGTAGTTACATTAGCTAAAGAAGAATAATGAAAACATTTAGGTAAATGGAATGATGTTAGATATACCCATTTGGTTGGTTCTGAACATCTAATACTTCAAATAAAATACTTTCGGAGTCTTTGAAAAATTGACCCAAGGGATTTCTCTGCATTGTAATGCCAGCAAAGTTAATCTAAGCACAAATTTAGAAACACAATCAATTTCAGAAAAGTATCTGGTATCTTCTGCTAGTGGTAGTTACCATATTCATAAACTATGAAGTCAACGATGTATACCTTTCTAATAGAGACATGATATACTAATAGGAACCAATGATTTGCAAAAGATTCTCTAACTGGTATGAATATCTGATGACCAAACACATTTGTGATACACATATCATCAAAGACATTAAAATTTTAGGTTAGACAAAACTTAGATTGCATATATCAAATATCTCCTACCCGTTCAATCTTGGTGAGATCCACAAGCTTTAAAATAGCTTCATAAATTTTAGAACAGTAACCATGAATGGATGGAGTTATATAATGCGAGCATCGTGGATCCGACTTCAGTACTAAAGTCTACAAGCAGCATATATATTCCGAAATCATATCAACAATGGAAATTAAACACTATGTATTGGAAATGTCCTACTTAAATTATACACATTACCTAGAATGTTGCTGGTAAAATGAGCATAGATGTGTCATTAACCCCATTAGTATATCATACAGATAGACATTTATGAGTTACAATTGAAAATAAATAAATATCATGTTCCCTAAAACAAATTCAATAGGGAATTTTTAATAGTAGTGTACCTGATTACTTAACCACATATCTGGATACATGCACCAAGATTCACCCACAGGCAACCTGATAAATGATTGCTCTTTTATACAATAGAATTCATCAGATTCTTCCACTTTCTCAACTTGTATACATATCTATTTCTCCAACAGTGATAGTTGTGATACATAATTAAGATATAATGGATGTTGTAAACACTCATCCTATAACTGAAACACACCCCCCATTATCATCACCACTATGTACTTCAATCACAGTTCTTTATCCCTGAGGATTATGCAAAAGACTTCAGAACACATATGACTACTCATTGCATGTAGGTAATAACCAATTTAGTGTTTATGTCTTTGCCAAATAAAATTATCAATGTAACAACATATCACCTCTTCGGTGATTGCTTCAGACGTGCATTTCTTAAGCCTCCTTGACTTTGATGATTTGTCCTACAGAGGTTATTGTTAAACGCTGTAACTCGCACACAACATTGATCAAATAAGTAAGGTTTTGGAAATTTCCTTACCATTTCAGAGATAATTTAGTTTTTCTTCTCGACCGAGCGTGTTACTATTTTTGAATGAACAGGTTGCTATAGTACATGGTTTAAAAAGGCTATGATATTAGTAAATAATGATTGTGTAATTACAGGTTACACTATTAGTGAATACCTTTGATACATAATACTGTTTGTAATTTGTTTGTAGCCAGTACACAAATTTAGTTGCACTTAAATATTGATGGAGATAACCTGTGCACCTTTTGCTTTTGCATTGCTTTTCTTCTCCTTTTTTGGCTTTGATGATGATGGTACCTGTGTCAGTAAATGGGGAGCAAAATTTTATACACAATATTCTCTAAAGTTTGTAAATGTAATAACCTACATTAGATTACAAGATAACTTATTATTTACCTTTTCCAAAATCATAGTGCTATCGACAATTTGACTCAATTGTCTTTGCCTTAGCCTTCTAAGCGGCCTCTTCTCAGAGTTTGATTCTGATTCACCTTTATCTTTCGCTGTTACTACTTTTGACTTTGGAGTTTTCACTTTGATATCAGGGCTTTTAACTTTCTTTGTTGTTTTTTTTGTCCGTCGCTATTTCTTCATCCTCATTAAGGTCCTTGAGTGTTTTGAGACCCGGGGGAAATTGAGGCTCAGTGAAACGGATATTTCTAATGTCGAATCAATCAAGATCGAAGCCTACAAAGTGTTTTTCTTCTACCTCGCCTTCGTCGTCGGTGTCATTCACATCTAACTTTCGTTTAGTGGTTGAGACACGTGAGCTAACTATCAACTCACCATCAGGGGTTAAGAAAGAAAAATACGAACGATTTTGATGCGGAGTTTTACCAACGGTATCGCCTTCTTTGTCACTACTATAATCAGTTGATTCTGGAACCTTTGATATACTCTGTGATATACTAGCTACTTCGGCTACGAGTTTATCCAATATTAACTTAATTTTTGACAATTTGTAATGAATATCTTTCTCCGTTGCACTAGTTTTCTACAATGAAAATGAATAGATTATGAGTGATTTGAATATGGGATTTATCCTTTGGCTGGCTTTATGGAACAGATTGATGACTAAGGACAGGCTTCTATCTTGGAATTTATAGTGTTACCCTATTTGTGTTCTCTGCCTTATAGCTGTTGAGAGTGTCAATCACTTGTTTTTTTAGTGCAGCTACTCTAAGAAAATATGGCAGAGGGATCTTAATCTTTTGAATTGCAGGAAAACTGTGCAGGATTTTAGTCATGAAGTTACCTGGATTCTCAAATTTTGCAAGAAGACTAAAGCTGCTGGAAGATTGTTTTTGATATTTTTTGCCGAGGCAGTTTATGCTATTTGGATTCATATGAAAAACACTGTGTTTGTAGGTTGATGTACTCCTGCAGAAGTTGTTTTTAAGGATGTTATGTTTAGAGTTGCTTGCAGATGTTCTGATGCTGACATGAAACTCCTTCTGTTGTGATTGTTTGTTCTGCCGGTGTTGTTTCTATTTAGCAGTTGTTTGGTTTAGGTTGCTGGTTGGTTGGTTTTTAGGCTGGTTGTCTGGTCCTGGCAACCTGGAACCTTTCTAGAAGGTGGCCAAGTGCTTGAGTCCAGTAGTTTGTTCCTGGTTTCTCCTAGAACCCTTCCTAGAAGGTGGCTAGGAGTGCTTTGGGTTCTTTTTGGTGTTTGTTTGGCCTTTTCTGGTCTTGTGGTGTCTGGTGCTATTATAGCTTAGCTTTTTTGAGCAGTAACTTTGTATGCTGTAACTTGTTCCCTTTTGGTAATAAAATAATTATTTACCAAAAAAAAATAAAAATTGTTTACAGCATAAACCCTCACTACAAAAAAAAAAAAAAAAAAAAGGATAGACAACACTTTAGATTGCAATACTTACATAAATGTTATTGTTAATAATCTAACGCAACAATATTTATTTGTTACCTTGAACTAAAGTAACAGGAAAAAAGTGTTGCTCTAGACTATAAAATGCAACAATCGCTTAAAGTGTTACCTATTTCTTGTCTAACACAACAAACATAATAATTGTTGCATGAAAAGATAACAATAGCATAACTATTGTTTGAAAATGTAACATTAATAAACAAGTATATTAAAAAGACAACATAATTTAAGATGTTGCTTTTATGGCGAGTGTGTATGTTATATATATACAAGACAACATTTTTTTATATTGGGCAATGGTTTTGCACTATTACCTTTGCTTTATTTTGTTGCAGTGCCTATACTTAATTTAAATTCATTAATAAAGAATTGCATTATTGTAAAAAAATTGTATAGTTTTTAAAAAAATTATAACAGAAACCCTATATAGATGAAATTAATGTTCAAAATTAGAACATTCAAAAACATTAAAAAGTTTTACATAAATTTGTAAATAAAAAATTGTGCAAAAAAATTCAAATCAATTTAGAGAATACTTAATTACTTTTGCTTTTTAACCATGATTTGAGTTCCAAAGGTAATTGTAATTGTGCAAGTTCTGAAACAAATTCAGTTGAATAGTGTGCAAGAATGATTCAACAAATAAACCTAACGATAATGTTTAAGAAGATTCTTAAAATTTGAAAGATAATCTTTTCAAAATTTAAATCATAATATTTTAGAAAAAGATAATGATGAGATCCCCTAACATTATAAATATTTCCTAATATTTGATTTAAATTTCTTAAGTTACAAGATATTTAGATCATAATCTTTTAATCAAATGTATATGTAAGATTCATTTAGATATTTGTCTAGGTTCAGCGTAAAATAAGTAGAATTCAAATTAAATTCTAATCTAATAATTGGTAATGTCCAATGTTACATTTGGTCGTACCCAATAGATTTTAGTGATGTTTTATATAGGTAATGTCCAATATGTATTTGTGTTAATTATGTATACACAAACAAAGTTTAGATTAACATAAGGGTGTTTTTTTTATCAAATAGGTTTCGAAAAAATAATTGTATCGGTTTCTTCTTAGAATTTCTAGTCGAACCCAGATTCTTGAAAAATGTAATAAATTTTGAATTCGATTGCTTTCGCATCAATGAAAGGCTTTTGTACAATAAAAACTAATTATTCCATTATTTTTTACCAATACCATTTGCGCTAAAACTCGGAATTCAATAACTAGTAATATCGAATATGATGTATTGATCTGGCCCTATTTTTTATGATCATCGATACGAAATTAACCCTGAAGTCCAAAGATTATTAAAAAGAGGTTAAATTCATCCATAATAAATGAATAAGAATGAAAAACACGAAGAACAATGAAGAACAAATTTTTGCTTCTGTTTTTTTAATTTAATTTTATTTTCGGATTTAATTAAAGATGATTTTTTTTTAAAAAACAATTTCGAAAATATAAAATAGAATTTGGAAAAAAAAAGAAAATGTATTTTTCAGAAAATAGAAAAGAAATAAAAATAGAAAAATAAGAAAAGTAACTTTGACCAACAATTTAATGAAAGGAGATTTTTACCAATCAAAGTAAAGCATACCTATGGTCATATTTGAAGATGACCGTAGTAGAATCCCCCTATAGGGTAATGGTTATCTTATATGCAACTGTTTTCCAGTTGCTTTTCTTGCTTTAGTGAATGCTACTTGTATTATTTGTAATAATCGTGCTATCAAATTCTATACCTATTATACTTTGTCATTGAAATTGATAAGTTATGAAATATTCGGCAATATCTTCCAATGCAAAGATATTGACGAATACTTAATAATTGTATTGGTTCTACTTAATAATACATCACAAAAACTATTTCTTGTAAATACTCGTATGATGAAACCTATGAAAAAAAAGATCATGCTGATACTGAAACCATGAAAAACATCAATTGGAGCCTACAACAACAATCACCAAATAAAAAGGGAAGCAAACACAGCAGTGTAGACACCCAAATGTGTCTCCCCAAAACAAAACCCAGTGATGAATACCTTTCACGTCATTTGATTATCGAACAAAGCAAAAGTGTAAAAAGTCTAGTGATGAGGATGTTTTTATTAAAATATCTCTTCTTTCTGTTTTTGAAAATATTTCTTTTCTTACTTTATTTATAAAAAATGTGCATTCCAATTTAGTTTGGTCCATAATATGGGTCCAATAATGGTGTAGTTGGATAGGGTTTGAAAAGACCTTTCCAACGATATATTATAAGCCCAATTCCGATGAATAATGAGGAAGTTATGGCCAAAATACTAAAATGGGCCCGATTTGGTTTTTATATGCGGCCCAATAATGTAGAGGAGGGTCTATTATTAATTATCATTCCTAAAGCTATTAGGATTGATTATAGTCTTCTAGAATATTCTAGAAGGTTCTTTTAAATCCTAATAGAGTTAGGATTGATAATTATGTTTTTAAGAGTTTGAAATTTAATAAAACTACTCCTTTTGAGAATCCTTGTTTTGTACGAAGTGGAATATATTCAGATTTTATTTTCGTGATTCATAATCTTTATCCAAATTTTATATGATTGAATAGATATTGAAATTATCTTTCCAATGATATATTATAATATTAAGTCCGAGCTATAACGAAAAAGATATGAATGAGACATGAAACTCTATCTAAAACTGATATTCTTCCACTATTTCGGTCATATCTTTTTATCTAAAAACGATTTTTATCCGATTTCAATTGGGTTGGAAAGTAGACTTCAAGAGCTTTCCAACGACATATTATATGCCTTTTTTGGACTTCCGGATCCAAAGATATGATAAAAAAAACGTGTGAAACTGATTATTCGCGCCTGACGCTAAGCATTAGCGCCTGACGCCAAGCCTTAGCCCCTAGCGCTAAGGCTTGGCGCCTGGCGCTAACTTTCAGCGGCTGCCGCTAATGTTAGCGTCTGGCGCTAATTTCCAGCGTCAGCGCTAATCAAGTTTTATTTGCGTCAGAACTCTGTTTCGATTTTTTATCTTTTTGGCTGATTTTCTTTATAAATAGCGTTCTAAAAACTCCGTTTTCAATAATCAATTCTTATTCTTTCTAATTCTCATAAACTCTCATCAAGAATTTCTTGAGTCTCTCTCTCTTTCTAGCCCAACCCTTTTACAAACACAATTCCTCATACATTAGCACTAGACATACCTAGCCAAGTTCGAAGTTGCCTTTGCCCTAGACGTGAAAGGTTTTAATTTCTGAGGGTTTGGTTCCAAATCTTTATTTCAATTATTTAATTTAATTGTTTGTTTTATTATTTTCCTTGAAGTTACTAACGTGTGTATTTTGTTATTAGAAAGGGATACGAGGCATCCAAGTAAGTACTTTAATGGTTTAATTGATATTATGATATACAAATCATGCTTAGACTGTTATTTTGATTCCTAGTATCATGTTACACTAGTAAAATAAATATGATGGGAAGCCATAATAGGCAAGCGGTTTACAAAATCCGCTTCCCATTTAAGTTTAAAAAAAAAAAAAAGAGAGAAGTGAATTGGCAAGTGGTTTTGGCGCGAACCACTTGCCTTTTAACTAATGGCCAGCGGTTTGGCCTTGAACCGCTTACCATTAGTTAAATTGGCAAGCGGTTCAAGGCCAAACCGCTTACCATTTAAAAAAAAAAAAAAAGCGGGATACCCTCTCTTCTCCTCCCTGAAATTTCATCACTTCACTTCTTCTCACTTCAATCCTCCTCTCCGTCTCCCGCCTTCACTCCTCCTCTCTGTCTCCCTCGTCCTCACCTCTCTTCTCACTTCTTCAGATTCCGGCCACCACCACCACCACCACTCCATTCATATACTTTTTAATTTTTTTTTTAATTTGGCTATTTAATTGCGAATTGAAGCTGCGTTGTGGGTCGTGGGTGGAGGCTGCTCGAGGCAGCTTGTGGTTGGTCGAGGTTGCTGGTGGTTGGTCGAGGTTGCTGGTGGTTGCTCGAGGCTGCCGGTGTTTGCTGGTGGTGTTCGTGGGTGCACTTGGTGGTGGTGTTCGAGGGTGTTGTCTCTCTCTCTCCCTCCAATTGTCATCCTCATCCCTCAATCTTTGTCTTTCTCACTCTCAAATTAGGGTGAGTTCTTGCTAAATTTTAGTTTCATATGTATTAATTAGTATTAATTGTTTGTTATTCCAAAATTTCAAGTTAGGGTTTCAAGTAGTTAACCCAAGTTTCATATGTATATATATATTGTTTGAATTTGAGTAGCTTTAAATGAAATTTATGAATAGAATATTAGTTAACATTTTAGTTTATTAAATGTGGTTAGTAAATTGCAATGTATGAATATAATGGATTGCTATATATATATATATATATATATATATATATATATATATATATATATATATATATATATATATATATAAGTAAACTTAGTTTGATTGTATGTCAAATATATATATTGTTGAATGTCAAATAAATGCAAATAATAATTGAATGCTTGCATCATCATTTGCCTAGATACCGTTCGAGTCTTTCTCAATAGGAGAAAGTCTTGAATAGTCCCCAGTTGGGACTGTTCTTGGACGTTTAATCTCACTTAGGTAGTGAATGTATGTCTCTTTTTCGATTTTAAGGAATATCCTGGCTTCTCATTTTCTCACCATGTTCTCTGGGTACATATGTAGGTAAGTTATTACCTACATCGTGTACTTGGAGAACTGGGGGGAAATGCTGCCGGATTTTCCTTAAAATTGAAAAGTTGACATACATTCACTAGTGAGATTAGACGTTCAAGGATGGGTTAGGTTGGAGTGATAAGGACCTTTTGGGAGCATTCATTTTTACGATATATGGATGATATATATGCTATGTACTTTTATTACATAATATATGTTACATTTATCATTGTTTGAAATGTGTTGGTATATCTAAAGGCAATTTAAAGCGTCAATGGATCGCAGTTGGATGTATGGTAGACGTGATACATTGGAATTTTTTAATGGGGTTCAAGAGTTTTGCAAAAGTGCTTCACAGTATCAGCTTAGAACGGGTGTCAATTACCTTTATTGTCCTTGTGTCAATTGTAATAATGTCATAAGGGTCAATAGTGTGGATACCATCATGGCTCATGTACAATGTCATGGGTTTAGGCCTCAATATCATGTTTGGGTTTGGCATGGTGAGAAGGGATCGTATAGGGAGAATGTTGTTGGCAATGAGACGCATGTTGAAAGTGCCGAGATTCATGTTGAAGAAGAAAATGGGAGTAATGATGGTGGTGAAGGGGATGACACCGAGGATGGTGGTGGTGATGATCACTTGGATGAGATGATGCGTGATGTTGAAGGTGAATTTGGTGACCGACCTGATGTATTTGAGTCATTATCAGAGGCTGCCAAAAAGCCTTTGTATCCCGGGTCCAAAAAATAGACAAAACTCTCAGCCGTGCTTACACTATTTAACATTAAGTCTAAGAATAACTGGAGTGACACTAGTTTCACTTCTTTGTTGACTGCGTTATGTGATATGTTGCCAGATGGGAATGAACTTCCTAATTCCTATTATTATGCAAAGAAACTAATGTGTCCATTTGGTTTGGAGTATAAAATGATACATTCATGTCCTAATGACTGTGTTCTGTATCGAAATGAATATGAAGAGTTGGAGGAGTGTCCACGTTGCGGTAAGTCGCGTTACAAGCGATCAAGCTGCAATGCTGGTAGTAAAGGACCTCTTGCCAAGGTGTTGTGGTATCTTCCTATTATTCCAAGGTTAAAGCGTCTATTTTCAATACCAAAAGACGCCAAGAACCTGAGATGGCATGCTGAGGGAAGAAAGAAAAATGGTTTGTTGAAGCATCCTGCTGACTCTCCACAATAGAAGAACATCGATATGAAGTTTAGGGCATTTGGTGGTGAAGTCAGAAATTTAAGGCTTGGGTTGTGCACGGACGGTATGAATCCATTTGGCACTCTTAGTACTAAACATAGCACATGGCCGGTACTTTTAGTGATTTACAACTTGCCTCCATGGTTGTGTATGAAACGGAAATATATAATTCTTTCACTTTTGATAACGGGGCCAAGGAAACCTTGAAACGACATTGATGTTTACCTTGAGCCCCTTATTGATGATTTGAGAAAGATGTGGGGCGAAGGTGTTACCATTTATGATGCCCATAAGAACGAGATGTTTCTTTTGCGTGCTGCCCTTAAGTGGACCATCAATGATTTTCCTGCATATGGCAATCTGTCCGGTTACAAGAACAAAGGGCATAAAGCATGTCCCATTTGTATTGATGACACACCGAACGTGTACCTTGACCACTATGGCAAAGATGTGTACGTGAGGACCCCAAGATTTCTTAGGCGCGATCACCCATATCATAAGTAGAAAAAGGCCTTCAATGGGAAAGTAGTGGAGGGGGTTGCGCCTAGGCCATTGAGTGGAAAGGAGGTTTATGAGAGAGTGAAGGGTATTCCATGTGTTTTTGGTAAAACAACAAAACCAATTGACCCACACGCTCTCTTTAAAAAGGAATCAATCTTTTGGAAGCTTGAGTACTGGAAAGAACATGATGTTAGACATTGTGTCGATGTGATGCATATAGATGCAATTCAGGGGACAATTATGAACATTCCTGGAAAAACGAAGGATGGCAAGAGTGCGCGGTTAGATTTGCAAGAGTGGGGTGTTCGTCTAGATTTGTGGGTTCAAGCTAAGGTAGGGATGGCGATGGTTAAGGAAAAGGGAAACGAAGATGGTGGTCAAAACCGTAAGGGGAAGCGCAAGGAAAAGGCCATGGGTATTGCAAAGAAGAAAGGTGATGGAAAAGGAAAGAACCAAAAGGTGTATTTACCTCCAGCTTGCTACACATTATCAAAGGAAGAAAAATGGAGGTTTTGTGCTTGTTTGTATGACATTAAGCTTCCATTTGGGTTCTCATCAAACATGAAAAGTTTTGTTTCCTTAAATGGAGAATTGTAGTTGACAAGTATGAAATTCCATGATTGTCACATGGTGATGCAAGTTTTCCTACCGATTGCACTTCGTGGTATTTTACCAAAGCACGTGAGAGAAGTTATAACAAGCCTCTGTGGGTTTTTCAATACTATCTGCAGCAAAGTTCTTGATCCCTTTACACTTGATGCTCTCCAGGCGACTGTTGTGGTAACTTTATGCAAATTTGAGATGTTTTTCCCACCTTCACTTTTTGACATAATGGTGCATTTGATTCTGCATTTGGTTCGTGAGATTAAGTTGTGCGGTCCAGTATTTATGAGGTGGTGCTACCCTTTTGAACGACACATGGGTACACTGCAAGATAAAGTAAGAAATCCAGCCCATCCGGAAGGCAGTATGATACAAGGAATTGTGTTTGAGGAGATTGGGAATTTCGTGGTAGAGTATGTTGCCGTTGCCAAACCTATTGGGCTTCCCACTTCCCGACATGAAGGGAGACTTGATGGTCATGGCACAATCGGGTCAAAAAGGATCTGGGTTGCTCGAGATCAAATCATGCAAGCTCACCTATTTGTGCTTCATCATATTGCGGAGGTTCACCCATATTTAGAAGAGCAAATGGACAGTTTGCGTGTTGAATATCCATCAAAAGGGGAAAGAGCACTAATGTAGTTGCATAAAAAGATGTTTTTGAAGTGGTTCCATGATCGTGTGATGCGTCAATTTGATGAGACTGTGTCTGATACAATAATGCTGCTAGCTTATGGTCCAAAGGAAGATGTTCATTCATTTGAGGGATATGATATAAATGGGTACACATTTTGGACTTAAAGTCGGGATATGAAATCCTCATCGACTCAAAATAGTGGTGTCACTCTTGTGGCTTCATCAAGAGAGTTTGCAAGTGCAAAGGATACATCACTAGTTGACGCACTATTATCATACTATGGACGAATTCAGGAAATATGGGAACTATATTACAGTGACTTCAAGGTTGGTCTATTCAAGTGTAAATGGGTCGATAATAATAGGCGCAACGTGAGAAATGATGAATTCACTCTTGTAGATCTTGGCCACTTGCGGGATAGTCTTGAACCATTCATCCTTGCATCTCAAGCTAAGCAAGTGTTCTATGTAACTGACCCGTCCGATCCAAAATGGTCCATCGTCCTGGCTGGCAAAAGGAGAATTTTAGGGGTTGGAGAGGTTGAGGACGAGGAAAAATATGATGCATTTGATGATTCTCCCCCTTTCACTGCTCCTACACTTGATGTAGCAACTAATGTAGATGATGATGCTACTTATATTCGATCTGACCACAATGAGGGAATACACGAATGAGGTACTTTTATTAATGCATGTTTTATTTACTAAATATCTTATGCTCCAACAACCTTGTTTATTTCGGGAAGTGTTTTATATTTTTGCATTTTCAACGTATAAGCATGTAATATGAACTAAATATATGAATTGTTTCGAGGATTAAATGTAAATTTGTTATGAAACCAAAGAAGTTGGGTAAGTGTTTGTCTTTCTTCGAGCCTCAGATTTGATTGCCATTACTGATGACTAACAACATGTTTTTCTTGTTTATTGTAGGTGTGCACATATCATGGATCCTGATGAGAACCTTAATTCTGCTGAGGATATGGATGATGATGATGGTGACGAGTTGTATGATGTTAATAAGGAGACGGATATGGGGGAACCGGAAGACCAAGCTTATGACGAGTTCCAACATAAGCTTGATGAATTTGAGCGTATAGGTGAAACTGCCCCACCTATTGATGATAATGTGGTTACCGAAGTTGTAGGTGATTCACATTGTGAAACTCAAATGCAAATCCAAGTGAAAACAACCAGTGGTGGAGGAGGGGTAAAGCCACCGGTGAACAGAAGGAGTAGGGGTGCAACTAAAGCTTTCAAGAAACCCGGCGTTCCTATGGTGCTTGAGTTTGATGAGTTAGGTCAACCTACTGGCCAATGGCGCGACAAATTTTCTAGTCAAGTTGGCATTCTTACTCGTAAAATACCAATCACACTTGAGTTTGCCGATATACCTCACGGGTTGATTCAAACATTTTGGGACGATACTATGTTAAGTATTTCTTTCAATCACACTTTTATTTTAAATTCATATATATGTTGGCAAAAAAAAAAAAAAAAATTTCAAAAACAACCCCCGGGCCTAACCCGAGGGTTGCAGCCGGCAGCTGCCCGGGGCTGCTTCCTGGGTGCTGCAGCTGCTTGGGCAGTAGCCTGGGCTGCTGCAGCTGCCTGAGCTGTTGCCTGGGTGCTGCAGCTGCCTGGGCCGCTGCAGCTGCCTGAGCTGCTGCCTGGGTGCTGCAGCTGCCTGAGCTGCTGCCTGGGTGCTGCAGCTGCCTGGGCAGTAGCCTGGGCTGCTGCAGCTTCCTGGGCTACTGCAGCTGCCTGGGCTACTGCAGCTGCCTCTGCTGCTGCCTGCCCCGATTCCCGGGTTTTTTATTCCCTTTTTTTTCTTTTTTTTTTTTCTCTTGCCTAACGTGGATGTTTGCGCCAATTACAGAGTATGTTCCATATTCCTCATGAGCCGGCCAAGAGAAAAGTTTTTGAAGCTTTTGTACAAGAGAGATTCAAAAACTTCAAGAGTTACTTGAGGACGAGATGGATCCATAAGAGAAGAAAGAGAAGACCAAAGAAAAATGTGCCTTTAGATGGAGAAGAAGAGAAACCTGATAAGAAACCGTGGGATTTATATCCACAAATAACGGTGGAGGATTGGGAGAAGTTTGTGGAAAAATCTTCCACTAGGACCGCACTTGTATGTTTTTATTTATCAATAGAGTCGGCTACTCATATTTAGTTTCTTACAATGACTGATACTAACATATATTTCCGAATGTGTAGGAAAAAAGCGAACAAGCTAGAATCAATGCCGGAAAGAAATTGTATAGCCATCATATGGGTTGTAAGACCTTTGAGGAGTCAAGACCAAAGTGGGTCAAAGCGGGTCTATACCCCAAATCCATAATGTCATCAACTGATAAACCACTTTCTTCCACGGTCACAACTTTGGTTAATCGTGCAATTGACTGGTGGTGTGCTATGCATGGGATGGACGAAAAAACCGGCAACTATGTCATGCAACCGGATAAGAAAGTAGTAGCAAATGCACTTGTAAGCAAATTTTTCTACTTATTAATTATATTTCCTTGTCAAGTACATTGTACTTAGATCTGATAAATTTTTATGTTGTAATAGCTCGAGCATACTTCGGAAGTGATTGAAGGCAAGCTGACTCCAAGCATCAAACATTATCCGTTCACCTTAGCTTTGGGAAAACCATACCACCCTGGGCGAGTAATTGGTTTTGGCGGGAAACAACTAGGGTGGGAGAAGGTGATGGGTTCCAAATACACCAAATCAGCAAAAAGCAGATCAAGTGTTAATTCACCACATCGGATTGATGAGAAGGAAAAGGAATAAATTAAGGCGGAGATACGCGCGGAGCTGCAAGAACAGATGCAAAGTCAATTCAATGCCATTCTGAAGCACATGAACTTGCCGCCTTTTCCATTTCCCTCGAGTACCCCAGTACACTCATGTAGTCACCTAGGAGGCCCCGAGGACGATCCAGTAGTTGAGAGAGAGAGAGGTAGTTTTAGTACAAGGACGAATTACGCCATATGAAGTTCATCTAATGAAGTCGTTTGCATGTTTAATTATTTTACTTTTGCAGGATCCTAGTCCTATGGATGCAGAGTCACTGAAGAGCGCAAATCAGATGCCTGAACCTTTCCCAGATGTTACGGTGAACTTCACTACGTAATCAGCTTTTCTTATGTTAGGCTTTCGTTTGTTATTTCATAACTTATGTCCTAACTCCTAATCAAATATGTAGGAAGAGACGCCTTGTGAGCTTCTTCACCCCGGGGAAAATACCGGTGGACAGTTGCAGTTGGTGGGGTATGGTAGTGCACAACCTTTTGACAAGGTCCATTTGAAGTCTAATACTAGCACCTATTACATCTCGGTCGGGATCGATTCTATAGTTGCTGGGTTTGAGGACTTACCACTACCGGTGCCTAGAGAGGAATATGATTTTTTTAAGCTGCGTGACGCGACCGGGAGCTTTGTGCAATGGCCACGTGATCGGTTGAGGTTGGTAGGAGGAGTAAGTA
This sequence comes from Chenopodium berlandieri, assembly GCA_034703905.1. Lineage (NCBI taxonomy): Eukaryota > Viridiplantae > Streptophyta > Magnoliopsida > Caryophyllales > Amaranthaceae > Chenopodium > Chenopodium berlandieri. The sequence goes on from CM068278.1 coordinate 31,447,697, forward strand.
AACACTACTTGTATGTAACTACTTGTATGTAACTAGATTAACATGTGCTTTGTGCAATGACCATGTTCTTTTATGCTACTAGATTACTATGGAAATTCAGTCCGCTAAAAGGAAGAAGGTGGAGAAGCCAAAATCCAAGGAAGAAGGTCCTCCGAAGATGGAACAAGGACAAGTGTCGAAGAAGAGTTCGAGAGCTTCATGTACTCCACTGGTAGAAGCCAATGTCCTTAGGTCGCTTTCGAAAGCATGTATTTTTCTTCACAACTGTGTTAGTGAGTTGTCTACGGGTACACATATTCAAGTGAACTTGCCTAAGGCATTATTCCACTATGATGAGGATGCGATCGCATACATTTCTAGAGAGGATGTGACGGAATTTCTAACCGGTTCCATGCTTAACATTTCCATCATTCAAACTTTCATGAGGTAAATTAACGAGACTATTTCTAAACATATTGTATTTTTGATATTTTCGTACCAAAACAATGCAACTAGTAATTACTTGCACTTATTACTTTCTTGAAGGTCACTACAGGAGCTCCTTGCTAGTAAACCCGATGGTGAAGCAGCAGTTGGGTGGTTATGCCCCGAGCAGACCTCCGTAACCAAATGCTTGCATAACCCTCGTGATGTGATAGATTACCTTAAGCGGGGTATTAGAGAATCAATGCGTGCGGGAAACAAGTTCATATTAGCCCCTTGCTTTGAGGAGTAAGTTTAAATATGTCACTCTTAATTTGTTTGTTAAGTATAGATGTTGACGCATAACAATTGATGGATTGATATTTGCTTTAATATATATGTAGTCTACATTGGAGCCTTATGGTGATTTGTGTTTCCAATAACACAATCTACTACTTTGACTCGACTCGTATATGGCCACCAAGGAAGTTGCTAGTGAATAACCTATTGAATAGGTACATACCGGTTCCTATATATTGTTTTGTATCATCACCTAAGTGATTGAGTGGCTATGTTCCTAAATTGTTTGTTTTTTATTTTTTTGAAATGTTATGAAGAAGATGAATTGTCGTTCGGTTGCGTGTCCCACGTGGAAATATTCGAAGGTAAAGCCTTGATATATTGATTTATTAAATAAAATTGCCTTGAGTTATGGCTATGCATGACTATTTTAACTTTGTGTCATGTTAGTGTGCGCAACAAGACAACAGCGTTGACTTAGCCCTATACGTGATGAGGTTTATGCATGACGTAGTCAATAGGTGAACTGAAGCCCAACACATTGAGGAGGTACTTGTTTTTACTTTTTTTCGGTTCGATTTCGGGTAAAAGCCGTCCTAAAACTAAGTAGAATGATAATTTGCTATGATTCCAAATATTAGACACCTAAGACTAGTTGTAATTGACATGTTATGATAAAGAAATATCTCATTAGATAAGAAATGTAGAAATCGGGAAAAGTAGTAGTGAAATAGGCGATTTTGGGTAAAAGCCGTCTTAAAACTTAGTAGAATGCTAATTTGCTATGATTTCAAACATTAGACACCTAAGACTAGTTATAATTGACATGTTATGATAAAGAAATAGCTCATTAGATAAGAAATGTAGAAATCGGGCAAACTAGTAGTGAAATAGGCGATTTTGGGTAAAAGCTGTCCTAAAACTTAGTATAATGCTAATTTGCTATGATTTCAAACATTAGACACCTAAGACTAGTTGTAATTGACATGTTATGATAGATAAATAGCTCATTAAATAATAAATGTAGAAATCGGGCAAAGTAGAAGTCAAATAGGCGATTTTGGGTATAAGCCGTCCAAGTACTTAGTAAAACCTTCTTCTGATGCGATTACAGACCTTAGACACCCAAGACTAGTTAATATGGGTCTGCTCTAAGGACAAATTAGGTCATTTGTTACAAAATGCAGAAAATGGGAAAGTGAGCACCCGAGGCAACTACAGCACCCGAGGCAACAGCCTTAGGGTTATGCCGGGCAGCTGCAAGCAGCCACCAGGCAACTACAACAACTGCCAGGCAACTGCAGCAGCATCCTAGGCAGCTGCACAGACAGCCGCAGCAGCCACCTGGCCGCTGCAGCAGCAGCCAGGCCGCTGCACAGGCCACTACAGCAGCAACCTAGGCAGATGCACAGGCAGCTGCAGCAGCCACCAGGCAGCTGCACAGGCCGCTGCTGCAGCCACCAGGCAGCTGCACAGTGTAGACACCCATTTGTGTCTCCCCTAAACCAAACCCGGTGATGATTACCTTTCACGTCGAATCATAATCGAATGAAGCGAAAGTGTGGAAAGTCTAGTGTTGCGGATAGTTTTAATTTTATTTTCTCTTCTCTCTGTTTTTGAAAACTTATTTTAAGAAAATAGCCAATCCAGTTTGTTGGTCCATGATGTGGGTCCAATAATAGTATAGTTGGATGGGGCTTGATAAGAGCTTTACAACGATATATTATCAGCCTAATTCCGATGAATATTGAGGAAGATATGGCCAATTTACTAAACTGGGCCCGGTTTGAGCTTTATATACGGCCCAATGATCTTGATGAGGGCCTAGTATGATTTATCATTCCTAATGCAATTAGGAATGATTTTAGTCTTCTATATTCTTCTAGAAAGTTCTTTTCATTCCTAATTCAATTAGCATTGATAAATTGACTTTTGTTTACTTTTCAGAGTTTTAATCAAAATCAAATAGCATTTTTGAGGAAATTTTATGATTTTATCCTCCAGTACGGCAAACTTATCTGATTTTTGAAAACGCGTTAAAACCAGGCTTGGCGCCTGACTCCAGGCATTAGCTCCTAGAACCAGGTCTGGTGCCTGGCGCTAGCCATTGGCGCCTGGCGCCAGTTAGCCAGGGCTTGCGCTAGCTCTGTTTTTTGTGCGTCAGACTCTGTTTTGTTTATTTTATCTTTTTGGCTGATTTTCTCTATAAATAACGTATTAAAAACTCCGTTTTCATTCACCAATTCTCACGAATTCTCATCTACAATCAGTTTTCATTCAATCAATTCTCTCTTAATTCTTACTTTGCTTTTTCAAACAAAATTCCGCATTCGCATGATCTAGAAACACCTAGCCATATTCGAAGTTGCCTTCGCCCTAGACGTGAAAGGTTTAATTTCTGACGGTTTGGCCCCAAATCTCTCTTTCAATTATTTTCCTTGAAGTTACTAACGTGTGTAATTTGTAATTAGAAAGAGGTACGAGGCATCAAAGTAAGTACTTTAATGGTTTTAATTGATATTATGATGTAGAAATCATGTTTATATTGTTATTATGATATTCCTAGTATCATGTCTAGGGTAATTTTATACATTTAATATGATTGTTGTGGTGCTTCCTATGTTCTTCCTAATATTTATGATTGTTAGTATCATGTTAGGGCTAAAGATTTGATTTTTATTGCTTAGTGACATGCTAGGGTTTGTTATTAATCTTGTTAGTATCATGCCTAGGATCTTGCTATTATTATTATGATTTAATATTAACATGATTATGATAATTATTATTATTTTTGATGATTATGAATATTATGAATATCATTATTTTAATGATGATTTTTGTTATGATTATGATGATTGTTATTATTATTCATGATATTGGTTATTATTATGTTGCTTGATACATTATTTATTGTTATTGCTTTATCACACCTTTTATGCATGTTTAAAGGGAATTTTGTACTTGTAATCACGCTTAATAAGATATTTAATAATCTTGTTTAGGGTTAATGTGATTATAATTCAAGTGATCGCCAATAATAGTTTTATTTGAGCATTGATATTCAACCAACATAGATAAACAGGTTTAGGGTAATCCTATTGATTGCATGTTAATCAGATTGCGCACATGAATACGATCAGAATAAAGTAGAGGCCTATTATTAGGGCAGGTTCAATCTCTTTTAGGTTGGATTTGTACCTTCATCCCCGAACCCTTATTTGGTTCTAGGCCTTATGGAGTTGACGATCTCTTGGATCGTTAAAGGGGTGTAACCTTCACCTCGTGAACGGTTTACAAGTTCCTAAAACTTGTTGGCGACTCTTTTGCTCTATCTTCTTCCCTTTTGAACGCCACCGTACTTTAGTGTATGATCATAGTGGGGTTCAAGCTAGTGGGATTCACGCTTGAAATTTATTCCCTACAGTTTTTTGGCAACTCCACTGGGGAAGATTTCTATTTTAATTCCTGAATTTGTTTCGGCAATGATTTAGAATGAGTGGATGAGACTCGAAAAGTTCTAAGTATTTCATGTGCGTAATTTTGATTAACATTATTGTCATATGCATAAAAAAGATCACATTGGAAAGACCATCCGTAATTAGTTAAAAACATAGGATTTTACATGTAGGAAATTTGAGAAATATCTTTCACAACTAGGACTGAAATAACACCGCGCAAAACTGAAAAATTTTATCGAGCACAGAAAACTGCTGAGGCATGTGGGAAGTAGCGTCAGGGGCCAGAGCTTGGCGCTAGCATTTTAGTCGTAGCGCCAGACGCCAGTATTGGCGCCAGGCGCTATAGTTAAAAGCTGGCGCCAGTCTCTGTTTGCTGGCGCCAACCTCCCCCAATACCGAGCCAGAAATATGCGTTCTAATTTCGACCGGTTTTTCGTATTGTTTGCTCGATCCTACTTCCTGATTGAACTTTTTCTCACTTTTCTGAAACCCATATGTGTTCTACATATGAACATAACCCTCTGGGAATTCATGCTCCATCTACCCGATTGAACGCTCCGTGCAACAAAGGGTACATCCGAGATGTTGAATTCACCAAACCATGGAAGCGAGTTTTTCTAAAACTCACGGTGTCCCATCCACTCGCGCCAACCCTTCACGGTTAAGCTTTCGCGCGGTGCATCCGGACAATTAACCATGGACCCTCTATTGACTAAACCATATCCCGAACTTTAGAGAACTAGAGCCATGGTTAGGTTGCAAACGCATTGCATCATATTGTGCCTACTTGACTAATTGTGCATTATTTGTCGTGCATATATATTATGATTTCTCTTAACCGTTTGTTTGACTTGTGTTGAGATTAAATAAATTAATGACTTAAAGAACTTTACCTAATTAATTAATTAATTAATTTGAGTCATTAAAGTCTAATATTTTAATTGGAATTGACCTAGTACGACTTTAGGCATACCCCAACTGACTAATAACACCGAAAACAGTCCTAGACCGAAGCTCCAATATTGGCGCCAAGGTCTGAGCTGTAGCGCCACACTATGGAGTGTAGCGCCTGACGACAGCTCTGTCGTCTGGCGCCAAGCTCCACGGTGCGACGCCAGTCTTGTCGTTTGGCCGACAGTTCGGATTATTGTTCGAGTCATCACCTAGAGTCTAATTAATCAGTTTGCTAACTAATTCGGTTAAGTTTTGCTGTCAATAGTACTTATTTGAGTCGATGATCGAGTTTAGGCACTAAGTCCCATGGTCTTACACAAGAGTCCAAGCATGTCACTTACACTCAACGCACACACCAATACACATACTTTGACCATGTTTAAGAGAGTCTTGTGTGCGCGTTTTTTCTGTCATTTTTTTAAGGGGGTAAGTCGGATATTAATCCTCCAAATAAAAAAAAAACTATACTTAGTTTCCTAAAAATATGTACATTATTGAATATGACCCTTTTTTCTTTTTTTCTCTTTTCCTCCTTAAAATAAACCGTAAAGTCAAGTTGATTCGAGTCAAGTAATTAAAACGCAAAATGGTTTAATTTACAGCGCGTGGTCTAGAAAGGAAGGACGGTTAATCAAAGACAACCTCTTCGTACAAGTCCAACTTTTCGACAAACCCATAGCTCGTAAGAGAAAAGCTAAGACTATAATGGCAACACAAGAAGAAGTCAATGATCTTGAGAACCAACTGGCTACCATGACTGAGACACTGAAGCTTCTCGCACTCAAGATCGATGATCCCGTGAAGCAACAACAAATAGACCTCATGCAAGAGAGCCTAAGCAAGTTGTCTAGCGATTACAAGTTTCAAGAGCTTACATCACAAGGGGTCTCGGTGGACAAAGATCTTCTTCCGCAGAAATTCAATGGCAACGAAATCCCAAAATTCTGAGCAACTGACAACCCTTACTTTCATTTAAGAGCATTCGAAACAATAATGAGTATTAAGGGTATTGATAAGAAGGTTTTCCCTTCTCTGTTCTCACTATCTCTCGAGATCGTTTCCCAACAATGGTTCTTTTCTCTCGAGAAAGAAAAGACCTCTACTTGGGAGTCCATAGCAAACGCTTTCTTTGATAGATACAAGTGCAACATTCAAGTCGAGACTGACCATAGGGAACTTGAAATCCTCAAGCAGAAAGAGAATGAAGGCTTCACCTCTTTCTTTAACAAATGGAGGGAAACCTCAGCTAAGATGATTGAGGTACCAAGTGAAAAAGAGTTTGTGAGGCTGTTCATCAAAAATCTTCAAGAAAAATATTCCAAGCATCTCAAGTATCAAAATAACCTCCATACCTTCAAGGTCGTTTATGATATTGGGATCAATATTGAAGACGACTTGGCTAAGTTAAAAGCTGCCAATAGTAACTCAAACAGTGGCTAGAAAGGAAAGAAGAACGACAATCCTTCTTCTTCCAAAACCGCCCACTCAAACAACGTTAGCACTTTTAATTTAGGAGAAGTCCTTGCTATGAACAATCAAGGACAGAAGAAACCATTTAGGAGGAACTTCACTCCTATCGAAATGAGTTATGACACCGCATTTGATCGATTAAATGAAAAAGTTCTTATAACTCCTATTGGACCATTTAGGGACCCACCATTTGAGAAGAGGTTGGCTAATTGGAACCCCAATGCACACTGCAAGTACCACCAAGGTAGGGGCCATCTCACAAAAAACTGTTGGAAGCTTAAGGGAGTTATCCAAGACTTAATCGATAACAACAAGCTGTCGTTGCCCCCTGCCAGTAAGAAGCCAAGCATTGACAATGCACCACTCGCTCATACCCTGTCTATTTCTGATGAGGAAAATGAGGTTGACCTCTCATCTCTCATTAGACCTGACAAAGAAATCCATGCCACAGAAAAGGAAGAGGAAATCTTTTTCGATGTCAAGGATAACGTTCCAGAACCGGCAAGTAAGGAAGATATACAATTGCTCACACTGTCTATGATGGAGGTATCGCATCTACTACGTGAAACTCTCAAGGCCATAAAGGAAAATCAAAAGAAATGTGACGAGGTTCCATTTCCGAAAGATAAACCTAAAAGAGAATTCACACCCATAGGAATGACCTATGATGCTACTTTTGATCATCTCTATGATCAAGGACTAATCAAACCTATTGGTCCAACAGAGGATCCAATATCAGAAAAACAATCTCCAAGGTGGGGTCCCAAATCCTACTGCAAGTACCATCGGGGAAACAGTCATACCACTGATGAATGCTACAGGTTTCAAAACCTCATTCAAGATCTTGTGGAAGCTAATAAGATCTCATTACCTCTAGCTAGCAAAGGAACGACTTATGAGGCAAATTATTTTCCTTTACAAGTCACTGAAAAACCCAAGAAGAGCAATAGAATATACACTCCAATTGGGATCCCATACGCCCAAATGTTCGAAATGCTCTCCAAGAGTGGCGAGATCAAACCTCTCGAACCGAGACCATTCGAATCGTTGAAAAGAACAGATAGATATTACTGTAAGTATCATCAATCAAGGGGTCACACTATAGAAAACTGTTTCAAATTCAAGGATTTGGTTACGAAAATGATTGATGAAAAGAGACTAGTCCAAGTTCAACAAAAAGAGGATGCAACCATTAATGGAGTTTGGGACAGTGATGAAGAAGATGTCTATCTAAAGGACCTAGTAGGACCTACACCTTCTGTGTCATACACCACAGATGACATTTGGGCTGAAGAAGATTCATCGATAGACGTCCTCACAAGATCCGGGAGAATCCAACCTCCCATTTCAACACAACCTATGCCAACCACACAAAAAGTTCTCATACCTATCATTGAAGACAATGATATTGTTAAGAAGTTTAAGAAGACAAAAGTTGAAATGAATGTATGGAAACTTTTGGCAACATCTCGAGAGCATAGGTTGGCTGTAATGAATGCCTTGGACAAAATTGGGATAGATTCTGACACTACTCCTGAGGGATTAGCCAACTTCCTCACGAGTGACCTTCCCAGTCCGATTAATTTGATCACTTTTTCTAACAAAGATTTACCCCCAGAAGGTGACAAACATTACAAGGCATTAAACCTAACAATAGTTTGCAAGAGGATGAATGTTCCTATGACTCTTGTAGATAATGGATCGGCCATCAACGTCTGTCCACTTAGAACTGCGAGGATGCTCGGCATAAGGGACGAAGATTTAACTCCGTCTACACAAGGAATAAGGGCCTACGACAACACGCGTCGTCAAGCTCTTGGTAAGATTACCCTAAATGTAACGGCAGGAGCAATAGAACATGCTACTACTTTCCAAGTAGTAGATATTAAAGCTTCGTTCATCTTGTTGTTGGGAGCCCTTGGCTTCATGATCTAAAGGCCGTCCCTTCATCTCTCCACCAACAAGTAAAAGCTATAGTTGGGGGAATTCCAATCACCATCGATGCTTCGCCTATGAGGATCAAATCTATAGAGAATCCAATCATTAACGTGGAGCACGATGAGGACGATGAAGATTTATGGGGCTTTAACGAAGAAGTTTCCTTAATCCAGGAGGATGAAAGGACCCCTCTTTGCCATGACCCCCATTCCAACATGATTGTCAATGCCATGCTGAAGAAACAAGGACATTTTCCTGGGAAGACCCTAGGAAATAAGAAAGGAATGTCAAGACCGCTGGAGTCACCTGGCCTCCCTAAGTTAGACACTTTCGGACTTGGTTTTTAACCGACTCGGAAAGATCTCAAGCGAGCCCAGGAAAAGTCGAAAGAACGTAGGGACGCTCGCACTAAAAAAAAAAAGCAATCCCAATGGATCAGTACCCTCTTACGCTTAATGGTCAATTTATAAAAGAAGGAGAGGATTATCCATGCCATGAATTTCCCGAGCCATTTTTTGTAAATGGCATAAGACAACCGGGATTCGAGATTTTCTTGGATTGCTATTTCACTGATGAAATCCCAACTCTTGTCCACAAGGAGAAAGCACCCCCATGCTTTGACTTTAACGTCATGGGATTATTGTTTGGGCGAGAAAAGAATGAGCAAACTTACAAAGAGGATAACTCCTCGCTCATTCAAACAGTCCTACAAAAATCACTCCAGCTGAAGGATCCCTACATGGATGGCGCAAGACTATCAAGGTGACTACTCCAAGCGGAAGGAAGATATCCATCACGACAGGGCAAGGACCGATGTTTGAAGAGTCGTCTGAGTCAGAGTCAGAGTCAGAGTCCTTCCCCCTAGAGTCTTCTAAGTCTTTAGTAGTAACACCTCCCCTTCCTATTTCTCCTCCTAGGATAGTAAGTGATCCAGTCCCCGAGGACATATCACTCTTTGATGTAATGATCTCAGAGTATAATAATATTTCTCATTCTCCTTATTTCTCGTGTTCTTCTCTAACCCAAGATGACGAGCATTGCTTAACTAACGATGGAAAAGAAAAAGAAATTATTAAAGCAATGGAAACACTCGAAAAGAAAACACCGGTAATTAAAGAAATTGAAACAGTTGATATCTCAAATGATTCAACTCATAAAATAGAAGTTAAAATCGGATTAACATTAAATAAACAAGAAAGAACCGATTTAATTAACTTACTTAAAGAATTCATCAATGTGTTTGCTTGGTCATATGAAGATATGCCAGGCATTAATAGAGAAATAGCTCAACACACTATACCACTAATTCCAGGAATGAAACCCGTAAAACAAAAGTTACGTCGAATGAAACCCGACGTAGCTCTTAAAATAAAAGAAGAAGTTCAAAAACAAATAACTGCAGGTTTCATCAAGGTATCCAAATACCTCGAATGGGTCGCCAACGTCGTCCTAGTTCTGAAAAAAGACGGAAGGGTAAGAATGTGTGTCGACTATCGAGATCTAAATAAGGCAAGTCCAAAAGACGACTTCCCTTTGCCACACATCGATATCCTGGTAGATAACACGGCAAATCACGCGCTTCTCTCGTTCATGGATGGATACGCAGGTTACAACCAGATTCTCATGGCAGAAGAAGACATGGATAAAACAACTTTTATAACACCATGGGGCACTTACTGCTACACGGTAATGCCATTCGGGTTGAAAAACGCGGGTGCTACTTACAAACGTGCAACAACTGCCTTACTCCATGACATGATGCACAAAGAAGTCAAAGTATATGTTGACGACATGATTGTAAAGTAAAAAGACCGTCCAGGCCATCAAGTAGCCTTAAAGAAATTTTTCGAAAGGCTAAGAAAGTACAATATGAGGTTGAATCCATCTAAGTGTGCTTTCGGAGTCACCTCAGGCAAGATCTTGGGTTACGTCATAAGCTCTAGAGGAATAGAGGTAGACCCAACCAAGATCAAAGCAATCATGTCAATGCCACCGCCCAAGACCGAGAAACAGATTCGAGGATTTATTGGCCGGTTGCAATACATAAGTAGGTTCATATCAAAACTGACGACAATATGTGAACCAATCTTCAAGAAGCTCAAGAAGAATGTACCAGTGATATGGGATGACGAGTGTCAAAAAGCCTTTGAAAAGATCAAAGACTATCTCGCTAATCCTCCCGTATTAGCACCAGCACTTCCCTGAATACCTCTTAGGTTATATTTGACGGTTACCAAAGAGACAATGGGAGCTATGCTAGCAAAGAAGTAGAAGGCAAAGAGAACGCAATCTACTACCTAAGCAAGAAGATGCTCGAATACGAAGCACGCTATACACCGCTCGAGAAGTTGTGCCTCGCCTTAGTATGGGCCACAACTAAGTTAAGACATTACATGCTAGTGCATACCGTCTTCGTAGTCTCCCGATTAGATCCACTCAAGTATCTATTTGAGAAATCTACACTCAATGGACGCATATCAAGATGGATAGTCAATCTAGCCCAGTTTGATGTAAGGTTCATGCCACAAAAAGCTATCAAAGGATCCGTGGTATCAGACTTTCTAGCAGATTTTCCAATAGAAGACTCGACGCCAATACAAGACAATGAATTTCCAGATGAAGACCTAATGGTTACTGAAGATGATACTTGGACCTTGCACTTCGACGGAGCCTCAAACCAAAAGGGATGTGGCGTCGGAGTACTACTAGTATCACCTAAAGAAGAACATGTTCCAATCTCCATAAAGCTTCATTTCGACATCACCAACAATGCTGCTGAATACGAAGCATGCGTGGTAGGCCTTGAAACAGCTTTGGCGTTGGGAGTAAAAAAAGTTAAGGATATTCGGAGACTCTTCTTTGATCATCAATTAGATATCTAAAAGGTGGAAAGTAAGGAGCGAAAGCCTATCCCCTTACCAAACCTATCTGGAAACTCTTACCGATCAGTAAGAGAAGGTAGAATACACATATCTACCTAGGGAAGAAAAACAATTTGCTGATGCCTTGGAAAGACTAGCCTCAATGGTTAGGATTCCCACGGAAATCGAGCAAATGCCTCTAACTATAGAATAAAGGCACAAACCAGCATACATCCAGGCTATAGAAGACGGAGAAGTATTCTAAGGTGAAGAAGATGAAGAAGAAGAACCATGGTACATGGACATACTTAATTATGTCACCAAAGGAGAATACCCTCCTCATGCTGACAAAAGAGCAAAACGAGCATTAAGGCTTTTTGGCTTCCCAATATGTACTCATAGACAACAAGCTACATAAAAGGGTACCTAAGGGTCGAGCTCTCTTATGTGTAGGAAAGAAGGATGCACAAAGAGAAATAAAAATAGTCCACGAAGGAATCTGTGGAACACATATAAATGGCAAAATGCTAGTAAAAAAAATAATGCGAGAAGGATATTATTAGACTACGATGAATAGGGATCGCCATCAATATGTAAAAAGATGCCCTAAGTGCCAAATTTATGCCAATTTACAACATGTTACTCCATCTTTGCTCTACACCTACACATCGCCATGGCCATTCTCTACATGGAGAATTGACATCATAGGCAAAATCACTCCCCCAGGAACAGGAGGCCACGAATATATCCTAGTAGCAATTGATTACTTCACAAAGTGGGTCGAAGCGCAATCATACGCTAAACTCACTGCAAAACATGTAGCACTCTTTATTGAGAGAAATATTATTTGTCGATACGGAGTCCCACATGAAATGATAAGTGACAATGGAACTCACTTTCAAGCCGAATGTGAAGAATTGCTACAAAAATATGGCATTCAATATCATCATTCTTCCCCTAATAGACCTCAAGCAAATGGAGCAGTCAAGGCAGCTAATAAAATCCTAAAGACTATCATCGAGAAAATGACGGAAAATTATAAATATTGGCCTGACAAACTTCACTTCGCATTGTGGGGTTACCGAACGTCAATCCGTACATCAACATGAAATACGCCATTTTCCTTGGTATATGGAATGGATGTCGTACAGCTTGTCGAACTAGAAATACCATCCCTACGCATTGCATTAGAGTGTAAACTCGATGAAGTTGAATGGACTAGGGCAAGATATGAAGAATTAATTCTACTCGATGAGAAACGACTAGAAGCTCTACATCACACTCAGTGTTACCAGACTCGTATGGCTAGGCATTTTAATAAGAAGGTCAAGACAAGAAATATCAAAGTAGGAGACTTGGTGTTAAAAGCACTAAGGAAAAATGTTTTAGATCCAAGGGATAAATTTAGACCTAATTGGTCTGGACCCTACATTGTCAAAACAATCCTGTCAGGAGGTGCAGCAAAACTAACAGATATGGATGGCAATGAATTCTTGAACATGACAAATCTTGACCAACTTAAGAAATACTACCTATAATTACTTGAGTAGAATACTCAAGAGAGCTACGCTCGGCCTGATTCCTTAAGAAAGGATACGTAGGCAACCCTTTACGGGTGCGGCCACTTTATTTTTCGACATCCCCGTGTCCCAGAATTAATTAAAAATTCAACAGAAGCTCGGCGAAATACCGCCGTCGCAGAGTAGAACCTGGTGCCAGCCAACAACCGTCAGCGCCAGCCAATGGAATTAGCGCCTGGCGCCAGACTTCAATGGCAGGTGCCAGTTGCAAATAAGAGGCGCCAATTTCAAAATAAATTCTGGGCGAATTTCGGTGTTTTTCGGAAAACTTTCAATTTCCGTACTCGAAGAATTTCTGGAAAATTAATTTTTCGGTTTTCATTGCTTTAATAAAATAAATTTAAAGTAAATAATTTAATTAAAGGCTGAAATTTCATTACTAAAATAAAATTACATTATTGGTGGAATTGAAATAAAGCTGAAATAAATTAACTTTAAATGAAAAATAAATTAAGTCTAATAAATTGAAAGTTAAGCAATGCTCCTAATCTTTCTTTTCTTTTCTAGCCCTTTTCTAGTTTTTGTCTGCCTCCTCCTCCTCATCCATAACTTTAGCTAGTAGGCATCCTTTAGAGGACCTACATTCAATCTTAGAATAGATAGTCTCCCCTTCAGCTAGTACTCCATGTTCCTTTTCCACCCAAGTCTTTTTATCTGTGGTGTCAGCTTTCCTTTTCCTTTTATCTTTGGTGACACCTTTCTTCCTAGGCATTGCAGGTGTTTTGAATTCAACTCTTGCACCTAAGCGTTCCTTTGCAGGAATTACCCTGTCACCTAGACGACTCTTCACATCAGTTTTACCCTGATCTTTCTTCGAATACTTCGAAGGCTTCTTCAGCAACCACTTCTTCACATCATTGGGCAAAGAAGGAGGAACCTTTTGGGTAACCACTTCCCATAAAGGTCTAGCACTCCAGTAGGCATCAAATCTGTCTACTTCTTAGGAAACAGGGTACTCATAGGGAGGACGAAGATCCCCGGGAAGAATATTTTGAAGCAAGTCGTATTGTCTTTTTACCCTGCAGGGGTAATAATAAGTCAAGCGAGACAAACTTGGAAGACGGCAGAAAGGTTGCTTGTTGACACCAGCCATCCTTTCTATTTTCCACCATGGGACGACCCACTTGATAGCAAAATTGCAAGATTCGAAGACCTTTCTCCACCCATGGCGCCCAATTTTAGGGAAGCGTTTCTTCCTCCTCACGAAGCAATTGGGAGTATACTCCTCAATATTGTCCGGGGGGCTAATTAATCCTAGCCTCTCCATTAGTCACATCTGTAAAAAAATTGTAGTGCAATTAAATTATTATTACAATACAAAAATATATTTTTTGATTTATGTAATTAAAAATATTGTTTTTCTACCTGTAATAAAATTGGAGAACCGCGAAAAGGTGCTTTTGGGTCCCTTTTCATTTCATCAAGACTAATCATCGTCTCTCCAACTATCAATGGCATTGGATTCCTCCCTGATTCAATTTGTTCTAATACGGTGGTTATAATTGATTGACCTTCATTATTTTTACCACTACTAAGAAAAAATTGATTAAGCATGCAAAATAAGAACGCCCTTCTTCTATATATGTGAAAAGATTCAGAAAGAGGTTTATCAAAATAATGGCGCGCAAATTCTTTTAAATTAACTATGTTGCCATCTACTATTTTCGATAAATCCCTTTCTTTTAAATTAAAAAAGCGCTCAAAATCCTTATAATAATATGCATCTACTATAGGGATTACTATGAGGTCTATTGCAGGGAAGCCTAAAATAGCACCAAATTCCTCTGGCAAAGGGCTAATCTCATCATACCCTATTCTAAAACAATGAGTATCAACATTCCAGAATTCTAAAGCGGTATGTATGAAATCTAAGTCAAGATCTACCCCTTTGATGCCATAAATTCCCCCCAAGTGGAACAAATCTAATTCTTTTCTTTCTCTAGCATTACGAGATCGACACCATTCATGATTTTATTGGGTGAAAGTTTTGGTGACTAAAGACATGGTATTATTTTTTCTAAGGCAAAGAATTATTTTACTTGCTGGAATTATGAGAAGAATCGGCTGGGCAGGGGCTATTTATACACAAATTGCAAGAAGTTTTAATCAGAATGAAATATGGAATCAGCGCCAATTGGCATCAATCAGCCGTAATTGGCGCCAGCCGCCAGCTCTTGGCGACACACGCCAAGTGAAGCACCTGGCGCTAAGCGCCATTGCGTGGCGCCAGCTGGCGCCAATTTGCCATGTCAGACGCGCCTGCTTAAATCGCGTTTTTATCTTAAACTCCAGTCCGCTAATGACTTTACGGCTCCGTTTATATTTTCTAAACATCTTTTTTATCCTTTTTTAAGATAATTAATATAGCTGTTATATTAATTATATTATTCTCTTTTTGGATTTATTTAGATTAATTTTCCAAATTTTATACACACAAGCTTTTAGTTGCCTTTTTCATTTTTTATTTTTTTCTTTTTGGGGGAGAGAGTCGGATACCCTCCATCAATAATAAAAAATGACGGAATTTTTGCGCAAAATTGTTTGTCACACTTCTCTTACACACACAAACATACACATAATAATAGCAAATAAAATAAACTCATAATAGCATAAATATACAAAATATGTCTAAAAATAATGAGTCTAAGGCAATGTTCTATAAAAAGTCAAAATAAAATATACACAGGAACAAACTATGGCGCCGGAGGACGTATACCCATCATATCGTAAAATTGCGCCGTACGAGGAGTCACCTCTCCACCAGCTCCAGCTCTAGTCTCCGCAGGAGGAGGAAAGCTTATTGTAGGTCCACTCCACTCAGAGTCAACCTGAGGCTAAGGCTGCGGAGGGTGCTGCGATGACGAGCCTACCTCGTACATCCCACCACCTCTGAAAGCCGAGGTAGCCTCTCCTACGGGTGCAGCATGAGCACCCTCAGAAGAAGATCCCGATCCCTCTGTAACGTCAGCACGAGTAGCCTCAGAGCGACCGCCTCCACCCCTTGACGTAGTACGACGACGTCTCGAGCTAGAACTCGCCGGATCCCTCCGCACCTTAGGTCTCGTGCGGGTGTGAGAAGCAATAGGCTGGTCCTGTAAAAAGAATGAAATCAGAAATAAGGAAAAATCGAAGCGGTAATGCAAAATATATATAAAGAAAGACTACCTCTCGGATAACGTCGTCCCGACGGCAGGTGGCTGCATTCCTCATCCGGACAAGTTGGCTCCGGAAGGCATCTATACAACATGCTATCACCGAACCCACCTCGCGCGAAAACTCTTAGAGAAATAAGTCAGTGAATATGCATGATATATGGACAAAGAAATTGTGAATAACTAGGCTTACTCGAGTCTGGTGGCGAGGAATCGACCACTCTACGAAGCGCTCGCCCTCGGGAGCTGGAGGAATCATCTCCTCGATCGGCCCATATGTCCCCTGGTAATGGATGGACATACGGGGTGGCACGAACTCAGTAGCACCGTCCTGATAAACCAAAAAGTCAGTAAAACATTACTTGGGGGCTACTTAATGGAAAGTAAAAGCTGAAAAATCTTACCCTTACATCCTCAGCCGGTATGGGGGCTGGGGCTAATAACGGTAATAGCTCCTCGGCAGTGCCCTGCCCAGGGATCACATAGAACCGCCAAGGGGTGCCAGCTCCCTCAGACATGCTCAACAACCACGCATCGTCGATCATGTGACGTGGTGGGGCAGCAAGAACGACGAAGACATCAGAGGAATGATGTCTAGCAACCCTCTCTCCTAGGTACGCGATCGCTCCATAAGTCCCCAGGAAATAGCGACGCTGAGCAGAATACTGTGCGGCTAACCCAGGGATTGTCCAGCCGCCCCACGGCCGGTACACCACCTCAGGCCCCTACAAAGAACATCAATCAGGCGAGAGTATACCTAAAGCGTCGTAAAAAGCAAATAAATAATAAAAAGTTGTACCGCGATGATCCAGTTCCGAACATGTGTAGTAGACATATCCACATGGCGGCCGCCCCAAGAAGCGCTCACTGGAAATCCGCGCGGCAATGGTCTCACCGGCGCAGCAGAGGGGAAGTACTCGTAGAACCAGATCTGCAAGGAATAAAAAGTGTGAGTAAATGCTAGCTAAAATGTAGAGCTGAACTTTATAGGGAATAATGTTTACCTCTGCAACCTTCCAAAAGGCAGACAAAGAAACATTCGTCCCAAAGGACCGGTGTCGACACAAGTCCCTCACTGCACGAACAAAGTCAGCGTATGCCAAACTGGCCCAGTCATAAGTCCCGATCCGGTGAAGATCGCGGACAGCAGGAAGGTAGTAAAGCAACGCCCTACTACCTTTGTCAGGGGAGAACGTCCCTGACAACAACATCGGCGCAAAGATTCGCACCCGCTACTCTCGGGTAGTCGCATCATCATCAAAAGCCGCTGCCAGCGTCAAGCGGCGAATTCCCCTAGTACTAAACAGAGTCGTCTCGACCTCAGCTTGGGCCCGAATAGCGATTGGCCCCAACAGCTCCTCGACCTCCGCAGAAAAGACGTTGATTCCACTGTCGAACGGCAGTGGCACAGAGTTGAACTCCAGTCCTGTAATGAGACTGAAGTCCGTAGGGGTGACCATCAAATCGCCCAAACCATCACAGCCAGAACCGTGATAGCGCATCCTCCCGACTGTGATACCTCGTCTCACCCTCTCAGTAATGTGGTGGACGGGGGCAAAGAACAGGGTCCGCTCATCCCACTCCGAAAGTCGACCAAGCGAAGTAGAAGGTGTGACGTCATCCTCTACGGGCTCATGCTCCCGTCGGGTGTTTCGGGACAGTGAACCCGAGCCTCGTTGTCTAGCCATACAACATTGTGAAAAATCATCATAAATTAAGGTTCTGTAGTATCTAAGGTTCGCCTAGCCGCATGATACTATGTTCGCAAAAAACAGAGTACGTAGTACTAAAACAGAGCACAAATTCAAATTGAGCATAACGACATTTTTCAAGCAATCAAACAATTTCTTGCAACACTATAGTAATTATTGTGACAAGTTGGACAAGAATTGCTAGCAAAAACATCAAGAACAAGTTACATTGTTCTTCACGACCTTAGGAGGTCCAACAATGGCAAATTGCTCATTTCTTCACCAAATTGAGTAAAAAAAGTCTCAAATTACTCCTAAGGCAAAATATAAACATAATCAAGCAATTTCATGGCATAGAATTTGATAAACAAAGCAAATTGAGCATTTTCAATTTCGAATTTACATGGAATTCGTGAATAAAAATGCCAAAAATTCATAAAATCTGGTGTGAGTTTGAAGAAAACTTACATAGATCGAGAAAATAGATGAAAAGAGCTTTGATTTGCAACGAATTTGAGTGAATTTGGTTGAGAAACGAGCAAGAACCGAGCAAATGAATTTGTCTGGTTTTTCAAGCAGTTTCGCGACGAGCAAAGCAACAAATGAAGAAGAAAGGGGTATTTAAGGAAATCCCCGTGCTAGCGCCAAGCTCTAAGCATTGGCGTCAAAAATTAGGTTTGGCGCCTGGCGCCAATCTTAGTGCCTGGCGCTAAGGCTAATTGTGTGGCGCTGATGGCTTTTCAGTGGCGCCAGAACGCCCAACCACTTGGTGAGGTAATTCTACCTTTCTGCAACATATTTTGGGTTCCTTGGTACGCCAGTTAGCCCCTCTAAGCAATTTGACATGATTTTAGTAATCGGCTTGATTACATAAAGTGATCGACCTGATATAAGATCGTCTCACTTAGCTTAAAGCGCCTAAGCATTGGCTCATTAACAAAAAGGACCGACATATAGGTTCAAAAGAAAAAGGCACCGACATATTGGTACAAAAGCAAAAGGCACCGACATATAGGTTCAAAGCAGCAGAAGGGCCGACGTACAGGCATAGCGGAAGCAAAGTTGAGGCGAACTTTTAAAGATCGACAAATGGAGGTCTTTGGTAATTTCCTTAGGGGAATTATCGCATCGAATGAGGATGACTTCAAGCGATGATATCTTCGACGACATTCCCTAGCTTGCGGAGAGTTGTCACAAACAACTGAAGGTAATTTCAGGCGAAGTTGTCTTCGATCATGTTCCCTTAGGCATGGAAGATGGTCATAATGCGGATGGAGATTGTTTCAAGAGAAATAATCTTCGATAGTATTCCCTTGGACATGGGATATTATCGATGCGGATGAGGATTGTTTCGAGAGAAATAATCTTCGATGGTATTCCCTTGTACGTGGAATATTATCAATGCGGAGGAGGATCATTTCAGGCGAAGCAGTCTTCTATATTGGAAGCAGTTACAGGCGTAGAGGATTTCAAGCGGGATGGCATTCTCTAGCTTGCAGGAGGTCATCACAACTAAAAAGCGACAACAGTCGGTCACTTTCAGAGACGTGTGCTCGACGGTGCAAGATACACGTTTCTTAACTCTTTTATCTGTTTAACTAACGCTAGTTTTGCAGGTATCGGCGTTACAAGATTGGTTTAGGATCGCAAAACGTTCTGAATCATTCTCCGTCCCTATCGCTACTTTTGCTTTTGTTTTTGAAACTCGCGTTTCTCCAAACTCAGTCAAAGTGGGGGCTTCTATAGACACCCATTTGTGTCACCCCAAAACCAAACCCGGTGATGAGTACCTTTCACGTCGAATCATAATCGAATGAAGCGAAAGTGTGGAAAGTCTAGTGTTGCGGATAGTTTTAATTTTCGTTTCTCTTCTCTCTGTTTTTGAAAACTTATTTTAAGAAAACAGCCAAACCAGTTTGGTTGGTCCATGATATGGGTTCAATAATAGTGTAGTTGGATGGGGCTTGACAAGAGCTTTCCAACAATATATTATAAGCCCAATTCCGATGAATATTGAGGAAGTTATGGCCAATTTACTAAACTGGGCCCGGTTTGAGCTTTATATAGGGCCCAATGATCTTGAGGAGGGCCTAATATGATTTATCATTCCTAATGCAATTAGGAATGGTTTTAGTCTTCTAGATTCTTCTAGAAGGTTCTTTTCATTCCTAATTCAATTAGCATTGATAAATTGACTTTTGTTGACTTTTCAGAGTTTTAATCAAAATCAAATAGCATTTTCGATGAAATTATATGATTTTATCCTCCAGTACGGCAAACTTATCTGATTTTCGAAAACGCATTAAAACCAGGCTTGGCACCTGACTCTAGGCATTGGCGCCTGACGCTAGTGTTGGTGCCTGGCGCCAGTTAGCTAGGGCTTGCGCCAGCTCTGTTTTTTGTGCGTCAGACTCTGTTTTGTTTATTTTATCTTTTTGGCTGATTTTATCTATAAATAACGTATTAAAAACTCCGTTTTCATTCACCAATTCTCACGAATTCTCATCTACAATCAGTTTTCATTCAATCAATTCTCTCTTAATTCTTACTTTGCTTTTTCATACAAAATTCCAAATTCGCAAGATCTAGAAACACCTAGCCATATTCGAAGTTGCCTTCGCCCTAGACGTGAAAGGTTTAATTTCTGATGGTTTGGTCCCAAATCTCTCTTTCAATTATTTAATTTAATTGTTTTGATCATTATTTTCCTTGAAGTTACTAACGTGTGTATTTTGTAATTAGAAAGAGGTACGAGGCATCAAAGTAAGTACTTTAATGGTTTTAATTGATGTTATGATGTAGAAATCATGTTTATATTCTTATTATGATATTCCTAGTATCTTGTCTAGGGTAATTTTATACATTTAATATGATTGTTGTGGTGCTTCCTATGTTCTTCCTAATATTTATGATTGTTAGTATCATGTTAGGACTAAAGATTTGATTTTTATTGCTTAGTGACATGCTAGGGTTTGTTATTAATCTTGTTAGTATCATGCCTAGGATCTTGCTATTATTATTATGCTTTAATATTAACATGATTATGATTATGTTTATAATTATTATAATTTATGATGATTATGAATATTATGAATATCATTATTTTGATGATGATTATTGTTATGATTATGATGATTGTTATTTATTCATGATATTGGTTATTATTATGTTGCTTGATACATTATTTATTGTTATTGCTTGATCACACCTTTTATGCATGTTTAAAGGGAATTTTGTACTTGTAATCACGCTTAATAAGATATTTAATAATCTTGTTTAGGTTTAATGTGATTATAATTCAAGTGATCGCCAATAATAGTTTTATTTGTGCATTGATATTCAACCAACATAGATAAACAGGTTTAGGGTAATCCTATTGATTGCATGTTAATTAGAAAGCGCACATGAATACGATCAGAATAAAGTAGAGGCCTATTATTAGGGTAGGTTCAATCTCTTTTAGGTTGGATTTGTACCTTCATCCCCGAACCCTTATTTGGTTCTAGACCTTATAGAGTTGACGATCTCTTGGATTGTTAAAGGGGTGTGACCTTCACCTTGTGAACGGTTTACAAGTTCCTAAAACTTGTTGGCGACTCTTTTGCTCTATCTTCTTCCCTTTTGGACGCCACCGTACTTTAGTGTATGATCACAGTGGGGTTCAAGCTAGTGGAATTAACGCTTGAAATTTATTCCCTACACACAGGCAGCTGCACAGGAAGCTGCAGCAGCCACCAGGCAGCTGCACAGGCAGCTGCTGCAGCAGCCCAGGCAGCACCCTAGGCAGCTGCAGCAGCCGTTCAAGAAACCGAGCCGCTCCAAAAGCCATGGGAAGCAGCGCGGGGCGTAATTTATTGGCCTATTCATGGCACCTCATGCTATTTTGTGTAATTTTTGCGTACTTGTTAGTGTATAAGCTAAATAAGTCACTTACTCCAATTTTTGTTAAAAATCGTACTAAAACTTAGTTGGGTTCTCATTTGATGTGATATCATAAATTACAGGCCTAAGACTAGGTATTATGGGCATGGTTTGAGAAAAAAAAAATTCAAACGGAAAAAAATGTAAATAAATAGGCAAGTAGAACTGGAATGGGCGATTTTGGGTAAAAGCCGTCCTAAAACTAAGTAAAATGATCTTTTGCTATGATTTAAAATAATAGAAACCTAAGACTATTTAATAATGATAAGTTATGATAAAGAAATAGCTCATTAGATAAGAAATGTAGAAGTCGGGCAAAGAAGTAGTGAAATAGGCGATTTTGGGTAAAAGTCGTCCTAAAACTTAGTAGAATGCTAACTTGCTATGATTTCAAACATTAGACACCTAAGACTAATTATAATTGACATGTTATGATTAAGAAATAGATCATTAGATAAGAAATGTTGAAATCGGGCAAGGTAGTAGTGAAATAGGCGATTTTGGGTAAAAGCCGTCCTAAAATTTAGTAGAATGTTAATATGCTATAATTTCAAACATTAGACACCTAAGAATAGTTATAATTGACATGTTATGATAAATAAATAGCTCATTATATAAGAAATGTAGAAATCGGGCAAAGTAGTAGTGAAATAAGCGATTTTGGGTAAAAGTCGTCCTAAAACTTAGTAGAATGATAATTTTCTATGATTTAAAACATTAGACACCTAAGACTAGTTATAATTGACATGTTATGATAAAGAAATAGCTCATTAGATAAGAAATGTAGAAATCGGGCAAAGTAGTAGTGAAATAGGCGATTTTGGGTAAAAGCCGTCCTAAAACTTAGTAGAATGCTAACTTGCTGTGATTTCAAACATTAGACACCTAAGACTAGTTATAATTGACATGTTATGATAAAGAAATAGCTCATTAGATAAGAAATGTAGAAATCGGGCAAAGTAGTAGTGAAATAGGCGATTTTGGGTAAAAGCCGTCCTAAGACTTAGTAGAATGCTAATTTTCTATGATTTCAAACATTAGACACCTAAGACTAGTTTTAATTGACATGTTATGATAGATAAATAGCTTATTAGATAAGAAATGTAGAAATCGGCCAAAGTAGTAGTGAAATAGGCAATTTCGGGTAAAAGTCGTCCTAAAACTTAGTAGAATGCTAATTTCCTATGATTTCTAACATTAGACACCTAAGACTAGTTCTAATTGACATGTTATGATAAATAAATAGTTCATTAGATAAGAAATGTAGAAATCGGGCAAGTTAGAAGTCAAATAGGCGATTTTTGGTAAAAGTCGTCCTAAAACTTAGTAGAATGCTAAATCGCGCAAGTTAGAATGATGTTTGAAATATTTAACATATATACATTATTATTTTTCAATCATTAGTTTGAATTTTATGTAATATGTGAATGATGTTTAATGTTTGGTATTTTTTTCTTTCCAAAGGTTTGTAAGATTCAAAGGGAAGGCCCTTTCACAAAGGAAGAAGTTGATGAAATTCTCGACATGTGGGATTTTTTTGTAACATTTGATGGCATCTAGGTAGAATATATAATATATATGTGTTAGTTAGATAATGAATGAGATTGAGTTTTTTTTTTATGAACAATTAATATTTAGTTACTATATCTTTTTTATTTTTATTAAATCCATATGTACATTATATTACTTATTTGTAATTAGTACTATATATTATTTATGAGTTTTATATATGTTATTATTATTATGAATTTTATTGTTATTGAATTATTATTATTCCAAAATTTGTAATATTTTTAATTAATTATTATTAATTATTAATATTAATTAATAATAATATTAATAATAATAATAATTTTTAAAATTACAGATTAATGTGCATATCAAAACAGGTCACTAATAATATTATTATTAATAATTATTATATATATATAAATAAAAAATAAAAAAAATTAAAAACAATTACAAACGGCAAGCGGTTTTGGCGCCAAACCGCTTGCCATTCCCCTCAAATGGGAAGCGGTTCTGAACCGCTTGCCATTTACATGGCAATTGGCAAGCCCCCTAAACCCATGCGATTCAGAACCGCTTCCTATTAGGGGGTTTGAACCGCTTCCCATAACGTTTTTTCTACTAGTGTTAGGATTTTTATTGCTTCCTAGTATCATGTTTAGGATAAAGAATAAGTTCCTTAAATCAAGTATGATTGTTATGATGCTTCCTATTTCTCTTCCTAATAATCATGTTAGTATCATGTTAGGGTTAAAGCTTTGATTTTTATTGCTTAGTGACATGCTAGGGTCTTGCTATTATTATGTTTTAACATGATTATGATTATTATGTTTATTATAATTATTAATTTATTATTATTTATTATGTTGCTTGATGCTTATTTACTGTTATTGCTTGATCACGCCTTTATGCATGTTTAAAGGGAATTTGTACTTGTAATCACGCTTAATAAGATAATTAATAATCTTGTTTAGGGTAATTTGATTATGACTCAAGTGATCGCCAATAATAGATTTATTTGTGCATTAAATTCAACCAACATAGATAAACAGGTTTAGGGTAAACCTATTGATTGTATGTTAGTCAGAAAGCGCACATGAATACGATCAGAATAAAGTAGAGGCGTATTATTAGGGCATGTTCAATCTCTTTTAGGTTGGATTTGTACCTTTATCCCTGAACCCTTTTTGGTTCAAGACCTTATGGAGTTGACGATCTCCTGGTTCGTTAAGGGGTGCAAACTTCACCTCGTGAACGGTTTACCAGTTCCTAAAAAACTTGTTGGCGACTCTTTTGCTCTATCTTCTTTCCCTTTGGACGCCACCGAACTTTAGTGTACGATCACAAAAGGGCAAGTGTTCCAATGTCTTTGACATAAACATGTCTTTGATAAGAACACGTCTCAGATTGCGTCTCTTATCGAGTGCTTGGTACCGTGCCTGAGAAACATGAATGCGAAGTGAGTGATAGACCTCATGATTGGGATATCCCACACTTATTAAAATAAAATAAATAATAAAGCAAAAGAAAAAGAAAAAGAGCTAAAAAAAGAGTAGAAACTCAAGCATAAAAAAAAATACAAAGATTCAAAAGCAAGGTTGCACACCTTGGGGGCTTATCTAGGGTCTTGATCCTTTATCCCCTTCTTCTATAACCTTTAGCCTAACCACGTTACAACCCTTAAAAAGACCTTTTTGAGGTATACACACACTCGTGTGAGGTTCGGCTAGAGCTACGTTCGGCTTGATTCCTAACGGATACGTAGGCAACCTCACTTCGAGGTGCGGCCGTAATAAACATGCATTCATATTCACATTCACACACCATGATCATATCGAGGGATCTCCTATGCTCATCCCTATTTACTTAGAGCTAGACTTGGAGGCTTGATCCCTACATCATTAGCTTACCCAGCCTAAGAGTCACCACCATTTGACTCTTTTCAATATATTTTCCCACACACTTAGCCCTTGCGGCCTAATAAATTAAGTTTCACTATCACACACATCACACATACATGACCAAATATACTTCCCTTAGGAACCCTTTGTCATGGAATCTTAACACAACGCTGAAGCATGCCTTGTCATATCAACATCACTCATCAATCATAATTGTCATTGCATCACGAAGTATGAAGTGCTTAGCCTCCGTGCCTAAGTTACCCAAATGCTTTCATCATTGAGTCAATTGAGATAGCCTAGGATGGACTAATCCTTGCACCTTGAGAGATAGTATCAAACAACATTTGACTAAGCTCATTCACACATGCATTCGAAAACTTCGATTATTTTTTCGTGTCTTTCTTTTTCTGGAGAAAGTCGATACCCTCCACAAAAATGACGGAAAATTTTTGCTTTTTTTGCATTTTCGAGTCGCGCGATCACAATACAATGCACACACGGGTCGTGAGTCACACGTGTTTTTTCACTTCCAGTCGATTCAAACACATCGAGTCAAGTTTATACCTTGAGTCCTGTCATGTCAGTGAGTCAAGCGACATTAAACCTTCGGTCAACCCTAAGATAATTAAAGAGATTGGCAAATTCCTATAGTCAAAGATATAAATACAGGTGCAGCAGAATAGGGAAGACCCTACTCCAGCGCTAGATGAAAAAATCTAGCGTCTGACAATAGATTTTAGCGCCAGGCGCTAAATCCCAGCGTCTGGCGACAAAGCCAATTCTTGGCGCCAGAGATATTTCAGCAACGACATAACACTCAATCACTCAGAGTAGTTATTTCAACCTCTTTTCGAAATTTTGGGTTCCTTGGTACGCTAGTTAGACCCTATAAGCATTTGACATGATTAAGTAGTCGACTTGATTAAAATCACAATAAGTGATCTACCTGACGAAAGATCGTCTCACTTAGCTTAAAGCGCCTAAGCATTGTCTCATCGTAGAGACACCGACATACTGGTTCATAAATAACAGAGACACCGACATACTAGTTCATAAACAGCAAAGGCACCGACATAATGGTTCACAAGCAGCAAACCGCCGACGTACTGGCGTAGCGGAAGCAAAGTTCAAGCGAGCTTTAGAGATCGACAAGCGTTGGTCTTCGGAAATTTTTCTTCGGAATATTATCACAGTAAACATTCAAGCTCTTTTGTTCAGAGACGCGTGGACAATCCTTTCAAGCTCTTTTGTTCAGAGATGCGTGGATATTTCCTTTAAGCTCTTTTGTTTAGAGACGCGTGGAAATTTCATTCAAGCTCTATTGTTCATAGACGTGTGGGCATCCTATTATCAAGCTCTTTGTTCAGAGATGCGTGGACACATCATCAAAGCTGTTTTGCTCGGAGACGCGTGGGCATATTATTCAAAAGCTCTATTGTTCAGAGACGAGTGAACATATCCAAAAAAAAGCTCTTTGTTCAGAGACGAGTGAATATTGAAACAGCAAGATGGCGTTCCATAGATTGTGGAGGGTTGTCAACAACAACAACTGCAACAAATTGGTTACCTCTAGAGACGTGTGCTCGACGGTGCAAGATACGCGTTTCTTAACTCTTTTATCTATTTTAACTAACGCTAGTTTGCAGGTATCGGCGTTACAAGAATGATTTAGGATCGCAGAACGTTCTGAATCATTCTCCATCCCTGTCGATACTTTGACTTTTGTTTTCGAAACGTGCATTTCTCCAAACTCAGCCAAAGTGGGGGCTTCTGTAGACACCCAAATATGTCTCCCCAAAACCAAACCCAGTGATGAATACCTTTCACGTCATTTGATTATCAAACAAACAGAAAGTGTAAAAAGTCTAGTGATGAGGATGTTTTTATTAAAATATCTCTTCTTTCTGTTTTTAGAAAATATTTCTTTTCTTACTATATTTATGAAAAACGTGTCTTCCAGTTTAGTTTGGTCTATAATATGGGTCCAATAATGGTGTAGTTGGATGGGGTTTGAAAACACTTTTTCAACGATATATTATAAGCCTAATTCCGATAATAACGAGGAAGTTATGGCCAAAATATTAAACTGGGCCCGATTTGGTTTTTATATGCGGCCCAATGATCTAGAGGAGGGCCTATTATTAATTATCATTCCTAAAGCTATTAGGATTTATTATAGTCTTCTAGAATATTCTAGAAGGTTCTTTTAAATCCTAATTGAGTTAGGATTGATAATTATGTTTTAAAGAGTTTGAAATTTCTTTTGAGAATCCTTGTTTTGTACGAAGTGGAATATATTCAGATTTTATATTCGTGACTCATAATCTTTATCCAAATTTTATATGATTGGATATATCTTGAAATTATCTTTCCAATGATATATTATAATATTAAATCCGAGCTATAACGAAAAAGATATGAATGAGACATGAAACTCTATCCAAAACTGACACCCTTCCACTATTTTGGTCATGTATTTTTATCTACAAAAGATTTTAATCTTAATCTAACTGTATTGGAAAGTAGAATTAAAGAGCTTTCCAACGACATATTATATGCCTTATTTAGACTTTCGGATCAAAAGATATGATAAAAACAAAACGCGTGAAACTGATTATTAGCACCTGGCGCTAACCTTCAGCGCCTGGCGCTAATGTTAGTGTCTGGCGCTAATTGCCAGCGTCGGCGCTAATCATGTTTTATTTGCGTCAGAACTCTGTTTCGATTTTTTATCTTTTTGGTTGATTTTCTTTATAAATAGCGTTCTAAAAACTCCGTTTTCAATCATCAATTCTTATTCTTTCTAATTCTCATAAACTCTCATCAAGAATTTCTTGAGTCTCTCTCTCTTTCTAGCCCAACCCTTTTACAAACACAACTCCTTATACATTAGCACTAGACATACCTAGCCAAGTTCGAAGTTGCCTTCGCCCTAGACGTGAAAGGTTTTAATTTCTGAAGGTTTGGTTCCAAATCTTTATTTCAATTATTTAATTTAATTGTTTGTTTTATTATTTTCCTTGAAGTTACTAACGTATGTATTTTGTTATTAGAAAGGGATACGAGGCATCCAAGTAAGTACTTTAATGGTTTAATTGATATTACGATATAGAAATCATGCTTAGATAGTTATTTTGATTCCTAGCATCATGTTAAGATGTTTTATTGCTTCCTAGTATCATGTTAAGGATAAAGAATAAGTTCCTTAAATCAAGTATGATTGTTATGATGCTTCCTATTTCTCTTCCTAATATCCATGTTAGTATCATATTAGGGTAAAAGCTTTGATTTTTATTGCTTAGTGACATGCTAGGGTTCGTTATTAATCTTGTTAGTATCATGCCTAGGATCTTGCTATTGTTATGTTTTAACATGATTATCATTATTATGATTATTATAATTTTTATGTTATTATTATTTATTATTATTTATTATGTTGTTTGATGCTTATTTATTATTATTGTTTGATCACGCCTTTATGCATATTTAAAGGGAATTTGTACTTGTAATCACGCTTAATAAGATAATTAATAATCTTGTTTAGGGTAATTTGATTATAACTCAAGTGATTGCAAATAATAGATTTATTTGTGCATTAAATTCAACCAACATAGATAAACTGGTTTAGGGTAAACCTATTGATTGTATGTTAGTCAGAAAGCGCACATGAATACGATCAGAATAAAGTAGAGGTCTATTATTAGGGCATGTTCAATCTCTTTTAGGTTGGATTTGTACCTTCATCCCCGAACCCTATTTGGTTCAAGACCTTATGAAGTTGACGATCTCCTAGATCGTTAAGGGGTGTAACCTTCACCTCATGAACGGTTTACAAGTTCCTAAAAAACTTGTTGGCAACTCTTTTGCTCTATCTTCTTTCCCTTTGGACGCCAGCGTACTTTAGTGTGAGATCACAGTGAGGTTCAAGTTTGGGATTAACGCTTGAAATATTCCCTACAAGCAGCTACCAACTTTTGAGACATGCAAAGGAATGAAAATCCAAAAGAAAAAAAAAAGAGTATGTTAACTTGGGAAGCATGGTTAATCAAGAAAATTCACAAAAACACCCTATTATGAAAAAAGCACTGATGGTTTTTCTCCATTCTAATGGCGGAATAAATTTACATTCATGTCCAAATCTAAAAGCACACCATTGCAAAGCAAATTATTCGAACATGGTCTGATAAGATCTCGAAGTTAAACTTTACATTTCTAAAATAAACCAGATGAAAGGAAAAACAAACTACCATTAGCAAGCTACTTATGTCCAATACTAAATTAGAAGTTTCATGGTGCGTGCCTCTATTCAACAAACCACATACCTGAAACTGAGGAAAAAAAAAAGACACTGTAACTTCCTGGAGATTTTGCAATGGTCTATAATGTAAGACTAATTCTTTTAATTTCTCCATAGAAAGATAATAATTAGGAATCCACTTTGCTTTGTATCGTACTTCGCAGTGAAGTAGCTAGTATATTATTTTGTCCAATCACTTACATGTATAATCATGTATCTGAGTCTTTGTGCATGCGTGGTAGGGACAGTCTATGGTACTCCGACACTTAAATCTCTCTGTTTATGATATCATATACCAGTAATAAACTTAAGAATTTGTCAAACCAAAAAATAATTTACATCAAAGACCCGTAATCAGGAGAATCTAAAAGCAAACTACATAGTTTGATTTCTCCTTCCCTCTACAAGATTATCTCCTTCCCTTTACAAGATTATCTCCCAGGGTTATAGCATGAAAGTCCTCAAGAGAATTAATTACTAACAAAAGGTCCCTTCATCAACAGAAGATATGAAAAAGGCATATATTCGAGCAACTTACATGCATTTTAGAAGGCAATTAGCATTTGTAAAAACTTGTAATCAAAAATTAAAAAGACATATACCTATACAGCCTTCCTAATCTCCAACATATTGCAAATCACAATTCACAAAGCAAATTGTTTCATCACTGAGGAACTCAAAGATTTAGCATGAGTACAACTTATGTCATCTGTATTTGCAGGAGGCTGTTCTATATGAATAATCGTTCCAAACAGATGAAATGAAGTGACAACTTTTCCAAGTAAGTTGCATGAATGATTACCAATACTCATTGCACTAAAGAAATGCACACAGTTGAGACTGTCAAAGTGAAGATGTCTCAGAGGATGAATTGGCAATATTCAGGTCAGTGGATACACTTTCCACTTTCTATGACATACTTCTGTCCATTTCAGCATTACAGAAGTGAGAATCGACATTCATAATTGTAGGTGAAATAGATGGATAAATACTAGGAAATTGCTTGGCTTCCTGCATGCCTGCGGGAAAAATGTTGTAATTCATATAGGATGGACTTAATTGGTCCATCACCAGTGAACCAAATCTGAGTTGAGGAGTAAAGTACATATCTGCCTTTCCATTAGCTAGCAACCCAGAGTTCTGCACACCCATGAGCCTTTTGGCAAGGGTATTAAATGCAGCATGAATAGTAGGTGGTGATGTTGGAGCAATACACTCCACTTGCCATGGACTAAGCATCCTTACTTTTTCCAACTTTTCTAGCTCATCCCAAGTAACTTGAGAGAATATAACAGCATTATAGTGTATTTTCTATTTTTTTCACATCCCAAATCCCAACAAAATAACTTGGTAATTTGATTGAAGGCCATATACATTGCTTCCACTGGTAAGCTACAAATAATTTTCTTTAATTATTTTATTCTTTTACCAGAGAAACATGGACAAAGGCGTGATCACAAGGCATGTAAGGATTGCCTCAAGCAGAAACATCAATATCATGCATTAGCTCGTTGCACATAAAACAAGCAACTCCAACAATTGCATTTTCCCTATGAACTAAATTCTTCAGATGTGAAGTGGAGGTTAAAATCATGGCCACCATAATAGTTCATATGATGTCTTGGTTAATAATGCCTAGTGAATGCAAGACTTTTCTAAAAGTTGAAAAAAATAGTTCATCTATGTAGGCGTCGCTCGAAGTGTGCCTATGTTAAAGCATGTGTTAATATGCTTGGCGCTCATAGGAAGTGGAAATTGACATAATACGATTAAGGACAAGGAAAGTAGGGAGCTGCCAACAAGTTTTTAAGGAACTTGTAAACCGTTCACGGATCATAAAAAGGCAACCACGATAAGGGACAACGAAAGGCAACAACGATTGACCCGTGAAGGCTACACCCCATTCATAATCCATGAGATTACTAACTCCATATGGTTCAGAACCACGAAAGGAGGATCGGGGATGATGGTACGAAGTGAGTCATGGAGTCACATTCGCCTGTATTGGCCTCTATTCGATTCTAATAGCGAAAAAATGATTCCTGCGATCTCAAAGACATACAAACAGAGATTCAATTTGCTCCAAACTATTATTAAGCTAAATTGGTTTAATATTAATGCAACATATAATTCTAAAATATTTGTGATCACTTGATTAAACAATAAGATTAAAAAGGAACCTAAACCGGTTGTCCAAATTATCTTATTAGGCGTGATTTTCATTTACATATTCCCTTTAAACATGCAATATAGTGATCAATAAACATAAAAGAATAACATCAATATTGGAAGCAATTTAACAATAATTCCAACAATACAAAATCGTTAGAAAAATAATAGAAATAAAAGGAACATAATTCTTACTTTGATTCTGTTTGCTTGCAACTACAAAATAATAAACGAGTTAGTAACTTCAAGGAAATAATAATAGAATAATAATTGAATAAAATTAAATAAAGTAGAGTTGATTTGGGGCCAAACCCTCAAATAGTTCTACCTTTCACGCCTTGGCTTAAGGACAGAACCACGAGTAAAGTATGGACTCCTGAGAGTGCTTGAAGAAGGAATTTTGAAAGAAGAAGGGTAGGCTAGTGTTTAGGCTAGAGCATAGGAGAGAGAAAAATAGAGAATTAATTGATGCCCCGTACATCAGAAATGAGGGGGTATTTATAGAAAAAATGTGCTGAGGGAACACATGGAACCCTAAAATGATAAAAACCCTAAAAAATATTACCGTGACACGGAAAAGTGTACCGTTACACGGGAAAACCCACCGTCAGACAAGAAACATTCCCGTGACACGGTGCACTTTTGTGTGACGCGGGAAATATTTAGTGAACGGGGGGAGAAAACGCGTTAAGGGTTTACGCGGAAAGGACATGGAAACCCCCGTGTCACAGCAAATGTCCCGTGTCATGGGGAAACCCACCGTCAGAGGGGACAGTTTCCCGTGACACGGTGAACTGTTGCCGTGAAACGGGAGTTTTCAGTCCATTTTTCCGTCTAAATTCATTTTTAACCCTAATTTCGTTCAGCATTTAAAGTGCCGATTGATAATTTCTTGCCATTTTCTGATTTATTATTATTTGGGCTAAAATAGGAAAATAAAAATAAATAAAAAGTTCTGGCCAAAAATAATAAAATAATAAAATAAAAAACGTTTGGGCTAAAATTAAATTATCTATGCTTTGACTAAACATCAAGACTGATCCATGGACTATTCAAAAATTAGATTTAATTAAATACAATTTTTTTTAAGCACTCTCGGGATTACATACTGAACCCGACCAATAATGGCGGTGAAAGGTTGTTCATCTTCGGGTTTTGTTTTGGGGAGACATTTTTAGGTGTCTACAGAAGCCCCCACTTTGACTGAGTTTGTAGAAACGTATCCTAAATCACTCTGTATATATACGTCGATATCTGCAGAAAAATGTTAATTCCACAGATAAAAGAGTAAAAAGATAGAATACGTATCTGACACCAGTGTATCGGTGACAAATGAGTTTGGCAGCTTCCTATGCTTGAAGGAATCCACCGGATGATGTTTGTTGAAACGCTTTCCATGCCTGAGGAAAACCGACTGAGGAATTTGGTAGCTTTCTAAGCCTGAAGAAATCTACCGGATGATACTTTCCATGCCTGAGGAAAGTCGACGTATGAATTTGGTGTCATTCTATGCTTGAAGAAATCCACCGATAACGCTTTCCATGCTTGAGGAAAGCCGACTTGGCGGTTTTCTATAATTGAAGAAAAATCCACCGATAACGCTTTCCATGATTGAGGAAAGCCGACAACTACTGTAATCGCTGAAATTTGCAAGTGTGTGATGGTTCGATTATCCCCGAACGTGGGCCGCAGATGATTCACACCTTCAAGTCGACTATCCGACCATATTAGGTGTTTAAAACATCGACCAAATTGACTTTGACGCTTCCTAGGGGCAAAATAGTAATTTTGATACCCTTCAACCGTCAGTTAGAATTTTCCGCGTAATTTTACTGAAAAATTAACTGTCCAATTTGCGCGGAAAATTGTGCAATTTTGGTCAAAATGCCAGGAATATTCGTTGCCAGCTTCGAAAAGTGTGCAGGACAGAAGCCTGAACTCCGTGCCACATGGATCAATCCCGCGACACGGTGCTCAATTGCCGTCAGACGGGAGGAATTCCTGTGTTGCGGGATTCCTTTTGGCACAAAAATCCCACGCGCCTGAACACCGTTACTCAGTAACGGGAAACGTGGAACAGTAACGGGGTCGTGTAACAGTCATTTTTTGGCTTTAAATATCAGACATTGCTCCCATTTTTTTTCGTTTACCATTTCTCTTTCTTCTTCTGCTCTCACTTCTCGTCTCTATTTTTTCTCAGAGTCCCGTGCCACGGTGAGGCTGCACCGGCGTACTGCCGTTTACACCGTGTCACGAATCCTCTCACCGTGATACGGCGGCGCTGCTGGGTTTCTCTCTTTTTTTTTTAATTTTTTTCGCTACTGCTCGTTGTTGCTGCTGCCGTTCAGAGTTCGTTGTTGCTGATCGGAGCTCCGTCAACTCCAGGAATCACAGGTTGAATGATTATTGACGAATCAAAGGAGACTTTATCTCCCATGATAGCGAAAGCATCAGAAAAAGGACTTGTTTGAATGTTAGGCTTCTTACCCCCTGGTGGGAAAGGAAGTTGATTAGCATCAATTAGGTCTTGGATTGCATCCTTCAACCTCCAGCACTTCTCAGTATTATGACCCTTGCCTTGATGAAACTTGCAATAAGCATTGGGGTCATAGCTAGCGGTTCTATTCTCTGGTGGAGAATCTGGAAACGGTCCGATTGGCATAATTTATCCTTGACCATGTAAACGGTCAAAAGCAGCGTCATAAGTCATTCCTAAAGGCGTGTAAACCCACCTTTGCCTTTGGAATCTTTGAGGAGGAGCATTAAGGGCCAGCACATCATTGATATTGATATTGTTGGTAGCGTTATTGGGCTTGGAAGACGAAGAATAAGGAGTGTTGTTCTTCTTGTTTTTCCAAGTGTTGTTGTTATTATTGCTGCTACCAACAGTCTTTATTAGTTCATCTTCGATATTGATTCCAATGTCGTATACAGCTTCAAAGGTACTCAGAGGCAGAAATTTCAAGTGTTGCTTGTACTTATGAGTCAACTTGGCAATGAACAAGCGATCCACCAAGAGCGTAGCTGTTTCCCTCCATCTACTTAAGTAAGTGGTGAAACCTTCATTCTCTTTCTGTTTGAGAATAGAGAATTCACGTTCAGAAGTATTGGCCTGAATGTTACACTTGTAACGATTCATGAAGCTTTCAGCAACATTCTCCTAGGTCGCAACATGCTTGGATTCCAAAGAGTAGAACCATTGTTGACAGGCGTGCTCTAAGGAAAGAGGGAACACTGTAGGGAAGAGTGTCACATCTACTCCTTTAAGAGCCATGATTGCAGAAAAAGCCTTCAAATGGAAAAGCGGATTATCAGTAGGCTTGAACTTGGGAATGTTAGCAGTGGAAAACTTCTCAGGAAGCTTGTCCCTTATGGACAAAGAGGCGACAGGTTGCTCCACATAAGTGAATTCTTCAGAAATCTTACTCATTTGTTCCTTAATCTTGTCCATTGCAGCGGCAGTGACACTGTTCTGATTGTCCTGCTCTACCGTGTTGACTCTAGTATGTAGTGAGTGTTTGCATCATGTTAGACAACATTTCAATTGTCTTGTTGATGTTTTCGATATCTTCCTTAGTAGCCATTGGTTGAAAGTAGAATGGAGATGGATCTTGTGGAGATGATTGTGGTGGTTTCCTTGTACGCCTCTTGGGTATAAGTGGTTGTTGAGGTATTGACTCGAACAATAACAATCTACCCCTGCTTCTTGACCAAGTGCTGTGACACCGAAAAAACACACCTTTAATGACCAAACTTAACCTTAAGCCATCTGGATAAAAAAAATTGAATTTTAAAAATCTATTTATTTATTTTGAAATTCTATTTATTTTTTGTTTTTTTTAAAAAATATATATATGGGAGGATACTATCCGACTTACTCCGAAAAAAAAAACGACGTGTAGACACCTAAAAATGTCTCCCCAAAACCAAACCCGATGATGAACAATCATTCACTGCCATTATTGGTCGGGTTCAATATTTAATCCCGAGAGTGATTAAAAAATTGTGTTTAATTAAATTCTTTTTTTTAATATTCCATGGATTAGTCTTGATGTTTGGTCAAAGCATAGATTTTTTTAATTTCAGCCCAAACCTTTTATATTTCATTGTTTTATTATTTATTTTGGCCCAAACTTTTTATTTATTTTTATTTACTTATTTTCTTATTTTAGCCCAAATAATAATAAATCAGAAAATGGCCCGAAATTATCAATCGAAACTTAAAATGCTGAACGAAATTAGGGTTAAAAATGAACTTAGACGGAAAAATGGACTGAAAACTCCCGCGTCACGGCAACAGCTCACCGTGTCACGGGAAACTGTCCCGTCTGACGGTGGTTTTCCCCATGACACGGGACATTTGCTGTGACACGGGGTTTCCGTGTCCTTTCCGCATAAACCTTAAACACGTTTTCTCCCCCCGTTCACTAAGTATTTCCCGCGTCACACAAAAGTGCACCGTGTCACGGGAATGTTTCCCGTTTGATGGTGGGTTTTCCCGTGTCACGGTACACTTTTCCGTGTCACGGTATTCCTTTTTAGGGTTTTATAATTTTAGGGTTCCGTGTGTTCCCTCAGCACATTTTTTTCTATAAATACCCCCTTATTTCTGATGTACGGGGCAGGAATTAATTCTCTATTTTTTCTCTCTTCTATGCTCTAGCCTAAGCACTAGCCTACCCTTATTCTTTCAAAATTCCTTCTTCAAGCACTCCAAGGAGTCCGTACTTTACTCGTGGTTCTGTCCTTAAGCCAAGGCGTAAAAGGTAAAATCGTTTGAGGGTTTGGCCCTAAATCAACTCTACTTTATTTAATTTAATTTAATTATCGTTTTATTATTATTTCCTTGAATTTACTAACTCAATTATTATTTTGTAGTTCAAGCAAACAGAATCAAAGTAAGAATTATGTTCCTTTTATTTCTATTATTTTTCTAACGATTTTATATTGTTGGAATTATTGTTAAATTGCTTCAAATATTGATGTTATTCTATTATATTTATTGATCACTATATTGCATGTTTAAGGAGAATATGTAATTGAAAATCACGCCTAATAAGATAATTTGGACAACCGGTTTAGGATCCTTTTTAATCTTATTGTTTAATCAAGTGATCACAATATTTTAGAATTATGTGCTGCATTAATATTTAACCAATTTAGCTTAATAATAGTTTGGAGCAAATTGAATCTCTGTTTGTATGCCTTTGAGATTGCAGGAATGCTTTTCACTATAAGAATCGAGTACAGGCCAATATGGGCGAATGTGACTCCATGACTCACTTCGTACCATCATCCCCTATCCTCCTTTCGTTTTTCTGAACCATATAGAGTTATTAATCTCATGGATTATGAATGGGGTGTAACCTTCACGGGTCAATCGTTGTTGCCTATCGTTGTCCCTTAATCGTGGTTGCCTTTTATGATCCGTGAACGGTTTACAAGTTCCTTAAAAACTTGTTGGCGGCTCCCTACTATCCTTGTCCCTAATCGTATATGTCAATTCCCACTTCCTAAGAGTGCCAAGCATATTCACAACATGCTTTAACGTAGGCGCATTTCGAGCGACGCCTACAATTTGGCGACTCCACTAGGGAGGATTCTTGGTTATTTATCGATTTGAGTGATCGGTATTTAATTAATATGAGTGGATGAGACTTAAAAGATTCTTGAAAAATATTCCTGTGATTAATTTGGCATTTTTTGCATAAGCATAGACGTTTTAACGTCGCGTTTAGGTCTGTCCCGTTAGGAAAAATTGAATAACTTGATTGCGTACGAAGGAAAACAAGGCACCAGTCAAATTTTCTGACTACCGTGCCACGGCATAATCTGCCGTGTCACGGTGCAGTACACCGTCTGACGGTGTGTAGTACCGTGACATGGGAAACTCTGCCGTGTCACGACAGTCCTAAAATCAGTTTGGTGGCTTGTTTTCTCTTCTCACAGTCAACTCCCTTCGATTTTTCTGAAAAAACGTGTGTGTTCTACATGCATCTTAGCCCCGGGGGATTTAAGCTCTATCAACCAAAAAACTCTCATGGAAATAAGGGTTCATCCGAGTTATTAAATCCACCCAAACCATGGAGTCGAGTTCGATTTCATCACGAACTTGCGGAGCCGCCCGTTGGCATACACCCTCAAGGAAGGCTGCCTTGCTAATGCGTCCAAATTCTTAACCATGGTACCCTTTTGACACCCAAAGCTTGACCAATAGTTGAACATAGATCTTGACCCTAGGTTGCGAACTTTTTTTACATCATCGTGACTAAATGCTACATGATTTGTTTGGTGCTAACCTTCATGTGTTTACTCTTTTTTGTTTAACCCATGACGGAGGGTTTTTATTTCCACATAGTAATTAGTACAGACCTAAAATTGACTAAAATCTGGAAAAACTCACAAAAAAGACCTGGAACTAAGCACCGTGTCACGGCAAGTCTTGCCGTGCCACGGTGAATAGTGCCGTGACACGGCGTTTTCTACCGTCTGACGGTAGACTGCACCGTGTCACGACAGTCAGTACCGTGACACGGTGCCAAGGGGAACTGTCCTTTCAGTTTTTTTTTTGGTTTTTTGTGCGTACCTTTGTGGTTTATGTGTCCAGTTTGGTGTCATGTCTATCTATACGGTCATAACACGCGTCCATAACCTCACTTAATCACTCACATGTCGTGTTCACACACTTTATTCCGTTAGTCGTGCACCATCTCATGATCGTATTTTAGGGTAGTCTTTTGCGTCGTTTTTTTTTTGGAGTAAGTCGGATAGTATCCTCCCATATTTTTTTTAAAAACAAAAAATAAATAGAATTTCAAAATTATAGATTTTTAAAATTCAATTTTTTTTATCCGGATGGGTTAAGGTTAAGTTTGGTCATTAAAGGTGTGTTTGTTTTGGTGTCACATCACTTGGTCAAGAAGTAGGGGTAGATTGTTACGGTTCAAGTCAATACCTCACCAACCTCTTATACCAAAAAGGCGTACAAGGAAACACCACAATCATCTCCACAAGATCCATCTCCAGTCTACTTTCAACCAACGGCTACTAAGGAAGATATCAAGAACATCAATAACACAATTGAAATGTTATCTAACATGATGCAAACACTCACTACTAGAGTCAACACAGTAGAGCAAGACAATCAAAACAGTGTCACTGCCGCTGCAATGGACAAGATTAAGGAACATATGAGTAAGATTTCTGAAAAATTCACTTGTGTGGAGCAACCTGTCGCCTCTTCGTCCATAAGGGACAAGCTTCCTTAGAAGTTTTCCACTGCTAACATTCCCAAGTTCAAGCCTACTGATAATCTGCTTTTCCATTTGAAGGCTTTTTCTACAACCATGGCTCTTAAGGGAGTAGATGTGACACTCTTCCCTACAGTGTTCCCTCTTTCCTTAGAGCACGCCTGTCAACAATGGTTCTACTCTTTGGAATCCAAGCATGTTGCGACCTGGGAGGATGTTGCTGAAAGCTTCATGAATCGTTACAAGTGTAACATTCAAGCCAAGACTTCTGAACGTGAACTCTCCATTCTCAAACAGAAAGAGAATGAAGGCTTCACTACTTACTTAAGCAGATGGAGGGAAATAGCTGCGCTCTTGGTGGATCCCCCCAAGGAAAAAGAGATGGTTCGCTTGTTCATTGCCAATTTGACTCATGAGTACAAGCAACACTTGAAGTTTCTGCCACTGAGTACCTTTGAAGTTGTATACGATATTGGAATCAATATCGAAGATGAACTTATGAAGACTGCTGGTAGCAGCAATAATAACAACAACACTTGGAAAAACAAGAAGAACAACACTCCTTATTCTTCGTCTTCCAAGCCCAATAACTCTACCAACAATATCAATATCAATGATGTGCTGGCCCTTAATGCTCCTCCTCAAAGATTCCAAAGGCAAAGGAGGGTTTACACGCCTTTAGGAATGACTTATGATGCTGCTTTTGACCGTTTGCATGGTCAAGGATTGATTATGCCAATCAGACCGTTTCCAGAACCTCGACTAGAGAATAGAACCGCTAGCTATGACCCCAATGCTTATTACAAGTTTCATCAAGGCAAGGGTCATAATACTGAGAAGTGCTGGAGGTTGAAGGATGCAATCCAAGACCTAATTGATGCTAATCAATTTCTTGTCCCTCCACGGGGCAAGAAGCCTAACATTCAAACAGGTCCTCTTTCTGATGCTTTGGCTATCATAGAAGATGAAGTCTCCTTTGATTCGTCAATACTCATTCAACCTGTGAATGAACCTTTGCCGAAAGTGGTATTTGTCTTGAGCTATGAAGAAGTGAATAGAATTTGGGATAGTGACAATGAAGACTTCTATCTCAAGGATATAACCTGTTCGTCTCTTGGCACAAGTGAAGATGTTTGGGGAGACCTTGAGGTCAAAGTTCTCACCAGAAGTGGACGGTTGCAATAGCCTATCCCACCTCCACCGCAATTACATCCAATAGTTGACCCCATCGACCCTGTGAACAACGATGTGGTCAAACAATTACAAAAGACCAAGGTGGAAATGAATGTATGGAAGATTTTGGCCACCTTTCACGAGCATCGAAAGGCTGTGATGAATGCGCTGGTGAAAATAGGAGTTGATGATGATATGACTCCTCATGGATTGGTCAACTTTCTCACTACTGAATTGCCAAGTACTAGCAATTTGATTTCTTTTTCTGACAAGGATCTGCCCCCTGAAGGGGACCAACATAACAAGGCCTTACACCTCACTGTGGTGTGTAGGCAGATGAATGTTCCAATGAGCCTGGTTGATAATGGCTCTGCAACCAATGTATGCCCACTCCGCACTACAAAGAAGTTGGGCATAAAGAATGAAGAACCGACTCCCTCTACTCAAGGGATTCGCCCTTATGATAATACTTGCCGTCAAGCCGTGGGTACTATCATACAAAACATAACTACTGGGTCATTGAACGTCGCACCAAGTTTCAGGTGGTGGACATTAAGACCTCTTTTAATCTGTTGTAAGGACATCCTTGGCTTCATGAGCTAAAGGCGATCCCATCATCGTTGCACCAGAAAGTGAAAGCCATAGTTGGAGGGGTTCCAATTACCATTGATGCCTCTCGCATGCGCATTCAAGTTATCGACACTCCTATTGTCCATGTCGAACATGACGAAGAAGATGAAGGTCTTTGGGGGTTTTCACTTGATGATGTTCTCATGATCGAAGAAGAGGAGAAGTGTCATCTCGACTTTGATCCCTATATAAACACCAATATTAATGTCATTATGAAGAAGCAAGGGAATTCCCCTGGAATGACCCTCGGACTCAAAAACAAAATGGATGAACTTTGGGGCCATCCTGGTGCACTCAAGAAAGATACCTTTGGCCTGGGATTCAAGCCAACAAAAGAAGATGTGAAACTAGCCCTTTTGAAAATGAAGGCTCGCAATAACGCTCGAATCATGAAGACGGAAATGGCCATGGATCCATATCAATTAACCCTCAATGGCCAGTACATCAAAGAAGGGGAAGAATTCCCATGCTATGAATTCCCTGAGCCTTTCGTCCACGATGGGAAGCGTGAACCATGATTCGAGATCTTCCTCGATTGTGACTTTGTCGATGAAGGCGAAGAGCTCTTCACAAGTGAGAAACCAGCTAGCCCAAGCTCTGATGATCTAGGCATTAACCTTCTTTTTGGAATGGAGAAGAATGAATCTAAGCCTGTCTGCAATGATAATTCCGAGCTCATTCAAGCTATTATAGCAAACAAGAATTTTGACCCCTCCGAGTTAATCGTCGAAGCTGATAATATTTCAAAGGGATGGCGCAAGACATTGAGGATCACTACGCCAAGCGGAGAGAAGTTGGAAACAACCGCTGGCGAAGGTCCTATGTTTGAGGAGTTTGAGTCGTCTAGGTCTGAATCCGAGTCTGAGTCTAAATCTGTAGACGAGTCCTTAGGGTCTGAGGCCGACCCTCTGTCTGCTATAGAGTCCAATACTGAGTCTCTTGTTGAGTCTTCTCTTTCCGGTGAGGTCGCAGCTGACCTTGCCCCTCTTGATGTATTGACTGATGAATTCAATAAAATGAATACCTTTGCTTACGATGAGTGTCATTCCCCTAACCCTGATCAATATTGCTTTGCTAATGATAAAAATGACAAAGAAATAATAAAAGCAATGGAAGAACACGAAAATAAAATGGCAGTTATCGAAGATACAGAAATAGTTAATATTTCCAATGATACGACTATTAAAGAAGTAAAAATTGGATTAACACTAAGTCAAGATGAACGCAAAGAACTAATTAACTTGCTTAGTGAATTTGTTGATGCATTTGTTTGGTCATACCAAGATATGCCAGGAAGTGACAGGGATATAGCTCAGCATACGATACCACTCATTCCAGGTATGAAGCATGTCAAACAAAATCTGCGCCGTATGAAACCGGGATGTGGCTCTCAAAATCAAAGAAGAAATCAGAAAGCAATTGGCCGCAGGTTTCGTCAAAGTATCCATGTATCCAGAGTGGATAGCAAATGTGGTTCCAGTTCCAAAGAAGGATGGAAGGGTCAGAATGTGTGTTGATTACAAGGACCTCAATAAGGCAAGCCCAAAAGATGGGTTCCCTCTACCTCACATTGACATTCTAGGTTCCCTAAAAAACGCGGGTGCCACTTACCAAAGAGAAGCCACAGCATTGTTACATGATATGATGCACAAAGAGGTGGAGGTCTATGTCAATGATATAATCGTTAAGTCTAAGGATCGCCCAGGCCACATCATTACACTTCGCAAGTTCTATGAAAGACTCCGCAAGTACAACATGAGATTAAATCCAGCAAAATGTGCATTTGGAGTCACGTCAGGAAAATTACT
Organism: Chenopodium berlandieri; assembly: GCA_034703905.1. Taxonomy (NCBI): domain Eukaryota; kingdom Viridiplantae; phylum Streptophyta; class Magnoliopsida; order Caryophyllales; family Amaranthaceae; genus Chenopodium; species Chenopodium berlandieri. Next base: position 31,490,164 of record CM068278.1, read on the forward strand.
TGGATATGTGATCAGTTCTCGAGGGATTGAAATAGATCCCACAAAAGTCAAAGTGATCATGGCCATGCCACCGCCCAAGAATGAGAAGGAAATCCGAGGTTTTAATGGAAGGTTTCAATATACAAGTAGGTTCATATCAAAACTCACGGCGATATGTGAACCTATATTTAAGGTGCTTAATAAAAATTTCCCAATCACATGGGATGATGATTGCCAAAAAGCTTTCGACAAAATCAAAGAATACCTGGCAAACCCACCTGTGCTAGCGCCAGCAATACCTGACTTCCCTCTTCGACTCTACCTTACGGTCACAAGAGAAACGATGGGAGCAATGCTAGCACAAGAGATCGAAAGCAAGGAGAATGCAATTTACTATTTGAGCAAGAAACTTCAAGGATATGAGACGCGATACACGCCGCTTGAAAAGTTGTATCTCGCACTTGTTTGGGCCGCACAGAAACTAAGACATTATATGCTCACCCATACAGTGCATGTCGTGTCCAAGATGGATCCTCTGAAATACTTTTTTGAAAAAGCAACACTTAATGGCAGATTATCAAGGTGGATAGTCAACCTTGCTCAGTTTTACTTGAAATTTTTACCACAAAAAGCCATCAAAGGTTATGCGGTTTCTGACTTCTTAGCAGATTTTCCGCTAGAAAAAGTTGAGAAAGAAGAAGATGAGTACAATTTCTATGACGAAGATTTACTTATGACCGAAGATGATAGTTGGACGCTCTATTTCGATTGAGCTTAAACCAAAAAGGTTGTGGTGTAGGAGTCTCGCTTGTATCACCCAATGAAGAGCATATCCCAATTTCCATGAAGCTCGACTTTGATGTCACCAACAATGCAGCAGAATATGAAGCATGTATCTTAGGATTAGAAACAGTTGTGGCCTTAGGAATTAAGAAGCTCGGAATCTATGGTGATTCATCACTAATCATTAACCAAATCTCAAAGAGATGGAAGGTGAGAAGTGAAAGTCTCGCTACATATCAAGCTCATCTGGAAACTCTCACGGAGCAACTAGATGAAGTGGAATATACGTACTTGCCTAGAGAAGAAAACCAGTTCGTCGACGCACTAGCTAAATTAGCATCAATGGTGCGAATTCCAACGGATACGATCAGAATGTTGTTGACCGTAGAAAGAAGATATGAACCAGCTTATATTTACGCACTTGATGATGAACAAGAATCGCAAGAAGAAGACGAAGAGCCATGGTATACAGATATCCTTAACTACGTGACAAGAGGAGAATACCCTCATAATACTGATAAAAGGGCACGTCGTGCTTTGAGGCTCCTGGCCTCACAGTATGTGCTCATCAGAGGAGAACTCCACAAGAGGACTGCAATAGGGAGAAATCTCTTATGCATAGCCAAGAAAGAAGCACGCAGAACCATGGAAAACCTTCATGCCGGTATATGTGGAACGCATATGAATGTGAAGATGTTAGTCCAAAAGATTCAACGACAAGGTTATTATTGGACTACTATAGAGAGAGATTGTCACGAATACGTCAAGAAATGTATGAAGTGTTAAGTCTACGCAAATTTACAGCACGTTCCACCTTCGCTTCTCTACACATATACTTCTCCATGGCCTTTCTCTACTTAGGGCGTCGACATCATTGGAAAGATAACGCCACCAGGACAAGGGGGGCATGAATTCATCCTCGTAGCAATCGACTATTTCACCAAATGGGTCGAAGCTGCCTCATATGCTAAGATAACGATGAAACACGTAGCTGAATTCATTGAGAAAAATATCATATGCCGCTATGGGGTACCTCGTTAGATGATCAGTGATAATGGAATGCATTTCCAAGCCGAATGCACAGAATTATTACATAAATATCATATCAAGCATCACAAATCATCACCTTACAGACCATAAACAAATAGTGCGATCGAATCGACCAACAAAAATGTGAAAACTATCATCGAAAAGATGACAGAAAATTACAAAGATTGGCCAAGTAAGCTACATTTCGCCCTTTGGGGTATCGAACCTCTGTTCGTACATCAACAAGGGCTACCCCTTTCTCTTTGGTCTATGGAGTTGAAGCTGTACAACCAATAGAGCTCGAAATCCCTTCTCTTCGAATCGCGTTGGAAAGCCAACTAGATGAAGTCGACTGGAGTAGAGCAAGATATGATGAACTAGTCTTACTTGATAAAAAACGCTTGGCAGCTTTGCATCTTGTCCAAACCTACCAACAGCGTATGGCGCGACATTTCAATAAAAAAAGTCAAGACTAGGAACATCAAAGAAGGTGACCTGGTGCTTAAGGCACTTCGCAAAAATGTGTTGGATCCAAGAGGAATATTCAGACCAAATTGGTCAGGCCCATACATGGTTAAAGCCATCTTGTGCGGCGGAGCGGCACAATTAGTAGACATGGACGGTAACGGTTTCCACAATTTAACCAACTTGAATCAACTCAAGAAATTCTATGCCTAGTTTCATGGGTTCATGACCTAATAGAGCTACGTTTGGCCTGATTTCTTTTTATGGATACGTAGGCAACCCCTCAAGGGGGCCCGACCACTTTAAAAAATAAAATCCTTCCTCCGTCGATCAAGTATACGCGTTAGTTCAGCATTGCGTAACAACAAAACAGAGCTAAAAAAAAAAAGGAAGGGTTGTCGCGACACGGGACTATCCACCGTGTCACGGCACAGTCCACCGTGGCGCGGTGGAATTGCAGCAAAAAAAAATAGAAAGAGTTTGCCGCGCCATGGGAAACTGTACCGTGTCACGACAAATTTCCACCGTGGCGCGGTGGACCTGCAAAAAAAAAAAATTGCCGCGCCACGGGAATTTCCAACGTGTCACGTCATTTTCCACCGTCGCACGGTGGAATTTCAGACTTTCCGATTTTTTAGTGACGCAGTCTTTGCGAATTCAGTTATTTGTTCGATGTTTTTTTATTTTCATTCTTCCATTGCGTCCGACTTCTTGACTCGGATATTAAAAAAAAAAGTCACTGTAATTTTTATTTAAGGCGAAAATAAATATGCTATTATTATTGAAATAAATGTGACTACAACTATTGGCATAATGAGCCTTATTTTAAAAATTATAAATCATAAAAGCAAATCAACACTAATCTAATCCTTCTTCACTTTAGGAACCTCCTTCTCTTTTTCAACAAGGTCGGCCTTCACCATTAATGAGTCTTTTGTAGCCCAAACCGTCACACCCCTAGTCGAACTTTAACCCCTTTCACCTTTCTTAAAATTCTTTGGTTGCTTCTCTCTATAAACCATCTTCTCCTTACCCTTCCCTTTCACATAATTCTTCCTTTTAAGCATTATAGGAGTCTTAAATTCAATCCCTTGTGTTCTTGGATCTAGACAATCTTTAGGAGGCGCTTTCTTATTTCCAAGACGGCTCTTCACATCAGATTTGCGTGATCCGACTCGTTCCCTTCTACTTCTAGGATTCAACCATGCCTTGTATGCACTATTTTAGGGATGAGGAGCTTGGTTACTTGCAGAAACAGTCGGCAAAGGTCTTCCAATCCAATAAGCCTCGTACTTGTGAACATAACTTTCATGCAATGATACTTCACGAGGACTATCGTTATGGCGTGGAACTACTTGTTCAAATCCATACTGTCGCATCAGTCTAGAAGGACAATAAAAAGTCAGTCTTGAGATACTAGGAACACGGCAATACGGAGTATCATTCGTACCAACCATCCTAGTAAGCCTCCACCAAGGCACCACCCAACGAATGGAAAATTCTCTCATTGCAAAGAAATTCTTCCAATCCTCATACGACATGTTCACAGAGTAATTCTTCTTCCTGCGGACTAGATCGTTAGGGCCATATTTTTCAAAATCGTCGGGGGCTTCAAAAAGTTCTAAACGCTCCATCAACCAAATCTGCGAATAAAAAAACCAGTCCTATTTTATAGCAAAAACGCTCGGAACTACTCAGAATATATCTTTCTATCCGCGTAAACCTCACCGTTGAAGAATACGCGCCACGTGACACGGGAATTCCTACCGTGTCACGAGAATCTTTGCCGCGACACGACAAATTTTACCGTGACACGGTGTACAGTGCCGTGTCACGGTGCCCACACTATTTCTTTTTTTATCCTTTTCCTGTATCTATCCGGATTTTTTTTTATTGTTTTATCTTCACCTTTTATTTTTTTTTTCTGTTTTTCGAGAGTTTCATCCCTAATAAAATTCTCAATTTTTTTAATTAATATTTTTATTTTTTATTTTTATCATTTTATTTTTTCTTTTATTTTATTAATCTTTATTATTTATTTATTTTGTTTTTTTATTATGGGAAGTTATAAACCTCGTCCCATTTCCAAACATATTTATTTTGGAGTAGTTGTAAGACTTTTTCATATTTTATTTTCTTGGGAAATTCTCAATGGTAGCCCTGAACTTTTGGCAATTCTCAATGGTAGCCAGTTTTTTAAAAAATTCTCAATGGTAGCCCTGAACTTTTTAAAAAGTTGCTTCCGTAGCCTATTTACTTTGAAACCGTTAACTTTCCGTTAACTTTGAACTATGGAGAGGAGAAGTGAGAGCAGGAGAAGAACAAGAAATGGTGAATGAAAAAAATGGGAGCAATGTCTGATATTTAAAGCCAAAAAATGACCGTTACACGACCCCGTTACCGTTCTACGTTTCCCGTTACTGAGGAACGGTGTTCACGCCCGTGGTACGGGGCGCGTGGGATTTTTGTGCCAAAAGAAATTCCGCGACACGGGAATTCCTCCCATCTGACGGCAATCGAGCACCGTGTCGCGGGATTGATCCACGTAGCACGGATTTCAAGCTTCTGTCCTGCACTCTTTTCGAAGCTGATATCGAATATTCCTGGCATTTTGACCAAAAATGCACGATTTTCCGCGTAAATTGAAGAGTTAATTTTTCAGTAAAATTATGCCAAAAATTCTAACTGACGTTTGAAGGATATCAAAATTACTATTTTGTCCCTAGGAAGCGTCAAAATCAATTTTGTCAATATTTTATATACCTAATATGGTCAGATAGTCGACTTGAAGGTGTGAATCATCTACGGCCCAAGTTCGGGGATAATCGAACCATCATACACTTACAAATTTCAGCGATTACAGTATTTGTCGGCTTTCCTCAAGCATGGAAAGTGTTATCGGTGGATTTTTCTTCAAGCATAGAAAATTGCCAAGTCGGCTTTCCTCAAGCATGGAAAGCGTTATCGGTGGATTTCTTCAAGCATAGAATAACACCAAATTCACACGTCGACTTTCCTCAGGCATGGAAAGTATCATCCGGTAGGTTCTTCAGGCTTAGAAAGCTACCAAATTCCTCAGTCGGCTTTCCTCAAGCATGGAAAGCGTTTCAACAAACGTCATCCGGTGGATTCCTTCAGGCATAAGAAGCTGCCAAACGCATTTGTCACCGATACACTAGTGCCAGATACGTATTCTATCTTTTTACTATTTTATCTATGGAATTAACATTTTTCTGCAGGTATCGGCGTATACAAAGTGATTTAGGATCGCATAACGTCTTAAATTATACACTGGAGAAAACGCGTTAAGGGTTTACGCGGAAAGGACACGGAAACCCCCGTGTCACAGCAAATGTCCCGTTTCACGGGGAAACCCACCGTCAGACGGGACAGTTTTTCGTGACACGGTGAACTGTTGCCGTGACGCGGGAGTTTTCAGTCCATTTTTTCGTCTAAATTCATTTTAAACCCTAATTTCGTTCAGCATTTTAAGTGCCGATTAATAATTTCGGGCCATTTTATGATTTATTATTATTTGGGCTAAAATAAGAAAATAAAAATAAATAAAAAGTTTGGGCCAAAAATAATAAAATAAAAAAGGTTTGGTCTGAAATTAAAAAATCTATGCTTTGACTAAACATCAAGACTGATCCAAGGACTATTCAAAAATTAGATTTAATTGAATACGATTTTTTTAAGCACTCTCGGGATTAAATACTGACCCTGACCAATAATGGCGGTGAAAGGCTGTTCATCATCGGGTTTGGTTTTGGGGAGACATTTTTAGGTGTCTACAATCTCCAACCCCTCCCCTCACAAACATCCATAGAATTCCTATTTCCAATCCTAAAATCAACTGCATTTCATGTGGATGTACTAATTATTTGGTAGTAAAACATACCAACAACTAACATGTACATTCTTCCCAATCCTACAATCAACTGCATTTCATGTGGACTAATTATTTGACTACCAACCTATAAACATAATGAAGAGGGGAAAACTAGGTCGTTATCTAATCCTCCCTCAGCCAAACTAAATTTTTAAACACTTAACAAACCTAAATACGAGTATAGAGGCAAGTCAAGGGTCGAACCCAAAGGAACGGTAATGTTCAAATGCTTTCGATTTGGGTGCCTAAGCTAGGTCGAAGACGAAGGTAAGAGAGAATACGAATAACTAACAAAACAAGTAACCAAAGAAATAAAACACTAGGAACAGGGATCAACAAGTAATCATGTCAATTGCAACACCTTGGAAGATCATGCCAATTAAAGGTTGTGAAGACTAATGATAATAGCAATAAAATGGAATCAAAGAGCTATCTCTTAATTATTAAGCTAGGGTTCACTATGAATAAAAAACTAAGAGAATCACAGTCAAAACAAATTGATAATTGCAATTCCTAAATCAATTGTTCGTGTCATTAGCAATTACAAAGAAATCTAGCATAATTCTCAAGTTCTAATTGAATTACACACATGTAAACCTTCATTAATCACTTTAATCTCAACAATCAATCAACAAAATTACCAAATTAATCACAATTAATCAATCATACAAGTTTCACCTAATTCCAAGCCAAACAAATACTCAAATATCATCATTTATTAACAATCAACTAAAGGAATTAAGAATCAACAATATATCAAGAACAATTACACTAATCAAGAATCAAACATCAAAATTAAACCAAACAAACATGAATTAAACAAAGCAAAAAGGTCAGATAGAGTTAAGATCGCTCATTGATAATAAAGAAGATCTTCAACAAAATTGTCACCCTTGTATTTTCAATCTCTCAATCATCATTGAAATCCCTTACTTTCTCTCTCTAAAACTACTCCTAATCTAGAGAGAGACTCCTAAACTAACCTAATCCTCCTTAGAGGAGAGAGAAACTATTCTAAAACTAAAGAATTTCATGTATGAAGACTAAAGAAAGTCCTACAATATATATACAAATGAAGAAAAGAAGTTAAATTGCGAATAAAACCCAGAAAGCCGCGCCTGCGGAGGAGAAAAGCTGGAATAGAGCAGCCTAAGGCCGCGGCCGCAGCTGAAAACCGCGCCCGCAAAGAATAGGCCCACACCCGCGCCCAGCCCGCAGTGAGTTCCTGCTCGAAATTGGTGGATTTGAGGTAGTGCCACCCGCGCCCGCGGTTAGCCACGCCGCGCCCGCGGCTGCTGTGTGCTGGCTGCTTGGTTGCTGCTGCTTTGGGGCAGCTTGCTCGGGATGTGCCGCTGCGCATGGCAGCTTGGGTAGCGTGCTCGGGGTCGCTTCTTGGCACTCATGCTTCTGAAGTTTCCTTGGTTGGCCTGACTTGCATGTTTGGCTTCCCGAACTTGGCTCCGTTAAATTCCTTGAATGCACTTGAGCTCCCTCCTTGATTATTAAATCCTGAGAAACTCAACACATCTACACAACAAGTCAAATAAACGGAGAAGAGAGAGAAAAAGCCGAGAAATGAATAAAATAATAAGAAAACCATTAAAACCATGCATTTCTCTAAACTTACACGCAAATCAAGCATTATTCCCTAAAAACACGACGTAAAAGACTAAAAACGAGCATAAAAATACGAAGAAAACCTAGCCTAAGAGTGCCATAAGTGGCACGCATCAAATTCCCCCAAGCTAAACTTTTGCTCGTCCTCGAGCAAAACAAAATCCAACCCAAGGGAAAAATGATGACATTATTCAAGCAAATAAAGAAACAAGAAAACTAGAGAGGATGGGAATATACACTAACTCACTTTCGTAGGAATCACGGTCAATTTTAGCAACTAAAGACAAGCCATTTAAACCCCTAGATCACCCTAGAGGACTTTTCTAAGAGATTAACCTATAACTCTCATAATAATACAAACAAGACAAAGCATGAAGAAGAAAATCAAAAGAAAAGAAAAGCAAACACATGTTCATGAAAGGACTTTTCCAAATGTACAAGCATAAATGAATGCAATTCTTTCTAAACAAGTAAGGGAGTGCACGTTCCAAGATACCCGAGGTTGATTGAAACATAAATATGCTAAGCATAGGAACTAGTTTTCACAATGCACTTTCATCCTAAACAGTCTTACCGCATTCTCCCTACTAGTCTCATATCTTCCCCTAGTGAGCATCTCAAAAGTTCCACAAAGGAACCGGAAAAAGAGATCATTTTGGGCTACTCGACGTCTTGACTATGCATCACCTCTCCTAAGGCTTTAACTCATAATTCCCTCCCTCGGTATGTGACTCAACCACTAGCTTAGGTCGAAAAGACTTTCCCAAAGGTTTTAACGTAAGGGCAAAAGGTTAGGGGTAGGCCTTAAATTTAGAATTTGGTGGTACACCTTGAAGCAAAGATTGGCCAAACCTCGACACCAAAACCAAGAAGTCACCAAACAAAAACAAACTAACGCCTCAAGCTTATTCAAAGCTATATCCACAAGCATATATACAAAAAGTGTAAATGCTTCTCCCCCAAGCTTAAAGGAAGCATTATCCTCAATGCTTGTAAAGGGGAAAAGAATCACATCAAAATATTTTTCAATTTTCTCATTTTCACCTGTTTTTTTCATATATTCAAAGCAAATGTCCTTGCCTCTTATAACTTTGGACGGCTTTTTCAATTTTGCATTTATTATTTCCTTGCCTCTTTTAAATTTGGACAACTTTTTCCATCATTCATTTTCCATTATTCACAATATATACAAAAGACAAGCTTGCTTATAAATAGAACCAATATCCAACCTTATATACCACAAACTCCAAAAACATGACCATTTGCTTCACAAAAACTAAAAATGGAACAAAGAGAAACAAAAGGCTCAAAGTTCTAATGATGTGGCTTGAAAAGAAGGGAAACGGCTCAAATGGTTAGCAAGAAGGCAAATGTAAACCCAATGAACTAAAAAGAAAGAAAATTTTCCTTTGTCCTCCCTAGATGGTTCGGTCTCGAGTTTGAGAATTATGAGACAAGATTCTAAATTAGGTCTGCAATAGTCAAGGATCCATGTCGCTCATGCAAATATATGTTGAAGGCATGGAAAATAATGAACCTCACATGGATGTAGCAAAAACTCACTATTGGTGTCAATTCGACAATAAGAAGAAACTACCAACATGCCACAAACAAGTAGAATTATGTTTCATGGTCCCACTAGTTCTAACCAACTACCTTAGCATGCTTTATCGTAGAATCAACCAATATACTCTAAACTGTGCACACCGTTACCATTTAAGAAGAAAAGCATTTAACTATACAATTCCAAAAGTATTATGTCCAAAGCAAGAACAAAACAAAAACACATTGCAAATTTGCCTTAATAAAAACAAAAATCATTTTGGGATTTTTCAAAATAAAGAACATGGCAATGCATATACAAATGTGCATGGCATATATGAATCAAAATCCCACCAAACATGATAGAATTCCCTCCCCCAAGCTTGAATGAGACAAAACACTCAAACATAAATCATAGAAACCATGGGAGGGGAAAACAAGGAGATCAATCCAACAAACCAACATATATCCAACAAGTCATCATCCACTTGAGAAAGAGCAATGAAATTACGGGATTTAAGGTGGGTGTAAATACCCGCAATTGACCCAATTAAACCTTTCAAAGCTAATTTCCTTAAGAATTGAAACTTGTTTTCCATGTGCTAGCAAAAATAGGAGTCAAACTTCCTTTATTCTTTATCCAAATCGAAGCATAAAAGTATATCAAGACATGTACCTAGCAAAAGGTGTTTTGGGTGTTTTTGTCCCTCGGGAGAGTTACAGCTCAGAGACTGGTTACGCGTGGCATGTACCTGCAAAGCAACGGAGACTCCGCGTGGTTGGAGCTCTACCTCCGACGATTAAGTTAGTACTTGAAGATAAACAGGAGAAAGTGCGAAAAAAGAGGTGAGATCTTCTCGGATTCCGAGATCAGGTGATTCTCTTATGTGAGAGAAAATGGATGTAATAAATGATTAAATATCCTCCAAAATTTGGAGAATATCTCCATATGTATAGGGTCATTGAAAGGTGTGTCCCTATCTAGGTCATTTGACGTAGATTTGGTGGGCTGCGCCGTTTTACGGCGCTCTTGGAAATTGGGCCCTTGAAGGCCGCAAATTCAGGAGGCATCTGAGGGTGACACATGTCAGATGGCTATTGGTCCACTTGGACCAGCTTGGGCTTGACACGTGGCCCTCTCTAATTGGTCCACGCGGATATGGTAATTTTACCCAAAACATATGCCCCTCACAGGTGACACGTGGCTGGCTATGTGGCGCCTGTGACACGCGGCAGCAAATAGACGGTGAACAGTAAAAATTGTTCACCATCTACGGTTTTACAGGGATGCCCTTGATTTTTACCTTTCTATAATTAGGAGGTTTCACCCCCCCCCCCCACTCTCCTCATTTCACACTCCAAATTTGACTTTTTAGAGAGAGAAACTCTACTTCCGTCTTCTTGTAAGATTACTTTTTCCGGCTGCTCATCGAGGAACACACACGATCACCGCTTGTAGCAGTTTTCAGAGTTTCAGAGATAAGTTAAAGGTAACCCCCTGCACCCCTTTCAAGCTTTTTATAATTTTTTGCTTGTGTAGTTAGGCTTCAAAATAAAATGGACTCTCCATCGACCCATACGGCACCACCTAGGTCATTCAGCCGGTCTCTTGGTACGGCTGAATATAGAGCCGGGGGTGCCATTTCTAGAAATTATAACCTGCTTTGCTCATACCCGAACACCTCCGTCTCTGTGTCTATGCAGGAAAGCATGGCTAAAGTAAAACAAACGACTATTAAGCCTAGTAAGCGGCGCGCTAGAAGAGTGCCCGTGAACGAAATTATTCCTGATGAGGTATATGAGGACTCGGAGGAGGAGCAAGAGCAGGGAGAGGAGGAAGAGCAGCGGCCCCTTCTCTGGGTAGCACCCTTTCAACCCCAAGCGATATCATTTTTTATGGGGCAAACGATGGAGATGATGGCTCAGACCTAGCGTCTGATGAAGGGGAGTTAGGCGGCGAGGAAGCCGCCGAAAGGTTTGGCTCAGAAATGTCAGGCTCTGACCAAGAGGACTTTACGGCTGAGTATAAGCACCTGGAGAGAGGGTCAAAATAGCAGACCCTTTAAAAACCCGAATGCTTATCAAGGATTTGGCTATAATGAAAAGTAGCTTTAAGGCCTTCGCTAATGCACACCTAGTAGGAGAGGGGTTGAGAATAGAGGTTCCTCCGCCTGAGGCAGCAATTGCCTGGGGGGACAACATAGAGAACGCCGACAACTGCTTCGGCTGCTATGAGGCGGTGATTAAAGCCGGCCTCCGCTTCCCCCTTCACAACGACATAAAAAGAATATTGAAGGGGTATGAGGTTGGCGTCTAGATGCTCACCCTGAACTCGTGGCTAAACATTCTAGGTTTCATTGCCGCTTGCGAGTTCTAGGACATTGAGCCCAACTTCTCTGCGTTCGCTCATATACACTATATGAGCTGGGCCCCAGGCAGACATGGTGCATGGTACAATCTTACCACACACCTGAAATATTAGATGACTTTGGATAAGCCATCCAAATGGTCCAGCTAGAAGGAGAGGTTCTACCTGGTCAGCTCTCCAACTTTGGGGCATAACCGAGTCCTTCGCTAGTACAACCAGGACCCAGCACTGCTTGGGAAGAAATGCACCCTACCCTAGATGTCTTCTAGGGCGTATGAACAGTTAATGGAGCCGGGTTTTTTCAAGACCACCACCATGCCCTTAGAGGACGGAAGTCAAATAATCGTTCTGAAAAATTGCATACCCCATCTAGATTTCCTTAAGAACGAGGCCTTCCTCTCCGTCTGTGGACATAGTCCCATGTTCAAGTAGGGTAGAATTATAACACATCCGGCGTCTTGCCATCTATATTAAGATTTTTGTTTTCTGTTCATCTTTTGACCAACTATTTTCTTTTTTGTTTTGGCAAAAGAAGGGAAAAACATGGTATCCCCAAAAATGACGCATGCTAAATCGGCTGCTCAATTGAGGAAAGAGCGGGTCTTGGAGAGAAAAGCAGCCTTAGAAGCCAAAGAAACCTAGCCGCCGGCTGTACCCCCTTTGTCCAACTTTTGAATTACCCGACTATATTTCTCATATTCAATTCATGAATTTTCGGTTGAAATTCTATTGATGTTCTTATTTTTTAGGATGGAAACAAGTCTATTCCTCGTTCAATTACCAAGATGTTTAAGTAGCCAGGTAATAACAAACGGACAAAGGATGAGCTGTCCAAGACCCCGTCAAAGACGGGAAGATAAAACACTCCAACTTCTTCTTCAGCCAACTCGGATCGGCCTACAACCGCGGAAAAGACCCCGGCTATGATGAAGGCTCTGAGCGAATGCTCGGGGCGATCTGCCGGGAAATAGACGGATGCCTCGACGGCATCGAAGGGTGGCATGCCACCCACTGCTATAGACTGCTCTGTAGTGGCTGAAGGAGAAGCCCATCAGCTTCTTGTCCAAGGTAAGACAAGGATAGAACTCCCTTGGCCGGTTGACTATATGTGGGTCTAGACTCGGGTCAATCTGCTTGAAGGTTCGACGAGCATCTGACATGAGTCAGGTGCCGCCTATGCTTACTCTGCTTACCTCCCGTACCCATCTTTTCAGATGATGTTGAGGATAGACGGGCTAAGGGTCACCTTCAGGGGGAAGGGAGAAGAGGTAAATGACGCTAAACAAAGGGTCGTTCATGCTCTCAACTCTACTGAATACAGTAAAATACAATGTGATGTTGAAATTAAAGTAGTAAAGTTGAAACAGAAGGAGCTGATAAGGAATCTGACGGCTGCTAATAACGCCGCAAATGAGCGAGTGGCTAAGCTAGAGAGGGAATTGAAGACTGCTCAGTCCAACCTCAAGGCCTTGGAGGGATCTGACACGGAGAACACCCAGCTGAGGGCATACGTCAACCGCCTGGGTGTCGACCTTGTCAACCTTAGGAACCAGCACCGGAATGAGATTGCCCAAGAACAAAAAAGGTTGTTGCTGAGAACGAGCGGGACACGGAGGCCCGGCTGCGCATTATGTGGTGCCTGCTCCACCCAAAAATTGAGTTTGATGTGTTGAAGCTTCGATAAGACTACGCCACTAAGGTGTACGACGCACAACAGCTCAACGAGCAGGCCCCGCCTCCCTTCAAAGCTTGGACTCTTGAGCAAGTCTATGAGGTCAAGATGATCAAATTCGGATCGAAGGAGCTGATGATAATCAAGTCTTAGCTCTGGGTGATCATACTGCGGCTAACCTCCCAACCGGTCAAGACCAGCCTAAAAAGACCCAGCAGTAGTGATTCAGCTTCCTCCCTTCAATTCAGCGGCAGTATGCCAACCCTTTCTACTTTCTGGCCTGTGAGCCGAGTATTTGTTGTATCGTTTTACCGACAAAGGAGTCGGGTGACAATTTTGCTTTCTTCTTTTTGCTCTGGATGAGTGTCCAGCTAACATTATTATCCAGTTTTTATCGGCTTGAATGAAGTACACCGATTGGGTCGGTTTGGTTAATGTGCTTGCTTTAATTTTCACATTTAAGTTTTGTAATTTTTGTTTGAAAACTTTAGCCTATGTTTTTGAAGCATGCGGCAATTCGAACATTACACAGGTTATTCTTGCCCCTGGCGGCTGTGTGATTGGTTTTGGTACTTATAGGACTGATTGACTTTGGAATGTTTGATACTTCATAGAGTATGAAATGTTCCTGAGTCAATCAATCACAGTATTGATTACCCCAAACCAAGTGCACAGCCATCATTCAGCAGCCGCTTTACCCAATCTGGGTATTCGCATATGACTCTTTGCTAGCCAAACCAGTGAATACCGCCTGACCATCGATGAAACAGGGGAAATATTGTCCGCCTGTCTCATGAATCTCTGACAACTTAAAGGCCGTCTAGGATACCTTTAATCCATTGTACCTTAATCGCCTGCCCCAATGGGGTAGCCGGTACAACTTCGTTGCTAGCCAGACAGGTGGTTACCACCTGGCCATCAGTGGAACAAGGGACATATAGTCCGCCTGTCTAATTGATCTCAGGCGGCTTAAAGGCTGTCTGGACACCTTCAATCCATTGCACCTTAATCGCCTGCCCCACTAGGGTAGCCGGTACAACTTCTTTGAATAGTCTAACAGAGAACTTCAGTAATTTTTCTGCTGATGTCTCTTGACATCCGGTTTTAAACTTGATCATTCTTTTAGACTATTTTGGTCAGACAACTATGAGTTGACCAATTTTATTTGTTCAATATTTGCCATCTACATATGTTTGTAGAGAAAATGATAGAATTCCCTATACGACGATAACACCTGGAGTGGCGTCGTCAGACGCCATACTCAGATAGGAGCAGACAAATTTATATAAACAATATTGCATCCGACCATTGGCCTCGGTTTGAATTTTAATTTTAGCCACCAAGTCTTTTGACTTGGTTTAATTTCATATTTAAAGGTCTACCTTGTGCATTGCTCAGACAGAGATATGTTTAATTTTCGTCGCTAAGTTTCAACTTAGCTTATTTGATTTGTTGCCCGTCTGTGTTTTTAACAATCGGTAACCTGGATTGCGCATGTATATATACAAAGAAATTAAATCAACAGTGAAAACAAAAAGAAGCTTTTTCATTGATGGGACTTTTATTTACAAAAATTTATAAGCCTCAGAAGTAGTACTTTTTCAAGTTATCTACATTCCAAGTTCTAGGCAGCCATCTTCCATATGTAGTTTCCAAGCAATAGGTGCCATTTCTTACTTCTTCATAAATCCGGTAGGGATCTTCCCAATTAGGAGTTAGCTTTCCTTGCTCATTGGCTCCACCGGTTGCCTCCACTTTTCGTAACACGGAGTCCCCAGCTTTCAAGGGTTGTTTGTGCACTCTCTTGTTGTAAGCACGAGTCATTCTCAGACAATAAATCTCATGACACAAGGCAGCATTGCCTTGTGCTCCGGGAGGGAGTCCAATGCCAGCCGCATAGCCTCCCAGTTAGCCTCTTCATCGTATAGCATGACTCGTAAAGTCGGCTCATAATGCTCAATGGGCAAGACAGCTTCAACACCATAAACCATGAGGAATGGGGTTTCACCAGTTGACCCTTTTCCAGTTGTCCTAATGGCCCATAGGACGTGAATTAGCTCTTCAGCCCATAATCCACCGGCTCTTTCTATTTTCTCCTTAATATCATCTGAGATGAGTTTGTTGAAGGCTTCAACTTGGCCGTTTGCTTGGGGTCGGCCAATTGATGCAAAACCGTGTAAGATCCCTTGATCTCCCTGTTTTGAGCTTAGGCGTCTCAAATTGAGGTCCATTATCAAATACCATAGAGATAGATACCCCAAACCGGGTTACAATGTTCTTCCAAATGAAGGAGATGACATCTTTTGTCTTGATGCCTTTGACCGCCTCTGCTTCCACCCACTTGGTGAAATATTCCACAACCACAAGAATATAGTGTTTTCCACCTAGTGCAGGCGTATATGGACCTAGAATGTCCATGCCCCATTTAGAAAACGGGACTGGGCTGTGGATTGCCGTCAAATAAGTAGCTGGGCGATGGATAAGTTTGCCAAAACTTTGACACTTGTCACATTTTTTAACAATTTCCATGGCCTTTGACTCTAGAGTGGGCTAGAAATATTGCTGCCTAGCTCTGACGGTTAGGGATCTACCGCCTGAGTGAGAGGCGCAGTATCCTGCATGTAACTCTTCGAGAACTTCTCTCCCCTTTTTCGGGGTTATGCACTTCAGTAAGGGCTTCAGAAGCCTTGAAGAGCTCTCTTTCTCTTATCTCGAAGTTTGCTGCACGCTTTTTCAGCACGATTGCATCCTGGGGTGAATCAGGGAGCGTGTTATCTGTAAGATACGCTCGGATGCCATCCATCGAAGTAGAACTTTGGTCCAAAATTCCAATGGGTTCATCATCTGATACGCTTCGCTTTTCCATTATTTCCCAAAAGACTGACCGAGGCGCATCACAAGAGGCGAAGGATGCCAGTTTTGACAGAGCAACCGCCTGATTGTTCTTTGACCGGGGCACTTGACTTAGATGAAATTCTTCAAGTGTACCCGCTTCCTCCTTGACCTCTTGCAGGTACCTGATCATAGTTGGATGGGTAGCTTCAAACTCACCATGGTATTGGCTAACGACCAATTGAGAATCTGAGCAGGCGTCAATTTTTGTTGCCCCTACCGCCTTACTGTAGACACCTATTTGTGTCTCCCCAAAACAAAGCCCAGTGATGAGTACCTTTCACATCAAATCATATTCGAATGAAGTGAAAGTATGGAAAGTCTAGTGTTGCGGTTAGTTTTTATTTCTTTTCTTTCTCTCTGTTTTTGAAAACCTATTTTGAGAAAACAGCCAATATTGTTTGGTTTAGTCCATGGCAAGGGTCCAATAATAGTGTAGTTGGGTCGGTTTCAAAAAGAGCTTTCCGATGATATATTATAAGCCCAATTTCGATGAATAATGAGGAAGTTATGGCCAAATTACTAAACTGGGCCCAATTTGATCTTTATATGCGGCCCAATGATCTAGAGGAGGGCTTAATATTGGTTTATCATTCCTAATGCAATAAGAATTGATTATAGTCTTCTAGATTCTTCTAGAAGGTTTTTGTCATTCCTAATTTAATTAGCATTGATATATTGACTTTAGTTGACTTTTTAGAGTTTTAATCAGAATAAAAGAAGTGTTTTTAAGGAAAATACGATTTTATACTCCTGTACGGCTAAATTTTATCAAATTAAGAAATCGCGTGGAAACTGTTTTCTAGCGTCTGACGACACGACCAGCGCCTGGTGCCAGGATTGGCGTCTGGCTAAACCTGGTGTCTGGCGCTAATGTCCCGCGTCTGGCGCCAATTTGTTTTATTCTTTTTGAAACTCTGGTTCGTTTTTTATCCATCCGGCTGATTTTATCTATAAATAGCCTCCTAACACCTCCATTTTCCATCATCAGATCTCATCAAAAATCATCAACTCTCTAGTTTTCAATTCTATCTCTCTTCAAGATTCTCTTGATCTCTCTCTCTCTCTCTCTTTTCTAAACTAGTTTTTGCTTACAAAATTCCGCATTCACAAGATCTAGAAACACCTAGCCAAGTTCGAAGTTGCCTTCGCCCTGGACGTGAAAGGTTTTAATTTCTGAGGGTTTGGTCCCAAATCTCTATTTCAATTATTTAATTTAATTTAATTGTTTGTTTTATTATTTCCCTTGAAGTTACTAACGTGTGTATTCTGTTATTAGAAAGAGATACGAGTCATCCAAGTAAGTGCTATAATTGATTTATTGATATTATGATATAGAAATCATGTCTAGGTTGTCATTATGATTCCTAGTATCATGTTAGGGCGTTTTGATCTTGCTAGTATCATGTTTAGGGTAAAGAATAAGTTCCTTAGATCAATTGTGATCTCTATGATGCCTCTTATTATCTTTCCTAATATTCATGTTAGTATCATGTTAGGGTTAAAGCAATGGAAACACTTGAAAACAATACACCGATAATCGAGGAAACTGAGACGGTTGATATCTCAAATGATTCAACCATCAAAAGAGAAGTTAAAATCGGATTAACACTTAATGAACAAGAAAGAACCGATTTAATCAATCTACTTAAAGAATTTATCGATGTATTTTCTTGGTCATATGAAGATATGCCAGGCATTAATAGAGAAGTATCTCAACACACCATACCGCTAATTCCAGGAATGAAACCTGTAAAACAAAAGTTGCGTAAAATGAAACCCGATGTAGCTCTTAAAATAAAAGAAGAAGTTCAACAACAAATAAATGCAGGTTTTATCAGGGTATCCAAATACCCCGAATGGGTGGCCAACGTCATCCCAGTTCCGAAAACGGATGGAAGGGTAAGAATGTGTGTTGACTATCGAGATCTAAATAAGGCAAGTCCAAAGGACGACTTCCCTTTACCATACATCGATATTCTTGTAGGTAATATAGCGAATCATGCACTTCTCTCATTCATGGATGGATACGAGGGGTACAATCAAATTCTCATGGAAGAAGAAGACATGGAGAAAACAACTCATAACACCATGGGGTACTTACTGCTACACGTCAATCCCATTCGGGTTGAACAACGCGGGTGCTACTTACCAATGAGCAGCGACAGCCTTGCTCCATGACATGATGCACAAAGAAGTTGAAGTATATGTGGACGATATGATTGTGAAATTAAAAGATCGCCCAGGCCATCAAGTAGCCTTGAGAAAAATTTTCGAAAGGCTAAGAAAATAGAACATGAGGTTGAACCCATCCAAGTGTGCTTTTGGAGTCACCTTAGGCAAGCTTTTGGGTTATGTCATAAGCTCTAGAGGAATAGAGATTGACCCAACCAAGATCAAAGCAATCCTGTCAATGCCACCGCCCAAAACCGAGAAGCAAATTTGAGGATTTATTGGCCGGTTGCAATACATAAGTAGGTTCATATCAAAATTGACAACAATATGTGAACCAATATTCAAGAAGCTTAAAAAGAATGTACCAGTAATATGGGATGACGAGTGTCAAAAAGACTTTGAAAAGATCAAAGCCTATCTCGCAAATCCTCATGTATTAGCACCATCACTAGCACTTCCAGGAATACCTCTTAGGTTGTACTTAATAGTCACCAAAGAAACAATGGGAGCCATGCTTGCACAAGAAGTAGAAGGTAAAGAAAATGTAATCTACTCTCTAAGTAAAAAGATGCTCAAGTATGAAGTACGCTATACACCAGTTGAGAAATTGTGCCTCGCTTTGGTGTGGGGCACAACCAAGTTAAGACATTACATGCTTGTGCATACAGACTTTGTAGTTTCCCGAATGGATACACTCAAGTATTTATTCGAGAAGTCTACACTCAATGGGCGCATATCAAGATGGATAGTCAACTTAGCCCAGTTCGATGTAAGATTCATGCCTCAAAAAGCTATCAAAGGATATGTGGTTTCAGATTTTCTAGCAGACTTTCCAATAGAAGATTCAACGCTAATACACGACAATGAATTTCCAGACGAAGACTTGATGGTCACGGAAGATGATACTTGGACCTTATACTTCGATGGAGCCTCAAACCAAAAAGGGTGTGGCGTTGGAGTATTATTAGTATCACCTAAAGAAGAGCATGATGTTTTAATCTCCATAAAGATAGATTTCGAAGTTGCCAACAACGTTGTTGAATACGAAGCATGCGTGGTAGGCCTTGAAACAGCTTTGGCATTGGGAGTGAAGAAATTACGAATATTCAGAGACTCTTCATTGATCATCAACCAGATCTCTAAGAGATGGAAAGTAAGAAGCGAAAGTCTAGCCCCTTACCAAACTTATCTGGAAACTCTCACTAATCAGTTGGAGAAGGTAGAATACACGTATCTACCTAGAGAGGAAAATCAATTTGCTGATGCCTTGGCAAGACTAGCCTCAATGGTTAGGATTCCCACAAAAATCGAGCAAATGCCTCTAACTATAGAAAAAAGGCATAAACCGGCTTATATTCAAGCTATAGAATATGATGAAGTGATCCAAGGTGAAGAAGAAGAAACGTGGTATACGGATATACTTAATTATGTCACCAAAGGAGAGTACCCTCCTCATGCTGACAAAAGAGCAAAACGAGCATTAAGACTTTTGGCTTCCCAATACGTACCCATAGACAACGAGTTACATAAAAGGGTACCTAAGGGTCGAGCTCTCTTATGTGTAGGAAAAAAGGATGCTCAAAAAGCAATGAGGATAGTCCATGAAGGCATTTGTGGAACTCATGTAAATGGCAAAATGCTAGTCCAAAAGATAATGCGAGAAGGATACTATTCGACTACCATGAATAGGGATTGTCATCAATACGTAAAAAGATGCCCTAAATGCCAAATTTATGTCAATTTACAACATGTTCCTCCATCTCTACTCTACACCTACACTTCACCATGGCCATTCTCTACATGGGGAATAGACATTATTGGTAAAATTATTCCCCCAGGAACAGGAGGTCATGAATTCATCCTAGTAGCAATTGATTACTTCACAAAGTGGGACTACACCTTTGACACCATAAATACCCCCCATATGAAAAAAGTCTAATTCTTTTATCTCCTTGGCAGTTAGAGACCGACACCATTCATGAGTGAAGTTGGTAAAACTCTTGGTGATTAAAGACATGATTATTTACTTTTTCAAAAGCTAAGACTATATTTAATCTGCTGATGAAGAAAATCGGCTAATCAGGGGGCTATTTATACACAACATCAGCATAGTTTCAATCCGAAAAGGATTCGGAGTCAGCGCTCATCAGCGCCAGACGCCAAACCCTGGCGCCAAGCGCTAAGAATTAGCGTCTGGCGCTAACGCAAAACATGTGGCGCCGGATGGCGCTGACGTGTCTTATCATACGAGCTTTTCAAAAACCGCGTTTTTCTGGCTGATTCAAGTTTGAACAATAGCTTTACGATCTTTTATCCTTTTATCTTTTTTTAATTAAATATATCAATTATGTTAATTATATTTTTTGGATTTTATTTAGACTTAATTTTTAAGTTTTGTTTTTTTTGCAAATCCAATATTTTTATTTTTCATTTTATTTTTTTGGGAGAGAAAGTCGAATACCCTCCATCAATAATAAAAATGACGGAATTTTTGCGCAAAATTATTAATTATCACAATTTTTTGCACACACAAACATGCACATAAAAAATAATAAATAAATGTTAAATAAATAAACTCATAGTGGTATGTATATACAGATATGTCTAATAAATGAGTCTAATAAAGGCAAAGTTCTATACAAAGTCAAAATAAAAAAAAAAATAAAAAAAGCACAGGTATAAACTACGGCGCCGGAGGATGTAGATGATGAGAGACGCCCATCATATCATAAAACTGCGCAGTACGAGGAGTAACCTCTCCACCAGCTCCAGCTTCAGTCCCCTCGGGAGGTGGAAAACTCAGCCCAGGACCCGTCCACCCAAGATCACCCTGAGGCTAAGGTTGTGGAGGCTGCTGCGATGACGAGCCAACCTCGTACATACCACCACCTCTAAGAGCCAATGTAGCCTCTCCCTGGCCTACCGGCCCAGCACGTGCACCCTCAAATGAAGAGCCCGAGCCCTCCACCAGCTCGGTCCGAGCAGCCTCAGAACGACCACCCCGACCGCCATAGCAAGTACAGCGACGTCTCGAGCTAGACCTCGCCGGGTCTCTCCGTACCTCAGGTCTCATCCGGGTACGAGAAGGAATGGGCTGACCCTGCAAGAAGAAACTAAGTTAGAAACAATCAAAATAGAAGCAATAATACAAAAATTAGAAAGAAAACTACCTCCTGAACGGCGTCGTCGCGACGACACTTAGCCACATTCCTCATTCGAACGAGCTAGCTCCGGAAGTCATCTATACACCGTGCCATCGCCGTGACCACCTCTCGCGAGAACTGTCAAAGAAATAAAGTCAGTAATAATGCATAACATACATGAGCTAAATTTCAAATAAATAAAGCTTAAACGAGTCTGGTGGCGAGGAATCGACCGCTCCACGAAGCGCTCATCCTCAGGATCCGGAGGAATCATCTCCTCGATCGGCCCGTATGTCCCCTAATAATGGATGTACATACGAGGTGGCACGAACTTAGTAGGTCCAGCCTGACGAAAGTAAATCAAAGTCAGTAAAATATTATTTAGGGGCTACTTAACAAAAGGTAAAAGATAGCAACCGCCCAGGGATCGTATAAGATCGCCAAGGGGTACTAGCTCTCTCTGACATGTTCACCAACCTCGCGCCATTGAACATATGACGCGGCGGAGGAGCAGGAACGACGAAAGTGTCTGAGGAATGCTGAATAGCAACCCTCTCTCCAAGATATGCAATCGCTCCATATGTCCCTAAGAAGTAGCGACGCTCAGCGGTATACTGCGCAGCTAACCCAGGGACAACCAAGCTGATCCACGGCCGGTACTGCACGTAAGGCTCATGCGACGAACGCCTATAAGATAAGAATCTACCAAAGGTAATACGAAAGTGTTTAACTATACAAAGGACCATACCGACATGATCTAATCTCGGACATAAGCAGTAGACATCCCAGCGCGGCGGCCTCCCCAACAGACGCTCACTGGAAACCTCCGCGGCGACGGTCTCGCCGGCGCAACTGAAGGAAAGTACTCGTAGAACCAGATCTACAAAAGGCAAAAAGTATCAGCAAGTGCTAACCAAAGCTTAGAGCTAAACTTTATGGGAAATAAAGTATACCTCTACTACTCTCCAGAAGCCGGACAAAGCGACATTCCCCGTGAAGGAACGGTGTCGACACGAGTCTTGTAACGCTCGAACAAAGTCAGCATAGGCCAAGCTGCCCAACCGTAAGTCCTGATCAAGTGAAGATCACGGACCGCAGGTAGGTAGTAAAGCAGCACTCTACTACCCTTGTCAGGGGAAAACGTCCCTGACAGCAAGATAAGCACAAAGATGCGCACCCGCTGCTCTCGGGTGGTCGCATCATCCTCGAAAGCTGCCGCTAGTGTCAATCGGCGAATGCCTTTGGCGCTAAACTGGGTCGACTCTACCTCAGAACGAGCCTAAACAGCAATCGGACCTAACAGCTCCTCAACCTCAGGAGAGAAGACACTGATCTCGTTGTCGGATGGAAGCATAGTAGAACTAAACTCCAGTCCCATAATGAGGCTGAAGTCGGTCGGGATGACCATCATCTCACCCCAAGGGAAATGGAAAGTGTTGGTGGTGTCCCAAAAGAACTCCACCAGGGCACGAGCCACGTGGTGACCCCCGCTAGAGGCAATCATGGCCTCCGAGGTATCAAACAGTGCAGTCAACCTGCAAGACTCCCATAGAAGTCTCACCTCTCCATCGACACTGATATGCATCTTGTACAGGTCGCCCAGGGTATCGCAGCCTATGCCATGGTAGCGCGTCCTACCAATCGTGATCCCACGTCGCACCCTCTCGGAAATATGGTGGACGGAGGGGAAGTACAGAGTCCGTTCATCCCACTCAGGGAGGGGACCAAGAGAAGTAGACGAGTCGGCATCCTCCTCTACGGGCTCATGCTCCCGTCGTATGTCTCGGGACCGTGAACCCGAACCTCGCTGTCTATCCATGCTACATTGTGCAAAATCAACGTAAATTAAGGTTCTATAGTATCTAAAGTTCTCCTAGCCGCATGATACTATGTTCGCAAAAAACAGAGTACGTAGTACTAAAACAGAGCACAATTTCAAATTTAGCATACACGACATTTTTCAAGCATCCAAACAATTTCTTGCAATACTATGGTAATTACTGTAACAAATTGGACAAGAATTGCTAGCAATAACATCAAGAACAAGCCACATTGTGTTCCCAACCTCAAGAGGTCCGACAATGGTGATTTGTTCGTTTCTTTATCAAATTGAGTCAAACAAGTCTCAAATTACTCACAAGGCAATATATAAACATAATCAAGCAATTTCATGGCATAAAATTTGACAAACAAATTAAATTAAGCGTTATAAATTTCGAATATTCAAGAAATTCGTGAACAAACATGTTCAAAATTCATCAAAACCATAGTAGGTTTGGAGAAAACTTACGTAGATCGGGAAAGTAGATGAAAGAAGCTTTGATTTGTAACAAATTTGAGCGAATTCGATTGATAAACGAGCAAGAACGAGTGAATTGAACTTCACCAGCGATTTCTCGAGAAAAAACAAGCAGCAGCAGTAGAAATGACGAAGAAAGGGATATATACGGAAATCTCAACTCTAGCGCCAAGCGACAGGCTTTGGAGCCAGACGATAAGGTTTAGCGCCTGGCGCTAGTTCCAGCGCCTGACGCTAGAGCTAAATATGTGGCGCCAGCAGAATCTCAGTGATGACAGAATGTTCAGCCACTCAATGCGGTTACTTCGACCTCTTACAGCAATTTTGGGTTCCTTGGTACGCCAGTTAGCCCCTCTAAGCAATTTGACATGATTTAGTAAACGACTTGATTACAATTGCATAAAGTGATCGACCTGATGAATGATCGTCTCACTTAGCTTGAAGCGCCTAAGCATTGGCTCATCGCAAAGCATCGACATAATGGTTCATATAGCAAAGCACCGACATAATGATTCATACAATAGAGGCACCGACATACTGGTTCACAATTCAGAAGGCACCGACATACAGATTCAAAAGCAGCAAAAGCGTCGACGTACTGGCACAGCGGAAGCAAAGTTCAAGCGAGCTTTAAAGATCGACAAGCGTAGGTCTTCGGTAATTTTCCTCGGAATATTATCGCAACAAATAAGGATAGCTTCAGGAGAGGATATCTTCGACATCGTTCCCTAGCTTGCGGAGAGTTGTCACAAACAACTAGAGGTGATTTCAAGCGACGTTATCTTCAATCGTGTTCCCTTGCTTGCGGATGATGGTCACAAAGCGCTAGAAGGTGGTTTCAAGCAAAGAAATCTTCGATGGGGTTCTCTATCTTGCAGAAGTCTATCACAATGGAATTGGAGGCAGTTACAAGTGTAGCAGTCTTCAGGCGGTATTCTCTAGCTTGCAGAAGGTTATCAAAAAAACAGCGGGATGGCGTTCCCTGACATGCGGAAGGTTATCAAAAATACAGAAAATACAGTAACAAATCGGTCACCCTCAAAGACGTGTGCTCGACAGTGCAAGATACGCGTTTCTTAACTCTTTTATCTGTTTAACTAATGCTAGTTTGCAGGTATCAGCGTTGCAAGAATGATTTAGGATCGCAGAACGTTCTGAATCATTCTTCGTCCCTATCGCTACTTTGACTTTTGATTTCGAAACTTGCGTTTCTCCAAACTCAGTCAAAGAGGGGGCTTCTGTAGACACCCATTTGTGCCTCCCCAAAACCAAAACCGGTGATGAGTACTTTTCACGTCGAATCATAATCGAATGAAGTGAAAGTGTGGAAGGTCTAGTGTTGCGGATAGTTTTAATTCTTTTTCTTTCTCTCTGTTTTTGAAAACCTATTTTAAGAAAATAGCCAATCCAATTTTATTTGGCCCATAGAAAGGGTCCAATAATGGTCTAGTTGGATGAAGTTTGAAAAGAGCTTTCCAACGATATATTATAAGCCCAATTCCGATGAATAATGAGGAAGTTATGGCCAAAATACTAAACTGGGCCTGGTGTGGTCCTTATATGCGGCCCAATGATCTAGAGGAGGGCCTAATATTGATTTATCATTCCTACTGCAATTAGAATTGATTTTAGTCTTCTAGATTCTTCTAGAAGGTTCTTTTCATTTCTAATTCAATTAGCGTTGATAAATTGACTTTGGTTGACTTTTTAGAGTTTTAATTAGAATAAAAAAGTGTTTTTGAGGAAAATACGATGTTGCCCTTCTGTACGGCTAAATTTTATCGAAATTAAGAAAACGCGTGAAATTAATTTTAGCGCCTGACGACAGGGATTAGTGTCTGGCGCTAATGCTTGGCGCCTAGTGCTAGCCTTAGCGCCTGGCGCTAATGTTCAATGTCTGGCACTAACCTGTTTTATTCTCGTCGAAACTCTGATTTGTTTTTCTATCCGTTTGGCTGATTTTTTCTATAAATAGCATCCTAAAACCTCCGTTTTCAATTATCAATTCTCATCAAATATCATCTATTCTTATTCTCTCTAGCTTTCAAGGATTCCTCTCTCTCCCTAGCTTTCTCTAAAAAATTCTGCATTCACAAGACCAAGAAACACCTAGCCAAATTCGAAGTTGCCTTCACCCTAGAAGTGAAAGGTTTTAATTTATGAGGGTTTGGTCCCAAATCTCTATCTCAATTATTTAATTTAATTGTTTGTTTTATTATTTTCCTTAAAGTTACTAACGCGTGTATTTTGTTATTAGAAAGAGATATGAGGCATCCAAGTAACTGCTTTAATGGTTTTATTGATATTATGATATAGAAATCATGTCTTGGGTGTTTTGATTCCTAGTGTCATGTTAGGGCGTTTTGATCTTCCTAGTATCATGTTTAGGGTAATAACTATAATTTCTAATATCAAATATGACAATTGTGTTTCCTGCGATGCTTCCTATTTTCTTTCTAATATTCATGTTAGTATCATGTTAGGGTTAAAGCTTTGATCTTTATTTTTTAGTGACATGCTAGGGTTTGTTATTAATCTTGTTAGTATCATGCCTAGGATCTTGCTATTATTATGCTTTAACATGATGATGATGATTATTGATTATAATTATTATTATGATTATTTATTATAATTTTTATAATTGTTATTGTTATTATTATTATTATTATTATTATTATTATTATTATTATTATTATTATTATGTTGCTTGATATATATTTATTGTTATTGTTTGATCACACCTTTTATGCATGTTTAAAGGGAATTTATATTTGTAATCACGCTTAATAAGATAATTAATAATCTTATTTAGAGTTAATTTGATTATAATTCAAGTGATCGTCAATAATAGGTTTATTTGTGCATTAATATTCAACTAACATAGATTAAACAGGTTTAGGGTTAATTCTATTGATTGCATGTTAGTCAGAAAGCACACATGAATACGATCAGAATAAAGTAGAGGCCTATTATTAGGGCAGGTTCAATCTCTTTTAGGTTGGATTTGTACCTTCATCCCCAAACTACCAGTCATTGTTCCAGGCCTATTGGAGTTGACGATCTCCAAGATCGTTAAGGGGTGTAACCTTCACCTCGTGAATGGTTTACAAGTTCCTAAAACTTGTTGGCGACTCTTTTGCTCTAACTTCTTTCCCTTTGGACGCCACCGTACTTTAGTGTATGATCACAAAGGGGTTCAAGCTAGGGATAATGCTTGAAATATTCCCTACAGCTTTTTGGCGACTCCACTGGGGAGGATTTATATTTTAATTCCTGAAATTTATTTTGGAAATGATTTAGAATTAGTGGATGAGAGTCGAAAGTTCTAAGTATTTCATGTGCGTAATTTTGATTAACATTAGTTTCATATGCATAAAAAAGATCTCATTGGAAATACCATCCGTAATGAGTTAAAAACATAGGATTTTTACACGTAGGAAATTTGATGAATATCTTTCACAACTAGGATCGAAATAATGTTGCGCGAAGCTGGAAAATTTTATCGAGCACAGAAAGATGATGAGGCATGTAGGAACTAGCATTAGAAAATAGAGTCTAGCGTCGAGGATTTGACTCTGGCGCCAGAGCCAAATCGCCAGAGCCAAATCGCGGCGCCGGCCTCTATTTGCTGGCGCCAAGTTCTTCCAATACCGAGCCAGAAATATGTATTCTAATTTTTACCAGTTTTTAGCACTAATTGCTCGATTCTACTTCCTGATTGAGTTTTTTTCACTTTTCTGAAACTCATATGTGTTCTACATATGGACATAATCCTTTGGGAATTCATGCTCCATCTACCTGATTGAACGCTCTGTGCAACAAAGGGTACATCCTAGAATGTTGAATTCACCAAACCATGGAAGCGAGTTTTTAACTCGCGGTGTCCCATCCACTCGCGCTAACCGTTCAAAGGTAAGGCTTCCGCGCGGTGCACTTGGACAATTAATCATGGACCCTCTTTGACTAACCCATATCCCGAACTTTAGTGAACTAGAGCCATGGTTAGGTTGCGAACTCATTGCATCATATTGTGCCTACTTGACTAATTGTGCATTATTTTTTGTGCATACTCTATGTGTTTTTCCTAACTGTTTGTTTGACTTGTTTTTAAACTAAACAAACTGATTAATGACAAAAAGAACTTTGCATAATTAATTAATTAACTAATTAATTTGAGTAATTAAAGTCTAATAATTTAATCAGAATTGACTTAGTACGACTTTAGGCATACCATGTAGAGTAATAATACCGAACGCAGTCCCAGATCAACGTTCCAGAAATGGCGCCGCAATTTGGACTACAACGCCACACTATGGAGTGAAGCGCCTAGCGACAGCTCTGTCGTCTGGCGGTACACTGCAAAGTGAGGTGACAGTTTGGTATATTGCTCGAGTCATCACTTTGTGTCTAATTAAACAATTTTCTAATCAATTCGATTATCTTTTATTAATAATAATACCTTGTTAAGTCCTTAATTGAGTCTAGGCACTAAATTCCATGGTCTGACACAAGAGTCGAAGTATGTCACTTGCACTCACAATATAAAGCACGCACTAATATGAATGTACACTTTGACCATGTCTAAGAGAGTCTTGTTTGCGCGTGTTTTTAGTCATTTTTTTAGGGGGTAAGTCGGATAATAATCCTCCAATTAAACCACTTGTTTGAACCCTATACTTGATTCCCAAAAATATACACCCTATTTTTGCTTTATTCTTTTTTTTATAAACCCGTAAAGTCAAAGTCAATTTGAGTCAAGTCATTAAAATAATAAATGGTTTAATTTACAGCGCGTGGTCAAGAAAGGAAGGGCGTTTGATCAAACACAACCTTTTCATTCAAGTTCAACTTTTTGACAAACCAATCGCTCGAAAAAGGAAAGCTAAGAAGATAATGGCAACTCAAGAGGAAGTTAATGAACATAGGAACCAATTGATCAATGTGACTGAGGCGTTGAAGGCTTTAACCCTCAAAATCAATGACCCTATGAAGCAAAAACAGATGGACCTCATGCAAGAAAGCTTGAGCAAGTTGTCTAGTGACTACAAGTTTTAAGGCATTAGTTCACAAGGGGTCTCGATGGACAAGGAGCTTCTTCCGCAGAAGTTCAATGCCAACGACATCGAAAAAATTCAAGGCAACTGACAACCCTTATTTTCATCTAAGAGCTTTTGAAACAATAATGATTATTAAGGGTATCGATAAGAATGTGTTCCCCTCTTTGTTTTCTCTATCTCTTGAAACCGTTTGCCAACAATAGTTCTTCTCCCTTGACAAAGAGATAACCTCTACTTGGGAATCAATAGTGAATGCTTTCATTGATAGGTATTAGTGCAACATTCAAGTTGACACTGATATAGGGAACTTGAAATACTCAAGCAGAAAGAGAATGAAGGTTTTACTTCTTTCTTTAACAAATGGAGAGAAACCTCTGCTAGGATGATTGAAGTACCAAGAGAGAAAGAATTTATGAGATTGTTCATCAAGAACCTTCAAGAGAATTACTCCAAGCATCTGAAGTATCAAAATAATCTACATACCTTCAAGGCCATCTATGACATTGGAATTAATATTGAAGACGACCTGGCTAAGCTGAAAGCTGCTAACAGTAACTCCAACAGTGGCTGGAAAGGCAAGAAGAATGACAATCCTTCTTCTTCCAAAACCACCACTCAAACAATGTTAGCACCTTTAATTTGAGTGAAGTCCTTGCTATGAACAACCAAGGACAAAAGAAACCACTTAGGAGGAACTTTACTCCTATAGGTATAAGTTATGACACCACATTTGACCGACTAAATGAAAAAGGTCTTATAACTCCTATTGGACCATTTGGGGACCCTCCAGTTGAAAAGAGGACAGCTAATTAGAACCCCAATGCACATTGAAAATATCAACAAGGTAAGGGCCATCTCACTGAAAATCGTTGGAAGCTAAAGGAAGATATCCAAGATTTAATTGACAACAATAAACTACCATTGCCCCCTGTCAGTAAGAAGCCAAGTATCGAGAATGCACCTCTTGCTCATTCCTTGGCCATCTCTGATGAGGAAAACGAGGTTGATCCCTCATCTCTCATCAAGCCTATTAAAGAAACTCATGCTATCGAAGAAGAGGAGGAGATCTTTTCGATGCCATGGATGACTTTCCTGAAACCAGCAAGCAAAAAAGATGTACGAATGCTTAAATGGTCCATGTGGGAGGGAACAGATTTGCTACGTGAGGCTCTCGAATTCGCAAAGAAACAAGCAGAGGAGCTTCAGAAAAAGATTGATAAAATTCCACCCAGAAAAAAGAAAGCATTCTCTCTACAAGTAACTGACGGGCCCAAGAAGAATAATAGACTCTATACTCCAAGTGGGACTTCATATGCTAAAATGTTCAAAATGCTCTCCGAGAGTGGTAAGGTCAAACCTCTCGAACCGAGACCATTTGAATCGCTAAAAAGGACAGATAGATTCTACTGTCAATACCATCAATCAGGGGGACACACTATTAAAAACTGTTTTAAATTTAAAGATTTAATTCAGAAAATGATTGATGATTAAAAGCTAGTCCAGATCCCACAAGAAGAAGACATAAGCATTAATGGGGTTTGAGACAGCGATGAAGAAGATGTCTACCTAAAAGGCATGGAAGGACCTCCACCTTCAGTGTCATATTCAATAGATGATTTCTAGATTGAAGAGGATTCATCAATAGACGTCCTCACAAGGTCTAGGAGAACACAACCTCCCATCTCGACATAACCTATGCCAATTACGCAGTAAGTTCCCATACCTATCATAGAAGATAATGATATTGTCAAGCAATTCAAGAAGACCAAGGTCGATATGAATGTATGGAAGCTTCTAGAAACATCTCGAGAACATAGGTTGGCAGTGATGAATGCCATGAATAAGATAGGGATAGATTCTGATACCACTCCTGAGGGATTGGCTAACTTCCTAGTCCTATAAACTTATCACCTTTTCTGACAAAGATTTACCCCCAAAAGGTGACAAGCATTATAAGTCACTAAACCTCACAGTGGTTTGCAAGAGAATGAACGTCCCAATGACTCTTGTAGACAGTGGATCGGCAATTAATGTCTGTCCAGTCAGAACTGCGAGGATGTTAGGCATAAGGGATGAAGACTTAGCTCCGTCAACACAAGGAATAAGAGCTTGATGAAGACTTAGCTCCGTCAACACAAGGAATAAGAGCTTATGACAACACTCGTCGCCAAGCTCTTGGTAAGATTACCATGAATATAACGGCAGGAGCAATAGAACATGCTACTACCTTTCAAGTGGTAGATATTAAAGCTTCATTCAACTTATTGTTGGGACGTCCTTGGCTTCATAACCTAAAGGTCGTCCCTTCATCTCTCCACCAACAGGTAAAAGCCATAGTTGGAGGAATACCTATCACAATCAATGCTTCACCCATGAGGATTAAAGCTATAGAAAATCCAATCATTAACATGGAGCACGATGAAGACGATGAAGACTTGTGGGGCTTTAATGAAGAGTCTCCTTAATCGAGGAGGATGAAAGGACCCCTCTCTGCCACGACCCCCGCTCCAATATGACAATA
This sequence comes from Chenopodium berlandieri, assembly GCA_034703905.1. Taxonomy (NCBI): domain Eukaryota; kingdom Viridiplantae; phylum Streptophyta; class Magnoliopsida; order Caryophyllales; family Amaranthaceae; genus Chenopodium; species Chenopodium berlandieri. The sequence goes on from CM068278.1 coordinate 31,521,598, forward strand.
AATGCTATTCTTAAGAAACAAAGTCATTTTCCAAGAATGACTCTAGGAAAGAAGAAGGGAATAACAAAACAGCTGGAATTACCTGGCCTCCCTAAGTTAGATACTTTCGGACTTGGTTTCGAACCGACTCGTGAAGATCTGACGCGAGCCCAGGAAAGGTCTAAGGCGCGTAAGAACGCTCGCATCTAAAAGAAAGCAATCCTAATGGATCAGTATCCTCTTACTCTTAATGGACAATTTATAAAAGAAAGAGAGGACTATCCATGCTATGAATTTCTGAAACCATTTGTTGTAAATGGCATAAGGCAACCAGGATTCGAAATTTTCTTATATTGCTACTTTCTAGATGAAATCCCAACTCCTATCCACAAGGAGAAAGCACACCCATTCTTTGACTTTAATGTCATGGGATTATTATTTGGGCAAGAAAAAGATGAGCCGAGATACATAAAGGATAACTCATTGCTCATCCAAACGGTCCCATAAAGCATGAATTTTGACCCCTCAAAACTCATCACTCCAGCAGAAGGATCAGTACAAGGGTGCCGCAAGACAGTCAAGGTGACTACTCCAAGTGGAAGGAAAATCTCCATAACGACAGAGCAAGGACCGATGTTTGAAGAGTCGTCTGAGTCAGAGTCAGAGTCTTTTCCTGTAAAGTCATCCAAGTCTTTAGTTGTAGCACACCCTCCTTCTTCTATTTCTTCTCCTAGGGTAGTTAGTAATAAAGTCCCTGAGGACATCTCCCTTTTTGATGTAATGATTTCCGAATTCAATAATATGTCTTCTTCTACTTACTCCTCGTGTTTTTCTTTAACCCAAGATGACAAGCATTGCTTAACTAACAATGAAAATGACAAAGAAATTATTAAAGCAATGGAAACACTTGAAAAGAAAACACCAATAATTAAAGAAACTGAGACGGTTGATATCTCAAATGATTCAACCATTAAAAGTGAAGTTAAAATCGGATTAACACTTAATGAACAAGAAAGAACCGATTTAATTAATCTACTTAAAGAATTTATCGATATATTCACTTTGTCATATGAAGATATGCCAGGTATTAATATAGAAATAGATCAACACACTATACCACTTATTCCAGGAATGAAACTTGTAAAACAAAAGTTGCGTTGAATGAGACCCGACGTAGCTCTTAAAATAAAAGAAGAAGTCCAAAAACAAATAACTGCAGGTTTTATCAGGGTATCCAAATACCTCGAATGGATGGCCAACGTCGTCCCAGTTCCAAAAAGGATGGAAGGGTAAGAAATGTGTGTCGAATAACAAGATTTAAATAAGGCAAGTCCAAAGGACGACTTCCCTTTACCACACATCGATATTTTGTTAGATAATACAGCGAATCATGCACTTCTCTCGTTCATGGATGGAAACGTTGGATACAATCAGATTCTCATGGCAGAAGAAGACATGGAGAAAACAACTTTCATAACACCATGGGGTACTTACTGTTACACGGTAATGTCATTCGGGTTGAAAAACTCGGGTGCTACTTACCAACGAGCAGCGACTGCCTTACTCCATGACATGATGCATAAAGAAGTTGAAGTATATGTGGACAAAATTATTGTGAAATCAAAAGATCGCCCAGGACATCAAGTAGCCTTGAGTAAATTCTTTGAAAGGCTAAGGAAATACAATATGAGGTTGAATCCATCCAAGTGTGCTTTTTGAGTCCCCTCAGGTAAGCTTTTGGGATATATCATAAGCTCTAGAGGAATAGAGATAGACCTAACCAAGTTCAAAGTAATCATGTCAATGCCACCGCCTAAAACTGAGAAACAAATTCAAGGATTTATTGGCCGGTTGCAATATATAAGTAGGTTCATATTAAAATTAACAACAATATGTGAACCAATATTCAAGAAGCTTAAGAAGAATGTACCAATAATATGGGACGATGAGTGTCAAAAATCCTTAGAAAAGATCAAAGCCTATCTAGCAAATCCTCCCGTATTAGCACCAGCACTTCCAGGAATACCTCTTAGGTTGTACCTAATAGTCACCAAGGAGACAATAAGAGCCATGCTTGCACAAGAAGTAGAAGGTAGAGAAAATGCAATCTACAATCTAAGCAAAAAGATGCTCGAGTATGAAGTACGCTATACACCACTCGAGAAATTGTGCTTCGCATTGCTGTGGGCCACAACCAAGTTAAGACATTAAGTGCTCGTGCATAAAGTCTTTGTAGTTTCCCGAATGGATCCACTTAAGTATTTATTCGAGAAATCTACACTCAATGGGCGCGTATCAAGATGGATAGTCAACTTAGCCAAGTTTGACGTAAGATTCATGCCTTAAAAGGCTATCAAAGGATCTGTGGTCTCAGATTTCCTAGCAGACTTTCCAATACAAGATTCAACGCTAATACACGACAATGAGTTTCTGGACGAAGACTTGATGGTCACAGAAGATGATACTTGGACTTTATACTTCGATGGAGCCTCAAACCAAAAGGGATGTGGCGTTGGAGTATTATTAGTATCACCTAAGGAAGAGCATGTTCCAATCTCCATAAATCTAGATTTCGACGTTACCAACAATGCTGTTGAATATGAAGCATGCATGGTAGGCCTTGAAACAGCTTTGGCATTAGGGGTGAAGAAATTATAAATATATACGGGGACTCTTCATTGATCATCAACCAGATTTCTAAAAGATGGAAAGTAAGGAGTGAAAGTCAAGCCCCTTACCAAACTTATCTGTAAACTCTCACCAATCAGTTAGAAAAGGTATAATACACATATCTACCTAGAGAGGAAAATCAATTTGCTGATGCCTTGGCAAGACTAGCCTCAATGGTTAGGATTCCTGCGGAAATTGAGCAAATGCCTCTAACTATAGAGAAAAGGCACAAACCGGCTTATATTCAAGCTATAGAAGATGATGAAGTGGTCCAAGATAAAGAAGAAAAAGAAGAACCATGGTACACAGATATACTTAACTATGTCACCAAAGGAGAATACCCTCCTCATGCCAACAAAAGAGCAAAACGAGCATTAAGACTCTTGGCTTCCCAATACGTACTCATAGACAACGAGTTGCATAAAAGGGTACCTAAGGGTCGAGCTCACTTATGTGTAGGAAAAAAAGATGCTCAAAGAGCTATGAGGATAGTCCACGAAGGCATTTGTGGAACCCATGTTAATGGAAAAATGCTTGTCCAAAAGATAATGCGAGAAGGATACTATTGGACTACCATGAATAGGGATTGTCATCAATATGTGAAAAGATGCCCTAAATGCCAAATCTATGCCAATTTATAACATGTTCCTCCATCTCTACTCTATACCTACACTTCAACATGGTCATTCTCTACATGGGGAATTGATATTATTGGTAAAATTACTCCTCCAGGAACAGGAGGTCATGAATACATGCTAGTAGCAATTGATTACTTAACAAAGTGGGTTAAAGCACAATCAATGCTAAACTCACTGCAAAACATGTAGCACTCTTTATCAAAAGGAATATTATTTGTCGATATGGAGTCCCACATGAAATGATAAGTGACAATGGAACTCACTTTCAAGCTGAGTGTGAAGATTTGTTATAAAAATATGGCATTCAACACCATCATTGTTCTCCTTATAGACCTCAAGCAAATGGAGCAGCTGAAGCAGATAATAAAATCTGAAGACTATCATCAAGAAAATGACAGAAAATTACAAGGATTGGCCTGACAAACTCCATTTTGCACTTTGGGGTTATCGCACATCAATCCGCACATCAACAGGAGATACGCCATTCTCCTTGCTTTATGTAATGGATGTCGTACAACCTGTAGAGCTAGAGATACCATCTCTACGCATTGCACTAGAAAGTAAAATCGATGAAGTTGAATGGACTAGGGCGAGGTATGAAGAGCTAATTCTACTTGATGAAAAGCAACTAGAAGCTCTACATCATACTCAATGCTATCAAACGCGTATGGCTAGGCATTTTAATAAAAAAGTCAAGACAAGAAACATCAAAGTAGGAGACTTTGTGTTAAAAGAATTAAGGAAAAATGTTTTGGATCCAAGAGGCTAATTTAGGCCTAATTGGTCTGGACCCTATATTGTCAAAACAATCCTATCGGGGGGTGCAGCAAAATTAACTGATATGGATGGCAATGAGTTTTCGAATATGACGAATCTTGACCAACTTAAAAAGTACTACCCATAATTACTTGAGTAAGATACTCAAGAGAGCTACGTTTGGCCTGATTCCTTAGGAAAGGATACGTAGGCAACCCTTTACGGGTGCGGCCACTTTAATTTTTGCAAACCTTGCATCCCAAATATAAAAAGAAATTCGACAGAAATTCGAAGAAGCATCGGCGTCACGGAAAAAACCCTGACACCGGCCGACGAACAGCAGCGCCAGGCGACAGCGTTTGTCGCCAGACGCCAGCCATAAACTAACGACGCCGCACTGTTGGGAGTACCTAGGCATATTTCGGTGTTTTTGGAAAATTTTCGACTTTCGTACTCGAAAAAATTTCTAGAAAATTAAATTTTCTGTTTTCATTGCTTTAATAAATTAAATTTAAAGAAGATGATTTAATTAAAAAGCTGAAATTTCATTAATAAAATAAACTAAGAAATTACATTATTGATGGAATTAATAAAGCTTAATAAAAAAAATTAACTTTAAATTTAAAACTAAGTCTAATAAATTGAAAGTTAAGCAATGCTTCAATCTTTCTTCTCTTTCTTTGCTCTCTTCCAATTTTTATCTACATCCTCTTCATCGTCCATGGCTTTAGCTAGTAGGCATCCTTTAAAGGACCTATATTCAATTTTGGAGTAAATAGTTTCTCCCTTAGCTAGGTCTCCATGTTTCTTCTCTACCCAAAACTTCTTCTCTGAAGTGTCGGCTTTTCTTTTCCCTTTGTCCTTTGTAGAGCTCTTCTTCTTAGGCATCATAGGTGTTTTGAATTCAACCTTTCACCCAAGCGTTCCTTAACAGGAATTACCTTGTCACCTAGACGACTCTTCACATCAGTTTTACTCTAATTTTTCTTCATATCCTTTGAAGGTTTCTTGAGAAGCCACCTCTTCACATCATTGGGCAAGGAAGGAGGAACCTTTTGGGTAATCACTTCCCATAAAGGTCTAGCGCTCCAATATGCATCAAATTTTTCTACTCCTTGAGAAATAGGGAATTCATAGGGACGACGAAGATCCCCAGAAGGAATTGTTTGAAGTACGTCGTAATGTCTTTTTACCCTGCAGGGATAACAAAAAGTCATCTTGGTTAAGCTTGGAAGACGACAGAAAGGTTGCTTGTTGACACCAACCATCTTCTCTATTTTCCACCAAGGGATGACCCACTTGATAGCAAATTTGCAAGAGGCAAAGACTTTTTTCCATTCATGGCGCCCCATCTTAGAGAAGCGTTTCTTTCTCCTCACAAAGCAATTTGGAGTATATTTTTTCAACATTGTCGGGAGGACTAATTAATTCTAGTCTCTCCATTAGCCACATCTGCAAAAAATTTAATGCAAATAAATTAATATTACTATACAAAAATATGTTTTGATTTCTGTAATTAAAAATATTATTTTTCTACCTGTAATAAAATTGGAGAGCCTCAAAAATGTGCTTTTGGATTTCTCTTCAATTCATCAAGATTAAGCATAGTCTCTCTGACAATTAATGGCATTGGATTTCTTACATATTCGATTTTCCCCAAAACAGTTGATATGATTGCTTGGCCCTCATTAGTTCTACCACTAGTGAGAAGATATTGGTTAAGCATGCAAAAGAGAAAGGCCCTTCTTCTATAAACATGAAAAGATTCAGAATAAGGTCTACCAAAGTAATGGCGTGCAAATTCTTTCAAATTAACTATGATACCATCTACAATATTTGTTAGATCTTTGTCTCTTAAATTAAAGAAGCGCTCAAAATCATTATAATAATATTCATTTATTCTAGGGATTACTGCAAGATCTAATGCAGGGAAGCCTAAGATAGCACCGAATTCTTCCGGTAAAGGGCTAATTTCATCACACCCTAGTCTAAAACAATGAGTATCCGTATCCCAATATTCTAAGGCGGTATGAATAAAGTCTATATCAAGATCTACCCCCTTAACATCATAGATACCCCCCATATGAAAAAAGTCTAATTCTTTTCTCTCTTTGGCAGTTAAAGACCGACACCATTCATGAGTAAAGTTGGTAAAACCCTTAGTAGTTAAAGACATGATTATTTTTTCAAAAGCTAAGACTATGTTAAATCTGCTAAAATTATGAGAAAATCGGCAGACCAGAGGCTATTTATACACAACATTGGCACAGTTTCAATCCGAAAAGGATTCGGAGTCAGCGCTCTCCAGCGCCAAACGACGGTTATGTCGTCTGGCGCTAGAGTCTGGCGCCAATCGTCAGTAGCAGTGCCTGGAGCCAACGCAAAACGCGTGGTGCCACATGGCGCTGACGTGTCTTATCAGCGAGCTATTCGAAAACCGCGTTTTTTTCGGCTATGATTCGAACTTGTACAATGGTTTTACGATTTTATCCCTTCTTATTCCCCTATAAATTAATTTTATATATTAATTTCGATTTTTCTTTTTTTCGGATTTTATTCAGACTTAATTTTATGTTTGTTGTACGTCCAATTTTATTTTTCATTTTTCTTTTTGGGGGAGAAAGTCGGATACCCTCCATCAATAATAAAAATGACGGAATTTTTGCGCAAAATTATAAATTATCACAATTCTTTGCACACACAAATATGCACATTAAAAATGAAAAATAAATCCAAGATAAATAAAGTCATAATAAATAGATAATAATATGTATATACAAATATGTCTAATAAATGAGTCAATTGGGCAAAGTTCTATACAAGTCAAAATAAAACAAAACACAGGTATAAACTACGGCGCTGGAGGACACAAATGATGAGACCCCCATCATATCATAGAACTGCGTAGTACGAGGAGTATGCTCTCCATCAGCTCCAGCTCTAGTCTCTCCGGGAAGAGGAAAACTCAGCACAGGACCCGTCCATCCAAGGTCACCCTGAGGCTGAGGCTGCGGAGGCTGCTGTGATGACGAGCCGACCTCGTACATCCCACCACCTGAAGAAGCCGAGGTAGCCTCTCCCTGGCCTACCGGCTCAACATGTGCGCCCTTAGACGAAGAGCCCGAGCCCTCCACCACCTCGGTCCGAGTAGCCTCAGATCGACCATCCCGACCGCAAGAACCAGTACGACGACGCCTCGAGCTAGACCTCACCAGATCTCTCCGGACCTCAGGTCTCCCCCGGGTACGAGAAGGAATGGGTTGACCCTACAAGAAGAGACCATGTCAGAAACAATCAAAATAGAAGCATAACAATACAGAAATAAGGAGAAAAGGCTATCTCCTGAACAACATCGTCACGACGGCACGTAGCCTTATTCCTCATCCGGACGTGTTGGCTCCGGAAGGCGTCTATACACCGTGCCATCGCCGTCACCACCTTGCGCGAGAACTGTTAAAGAAATAAAGTCATTAACAATGCATGACAGATATGAATAAATTACAAGTAAATAAACTCACCCGAGTCTGGTGGTGAGGAATCGACCGCTCCACGAAGCGCTGATCCTCGGGAGCCGGAGGAATCATCTCCTCGATGGGCCCGTATGTCCCCTGGTAATGGATAGACATACGAGGTGGCACGAACTCAGTAGGCCCAGCCTGACAAAAGCACATCAAAGTCTGTAAAATATCACTTGGGGGCTACTTAGCAAAAGGTAAAAGATGAAAATCATACCGCCGCCTCCTCAGACAGAACAGGGGCCGGGGCTAACAGCGGCACCAGCTCCTCCTCATAGCACTGCCCTGGGACCGCATGAGATCGCCAAGGGGTAATAGCCCGCTCTGACATACTGAGCAGCCTCGCGTCATTGAACATGTGACGCGGCGGAGGAGCGGGAACGGCGAAAGCATATGAGGAGTGCTGAATAGCAACCCTCTCTCCAAGGTATGCAACCGCTCCATACGTCCCTAAGAAGTAGCGACGCTCAGCAGTGTACTGCGCGGCTAACCTAGGGACAACCAAGTCGTTCCACGGCCGGTATTGCACATCAGGCTCCTACGAAGAACGCCTATGAGAGGAGAATCTACTAAAGGTAATACCAAAATATTTAACTATGCAAAAATCATACCGAGAGGATCTGCTCTCGCACATAGGCGGTAGACATCCGAACGTGGCGGCCTCCCCAACATGCGCGACCGAAGGAAAGTACTCGTAGAACCAGATCTACAAAGGACAAAAAAGTATCATCAAGTGCTAACCAAAGCTTATATCTAAACTTTATAGGAGATAAAGTATAACTCTACAACTCTCCAGAAGCTGGACAGAGCGACGTTCCCCGTAAAGGACCGGTGTCGACACGAGTCTCGCAACGCTCGATCAAAATCAGCATAGGCCAAGCTGGCCCAGTCGTAAGTCCCGATCATGTGAAGATCACGGATTGCAGGAAGGTAGTAAAGAAGCACTCTACTACCCTTGTCAGGGTAAAACATCCCTGAGAACAAGATAAGCGCAAAGATGCGCACCCGCTGCTCTCGGGTGGTCGCATCATCCTCAAAAGCTGCTGCCAGCGTCGATCGGCGAATACCCTTGGCACTAAACTGTGCTAACTCCACCTCAGCACGGGCCCAAACAGTAATCGGACCCAGCAACTCCTCGACCTCAGTAGAGTAGACGCTAATGTTGCTGTCGAACGGCAGCGGAGTAGAACTAAACTCTAGTCTCGTAATGAGACTGAAGTCGGTTGGGGTGACTATCATTTCACCCCAAGGAAAGTGGAAAGTGTTGGTGGTGTCCTGAAAGAACTCCACCAGGGAGCGAGCCTAGAGTATCGTTGCCTGAAAAATGGAAACGTGTCCTACCAGCTGTAATCCCACGACGCACCCTCTCAGAAATGTGGTGGTCGGGGGAGAAGTACAAAGTCCGCTCATCCCACTCAGGGAGGGGACCGAGAGAAGTGGACGGGTCGGTGTCCTCCTCAACGGGCTCATGCTCCCGTCGTGTGTCTCAAGACCGTGAACCCGAACCTCGCTGTCTAGCCATACTACATTGTGCAAAATAAACATAAATTAAGGTTCTAAAATATCTAAGGTTCGCCTAGCCGCATGATACTATGTTCGCAAAAAACAGAGTACGTAGTACTAAAACAGAGCGTAATTTCAATGTGAGCATATACGGCATTTTTAAAGCATCCAAACGATTTCTTGAAATACTAGGTAATTATTGTGACAAATTGGACAAGAATTGCTAGCAAAATCATCAAGAACAAGCCACATTGTATTCCCTACCTTAAGAGGTCCAACAATGGTGATTTGTTTGTTTCTTCACCAAATTGAGTCAAACAAGTCTCAAATTACTCCCAACGCAATATATAAACATAATTAAGCAGTCTCATGGCATAAAATTTGACAAACAAAGCAAATTAAGCAATTTAAGGTTCGAATGTTTCAAAAATTCGTGAACAAAGAATGTCAAATTCATCAAAAACCGGGGTGCGTTTGAAGAAAACTTACATAGATCGGGAAAGTAGATGAAAGAAGCTTTGATTTGCAACAAATTTGAGCAAATTTGGTTGAGAAACGAGCAAGAACGACCAAGACGAAGTTCAGCGGCGATTTGCGAAGAAGAACAGCAGCAGCGGCGACAGAATGCTCAGCTACTCAGAACGATTATTTCGACCTCTTACAGCAATTTTGGGTTCCTTGGTAATCCAGTTAGCCCCTCTTAGCAATTTGACATGATCTAGTAATTGGCTCGATTACAATTGCATTAAGTGATCGACCTGATGAATGATCGTCTCACTTAGCTTAAAGCGCCTAAGACTTGGCTCAGCAGAGGCACCGACGTAATGGTTCATAAACAGCAGAGGCACCGACATAATGGTTTATAAACAGCAGAGGCACCGACGTACTGGTTCACAATTCAAAGTAGCAAAAGCGCCGACGTACTGGCATAGCGGAAGCAAAGTTCAAGCGAGCTTTTAATGGTTGACAAGCTTTGGTCTTCGGTAATTTTCCTCGGAATATTATCGCAACAAATGAGGGTAACTTCAGGCGAGGATATCTTCGACAGCGTTCCCTAGCTTGTGGAGGGTTGTCACAAACAACTGGAGGTGATTTCAGGCAAAGTTATCTACCATCATGTTCCAAGCTTGCGGAGGATGATCACAAAGCGCTAGAAGGTCGTTTCAGGTAAAGCAATCTTCGATGGGGTACTCTAGCTTGTAGAAGTCTATCACGACGGAATTGGAGGCACTTACAGGCGTAGCAGTCTTCAAGCAGTATTCTCTAGCTTGCAGAAGATCATCAAAACAAACAATAGGATGGCATTCCCTAGCTTGCGGAAGGTTGTCACAACAACAGCAAATACAGCAAAAAAACGGTTACCTTCAGAGACGTGTGCTCGACGGTGCAAGATACACGTTTCTTAACTCTCTTATATGTTTAACTAACGCTAGTTTTGCAGGTATCGGCGTTGCAAGAATGGTTTAGGATGCAGAACGTTTTGAATCATTCTCCGTCCCTATCGATACTTAGACTTTTGTTTTCGAAACTGGCGTTTCTCCAAACTCAGTCAAAGTGGGGGCTTCCGTTGACACCTATTTGTGTATCCCCAAAACCAAACCCATTGATGAGTACCTTTCACGTCAAATCATAATCGAATGAAGTGAAAGCGTAGAAAGTCTAGTGTTGCTAATAGTTTTTATTTTATTTCTTTCTCTCTGTTTTTGAAAACATATTTTGAGAAAACAGCCAATCCAGTTTGGTTTGGTCCATGGCAAGGGTCCAATAATAGTTTAGTTGGGTTGGGTTGGGTTCGAAAAGAGCTTTCCGACGATATATTATAAGCCCAATTTGGATGAATAATGAGGAAGTTATGGCCAAATTACTAAACTGGGCCCGGTTTGATCTTTATATGCGACCCAAGGGCCTATTATTGATTTATCATTCCTAATGCGATTAAAATTGATTATAGTCTTCTAGTTCTTCTATAAGGTTCTTTTCATTCCTAATTTAATTAGCATTGATAAATTGACTTTAGTTGACTTTTTAGAGTTTTAATCAGAATAAAAGAAGTGTTTTTAAGGAAAATACGATTTTTCCCTCCTGTATGGCTAAATTTTATCAAATTAAGAAAACGCGTGGAAACTGTTCTCTAGCGTCTGACGACAGGACCAGCACCTGGCGCCAAGATTGGCGTCTTGCGCTAGACCTGGTGTCTGGCGCTAATGTCTAGCGTCTGGCGCTAATTTGTTTTATTCTTATTGAAACTCTGGTTCGTTTTTTCATCCATCCGGCTGATTTTCTCTATAAATAGCCTCCTAAATCCTCCGTTTTCCATCATCAGATCTCATCAAAAATCATCAACTCTGTAGTTTTCAATTCTATCTCTCTTCAAGATTCTCTTGATCTCTCTCTCTCTCTCTTTCTCTTTTCTAAACTAGTTTTTGCATACAAAATTCCGCATTCACAAGATTTAGAAACACCTAGCCAAGTTTGAAGTTGTCTTCGCCCTAGACGTGAAAGGTTTTAATTTCTAAGGGTTTGGTCCCAAATCTCTATTTTAATTATTTAATTTAATTGTTTTTTTTATTATTTCCCTTGAAGTTACTAACGTGTGTATTTTGTTATTAGAAAGAAGTACGAGGAATCCAAGTAAGTGCTTTAATTGATTTATTGATATTATGATATAGAAATCATGTCTAGGTTGTCATTATGATTCCTAGTATCATGTTAAGGCGTTTTGATCTTCCTAGTATCATGTTTAGGGTAAAGAATAAGTTCCTTAGATCAATTGTGATCTCTATGATGCCTTTTATTGTCTTTCCTAATATTCATGTTAGTAACATGTTAGGGTTAAAGCTTTGATTTTTAATGTTTAGTGACATGCTAGGGTTTGTTATTAATCTTGTTAGTATCATGCCTAGGATCTTGCTATCATTATGCTTTAACATGATTATTATTATAATTATAATTATGATTATTATTATATTGCTTGATTATATATATTTATGTTATCGTTATTGCTTGATTACACCTTTTATGCATGTTTAAAGGGAATTTGGTACTTGTAATCACGCTTAATAAGATAATTAATAATCTTGTTTAGGGTTAGTGTGATTATAATTCAAGTGATCTCCAATAATAGTTTTATCTGTGGATTAATATTCAACCAACATAGATGAACAGGTTTAAGGTTAATCCTATTTATTACATGTTAGTCAGAAAGCGCACATGAATACGATCAGAATAAAGTAGAGGTCTATTATTAGGGCAGGTTCAATCTCTTTTAGGTTTGATTTGTACCTTCATGCCCGAACTACCAGTCATGGTTCCAGACCTATTGGAGTTGACGATCTTCTGGATCGTTAGGGGTCTAACCTTCACCTCGTGAACGATTTACAAGTTCCTAAAACTTGTTGGCGACACTTTTGCTCTATCTTCTTTCCCTTTGGACGCCACGTACTTTAGTTTATGATCACAGTGGGGTTCAAGCTAGGGATAATGCTTGAAATATTCCCTACACTTACGCATGCGGATACCGGCTAGCAGGGCTTCATATTCCGCCTCATTGTTTGAGGTATGGAACTTGAATCGTAGTGCATACTCATATTTGTCCCCTTTCGGGGATTCACATATTATGCCTGCACCACAGCCATTCATGGTAGAGCTCCCATCTACATGCACCTTCCAAACCTGATTAAGGTTATCTGGAGCAACCGGCCTTGTCATTTCGAAAATGAAGTCGGCAAACGCCTGACCTTTCACTGCCTTTCTTGGTTCGTAGGTGATTTCAAGACTTTGCATTTTAATAGCCCATTTAAGCATTCTGCAGGATGAGTCCAAGGTCGTCATTGGCCGCTTCAGGGACTGATATGTGTAGATCACCCCCGGATGTGCCAAGAAGTATGGTTTCACCTTCTTAACAGCCATGTATAGAGCGAGGCCAAAATTTTCAACCATGGGGTACCAGAGTTCAGCATTTCTGATCACCACCAGATATGTCGCCTGAGTGTGGTGAAGGTTTCTCGGAGATCAGCAAAGTGATCCGTCTACTGCTTGGATTTGACTATCATGTCATCAATATACGCCTCTACATTCCTCCCAATCTGATTTATAAAGACTGTATTAATCATCCGTTGGAAAGTAGCCGGCGCATTCTTCATGCCAAACAGCATCACAGTATAGAAGAATAACCCCTGATCAGTGACAAAGGTCGTCTTCTCTTGATCTTTTTTCCACATGGGTATCTGATGGAAGCCGGAGTAGGCATCCATAAAACTCATCAAGGCATGAATGGCTGTAGAGTCGACCAGACTGTCGATCATTGGGAGTGGATAACTATCCTTTGGACATGTCTTGTTGAGGTCTTTGTAATCAACGCACATATGCCAGGTACCATTCAGCTTCTTTACAAGCACAACATTCGCAACCTAGTTGGGGAAGTTACATGGCCGAATGAACCCAGCGTCCAGCAGGTTTTTTACTTTTAAAGCTGCCGGCTGACTTCTCTCCTCACCGTGGTTTCTTTTCTTTTTCTGGATGGGCTTCTTTTTTGGATCCACGGCGAGTTTGTGGACTGCGAGATCCGGGCTGATGCCTGACATCTCCTCCACTTCAAAGGCAAAGATTTCTTTGAATTCTTTCAGCAGGTGGTGCAAGTCTGCACCAAGCCTTTCTAAGGTAGCGGTCCCCACCTTAACCGTTTGCTCTGGACGGCTATCGTCTAGAGGGATATCAATGTGCTCACCAGCCGGCTGGGGACGGAGATCATCTGACCGTTCCCCGGTCAGTGATTGCTATTTCTTTTCCTTCTTCACCTCCACCAGACTTTCAGTTTTTTTTTCTTTGCAACTGCTGGAGGGGGTGAATCAGGGTCCTTGACATCGTCAAGATCTATTGGCTCCTTCAGCTGACTGGCTACTAAAGAAGTCTACTTGACATCTGAGAGGTAGCACTCTCTTGCTGTCTTCTAATCCCCGTTGAGGGAGCCAACGGTGCCATCATCCCTTTCATACTTGAGAAGCATGAGAGTTGGGATGATGATGGCCTTGCACTCGTTCAGAGTGGGTCGACCAAGAATGATGGTGTAGGTGGTCAGATCTTTAACCACCAGGAACCGGACGACCATATGCCGCCCTTCTCCCTTCTCCCCTAGCCGGATGGGAATGTCAATTTGTCTGACTGGGTGCACGACCCTTCCCCTAAAGCCAACTAATGGGTGAGAGACGTCGCACAAACCATCCCGTTTTTAATTAAGCCAGGATAGACACTTTTAGCTGATGATATTAGAAGAGCTACCCGTGTCTATGAGGATCCGGCCAATCAGCTAGTTGGCGATCTTGCATTCAATGACGACTAGGTCATCATGTGGTCGGCGAACTTTGCCCCAATCCTTCTCAGTGATGAGGACGTCAAGAAATGTTCCACTTGAGGACGCCTGTCCATCATCAATTAAATGGATCATCTTCTTTAGATGATCCTCTGTGCCTCGGATGGTCGGGCCACCGCTTCCGAATCCACCCGTTATGGTGTATACCGGATCCTTGTCGGCATCCGAGCTACTAGTAGGCTGGACAATGTTTGACGACTGCCCCGGATTCGTCTTAGAAGTCACTTTGGACTTTGAGATATAGGACTTCAGCAAGCCCTTATCAGCTAGACGGTCCAACATCCGCTTGAGACTATAGCAATCGTTGGTGTCATGGCCCACCTCTTGATGGAAGGGGCAAAATTTATTCTTGTTCCGCAGCTGAACAGAACTCTTCATAGGATTCGGCTTCTCAATGGTCAGCCGGTCCTTCACCTCTGTAAAGATGGTGTAGCAGTCTTTATTGAATTCATACCGCGACACATACGGTTTGAATTCTTTCTTTTTCTTTTTTGACAGTTTAGCAGGTTCCTCAACCGCCCAAACATCTTTTCTCTTTTTTCTCTCTTCAGCTTTCTGAGCCGGCTGAGCAGACCGACTCTCCTTTTGTTTGTCGGACTTCTTTGTGTCCGACTAATGGCTCGACGAGTAGAGGTCGGTAGCTTGAATAAAGCTCTCCGTCTCTATTAACGCCTCTTGAAGGGTAAAAACCCTGTTACAGAAAAGGTCGAACTTAAAGGTCGACCCGTCCTTCAGACCCTTGAAGAAGTCTGTATAGGCTACCTCGTCAAACAGCCCTTAGATTTGAATTCTCACCAGGTTGAACCACCAGACATAGGAGTGGAGCCCTTCTCTATCTCCCTGTCGGATAGTGCTCAAGTCGAGACTTGTCTTTTTGGCAGGGATGTTCATCGAGAAATTATAGGCAAATAGGAAAGTAAACTTCCTGAAGCTATCGATGCACCCGGCTGGCAGGTTGCCAAACCATTGTTGGGCAATGCCTTTTAATGTAGCCGGGAAGCACTGGCACCACATAGCGTCCTCCAGCCCCTGCATATGCATGATGTTGGAGTAAGCCATGAGGTGGCCCTCCGGGTTGGTGGTGCCATCATAAGCACTCTCCAACACATTCTTAACCTTGGCCGGTTGTGCAACTTCGGTTATCTCCTTGGTGAACGCAGAAGTTTGTTCACCAAGTTTGAGCAGACGGAGCTGCCAATCCAAAGGTTGGACATTGAATGCTGCCTGACCCCCAAAAAGGGTTGGCTGCATGAAATGAGGGGAATACTGATCGTAGACCATAGGGGGTACATACGGTGCATTCCCGATCATCTTAGGACCTCTCCTACAGGTGATGATTTCTCGAGCGTCAGAAATTGATTTTTTGTTACCCACCGGTTGTTCATCCCAGCGAGCGGTTGTTGTATTGTTCTGGGGTAGAAGAATCTTGGACCAGTCAAAGGTCCCGGCCGCCTTGTCCTTTGGATGAGGAGTTGGCTACCTGTCCCGGACTGGCTTTCTCTTCCCGGGGGGAGTCTTTCTTGCCGACTGACCCTTGCTTGGGCCAGCCTTGCTCTTTGTGATTAGATCCTTGATTTCATCCTTGAAACTAGTCATGAATTTCATGAGTTCATCCCAAGTGACTGGGGCGGATCTGCCTGCCGTATGGGTTTCCTCTTCCGGCTGACCAGGGGGTCGGCTTGTACCCATCTGGCTTGCACCCCGTTTTAGAGTGTCTTTGGGACGGATGTGCTTGGTAATCAGATAGCCATCCCTGGCTATGTAGGTTTCGACCTAAGGATCATCATCCCCTTGGTCAGTAAAGACCTCCAGCTGGTTAACCGGGCGGTCAGGATGCGGTACAAACTTTTAAACCATCCTTGAGCTACTCTCCCCACAGACGGCGCCAAATGTTTTGGGTGTTTTTGTCCCTCGGGAGAGTTACAGCTCAGAGACTGGTTGCGTGCGGCCTGTACCTGCAAAACAACAGATACTCCGGGTGGTTGGAGCTCCGCCTCCGACGATCAAGTTAGTACTTGAAGATAAACGGAGGAAAGTACGGAAAAAGAGGTGAGATCTTCTCGGATTTTGAGATCAGGTTTTTTTCTGATGTGAGAGAAAATGGATGTAATAAATGATTGAATGTCCTCCAAAATTTGGGGAATATCTCCTTATTTATAGGGTCATTAAATGGTGTGCCCCTATCTAGGTCATTTGACCTAGATTTGGTGGGCTGCGCCGTTTTTCGGCACTCTTGGAAATTAGGCCCTTGAAGGCCGCAATTTTAGGAGGCATCTGAGGGTGACACGTGTCAGATGGCTATTGGTCCACTTGGATCAGCTTGGGCTTGACATGTGGCCCTCTCTAAATTGTCCACTCGGACACAGTAATTTTACCCAAAACAAAAGGCACACAAACATTTACATGAGAGAAAATCTATTTTAAAAAGAAAAGAAAATGAAAGTAATAAAACACGGGTTACTTCCCGAGAAAGGTTTGCCTAAGGTCCAAGCTTGACCGCTCTAGAAAATAATAATTCAACGCACGCAAGAGCTTATCAAATGCACTACTACACATTTCATATGATAACGGTAGGCAAATGACGGGATAAGAACGTGCAACAAGATTATTGCACGCAAATGAGAAGGGAGATGCCAAAAGAAAGAAGAAGAGGGATCAAAAGGAAAAAGAAGAAAATAAGAATAAGAAGGGGGAATAAAAGAATGGAAAGAAAAATAAAAAGGCAAATCCTCCTCACTATAATATTTTTGGGTGGCAAAATCACCCTTTTCCTCAACAATAGACGAATGAGGCACATGTAAATCATCATAGCCAAAGGGGTCTCCAATAGGCTTATCAACAAAGGAAGGGAGGGATATAGGAGTGTAAGGGATGTGGTTGAAACTCCTTGAAAAAGGGACATGAGAGGAGGGAATAGGGGCTATGGTCTCACAAATGAACTCTTCCTCACCACCATGCCTCAAATCACCAATAAGAGCATGGAAATCAATCATATAATCCTCAAAATAAGAACACTCATGATCACCATCTCCCTCAAACATCCAAATTCCAAGAGGAACTACATAATCCCCTTCACTACAATCATGAACAACAACTCCCTCAACTTACTTAAAGCCTAAAGTCTCAAAGTCATGCATGCATGGATGTAAATTCATTTCAAAATCATCTCTCTCCCATGAAGCATTCTTAATGAAATCACTCAAAAGACTATGAGTTTTCATTTAACACTCAAATAAAGAACACATTGGTCATAACCTCAATCATGCATAAGAGACTCATCAAGATGGGAAGTAGGGTTGAGGTTTTCGAAATTAGCACTCTCTTCATTGTCAACTCCTTCACCATCACTCAAATTCTCACCAATGGGATCCTCACACTCTCTTGGTTGCTCAAAATCATCATCATCATCCTCAAGACACTCATTAAATAGGGGTTTTTCACAAACAAGCATCAAGGATGACTATTGGCTTTCTAACTCTTCTTTTCTTCTCCTTCCCTCCTCAAGACGCTCCTCATTCTTTTTCATTATCTCTAATTGACCTCTCATAGAATTAAGAATCATCTCCTTGCTAGGCCCAAGCTCATTATCAAGCTCAATGCGCCTAATTTGAGACTCAAATATATCAACAAGAGATTCAAAAGATGTAGAAGGTTGAGGCTCAACAAGAGAACAAGAAGTACAACCAAGATTTGAAGAATCAACATTAAGGTCATGATCATATAAATCACATTGGGGAGTGGGGGCACAATCAAACACATGAGATTCATCATTAAGGGAACGAAGCACATCACAAGAAGGCATGGTACATAATGAAGAATATCGAAACACACCATTAGCATCAACTTGAGCATGCACTTCATCATCATGAACAAAAGGAGAAATAAAGTTGAAATCATGTGTTCTAGGTTCACTTAAGTGATCTTGTAACAAATCAAGGGAATTCATGCTAATATTAGAAAAATCAACACATTGCGCATCAATATTAGAATCATGATTACCCCTATTATAAACATCCCAAGCAAACCAAACATAAAAATTCCAAGCATCATCAATTGACAATGCTCTAAATTCACCATTACACATGCATTCAACTTCATCCCTAGTTTGCTCATTCAAACCAAAATAACAAATCTCACAAGCCTCCCAAAAACTACAACAATTATAGTCCAAAAATCCCTCAAGTCTATTGAAATATTCACAAAAAGGCTCATTGTCATATTGAGGAAACGATAGACATGCCATTTTTTTTTCACAAAACAAACAAAAATCAAATAAAAGAAAAGTATATACAAAGACCTCGACTAAAGCAATCAAAAACACTCAAACATAGACACTGTTCCCCGGCAATGGTACCATTTTGACAAGGGGAAAACTAGGTCGTTATCTAATTCTCCCCCGGTTAAACTAAATTTATAAACACTTAAAAAACCTAAATACGAGTATAGAGGCAAATCAAGGGTCGAACCCAAAGGAACGGTAATGTTCAAATGCTTTCGATTTGGGTGCCTAAGCTAGGTCGAAGACAAAGGTAAGAGAGAATACTAACAACTAACAAAACAAGTAACCAAAGAAATAAAACACTAGGAACGGGGATCAACAAGTAATCATGTCAACTGCAACAACTTGGGAAGATCATGCCAATTAAAGGTTGTGAAAACTGATGATAATAGCAATCAATTGGAATCAAAGAGCTATCTCCTAATTGTTAAGCTAGGGTTCACTATGAATAACAAACTAAGAGAATCACAATCAAAACCAATCGATAATTGCAATTTCTAAATCAATTGTTCGTGTCATTAGCAATTACAATGCAATCTAGCATAATTCTCAAGTCCTAATCGAATAACACACATGCAAACCTTCATTAATCACTTTAATCTCAACACAATTAATCAATCATACAAGTTTCACCCAATTCCTAGCCAAATAACTACTCAAATATCATCATCTATTAACAATCAACTAAAGGAATTAAGAATCAACAATATATCAAGAACAATTACACTGATCAAGCATCAAACATCAAAATTAAACCAAACAAACATGAAATTAAACAAATCAATAAGGTGAGATAGAGTTTAGAATGCTTATTGATAATAGAGAAGATCTTTAACACAATTGTCACCCTGGTATCTTCAATCTCTCAATCATCATTGAAATCCCTCAATTTCTCTCTTTAAAACTACTCCTAATCTAGAGAGAGACTCCTAAACTAACCTAATCCTCCTTAGAGGTGAAAGAAACTATTTTAAAACTAAAGAATTTCATGTCTGAAGACTAAAGAAAGTCGTACAATATATATATATACAAATGGAGAAAAGAAGTTAAATCGCGAATAAAACCCAGAAGCCACGCCCGTGGAGAAATCAGCCGCACCCGCGGAGAAGAAAAGCTGGAACAGAGCAGCCCGAGGCCTTGCCCGCGGCTAAAACCCCCGCCCGCGGGGAAGGGGCCCGTGCCTGTGGGGTGCCTGCAGTGAGTTCCTGATTGAAATTGGTGGATTTCAGGTGCAGCCACCTACGCCCACGGCCAGCCACCCCGCGCCCACGGCCAGCCTGCGACTGCTGTGCGCTGGATGCTTGGTGGCTCCTGCTTTAGGGCAGCTTGCTCAGGATGTGCCGCTGCGCATGGCAGCTTGGGTAGCGTGCTCGGGGTCGCTTCTTGGCACTCATGCTTGCGAATTGAAGCCTCCTTGGTTAGCTTGACTTGCATGCTTAGCTTCCCAAACTTGGCCCCGTTAAATTCCTTGAATGCACTTGAGCTCCCTCCTTGATTATAAAATCCCGGGAAACTCAACACACTTACAAAACAAGTCAAATAAACGGAGAAGTGAGAGAAAAAGCCGAGAAATAAATAAAATAATAAGAAAACCATTAAAAGCACGCATTTCTCTAAACTTACACGCTAACACGCAAATCAAGCATTATTCCCTAAAAACACGACATAAAGGACTAAACACGAGCATAAAAATATGAAGAAAACCTAGCCTAAGAGTGCCATAAATGGCACGCATCACATAAACATAAGCATTTAATAGTTTGATAATATTACATAGCAACATATAAACATAAATAAATAGATAAATAATGTAAGCGATGGCAATACCTGAAGCATCCACCATATAGAGCTAGGCGAAGGCCCATCATTAGGACTAGGCACCACGGAAGTAACCGTGCCATTAAACCATGTCACCATCGGCCCTCCATCTATGGCATTCTGGGAAATTTAACCCGTGTTCCAAAAGTCCAATTCAATCTGTAGCCTGCTCAACCTTGTGAGCTTCCACCACAAACTCAGGTAGCCTAGCCTTGGGATAATACACAACCTCGAATGGCATACCATTCATCGCCTTCTCCGTCCCATCCACCACCGTCTCAGGTGGGACCCTCCCCCTCTAACTCCTTGAAAACACACCCGGTCTTGGGAATTTGGGTACATACCCCTTAGGAAGTCACGACAGCGGCGTAAAGTGCCTTCGAATCCCAACAAAGAGCTCCCTTGTAACCTTATTCCTGGCAAAAATAACAGAATCCTTACGGGTTAGATACTTGTTGTTTGGGTCGTCCACAGATGATTCAATTATAAAGCCCAAGGTAAAAGGTCCAATCCTCCATTCATGCCAAGTCAAGTCAAACGGCTCAGTCAACGTGGCAAGCCCACTTGACATGCAGCCCATTTCTCCAAATTTGCTAAGGTATAAAGCCTTCACTTCTCCCACTTTGCATTTATTCACAAATAGCATCAAGCAATTAATACTCTTGCATAGCTTTCTCTCTCTAAACACTATACTGGCTTTGACATTGAAGGGGCCTTCCTCGGCACAACCCCCGAGGCCAGTTTGCTGTGTAGGAAACCCTCGGCCCAGCATCACTTGGACCGAGTTCAGTCTTCATCCCATCAGAAAGGACCTTGCAGAAGGTCCATTATTTTCATCAGAAACACTTGTTTTTCACAAACATGGTCCAACCAGAAGTCAAAAAGTGTCTCTTAGGCGTCCCTATGTAAATATTCCTAACCGCCCAATTGAATCCATGCACATCACTTATTCTGAGTGTCTGCATCGGCGGATCCCCCTTGAAATTCAACGACAGAAAAATCGATACATCATAGTTCTTCGGAACGGAGAATCCGGCATCATTTTTGGCATCCAAAGTGGTTATACACTTGACAAACGAATCAACCACATTATCAACATCTCCATTACCATTACCATTATAATGATACAGAGTAATATTGTAAGCTTGAGTTTTGGCGAGAAAATTAGTTAAGCCATTTTGTTATTTCATTTTTAGGCTGTTTTTGTATTTTTGTATTTTTTGTTGAGAGTTAGGACAGCTTGCTAAAGAATCTTTCTTGTTTTTGAGGTCATGCCTTATTAGTGCACCAAGAGTGGTAATTATGGTTTTATGAAATGAATTACAGCTTCTCTCTCTAATCTCTCTCTAGTCTGTTACATTCATCTTCTTCTTCCTTACTACTTAATTTTCTGAAAAATTTGAGCTCATTGGTGGAAAAAATCTTATTTGTAACAGGCTATTTGTAACGGGCATATGATTTCCCGTTACAATTACATCATTTGTAACGGGCAAAATCAATGTCCGTTACAAAAAAGTTGTGAGTTGAGCAGGAGAAGACATATTTGTAACGGGCAGATTAGTGCCCGTTACTGACGAGGGTTAAATCGGTCGCTACAATCTAACTCTCAATCAAACAATACTTATACGAACACCCTATAACCAAGTACAATGGAAAATAAAGGTTCGGTCCACGAGGAACGAGAGTAATTGCAAATCAATCTTAAACCTAAGCTAGTTCGAAATCAATGGAAAATGGTGTTCTAAAATACTACTAATAAGATGGGATAAACCAGATAAACTAAGACACTACGGAAGACGGGAATTCACCAAACCATCGGTAACTACGCAACAAGGAATCACAGAGACAAACGGGATATGCAAAGACTATATGTCTGATCAATATCATGAGGTAGGAAGACAACGGGCAATATTAAGCTTGGATTTCTCATGCACTTAACATTACTCGATACATTATCAAACCACATTCAACAATGAAATACTCAATTCACAATCTCTTGTTCAAATCAAGGATATCATGCAATCAAATTCAAGATTCTAGGTTAGCTACTCCTATTATAATGAATTAACATGCAATCTCATATAATCAATTTAATCACAATCCGTTTATCAAAATCAATCCTCAATTACATAGGTTACCTAGGCCGGGTTTCATCCCGAAACCCTAGCTAGGAGACTACTCACACATATTCATAATCAAAGCAATAATGAATTCCAAAAGCATAATAGATATAAACATGAATTCTGATTAAGGAATAATAAAGCTTGATTAATAAACAAGAATGAATAATACCAATTGTATTGATGCAAATCAATGGAAAAGTTCAGAACTTTGATATCCGTCGTCAATGAATAATACAAAGAATCTTCCCAAATCTTGCTTCAAATCAATCCAAGAAAACTAAAATCGCTAGAATAATCTCTAAGAAAACTAATGAATCTCTAATACTAAGAACGTTCTCCAATAACTCTCTACAAAGGCTCTCAAAAACTATCTCTAAAACTGTCTCCCAAATCCTCTTAAAGTCGAGCCTTATATACGTCTTCTAATTCGGAGAAGTCAAGCGCGCAGTTAACCCTGGATCAGCACGGCCGTGCTGTATTTGGCACGGCCGTGCTAGCTTCTCAGTAGGTAAACCGGATTTCTTCTTCAAATTGGCACGGCCGTGCTATATATGGCACAGCCGTGCAGCTTCCTGGCACGGCCGTGCTAAAAATGACACGGCCGTGCTGAATATGCCCTAGCACGGGGCTCATACTGAAGCTGACACGGGCACGAGCAACATCTGGCACGGCCGTGCTAATGGCCTGCACGGCCGTGCTGGTGCGTTGGTACTGACACGGCCGTGCTATTGGCTTGCACGGCCGTGCTGCCTTGCCTGGGGTTGCTTGCTTATAGGCCAACACGGGTGTGCCTATGGTGACACGGCCGTGCTGCCTGTGCTAAGTAATCAATGCACGGCACTTGAACTTCCTTAACTCCTCGGACTTCGGTCAAGGCTAGCTCGGTTACGCATCAAGGGCTCGGGATCCGATTAAACTCGGTTGATATTACCTGAAAACACATCAAAAACAAACCGAAAACCCGTGAAGCACGTAATATGGGGAACGTAAGCATAACAAGGTAATACATCCAAAATCATCCTAAAATATGCTCTAAAGCGCGCCCTAAAGTGCGCTTGTCAAAACCCCCCAAGCTACACTTTTGCTAGTCCTCGAGCAAAAACCAAGGGAAACACACACAAGATCAAATAAACTATGCCATTGCGAACAAATCAAATTAAGCACGGAATGAAATCAATGGATCCTACTTAGAACAACCATGCACGGAATGAAAACTCACTCAAACAAGCAACGAGACACACAATCCAAGATATCGTTGATCAAATGCGAACAAGACCTAAACCAAGCATAGAGAACAAAGAAATCATGCTTCCCTCTAAACCCAACCAAACCGGCCACGTCCTCCCCTTTTGCTTCAAATCACCACCCTAATTGGCCCCTCGTGATTCCTCGAAGGAACCGGAAAAAGTGATGTTTTGAGGAAATAACAAAGGTATCCCGACATCTCGATTACGCATAATCTTTCCATAGGGTTGAAAGGTATCTCCCTCCACCGTTTGAGAACCGAACACCTCTAAAGTATAAGGGTCTTAAAGGGTTGTAATGTATTGGCAATGGGTGAGGTAGGTGAAAACAATTTAAAAAGTGGGGTTAATTCCTAAATGAAGCGCAAGAATCACAATTCTCAAAAACAATAGTTCAAAAGATGTAATTCACTTTCCACAATCTCATTGATTCACATTCTTACACATCCCAAATGATCCATATAATACACACTCAAATGACCTCTTTCAAACTTCAAAACTTTATTTATGTGTCCTTGCCTTTTTCACAATTCGGACGGCTTTTCTCTTCTTCTTTTTT
Organism: Chenopodium berlandieri; assembly: GCA_034703905.1. Lineage (NCBI taxonomy): Eukaryota > Viridiplantae > Streptophyta > Magnoliopsida > Caryophyllales > Amaranthaceae > Chenopodium > Chenopodium berlandieri. The sequence goes on from CM068278.1 coordinate 31,546,050, forward strand.
TTCCTTTTAAATTCTTTTTTTTTTCTCTTTTTTTTTCTTTTTTTTTATTGATGGCAAAATGACTTTCACATTACATATTTACAATTAGGTTCACTTTCACACCTGCTCAAACCAACTATCAAACTTTATTTCTTGATTAGTAAACAATAAGCTCAACAAACCTATCTAGGTAAACGCTTCACAACTAAGGGTTGGTAAAACATTGGCCATCGGGTTTGTAACACGGTTAACCAAGAATGGAATTAAAGCTCAACATGGTTAGCAAGTAAGATGATGTAAAAAGAAAATCAATTTGTAACAAAACAAAAGGAACAAAATAAGAAAAAAAATGAAAAAGGTGCCTTCTTCCTCCCTTAAAAGTGTCAAGTCGGTCTCGGGAGCTACTAGTCAACACAAAGATCGAAAAATGCGTAATCAAGGATCCAAATATGCCACTCAACAATAATGATGAAGGCTAGAACAAATAAACCTCACGGGGTCTAACAAATAAAGCAACTACCAATCAAGGGGGTCAAATCCACAACCGGGAAGCGACTCCATCTTACCACAGCCCAAAGGCATAGAGTTTCACATGACAAAAGTGTTCTATCCCTACCCTTCGCCTAGACTCGTCTACATTGATCAACAATAGACTCAAACTGTGTATTCATCACTGGCTTAAGTGGAAATAGACATTCCATACACATTCATTCACATTTCGAATCCAACATGAATAATATTCCAAAATTTTGCAACTAGACAAGTTTATCACGATCCAAAAATATAGGAAAAGACTATGAGGCAAATCATATAAACTAGACTACACATTCTCATAACAGAAGCTTTTCCTATCTAACACAAACATATGTACAACTAAGCCAACTGAATAAGTTGAAAGGCACATAACGAGGCATAAAAATCACATAAAATCCCAATCGACAAACAAGTGATCGAATTCAATATCAACGATCCCAGGTTCCTTAGAACCGATCAAACATCCTCGAACCATTCAACTTCTTCCTAAACTAAAATATCCTAAGCACACAAAAAAAAAGGAAAAGATCTCACCAAATTTGCTTCCCGTGAGCTCCAATTAACGGCCATAGCATCGTTCTTCAAACTCATGCCGCGTCTCGAATGTTTCCAATCTGCAAAAAGGAAAGACATGCTAGAAAACAAGTTAAGGTTAGTCTAGGAAAGCAGTAATCTTTTTTTTTTTTTTTTTTTTTTTTTTTTTTTTTTTTTTTTAGAATGAGTACAAGTAAGACCCCCCCCCCCAAGCTAGAATCAAACATTGTCCTCAATGTTTATACATCAAGGACTTACAATAGTAAGGAGAGGGAGGTAACTAAAGGGAAAGGGGATCACGAGCTAGGCCCGCCCGGGCCATAAGGGAAACGGGAGGCCATATCATCAACACTCCTCTTCAGGTATCTGAAGGCGGAGGTCATATCCTCGTTCGACCAGCGCAAATCCGCTACCTCGAGCTTCAAATCTTCCATTCCTTGGCGGAGCCAAATGAAGTCTTGCGCCGGGATCTGCTGGGCCGCATCCGGGCCACCCTCCTCGTCATCATCATCATCATCAGCATCATCACCTCCTTGGCCCCCGTGGGCCTGCTCATCCCCCTGGTGAGGCTGGGGACTGCGGTCTACATACTCCGTGCCTCCGTCCTCGTTCCAGGCGAAGTCGGGGTCGAAGATCCAGTTGTCCTTGTTGTAAACCACCGTCCTCTCCGGATCGGGCAAGTAGGCGTATGGCTTGCCTGCTACGAGCCACAAATAGCAATCCGGCTGGGATGTCCCTTCAAGCCACTACATGGCTCTCAAGGTGCGCATATCAAGCCTCGTAGTGCCTGGGATAGCCTGCAAGTCAGAAAAATCAATCCCATTATATTGCGCAAGAATGGTGATCATGCCACCGATAGTAATATCACCCCTACCCCGGGCTACACCGTCGAGGTGGTCTATTAACCACGCTCCCATGTCTAGACGCCCGTCCCCACGGGTGAGGTGCCAAATAAACTATAACTCCCTAATGGAGACTACACCCGAACTATCTCCTCTAACAAAGATAGTAGAGGAGAAGGTCCTGTGGGACAACCGAAAGGCGGGATTGACGATGGAAGTCGCCTTATCCCTACGGGGATCTCTATCCATCTTCCCCGTGATTTGCCGCCAAAACAACCCAGAGTTGTAGTGTTTTGAGTGGCCATCCTTAGGACCATATTTCAGGTCGGATGTCCACCCAAAGGCGGCATTAACTTGGGCCACCGACATTTGAATGGTGCCCGAGTTCATTAGTTGAAAGGACAAGTACCGGGGTGAGTTATGCTCATCCCGATGCACGTACAAAGAAGACAAAAATTCGAGGGTAAGCCTCTTGTAAGTGAGAGCATGCATGGTAAGGAAAGAATCAAAGTTGGTAAATGAAAATAGTTGAACCATGTCGCTTTCGATCCCTAGAGCCCTAGCGGCTAAAGGGTCGTAGAACTTGGTAGGCCGGATCGGTCGGTGGGATAATCCTACAAATTTGTCCAAAAAGGACGGGTTATTAAAAACAATACCCATGGTGTCCACCGTGGGTGGAACCATGGATGAGGATGCATCGTCCCGACCCGGCCTCCTAGTCGATGTCTTTGTTCTAGGCATGTTTGATTCAAGAAATTAAGCACAATATACCAATTAACAAGCAAGAAACTATCCTAGCATGCAATGTACTACCCTAACACTACTAGTTCACCCAAACTTGCAACAATAAAGCACAATTCAACAACAAATATTCAATAAAACTAATGAAATTGGACAAAAATTGCGAAAATCAATGAGTTTAAGAACGAATTCACCGAGGACTCCACGAAGTGGAGTTGTGGCGAGCTCAAAGAGGGCCGAATTTTGCGTCCAATCACTTGAAAAATGCTCCAATGCAAGGAGGGTGCCGAGATCTTGAAAGAAGAGTATGGGGAATTAGGGTTTGATTTGAGGAATTGGGGGAGGAGGTTGGGGGTTTGGGTTAGTTTAGAGAGAAAAAGGGTAGGAAAGAGTGTTAGAGAGTTGGGGAATAATGAGAGAGTTTGAGTGAAATTGTGTTTAAAAACACGAAATTTTATCCGGAACCCGCGCTGCACGGCCGTGCTATAAATGGCACGGCCGTGCTGAGGTTTGGCATGGCCGTGCCGAATTTGGCACGGCCGTGTTGGCTTGGCAGGCTTTTTGCGAAATTGAATTTCAGATGGCACGGCCGTGCTATTACTTGACACGGCCGTGCTGAAAATGGCACGGCCGTGCTAGAATGTCAGAGGGCTTTTGAGGTTTGGCACGGCCGTGCAGATTTTGGCACGGCCGTGCTGGATTCTGGCACGGCCGTGCTGTCTGCTGCAGTCTGCAGGTTTTCTTTTCCTTCAAGGCACGCATCACTCTCTTCATTTCGACTTCTAACCAATCTTCTACCTGCACAAAAACACACAAGAGCACACAAAACTCACACAAATTAGGAGCTAAACCAACTACAAAACAAAAGAAACTACTCTAGTAAAAGCAAGAAAATCGGGTTGCCTCCCGGAAGCGCTAAGTTTAACGTCGATAGCTTGACGTGGTCACATTCAACTCTTGTGACCGCATTTGAACACATCTATCACACCAACATGGGCTCCCTCATAGTATGTCTTCAACCTTTGCCCATTAACCACGAAGGATTGCAACCCACTAGAATCATAAAGCTCAACCGCACCGGAAGGGAAAACATCTTTGACAGTGAATGGACCCCTCCATCTTGACATCAACTTACCGGGGAAGAGCTTCATCCTAGAGTTATATAAGAGGACTTTTTCACCAACATTGAACACCTTCCGCTCTATCTTTCGGTCATGGAACTCCTTAGATCGGGACTTGTATAGGTTCGCACTGTCATATTCGTCCATCCGAAGCTCCTCCAATTCATGAAGGTCCAACATCCGTTGCTCTCCCGCGCTTGCTAGATCAAAATTTATCTTCTTGACAGCCCATTGAGCGCGGTGCTCTAGTTCGACCGGGAGGTGACATGCTTTCCCGTAGACCAAGCGGTATGGGGTGGTGCCTATTGGGGTCTTGAAAGCAGTCCGGTATGCCCAAAGTGCATCATCGAGCTTATCGGACCAATCTTTCCTATTCTTCGCCACTGTCTTCTCAATGATGGACTTTATCTGTCGATTGGAGACTTCCGCTTGCCCACTAGATTGAGGGTGATAGGTTGTCCCGAACCTTTGATGTACTCCATTCTTTCGAAGCATCCTTTGAAAGGCCCCATGCACAAAGTGTGACCCGTTGTCACTTATAACCGCCCTAGGAACTCCGAACCTTGGAAATATAATCTTCTTGAAGAGTTTCACCACCACCTTGTGATCATTTGTAGGGGAGGCAATTGCTTCCACCCACTTAGACACGTAATCCACAGCCACAAGTATGTATTGGTTCCCACGGGAGGAAGGGAAAGGTCCCATGAAGTCAATGCCCCACACATCAAAGATCTCAAGTTCAAGTATGGGTTTTTGAGGCATTCATTCTTCTTGGAAATGTTTCCACTCCGTTGGCAAGCATCGCAAGTCTTCACAAATGCCCACACGTCCTTAAAGATATGGGGCCACCATAGCCCACATTGCAAAACCTTTTGGGCTGTTTTATTAGCCCCCATGTGACCTCCGCAAGGGTCGGAGTGGCACATTCTCAGCACACTATGAACTTCTTCCTCCGGAACGCACCTTCTTAGGAGACCATCTACACCTCTCTTGAACAAAATTGGATCATCCCATATGTAATGCCTTGCATCTCTCCTAATCTTCTTCCGTTGGTTCTTGGAGTAATCGGGGGGAAACTCCTCACAAGCCAAGTAGTTTACCATATCCGCAAACCATGGTAGAATCTTCTCCTTGAGGAGGTATAAAACATCATCCTTAAACTCATCACAAATGGGCAGCCCATCATCTTCTTGTTGCTCCCTCTCCATGCGCGAAAGGTGATCCGCAACCACATTCTCGGCTCCCTTCTTGTCCCGGATCTCCACATGAAATTGTTGTAAAGAGAGGACCCATCGGAGGAGGCGTGGTTTGGATTCCTTCTTCGAAATTAGGTACTTGATGGCTGCATGGTCGGTATAAACAATCGTTTTGGAACCAATGAGGTAGTCCCAAAATTTCTCAAATGCATGAACAATGGCTAGGAACTCTTTCTCTGTAGTGGTGTAATTCCTTTGTGCTTCATTTAAGGTCTTGGACATGTAATAGATCACGTGAAGCCTCTTCTCAACTCGTTGCCCAAGAACACCTCCAATAGCCATATCACTAGCATCGCACATCAACTCAAAAGGTAGATCCCACCGTGGTCCTTGCACAATCGGTGCCGAAATCAAAGCTTTCTTAAGTGTGTTAAAATCTTGTAGGCACTCTTTGTCGAACTTGAAGTCGACTTCCTTTTGCAATAAGGCATTCAAAGGCTTGGCTATAAGAGAGAAATCTTTTATGAATCGCCGGTAGAACCCCGCATGCCCTAGGAATTGTCTTACCCCTTTTGCATTGACCGGTGGTGGTAGCTTTGCTATAACTTCAACCTTTGCTTTGTCCACCTCTATTCCTGCATTTGAGATCTTGTGACCGAGGACAATACCTTCTTCAACCATGAAGTGACACTTCTCCCAGTTCAGGACTAAATTCACTCTCTCACATTGTTGTAGGCACTTCCCCAAGTTCACTAGGCAATCATCAAAGGAGGCTCCTCCAACAGAAAAATCGTCCATGAAAACCTCCATCTCGGCCTCCAACATGTCCCCAAAAATGCTCATCATACACCGTTGAAAAGTGCCCGGTGCATTGCAAAGTCCAAAAGGCATTCTCCTGTAGGCAAAAGTACCATATGGACAAGTAAAAGTCGTCTTCTCTTGGTCATCCGGGTTTATAGGTATTTGGAAAAACCCCGAATAACCGTCAAGAAAGCAATAATACTTGTGCCTAGTTAGTCTTTCGAGCATTTGATCAATAAAAGGGAGGGGAAAATGGTCCTTTTTGGTAGATGCGTTTAGACGTCTATAGTCTATGCACATCCGCCAACCGGTCACCGTTTAGTTGAGATGAGCTCACCATTCTCATTCTCAACTACAGTCATTCCCCCCTTCTTAGGGACAACATGCACAGGGGAAACCCATCTAGAGCTCAAAATGGGGAAGATGATACCTGCATCAAGGAGTTTGGTGATCTCTTTCTTCACCACCTCCCCCATTTGAGGATTGAGTTTCCTCTGCCTCTCAATAGAAGGCCTCGCACCATCCTCGAGAGTTATGTGATGCATACATATAGCGGGGCTAATACCCTTGAGGTTATCAATGGTATAGCCTATGGCACTTTGATGCTCTCTCAATACATCACACAACTTCCGAGTTTGATCCGCATCTAAAGAAGAATTCACAATGACAGGATAAGTTGAATCAGGGCCAAGAAATTCGTACCTTAGATGTGATGGTAGAGGTTTCAATTCTACCTTAGGGGCCTCGTTTACCTCTTTTGTGGTGGCCATAGCAAGTGTATACGTGGGTGTAATTTCCTTGAAACCGTTATCACCATCATCTTTCTCTAGCATTTGCTCCTCTATGTACCTGCTCTCATCGGTATCACTTGGCTCAAGATCATGGTTACAATTCCAAGACTGGAGCCGGACGCCTGTGCCTGCAAAACAAACGGATGCTCCGGATGATTGGAGATCCGCCTCCGACGGTCAAGTTAGTACTTGATTAAGGAGTAATTAATGCGGAAATTAAAGTAATTGGGTCTCTCTAGGTGAGAGTGTTTAATGTGTGTAATCCCCATTAATGAGGATTAAGGGAGGTATTTATAACCTCGGGAAACGTGCCAACCCTAGGTTTAGGTTAACCTTGGGCTGATTGGGCTTCCCTCGGAAGTTGGGCCTAGGTGGCCGACTTCTCCATTAGGCATGGGGTATGCCACGTGTCATGACATAATAGGTCCACGGTGGACGAATAAGAGTGTGCCACGTGGCAGGCCCTGAGAGGTCCAACTGGGGGACACTTGGAGGACCTGATTGGCCCACGTGGCGCATTCCGATTGGTGGGAGCAAAATCCCCTAATCATTTGCCCCTCACAGGTGGCACGTGACGGGTCACGTGTTACCTGTGACAGGTGTCGCACGGTGACAGGCGACGGCCTGCTACAGGTGTCACTTGGCGAAAGGCCGAGAGATTCTCCCGCCCAAAGTTTGAATTGTGGAAGTGACCCTTCGCCTTCTCACTTCGCCTATATAAGGGAGTGTTGACTTCGGTCATTTTCACTTGAGAACTTTGTGAGAGAACATTCGGACCCCTGAACTTGCTCTGACACTTTGGACTCTTTCTGCCTACCGCCTGCTCTGACAAGCCGACTGCAAAGGATCTTCAGAACTCCATCAACGTCACTCGTTCAGGTAACCGTCGGTTCTCTTACTCTTAATTTTTTTTATTTTATTCCTTTTTTGAAATGGCACCACGGAAGCACACGACACGACCTAAGTTAGTGATCAGCCGATCACCGGGGACGGCTGAATCTAGGACTAGGAGTGCCGCCTGCCCTTTTCTGGACCCATCTTTGCCCTTTATACAAAGTCCGACTGTATCTGTGTCTATGCAGAACATGATGGCCAGAACAAAAAAGACTGCCAGGATCTCAAACTCAGACGGCTCCGTCCACAGGGTGCCGATTAGTGAAACATCTGACCAGGCGCCAGATGTGGAAGTGAAACAAAGCGGCTTGAAAGCCGGCAGTTCTGAGGGAGGAGTCAAAGTGACCCCTTCCCATTTTACAGTTAACTCTACATTCTCTCCTGCTCCCTTTAAGGGAGAGGAGGCGGGCCCCTCTGGGAGAGGGGAGGAGTCGTCCTCTTCGGACTCGTCAGAGGACGAATCCGAGTCCAGCTCTTCTGGCCATGCTTCTCTGGGCACAGAAGGGAAAAACAGTCGCCTACAAGAGGCGAGGCTTTCTCACGCAGTTGAGAAGGGGGACAATTGGGCGGAGCCATCCGCCTCTCACCGAGAGCAAAATACCCCCTACTACTGCACGGTACCTCGGGGCCGGATCACGGCCATGCAAGAGAAAGTGGGGAGCTTTATCGCAAACCACACAATGGGCCCCGGATTTTTAGTGTTCGTGCCGGATCCAGAAGACACAGTCGTCTGGCCGGCTGGTACTAGCTATGACGGCGCCTGCTTTGGCTGCTATGAGGCGGCCATCAAGGATGGGCTGCGCTTCCCACTACATCCGGCTGTTCAGCGGATATTGGATGGGTATGAGTTGGGGTTATGGCAGTTAGCCCCAAACTCCTGGGTCAACGTACTCGGCTACGTGGCCGGGTGCGAACTGCACGGGGTGGAGCCAAACTTTGAGGCTTTCGCCCACATGAACTATCTTAGCCGGACCCCTAAGTCAGGCGGTACCGGCTTGTATCAGTTGACGAGCCACAGGGGCTACCTCATGACAAGAGGTAAAGCGAACAAGTGGAAGGATTGGCGGAACACCTTCCTTATTATTGAGAGTTCAGACACAGAGCTGAACAAGCGCTTCAACAGGTGGAATAGGAATCCGCCTCTTCTTGCAGGCGGCCGCAGCATGCCGCCTGTTCCCCCCAAGGCTAAAAAAGAGATCCTAGACAAAGGACTCTTCAAAGTAGAGTCTAGGGTGAACTCTACTTCAGGGGTTCGAGAGCAAGTACCCCTGCACTGCGTCCCGAGCTTCAAATGGCTCTATGACGAGTACTTTTTGGCCGCCTGTGGCCTCAGCAGTCGGTGCTCAAGAGGTAGCTGGCCTGTCGAATACTCTGTTTTTTCCATGCATTATTTACTTGGTCTTTTTATTAATTTTGCTATTTGTTTTTGCAGCAAACGCTATGAGCAAAATTACCGCCTCCAAGACTGCGGCGGCCATGTTGCGGGCCTCCATCTTGCAACAGTCTTCAACCGACTCCCCCAACAAGGGGGCACCCTTGGTTGGCCTCGAAACTTTCACTCTTTTTGGAGTTGTGTTTTATGCATATACTGACTTCTTTTTTTTTTTTTTTATATAGACGGGCACTCCAAGAGCTTCTTCTTCCCAACAGCCGGACTCCAAGGCCCGAAGGACGACTGTTGCGAGCTCTCCTGGTTCTGCCAGGAAACAGGCGGTGGCTGAGAAGTAGCCGGCCACTCCTTCTAAAACTCCAGCGGGGCCGCCTAGAAGTATGAACTTGTCCTTGTAAATTTTTAGACTTGTTTCTTTCTTTACTAGGTCTAATCCGCTTGTTTATGCTTGATGCGGCCGGCCCTCAGGAGCTTGACTTGGTCGAGGTGGCCAAGTCTATGATCAAGGCCGTTCCTCCGTCTGAAAGGGAGGCGTTCAGGGGTGTCGGCACCCTTGACCTAGATGGGATTGCAGGGGTCCTTGCTGAGGTATACTTAGCATATTTTTTAGTATTTGAATTCCAGGACGCCTGTATTCTTTTTGTTTGGAAACTGACGCCTGTTTGTTTTGTTTTTACTTAGGCCCTGCTCCGAGTGAACGGCCTTCGCAAGCCGCTTGATAGGAAGAACAAAGAGGTAAAGGCTGCGAAAGCTATGGCCGCCTCTGACTGTGATAAGGCAATGTTTCAAATTGCCCAAAATGAGGTTCTGACCATTGATATTCTTTATTATCAGGCGCAGGCTGCCGCCGCTGTCCGGGCTCAGTTAGAGGCGGCCCAGAAGAGGAATAGCGAGCTGGAGGCGACCATCAACAACCTCAAGGCTGAGCTGAGACCTCTTCGCCAAAAGACGTCCTCATACGAAACCTTGGAGAAATCCTTGGCGAACGTAAAGGAACGCCAGGTGACCTAGGAGAAGAGTCTCACTCAGGAGCTCTCGGAGAAGGCCGAGCAAGAGAAGAAAGAGCTGGTCCGGGAGATGATGGAAGACTCTGCTCAAATCCAGCGCATGACCTGGGGCCGCCTCTTCCCCAACGCCGACTTTGCCTCATGGGAAAAAACGTACCGCCAGTGTTCTGATAGATATAATCAAGAGATCCTGGCGGCTGCTGAGAACGAGGCGTTTGAGGAAGCGTTGGAGGTGGAGGAGCAGCCGGTAGTGGCGCTTGTGCCGCTTGGAGGTAATGCATCGAAGAAGGATGCAGCTGAAGCCAAGTCCAGCAAGAAGAGTGCTGACCAGGCGGCAGCTGCTAATATTGAAGATCTGCCCCCTTCTTAAGCTTTATGTCTTCTTTCCACGGCCTGCGTGCCGTTTGTTTGTATTTACCCGGCCAAGGGGCCGGGGCTCTGAATATTTTGCCGGTCTTTAATGACCGGCTTCCTTTTAATGAAATTTTTTTTTTGTTTTGCTTCAAATTTGTTAAGTATTGAATATTCTGATATCCAATTGTACACTATACCGACTGTTTTACATGGCCGATTGTTGCAGACAGGTACGGATAGTTAGTCACGCCGCCTATGCCCCTGGACGACTGGTTGTCTGTTTCCAGGCTAGGCGATCAGTCGGCCATTTATCCAATCGGTATTCGACCCATTTTAAAGACTGGATCACCTTTAGGCAGTCGGTCCTGTCATTTGTAAAATTAACCAAGTAGGAAACTGGTTTCCTACTTGTGTTTTTTAGGCTAGAGATTTTAGGCAGTCTAGGACGACTGTTCCCCGCCACCTTTAATCAGTGTGAACAGGTGCTGTATGAACACCTTTTTAGTTTCATATTAAATTTTTGAGTGACCAAGTAAATATGACTGTTACCTAGTCGCCAAGTGATTGAGTAGTAGAGGTATCAAGCGGTGGGTACCGGTTGTTCCCCTTTATTCGCCAATGTTTGTTGGCTATTAACTCATTAAATACCAACTGTTCTTATCCTAAGTAGTTCAGTCGGTCGGTTAACCCGGATGGTTATTGCGAACACTTGCTTGACGTGATTAGTCAGTTTAAGTGAGATATCCTTGTCCGGGAAACGGCTACGTGGTTGTCGTGTTTAGACAGTCGTATAGGTGCCGTGTAATGATTTTATAGAACAATGTTCCACCCAAAAGGGAGCTGCTCTTTGCGACGAATTTCATCCGGATGGATGCCGTCGGACGCCTGCTATAATGTTGGGACAGGTCGAATTGAATTTTTATATTTTGATCAGTTGGCTTGACGCCTGGTCTGATCATTTTAGTCATGAGTTTTTGATAGTTCTCGGTGAACCGTATTATGGGAGGGTAGCCGGTTGAGTGAAACAAGCGGCGTGCCCTTTAAGTATTTAGAGAGTAGCCGACTGTTTGTCAGTTGGCATGCCCCTCTAAGTAAAAATGAAAATTAAGCATGGAGAGTAGCCGACTGTTCGTCAGTTGGCATGCCCCTCTTAATACAAAATTGAATATTAAGTATGCAAACTTTATTCAAGTAGCCCTTGACTATTTACATCATTCAAAAGAAATATTTCTTAAGATTATCTACATTCCAAGTTCGAGGCAACAGTTGGCCGTCTGGTGTTTCCAGACGGTAGGTACCGTCTCTAACCTCTTCACAAATTCGGTAGGGACCTTCCCAATTGGGAGTTAGCTTGCCAGACTCATTAGCCCTACCAACGGCTTCCATTTTTCTAAGTACAAAGTCCCCCACTTTGAGGGGACGCCTGTGTACTTTTCTGTTGTATGATCGAGTCATTCTCAGGCGGTAAATTTCATGGCGCAAGACAGTATTGCCCCTCCTTTCAGGAAGTGAGTCTAATGCCAGGCGCATGGCTTCCCAGTTTGCCTCTTCGTCATATAGCATTACTCAAAGAGTCGGCTCGTAGTGTTCTATTGGAAGAACAGCTTCCGCACCATAAGTTAGGAGGAATGGAGTTTCTCCAGTCGCCCCTTTTTCAGTCGTCCTAATGGCCCAGAGAACATGTGGTAATTCATCCGCCCATAGGCCGCCTACTCGTTCAATCTTTTTCTTGACACCGTCTGAGATGATTTTATTAAAGGCTTCTACCTGGCCGTTTGCTTGTGGACGGCCGACAGATGCAAAGTAGTGTGCGATTCCTTGGTCACCCAACCAGCTTTTGAGAACAGGCGTTTCAAATTGGGGACCATTATCAAAAACCATAGACATGGGAACCCCGAACCAAGTGATGACATTTTTCCAAATGAATGAAATTACATCCTTCGTCCTGATTCCTTTTACAGCCTCCGCCTCTACCCATTTAGTGAAGTAGTCGACGGCAACAAGTATGTATCTCCTTCCGCCTGTAGCAGGCGTATATGGACCCAGAATATCCATGCCCCACTTAGCAAACGGTAGTGGGCTATGAATGGTAGTGAGGTCAGTAGCCGGACGGTGAATTAGTTTGCCAAACCTTTGGCACTTGTCACATTTTTTCACCATCTCCATTGCATCTGCTTCTAAAGTAGGCCAAAAGTAGCCCTGCCGCCTTGCCCGTTGAGCAAGCGTCCTACCGCCTATATGGGAAGCACAGTAACCGGAGTGAAGATCGTCTAGTATCTCTCGCCCCTTTTCTGGAGTAACACACTTTAAGAAGGGTTGAAGGTACCCCCTTTTGTGTAGTTCTCCCATTATTATTTCAAAACTGGTTGCTCGTTTTTTCAGTGCTGCCGCCTGTTGATGATCATCCGGCAGGGTACCATTTGTCAGATATGCCCTGATTGGATCCATCCAGGTTGAGCTTCTGTCTAAGATTCCAATAGGGTCTTCCTCAATGCTTCTCCTCTCCATTACTTCCCAAAAAACGGTTCGAGGAGTATCACAGGAGGCGGATGATGCTAACTTTGAAAGTGCATCCGCCTGGTTGTTTTCTGATCTCGGCACTTGGGTCAGATGGAAATCCTCAAGGGAGCCGACTGCTTGTCGGACCGCCTGTAAATACTTTATCATGGCCGGATGGGTTGCTTCGTATTCGCCATTGTACTGACTCACTATCAATTGTGAATCGGAACAGGCGTCTATTTTTCTTGCCCCAGCCGCCTTACACATGCGGATTCCGGCTAGTAAAGCTTCATATTCTGCCTCATTGTTTGAGGCCTGAAAACTGAATCGTAGAGCATACTCATACCTGTCGCCCTCTGGCGACTGACATATGACGCCTTCTCCACAACCATTTAAAGTAGAGCTTCCATCCACATATACCTTCCAGACTTGGTCTGGAACTTGAGAGTCAGGAGGACGAGTCATCTCAACAATAAAGTCAGCAAAGGCTTGCCCCTTCACTGCTTTTCTAGGCTCTAAAGTAACTTCGAGGCTCTGTATTTCTATGGCCCATTTGATCATTCGGCCTGACGACTCCATGATGGTCAGTGGCCGCTTGATAGGTTGGTCTGTATACACAACGACTGCATGTGCCAAAAAGTAGGGCTTCAATTTTTTAACAGCCATGAAGAGTGCAAGACCAAATTTCTCCACTAAGGAATACCTCAACTCAGCATTTTTCAGTACATGACTGACAAAGTAGACCGGGAGTTGACAGCCGTCTCTTTCAGCAAGGAGAACAGCGCTTAACGCATGATCAGAGACGGCCAGGTACATGTAAAGTACTTCTTTGGGCAAAGGACTGACCAGCCTCGGCAAGGAATGCAAGTGAACTTTCAATTTCTGGAAGGCCGCCTCAGCATCCGGCCCCCATTCAAACCTTGCCTTTTTCTTAATTGCCTGGAAAAAGTATAAGCATTTGTCGCCTGATCGGCTTAGAAATCTTCCCAAGGCCGCCAGACAACCTGTTAACTTCTGGACCTCTCGGATGGTACGAGGCGACTGCATGTCGATGACCGCCTGCACCTTCTCAGGGTTCGCCTCTATTCCTCTTTGATTGATAAGGAATCCGAGAAATTTCCCAGACTCAACTCCAAAGACACATTTCTTGGGATTAAGCATGACATGGTGCCGCCTGAGTGTGGCGAAAGTTTCTCGGAGGTCCGACAGATGATCTTTCTGAAGTTTAGACTTGACAATCATATCATCAATATATGCCTCGACATTTCTCCCAATCTGATCAAAGAACACAGTGTTTATCATTCGCTGGAAAGTGGCCGGGGCATTCTTAAGACCAAACGGCATGACCGTGTAATAGTATAACCCTTGATCAGTGACGAAGGCCGTCTTCTCCTGATCTTTCTTCCATAAAGGAATTTGATGGAAACCAGAGTAGGCGTCCATAAAGCTCATCAAAGAATGGCCGGCTGTTGAGTCAACCAGGTTATCAATTTTAGGCAAAGGGTAACTGTCCTTAGGGCACGCCTTGTTTAAGTCCGTGTAGTCTACACACATTCGCCAGGTGCCATTCGGCTTTTTAACAAGCACCACATTTGCAACCCAGTCTGGGAAGTAACATTGCCGAATGAACCCTGCATCAAGTAATTTTTTAACTTCGGCGGCTGCCGCCTGACTTCTTTCTTCGCCATGGTTCCGTTTCTTCTGCCCTACCGGCTTCTTTTTCGGATCCACGGCCAGTTTATGTACCGCCAGATCAGGACTGATGCCCGGCATTTCATGAACTTCAAATGCAAATATTTCCTTGTATTCTTTCAATAGTTTGTGAAAGTCGTCACCCAGGACCTTTAGAGCAGTCGTCCCAACTTTAATTGTTCTGTTGGGACGCGAGTCATCTAAGATCAGGTCCGTATGCTCACCAGCCGGCTGGGGGCGGAATTCATCCGACCGCTCCTCTGCCAGTGATTGCTATTTTCTGTGTTTTCTCTTCTTGCTGCCTGCTTCTTGAACAGGCACACTCTCCTTGACATTGTCAAGGTCTATTTTTCCACCACTGGACCCAGTGGCCATAACAGTGGGCTTGACATCCGAGAGATAGCACTCTCGGGCCATCCTCTGATCTCCCCTTAGGGACCCGACTGTTCCATTATCCCTCTCAAACTTGAGCAACATAAGAGATGGGATTATTACAGCCTTGGAATTATTCAGGGTTGGTCGTCCCAGAATCATGTTGTAGGTCGAGAGTTCTTCCACTACCAGGAACCGGACTACCATGTGTCGTCCCTCCCCTTTTTCGCCCAGGCGGATAGGTAAATCCACTCGTCCCACTGGGTGGACGACTCCTCCTCCAAACCCTACTAAAGGGTGGGATGCCGGATGTATGCAATCAGTCTGATATTTTAGTTTCGACAGACATTTGCTACTGATGAGATCTGAAGAGCTTCCGGTATCTATGAGGATTCGGCCCACTCTCTGGTTGGCCACATTACATTCAATAACGATAGGGTCGTCATGCGGCCCTCTTACCCCTCCTAGATCTTCTTCAGTGATGACAATCTCAGGAAATGAATATTTGGAGGGCCGTTCTTGGTGAACGGAATTTACATCTAACCGTCTGATGTTGTCTTTGTTGCCCCTAATAGTGGGACCGCCTCCTGAGAAGCCGCCTGCAATGGTGTAGACGACTGCATCATCTGTATCGGAGCTGTCGGCCTGCTAATTCTTTTTGGTCGACTGCTTTTTCGAGGAAGTGTTTCCCGTGGATTTCTTGACAAAAGGGTCAAGATCACCTTGCTCAGCCAGGCGGTCCAGATACCGCATGAGACTGATGCATTCGTTGGTGCGATGACCAACATCTTCATGATAATCACAGAATTTTTCTTGGTTCCGGTTGTTTGCAGAACCCTTCATGGGGACCGGTTTCTCAATTGAGATCCGTCCCTTGATTTCCTTTAGGATAGCTTGGCTGTCCTTGCTAAACGCATACTTTGGGGAGTGTGGTTTGTATTCTTTTTTCTTCTTCTGGGCCGGCTGTTTGGAGGAATCAGCCGCCCAGACCTCTCTTCTCTTCTTTTCATCTTTGTTTGACGACTGTATCTGTCGTCCTTCTCTTTTGTCGAACTTCTTCCCGTCCGACTGTTTTACCGTACTACAAAGATCAGTCGCCTGTATATAGGCTTCCGCTTCAATCAAGGCCTCTTGAAGAGTTGCCACCCTCTTTCGGACCAGATCAAATTTGAAAGTCGACCCGTCTTTGAGACCCCTAAAAAAGTCAGTATAGGCCACCTCATCCGGTAACCCTTGAATCTGTATTCTCATCAGGTTAAACCGCCTGATGTAAGATCGAAGCCCCTCCTTCTCACCCTGCTGAATTCTTCCTAAATCAAGGGTCGTCTTCTTCGCAGGGATGTTCATGGCGAAGTTGGAGGTGAATAAGTAAGCAAGCGTCCTGAAGTTATTTACACAACTAGTCGGCAGGTTGCCGAACCATTGTTGTGCGATTCCTTTGAGAGTCGCTGGGAAACACTTGCACCAAGTAGGATCATCCAACCCTTGAAGATACATCAGGTTGGTGAACGCCATCAGATGATCTTCTGGGTTAGTAGTGCCGTCATAGGCGCCTACTAACACATTTTTCACTTTGGCCGGCTGAGCGGCTTTAGTAATTTCCTTGGAGAAGGCCGACGGCTGTTCGCCAAGCCTAAGCAACCGTAGCTGCCAGTCCATAGGTTGGACATTTTTTGCTGCATGTCCACCAAACGGAGGTGGCTGCAAAAAATACTGTTGTTGTGGTACAAACGGTAAGTTTGGTACCGCCTGGTCGCTATGAAAGCCGGACTGACGGAAGGTGCCGCCTGACTGACTCTCATGATACGACTGGGTATGCGTCATCGAGGTATTTCGCAGACTGTCTTGGAAATTTGAAGTAGAGGCCGATTCTGACAAACAGTCACTCTTCTTCTGCTCTAGCAACAGCCTAGCGTCTGTGTATGTTTTCTTCGACCCGTCCGCCTGAATGTGACGAACAGGTTTCCTATTTCCTGGAGTAGGAAAACGGTATTTTGTAAAATCAAGGGCAGGCGGCTCCCACTTCCTAGATTTAGGATGAGGAGTCGCCTCTCGCCCTTGAATTGGCTTCCTCTTGCCTAAAGTGGAAGGTTTCTTAGCCGACTGTTCCTTGGCCAGAGCAGGCTTCTTATTAAGCAACTCTTGAATCTCTCCTTTGAAGTCTCTCATGAAGGTCATGAGTTCATTCCTCGTGATGGGAGCAGACCCATCAGTCGGCTGCTGCCGAACAGGCGGTGCGCCTGCTGGCTCACTTCCAGTTTGAAGATGTTCCCGTTCCCTCCTTTCGGTATGACGGGTGCGTCGGGCCCTTAGGGTCCCGTCTGAAGCAGTGTGAGCTTCAACTTCAAATTCTTCTTCAGTATCATGGTCCGACTGAACTTGAGGGTCGTCTAGGGGACGCCTCTCTTCAGGAGTTGGTACAGACGTGGATGCCATCTCAGAAGTACTCTCCCCACAGACGGCGCCAAAATGTTTCGGGGTTTTCTGATGTCCTGCGGGAGAGTTACAATTCCAAGACTGGAGCCGGACGCCTGTGCCTGCAAAACAAACGGATGCTCCGGATGATTGGAGATCCGCCTCCGACGGTCAAGTTAGTACTTGATTAAGGAGTAATTAATGCGGAAATTAAAGTAATTGGGTCTCTCTAGGTGAGAGTGTTTAATGTGTGTAATCCCCGTTAATGAGGATTAAGGGAGGTATTTATAACCTCGGGAAACGTGCCAACCCTAGGTTTAGGTTAACCTTGGGCTGATTGGGCTTCCCTCGGAAGTTGGGCCTAGGTGGCCGACTTCTCCATTAGGCATGGGGTATGCCACGTGTCATGACATAATAGGTCCACGGTGGACGAATAAGAGTGTGCCACGTGGCAGGCCCTGAGAGGTCCAACTGGGGGACACTTGGCAGGACCTGATTGGCCCACGTGGCGCATTCCGATTGGTGGGAGCAAAATCCCCTAATCAGTATGCATACTAGAGACAATCGAATCAATAGTGTCAATCATCATGCAGTTTTCGGAAGTAGACAAAGGATATTGTATGCTTTTGTTCAGATCAAATTCAAGGACCTCCTCTCCTACCTTTAAAGAAATCTTGGCACTCTTCACATCAATGAGAGCACCAGAGGTAGCTAGGAAAGGTCGCCCAAGAATAATAGGTATATGATTATCTTCATCCATTTCCAAAACTACAAAATCCACAGGTATCACAAATTTCCCAACTCGTAGGGGAACATCTTCTACCTTACCCTTAGGAAATTTGATCGAACGATCAGCTAACTGTAGGGTAATGTTGGTAGGAAGAAGTTCTCCTACCCCTAATCTTTGATATACAGAATATGGCATAAGACTAACACTAGCCCCAAGATCACATAATGCATTATTAATTTTCATTTTATTAATAGCACAAGGGATTGAGAAATTACCTGGGTCTCCCAATTTGGGAGGCATCTTGTTCATGATGATTGCACTACAATTCGCGGTGAGGTTAACAGTTTCCACCCCATCACAATTCCTCCTGCCACTCAAAATATCTTTCAAAAACCTAGCATAGTTAGGCATTTGTTTTATAGCGTCGGTGAATGGTATGGAAAGGTGAATTTGCTTCAAAGTCTCTAAAAACTTACCGAATTGAACATCCAACTTATGTCTCACAAACTTATGGGGGTAAGGAAGTTTTTGCAGTAGATTGGGTTCTTTGACCTGTGTTACTTCCTTTTCATTTAGGACCTCTACAGTTTTATCATTCTCTCCGGTCCTCTCCTCCTCACTCTCTATAACAGTATCAGTGGTAGGTGTAGTCACAGATTGACTCTTAGGGGGTATTACTTCATCGCTCCCCCTCAATGTCTTTCCACTTCTAGTGGTGATAGCATTTACAGAGTTTTTAGGGTCAATACCTTGAGGTGGGAGTTTTGACACTCCAACCCCATCCTTTATAGCACTAGCCAACTGAGAAATCTGGGTTTCAAGCATTTTATTATGTGTCATCACTTCATTAAACTTTTTGTCACTGGTGGCCATGAAAGTGTTGAACATTTTGGTCTGTGCTTCCATCATCTCCTCCAAACTAGTCCTTTGCGATGGTCCTTGAGCATTGTAGTTGTCGTTAGAGGCTCGGGAACCACGCGCATTAGACTGTTGGGGATTTTGATTTTGGAAGTTGTTCCTGTTACCATTGTTATTCTAATTTCCCCTGTTATTGGCATTCATGTTCTGATTGTATTGCCCTTGATTACCTGCATTTTGTTGGTAATTATTCTGATTACCAAAATTACCATGTTGATTATAGGACCCTTGGGGATTTTGGTCCCTTTGGTTCCTGTTTCCCCACTGGTTTTGCTGTTGGTAGTCAGAATTGTTACCCTGTTGATTATAATTGTTCCCTCTTTGATTAGGTGGTAAATATCTGTTATTGTCATTCCTAGGTCTATTATCATAAGACAAGGCATTGACTTTTTCATTATCACACTCATTACCATCATTATAGTTGGATTGAAATTGGGAATCTACGTTGCAGGCAGAGGTATCATGGTCATAAGACCCACAGTTTTCACAGAATATACATCCAGCAGGCATATTATTAGAGTTAGAGTGCATACCTGCTCCCTTAGAATGGGATGGAAGATTTTGATGCGGTGGAGCGTTGAGCTTCTCTTTGATAATTGACATTTCCTTACCTAGATTTACAATTTGCGATGTCAAATTCCCGATTGCATTAAGATGGTCTACCGAATAGACCGCTCCTCCACTCTTGCTCGTGGCCTCTCGCTCTCCATCGTGGTGTCGTACCACATCTTCTATGATATCAATGACTTCTTCTTCGGTTTTGTTCATAATGGGGCCACCTGCTCCCGCATCCAAACTGGTCTTCCCTTGAGGACTCAATCCTCCATAGAAAATCTGTAAAACTTGATATGTTGGGATTCCGTGGTGTGGGCACTCTCTTTGGTACTCCTTGTACCTTTCCCATGCTTCGTAGATTGACTCCCCACTCCTTTGCCGAAATCCCTGGATCAAAGCTCTAGCATCGGCCGTCTTCTTTTGGGAATAAAATCTTCCCAAGAATGCTGTCGTGACATCATCCCAAGTGTGTAGAGAGTTCGGCTTCACCTCCTTCTCTAACCATTCGAGAGCTCTCCCAATAAGTGAAAAGGGGAAAAGCTTCAATCTCACGAACTCTTGATTCACCCCATTAACCTTGATGGTATTGCAGTACTTTTCAAATTCGTTCAAATGAGCCAAAGGGCTCTCATGCTTGGCACCACTAAACTTCCTTCTCTCGATGAGGGTGATCATAGCCGGCCGGATCTCGAAATCATTGGCCTCAGTAGTGGGTGGAGCAATCCCACTTGAAGCTCTATACGCCCCAGGAGTTCCCAACTCCTTAAGGGGTCGTGGTGCTGGCCGATTAGGTTGGCGCGGTATGTCTGTCATTGGAACCTGTTGTGTGTTGTGTTCCTTTCCTTGAGAGTTTGATGACGTCAATCGAGATTTACGATTGCTCTTCAAAGTTCTTTCGATTTCTGGATCGAAGGGTATTAATTCTCTCTGTTTAGACCTGCGCATACACACTAACCAAACCAATTAAATAGCAGGGCTACAAGTGTAGCCAAAAGGGAAAAATCTTTTTTTGCTTTTTTTTTTATGATGAACTAGACTCAAGAAATCAAAAAGCAATTAACAAACACCGTTCCCCGGCAACGGCGCCATTTTGACGAGGGTTAAATCGGTCGCTACAATCTAACTCTCAATCAAACAATACTTATACGAACACCCTATAACCAAGTACAATGGCAAATAAAGGTTCGGTCCACGAGGAACGAGAGTAATTGCAAATCAATCTTAAACCTAAGCTAGTTCGAAATCAATGGAAAATGGTGTTCTAAAATACTACTAATAAGATGGGATAAACCAGATAAACTAAGACACTACGGAAGACGGGAATTCACCAAACCATCGGTAACTACGCAACAAGGAATCACAGAGACAAACGGGATATGCAAAGACTATATGTCTGATCAATATCATGAGGTAGGAAGACAACGGGCAATATTAAGCTTGGATTTCTCATGCACTTAACATTACTCGATACATAATCAAACCACATTCAACAATGAAATACTCAATTCACAATCTCTTGTTCAAATCAAGGATATCATGCAATCAAATTCAAGATTCTAGGTTAGCTACTCCTATTATAATGAATTAACATGCAATCGCATATAATCAATTTAATCACAATCCGTTTATCAAAATCAATCCTCAATTACATAGGTTACCTAGGCCGGGTTTCATCCCGAAACCCTAGCTAGGAGACTACTCACACATATTCATAATCAAAGCAATAATGAATTCCAAAAGCATAATAGATATAAACATGAATTCTGATTAAGGAATAATAAAGCTTGATTAATAAACAAGAATGAATAATACCAATTGTATTGATGCGAATCAATGGAAAAGTTCAGAACTTTGATATCCGTCGTCAATGAATAATACAAAGAATCTTCACAAATCTTGCTTCAAATCAATCCAAGAAAACTAAAATCGCTAGAATAATCTCTAAGAAAACTAATGAATCTCTAATACTAAGAACGTTCTCCAATAACTCTCTACAAAGGCTCTCAAAAACTATCTCTAAAACTGTCTCCCAAATCCTCTTAAAGTCGGGCCTTATATACGTCTTCTAATTCGGAGAAGTCAAGCGCGCAGTTAACCCTGGATCAGCACGGCCGTGCTGTATTTGGCACGGCCGTGCTAGCTTCTCAGTAGGTAAACCGGATTTCTTCTTCAAATTGGCACGGCCGTGCTATATATGGCACAACCGTGCAGCTTCCTGGCACGGTCGTGCTAAAAATGACACGGCCGTGCTGAATATGCCCTAGCACGGGGCTCATACTGAAGCTGACACGGGCACGGGCAATATCTGGCACGGCCGTGCTAATGGCCTGCACGGCCGTGCTGGTGCGTTGGTACTGACACGGCCGTGCTATTGGCTTGCACGGCCGTGCTGCCTTGCCTTGGGTTGCTTGCTTATAGGCCAGCACGGGTGTGCCTGTGCTAAGTAATCAATGCACGACACTTGAACTTCCTTAACTCCTCGGACTTCGGTCAAGGCTAGCTCGGTTACGCATCAAGGGCTCGGGATCCGATTAAACTCGGTTGATATTACCTGAAAACACATCAAAAACAAACCGAAAACCCGTGAAGCACGTAATATGGGGAACGTAAGCATAACAAGGTAGTAATCGGCCAAAACGGCCCCAAATACATCCAAAATCATCCTAAAATATGCTCTAAAGCGCGCCCTAAAGTGCGCTTGTCAGTTACGGATAAGTTATTATTTGTAACGGGCATTATACTACCCGTTATAAATAACCAACTTTTGCCCGTTACAAATAGAAAAGTCAACTGAATTTTGACCCAATTATTTGTAACTAACAAAGAGTGTCCATTACGAATAAGTTTCAAAGTAAGCCTAATTTTTTAATTACCCCTTTGTCACTCTCTCTGTCAAAATATTTCCCCCTTCTCTCTCCAATATTGAAGCTCAGCTCCGTCGCGATTCCCTCTCTCACTCCCTAACTCCGGTGGTCTTAGCTCCGTCGCGACTCCTTGTTTCACTCCCAAACTTCGGTGGTCCTCGCAAATTCCCTAAACCCTCGCAAATTCTCCATTGAAGCGCAGCTCCCTTCTCCATTGAAGCGCAGCTCCCTTCTCTCTCCATTGAAGCGAAGATCCATTGAAGCAAAGTCGGTTGCCAGGGTTCAAAAATCGAGGGCATTCCGGGTTCGAAAATCGAGGGCAATCCGATTATTGCTAGGGTTTGTAAATCCAGCGGTGCTCAGGTATGCAAATTCATACATTTCACAAATTTTGCCAATTGGATTTTTAGTTAATTTAGGGTTTCAAATTTGCTGTATTATCAGTTAATTTGGTATGAGTAATTTTTTTTTTGTTTAATTAGTACATTTCATTGAGAGGTTCTTTATTTTGATTTTTGTTTAATTTTCTGCCAATTTTCGACCAATTCAAATTTGTTTTTTTTTTTTTTTTTTTTTTTTTTTTTAATTTTCTGCCTTTTTTTTTGTTGTTTTTTTATTTTATGGAAATTTGTTGTAGTTTGCATTTCCATTTAGGTTGTGTTTGGATACGCTTATTTCATTTCAAATATTTAATTTCAATTGCTGGAATTCAAATCCATGTCATTTGTTTGGGAAAAATTAAGAATTTCAATTGCTGAATCGATAATCTTTACACAAAATAGAAAATTTACAAGCATGAATAACTGAATTTTTATGAGAATCAGATGTTCATAAACAAGATCCAACAATACTCAAACTATGATTATAAGGGGGTTGGCACGTCAACCATTTTATAAACTCAAACTATTCTGCATATGTTTATATTTAGACTATCAATCATGAAATATTTGGACTCCTTTGGGGTTTTTGCTGCTTTCTTCAGTCTCAGTTTAATGCCAGTGTCATTCTGCAGATGTCAGAGGACTTTGAGGAAGTGTCTGTACAAAGTCGTGGTTTTGGCATTCTTGACGTTGGATATCGCTCACAGGTATTCTTTGATTTTGTATCTTATGATGGGGATATGTACTATCACATATCTTCTTTTACTTTCTCCTTATAAAATGGCTTCAAACTTCAATCATTTGAGGCTCAATGCAGGTGTGTAGTTGAACTGCAAACCACTTTATATGCTCTACTGTGAAACAGATGTGAATTTGTTTACACTATTGAACTATAAATATCGGATATCTGCATCACCAAGACTGCATCTAACATGAAGCGACTGCGAAATCTAGCTAAGACCTATGCATATGCCCTTTGTATAAACGTAACCAAGGTAGGAAATGGTTAATTTAACTGCATGCTTTGAGATTTATCCTTAAAGACCTTACGTTAAGGTGACCGGGACATCTTGTGAAGATGTCATGTGACTAGGCTGTCTTCTATTTTGGATATTGATGGTGTACTTAGTTTTAATGTAGCAAATCCATGTGGGTGACATTGTCCATTTCCTTCATTAGTGTTACACTATTAGCAAGGTGGTGCATTACAAGTGGAGGTTCTTCTCTCATTTTGCTTTTTATATTAACATGGTTTTGTAAATGGTTGGGTGGTCAACTTGGTTTGCTACTTGAGACTTAAGAGTGCTTATTTGGCTCTTATAACTTAAGCTATTGTTCCCCTACAAAGAAGGGTTGCTACCATTAGATCTTTCACTAATAACTGTTTTCTTTGTTGTGATTCATAATAACAAATTTTAGCCAACAAATTTAAGTAAACTTTTTGTTGTTGTTGGAGAAGCGTGTATTATACAAGTGCTTAATTATTACTATAATTTACTTTCACTCTTTTTGTTATTGTGGATACTCATTTAATGTCAAATAGTTCTCCCCTCCAAGCCACTTATGATTATTGACAAATAATAACAATCAACTATTTAGGATTATTAGCAAAAGATGGCGGAAGACGCTATTTTGCTCTATTTGGATAAGAGCGAAGAAATTCCAGATTCTGGAAAATTTGCCAGTGAATTTGGGATTGATCATGAAGAAGTGATCAATGTTACCAAGAGCCTTAATGGCTATGGCTTGTTCTTGCTCAGGTTATCCTTCTCTGTCATGCTTTATTGCTTTCATTGAACTCTGGAACTGAATGATTGCTTAATAAATTACATATTGGGAATTTGTCTATTTTCTTGAAGCTGAATTATGCAGCTTATTTTGATTTGGTTGTATTTACTTGATTTTTTTTTCTTTTTTCTTTTTTTTTAATCCTCTTTTTTCTTGGAGGTTTAGAAAATTATAAGTGAATGCTATGTTAGGAAGATGTAAATCAGCTTAGTATGCACTGACCTTTTTGCTTAATTAGATTAAAGGTGAAGAATTTGTTATGGTTTTTAAATTTCCAAATTTTACAACAGAATAAAAAAATAATAAAGGTGTTTTGTGTATTTTGGTTGGATAGGAAATTATTGGCCGTGAGGTTTAGCAACTCTTTCTGGCAGCCTTTTTATTTATTAATTATGCAAATTGAGGGTGGGACTTGAGTGCTTATTTGCGAATTTAGTTCAGTTTGTTTAACTTGATGAAAACGAAAAAGTTAAAATTGTTTGCGCCGTTACCTATGGATTTAGGCTTTTGGGAAGGTATTTTCTTGAATTAAATTTGGATTATTTATCGCTAATATGTGTTTTTGAAATCACAGGATATTAGGCCAATTTTTTTTCTTGGATTTATGCATTTATCACTTTTATTATAGTGAATATGTGTGTTTGCCATTGTAGGATATTAAGAAGGAAAACTGGGTTCTCACTGAAGAAGGAAAACTTTATACTGCTGCAGGCTCTCCTGAAATACACGTATTCTCAGCTATACCACTCGAAGGTATTTCACCTGATGAACTTCAGGTTGGCAGTCTTTGCTTGCTATATATTTGTTCTCCTGTTTGATAACCTGAAGGATCTTAATGTGATTTTTCATGTTGGATGCAGAAAATAAAAGGTGGATCCTTCTGTTTTTAAGATAGGATTTTCCCAGGTTATGAAGAATAAGTGGGTGGAGAGAGGAAAGCAATTAGTATCCCGAAAGGTAAAATTTCTTGAAGTTCCATTATTGGAAAGATTATTATTTATTACGGAGTACTTTCTAAACTATGCTTCTCCTGAAGTTCGAACTTTATAGTTTTTCTTGTTTTCAATATCTTGTTTGTTCCCTATTATCAACATCTCTGTTTTTTTTTTTTTAATTTTTTTTACAATGCAGCAGAAAATATTGTATCTGACCCAACCAAAGATTAAGAGCTTATGGTTGCTAAGGATGCTGAAAACACAGATGATGATGGTGAGCCTGCAGAGACATTAAATAATGAAATTGCAACATTTGACGGTGACTTGAAAAGTAGCAGCAATGAAATCTCTGAGAAAATAGTCTGGTTAAAGAGATGGCTGATCTTGTGAGTGCGCTCCAACCAAGAGACAATGAATCAAGTGCTGATTTGAAAATTAACCATTTCAGTAGTCCGGCAAAGCCAATGAAAATTCAAACACCTGAAGTTTTGCTTGCCCAAAATTCCAGCCATTTTGTAACACAAGAGAAAACCAACCTCAAACTCAATGTTGACAAGTACACTGCTCAAACATGTGAGAAGATTGGGTCACTATAGTATATTTTGAAGTACCTGTGGAATGAGTTTACCTGTTTGCCGTGTTATGTCATTGTGAACATAATGCTGTATTATATATGACTGATCATTGACCTTTTTTTTTAGCCAATTCCTTAGGTTTAATTGAAAAGGAAGTGGACTATGGCTCAAGAAACAGGATGTACTAAGGAAGCAGAAGATTTGAGCATATGTGGAAATGAGATTCTGGGAACTGCTATTCAAGAAAAGCTTGATTAAGCTCTTGAACAAGAATTTTGCCGATAAAAGTAATTGGCAGCATACTTTTTCTTGAACTTTTGACCTTATTGTCTTCATTTAAGAAGGCTCTAACTTATTTTCTGAAATTTTCCTTTAATATATGTAGCTATGTATGTTGGTTCAATCAAGAATAATTGTGAGTATTTTTCTCAAGCATCAGTATCTTTTGAGGGATCAGCAAAAGAATGTGAAAACATCAGTGAAAAGGAAAGTTTGAAAAGTAACAATGAAACTGATTTTGTTGAAGCTGTAGAAAGAGGAATCGACATGCAAAACAGTTTGGACATGTCAGAGAAAGGCAAAAGTGATGTTGGGGAAGAAATGATGGAGGTTTGCTCAATGGCTGAGCTCAATTCAGTACAAAATTCTTCAAGTTCAATAAGCAATTATCTTTCTTCTCTAGCTTATGCTTATAATGTATTTCCTTACTACAGATTGTTGGTGCATTGATCGACGCTGAAGTGTTTTGGTTGGTGTTTTCTGTTGCTCTTGATTGCTGCTGTTACTACTGGCCTGCTGCTGTTTGTGCCTATAATGTATTTCCTTACTAAATTTTGTACTCAATAGCGTTTTGGACTTCTCAATAGGAGAGTTTATAATTAGCATACAAAATTGGATTTGGTGTACATGTGTTTGATAATATGTTTGTGGCATGAAATATTTGGGTTTATTATAAATTATTATAATAATTTGGGTGGTATATGGAAAGAAGAATAAGGGTATTTGTAACTAGCACCTGAAATGCTAGTTACAAATGCCCCTAATTTTTTGTCATATTCGGAGATTATTCGTAACGGGCTTTGTAATTGCTCGTTACGAATAACTTCATATTCGTATCTTATTTGTAACGGGCACTTATAATGTCCGTTACAAATAACCCATTATTCGTAACGGGTATCGTAAGTGTCCGTTACGAAAAAGTACTTATTCGTAACGGGCATTGTAAGTGCCCATTGTTACGAATAATGGGTTTTTCGTAACGGGCGTTTCAAGTGCCCAGTACGAATAATGACTTATTGTATTAAAATAACAATTTTATTCGTAACGAGCACCTGAAACGCCCGTTACGAATAACAATGGCCATCCGTAACGGTCGCATACGTAATGGATTAGACGCTGCTCGTTACGGATGGGTCCTTTTTGCCCGTTACGGATGGACTTTTTTTCCACTAGTGGCTGATCCTAGCTAAGGGTAAGCTCAGATAAGGTTCCCACCTTATCAGTGGTATTAGAGCCTTTGCTGTGGCTTCTATCTAGTGGTTTAATTCCGGCACCAGCGGCTACTACTCGTGTCAGAAGAATGGAAGCTCAATTTGCAGACCTCGAGCAAAAGGTTGAGGATCAAAATCTGAGGTTTGATGAACTTGTTCGATTGATATAGACTATGAAGGATAATGGTCCTGTGCCCAGACCCGACAATTGTCCAACTCAACCAAAATTGGGATATAATCCTAAACTTGAATTTCCTAATTTTGATGGTAGTAATCCCATAATGTAAATTAAGAAATGCTCTAAGTATTTTACTCTCTGTAAAACACTTGATGATCAAAAGGTAGA
The DNA here is from genome assembly GCA_034703905.1 of Chenopodium berlandieri. Classification (NCBI taxonomy): domain Eukaryota; kingdom Viridiplantae; phylum Streptophyta; class Magnoliopsida; order Caryophyllales; family Amaranthaceae; genus Chenopodium; species Chenopodium berlandieri. Next base: position 31,573,793 of record CM068278.1, read on the forward strand.
TTTAGCCTCCCTTAATATGACAAATAAGGCTGAAAACTAGGTAACTAGTTATTTATCTACTCGTTCTGTTGTTGATTGAAATGACTTTGTTATTGATGTTAACGATCAATTTAAAGATGAGTCCGGTGTCAATGTGGTGGAGGAATTTAATAAGTTAAGTCAGACTGATTCTATTGAGACTTATGTAGATGAATTTGAGAACCTCAAGGCTATGATGTTACAGAAAATTATGTTCTCCCTGAAAAATTCTTATCGGAGAGTTTCATTGGGGGGTTAAAGCCTGGTGTTCGACCTTTTTTCAGAGCTTTCAAACCCTAGACTATCACTGCTGCTATTGAATATGCTAGATTGTAGAGTGAATCCATTTCTGCTAATTCCTTAAGCCTGTCAAACCACTATCTACCTACCAGATACCAACATATAATTCTACTCTTTCCAATTCTTCAAAAACTCACCTCTTGCCTACCCTTGAAGCAAAACACATTCCCTAAACCTAATAAACCTACCAAATATGTACCTGCTACTGTGAGAGCAGAGAAAATTGCTAAGGGTCTTTCTTATTATTGTGATGCACCCTATGCCATAAACCATACTTGCCAATTCAAGGAACCTCTGCTTTTTCAAGTTAAAATTCATAGGTTGGATGCTGTAGATTCTGCTGTGGTGAAGTTGGAGGACCAGGATGTGGATGTGGACCCTCGCATTTCTTTGTTTGCCCTCAGTGGTTGCCAGAACTTCCACACTATGAGAGTGAAGGCAATGGTTAGGGGTACATCATTGCATACTTCAATTGATTCTGGGAGCACCCATAATTTCCTAGATGTTAATCTAGCTAAAGCTTTGGGTTGTAAGAGTGAGAATATTGAGGACCAATTTGTCTTGGTAGCTGATGGGAATCACTTAATGTGCCAGGCAATTTGCAAAGGCTTTACTTGGACTATAGGTGGTCATGAGTACACAACTAATGTTATGCTCATCCCTTTGGGTAGTTGTGACATATATGGTGCTAGGCATCCAATGGTTGAGCAACTTGGGATCTATTTCTTGGGACTTTAATCAGCTGACTATGAAGTTTACCATGAACAATGCTGAGGTGATGCTTAAGGGTATGCCAAATCAGAAGCTGAAAGTGTTGTAGGATACTCGTTCCCCAAAGTTATTGTCAGGTGCTGCTTAACCTTTTTTTTTTTTTTTTTGCAGGTATCAAAGGTTTATGAGGTGCCTCCCCCCTACTTGTCTAATCCAAGTATCAGGTGAGGAAGGTGAACATGATGAGTTGACTAGCCTCAAGGTTAAGTTTACAGAGGTATTTGAGGAACCAAAAGCTCCACCTAGCAGGGGAGTGTTTGACCATAAAATTGAGCTAGAACAAGGTTGGGGTACTGTGAATATACGACCTTATAGATATCCCCTTAAGCAGAAAGACATTATTGAACAGCTTGTTCATGTAATGCTTGAGAGGGGAATTATTCAATCTAGCTCCTGCCCCTTTGCTTCTCCAGTTGTATTGCTGAGAAACAAGGATCGTACTTGGAGAGTTTGTGTTGATTATAGGAAGCTGAACAAGAGAAATTTGAAAAATAAATTCCCAATTCCTTATGAGTTAATAGATTAGTTGTCTGGATATGTGGTATTCAACAAGCTAGATCTTAGAGCTGGCTATCATCAGTTGAGAATCCACCCAAATGATGTCTTTAAAACATCTTTTAAGACACATGAGGGTCATTATGAATTCTTAGTTATGCCATTTGGCCTTACTAATGCTCCATCACCATTTCAATGTTGGATGAATGTTGTCTTTAAACCCTTATTAAGGAAGTGTGTTTTAGTGTTCTTTGATGATATTTTGGTCTATAGTAAGCTTAATTTTTCAGTTTACTGACTGCAACCTCTACGCATGCCAAGCTCAGTAAGTGCTCTTTTGCTGTTAGAAAGTGGAATACTTAGGCCATTTTATTTCTAGAAAGGGAGTGGAGACAGATCAAAGCAAGATTGATGCTGTTAGTTCTTGGCCTTGTCCTAAGTCTGTCAAAGAACTCAGGAGTTTTCTTGGCTTAGTAAAGTATTACAGGAACTTTGTGAGGGGATATGCTAGTATCAGCAAACCACTTACTGAGATACTGAAGAAAGGAGCATTTGAGTGGAATGATATAGCTCAAAATGCTTTTGAAAAATATAATTGAAGACTACTTTGGTGAGTGCTCCTGCATTAGCACTACCAGATTTTTCAAAACAATTTGTTGTTGAAACTGATGCATCAAAGGGTGGCATTGGTGCAGTTTTGATGCAGGATGGTCATCCATTGTCTTTCATTAGTAGGGCTATGGGTCCCAAATGGCAGAGGCTGTCAGTTTATGAGAATTTTTTTTTTTTGCTATGGTGTTTGCTGTACAAAAATAGGAGAAATACCTCATTAGTGCTCCATTCGTTGTCAAAACAGATCAAAAAAGTTTAAAATGGTTACTACAATAAAAGATCTCTACCCCTTTTCAGCATTTTTGGTTATCACAGCTCATGGGGTTCACTTACGACATACAGTATAAGGCAGGCAAGGATAATATACTGCTGCTGTTGCCTTATCTAGGTTGCTTGGATCTAATATTTTTCTGAATGAAATTTTTGTAATAGACTCTAATTTATCTCAGCAAATTCAAGCTAGTTATGTGCTTGATGTGAACACTCAGGCTATTTATCAACAACTCTTGCAAGGAGAATCTGTGGTTGGTGTCAGATTGGTGGATAGTTTGCTGAGAAAGTAGGGAAAGATTGTCATTGGCCCTGATGCTGGTTTAAGAGGATAATTAATCTTTTGGCATCATTCTTCTATGGAAGTTGGACACTCAGGCAGATACCAGACCATTAAGAGAATGCAGTGCCTGGCCTGGTTTGTTTGAAAGGCATGAATACGGATATCAATTAACTTGTGAGGAAATGTGTGGTGTGTCAAGCCTCTAAATATGACACATCAGCCAAACCTGGTGCTCTGCAACCTCTCCCAATTCATGAGAGTATTTGGACTGATATTTCTATGGATTTTATCACTAGCCTTCCCTTATCCATGGGAATGAATGTCATTTTTGTGGTGGTGGACAGATTTAGTAAGTGTGCTCATTTTATGTGTCTTAAACATCCCTTTATTGCTGTAGAAGTTTCTCAGGTCTACCTAGACTATGTTTTAAGATCCATGGGTGGCCTAGGAGTATTGTAAATGACAGGGATCTTGTTTTTCTCAGTCAATTTTGGAAAGGGTTGTTCACACTGCAAGGAACATAATTTCTATTGTCTTCTGCATACCATCCTGAGATTGATACGCAGACTGAGGTGGTTAATCGTTGCTTAGAGTCCTATCTGAGGTGTATGACAAGTGATAGGCCTAAGGAATGGTGCAAATACTTACCCTTAGCTGAGTGGTGGTATAACACTCACTTTCATTCTACAGCTGGGATGACACCCTATGAAGCTGTTTACTGTCAAGCTCCACCCTTGCACCTTCCCTACTTACCTGGAGAGTCTAAGAATGAGGTAGTGGATCGTTGCATGCAAAAAAGGGAATTGGTCTTGAAATCCCTTAAACATAATCTCATCAAGGCACAACATAGAATGAATGTGCAAGCAGATAAGATAAGGTCAGAAAGGCAGTTTGCTGCCTATGACTAAGTCTGGTTAAAGTTGCAACCCTATAGGCAGTAGTCTATTTCTCATAGGAGTAATACTAAGCTTGCTGCTAATTATTATGGCCCTTTAAAAGTTATTGCAACAGTTGGTAAGATAGCTAGGATACACAATGTTTTCCATGTTTCTCAACTGAAACCATTTAGGGGTGTGTTGCCTGCAACTGTGCCACCTGATACACCACAGGGTGATCAAGCTTTGTTGTTGCCTTCTCTCATTCTTAAGACCAGTAACATCCACACATCCACACTCCTGAAGGGACTAAGGTTCAATTCTTAGTTCAACTGCAGAACAAGCCAAGGCATGATGCCACTTGGGTGCTGAAGGATGATTTCGAGGCTAGATTTCTTGGTTTCTCTATTGATGACACTTGAGGACAAGTGAGTTAAAGGGGCAGGGTATGATACATGGTAATATTGTAAGCTTGAGTTTTGGCGGGAAAATTAGTTAAGCCATTTTGTTATTTCATTTTTAGGCTGTTTTTGCATTTTTGTCTTTTATGTTGAGAATTAGGACAACTGGATAAAGAATCTTTCCTGTTTTTGAGGTTATGCCGTATAAGTGCACCAAGAGTTGTAATTACAATTTTATGAAATGAATTACAGCTTCTCTCTCTCTCTCTTCTTTTTCTCTTTTTATTTTGTTACATTCATCTTCTTCTTCCTTGCTGCTTAAATTTCTGAAAAAATTAAGCTGATCCTAGCTAAGGTTAAGCTCAGATAAGGTTCCCACCTTATCAGATTACCCGTGACATGAATGTTTATTACCAATGGCATAAGCCGATACTTGACGAAAACTTCGTTAGTAACAGGATCGACTCAATAAGTAACATCAACAACACGACAAAGCACATAAGGTCTTGAAGTCACCATTGATGAGAAAAAAGAAGGGGTTAAAGCTTGTTCTAAGAGCCCTTGAGGAAAAAAGTATACAACAGAATGCTTCTTTGCAACATCAACCACCATTCCTGCAAAAAGCATTGAATTTATGGTAGTCTAATTCCGTCTCCTTCTCCTGCTTCTTCCACGACACCTTTTGCTTCGCCATTCAGTTCCACAGGAGAAAAACCAACAAATTCACGCAAAAAACAATACAATTGAAATTTCTTTTTTTCAAGAATTTTTTTCAATTTTTATTTGTTTTTAGGGGAGACTGAATTTATAATCCGAGTGTAACACTAGTCTGTTAGGACTATTAGGAGTGTTTTATAGAACGAATGAAATATGGATAGATGATGTAGTCCTTGTCAGGATAATTATAGAGGTTAAAGATTTAATTAACTACCACAATTACAACTTGTGTGATGTCAGGAAAATTAATGAGGTTAAAGATCTAAAGATTTGAAGTTTTGTTTAGAGCGTGTATATTACTTTATGGGTTGTTGGATTAAGACTCATGACACTGGAATTCGGAAAACATCACCATTTGTTACAATAATTAGGACTGAATATCTTGTATTCTTCTGAAAATTTTGTGCACTAATGAAAATATTGAAAATTAATTTAGAAAATCGAGAAAATAAAAAGATATGGAACTGATCAAGAAACCAGATTAAAAAAAAAAAACTTAATCTTGTCGAATGAAACGATTATCTTGTTTTTACCTGGTTATGTTTGGGTTTAATTTAAAAAACTAAAAATTAAACATACGGGTTGAATATTTTTGTCGTATATATTAATTGATTAATTGTTTATATGCTATTCAACTTATTTTTATAAATTCTTGTAATGGTTAACTTATGCTTTTTTTTAGGTTACTAGTTGTTGGTGCGCGCTACGATATGTAATTTAGTTGATGTTAATTGCGTGTCGTTGTTTGAAGATTATAAAATGCACTTAATAAGTTTGACTTAGGTTAATTAGTTCCATGTGAACGATTATATTGCTTGGTTCGCATGATATGTAATAGTGTACGATAATTTTGTGTGTCATTATCTTGACAATTATAAATATACGCAAATTTGGCTTATATTACCCAAATACCTCTAAAAGAGTATAATGCTTAGGTTCGTATGTAAACAGTGGAATGTTATTTATTGTGTTATTATCTCTATATATTGTACATTTTTTAATGATTGCACATGTTAATTTATACAGTTATAATGTTATTAATTTATATATACTTTACAAAGGGTGTACACCGCTTTTCCTTCTCCAAACCTCTCTTTTGAATTCTACTTTTTGAAAACAAATTAAATGTTATAGATTAAGTATTACCCACTTAACAAATTCATCTCATTTCCTAGACTTTCCTAAGGCTTTTACAGCATTGAATGTTTATATAAACAAAAAGTGCTTAAACAAACTTGAAATACTACTAACTATGAATAAACGAACATCACTATCTCTAACATTGAGTCACAATTTGAAAATTTTATGTGAACAAACAAACTTAAGTTTTAAAAGAATGAGTTATTTCTCTAACATAACGAAAACACATTGTATATACTACATTAATAAAATTTATATTACAATTAAGGTTGAAAAATATGATAAATAAATTTCTATCTCAAAAGGCACAAAATCTACACAATATGCTTCATTTTTTTAAGAAAAAACAAATCTCAAGTCCTGAAAAAATTAATCACCGTAGACTATAAAATACACTTGTTAGAATGTGCATTTACTTGGGGTCTGATATCTAAAGGTTGGATTCATTTAGTTTCAGTTTCAAGTTCAAATTCCCTGTAGATTAGAGCCCAGCTTAAACTGTCCATGAAAACCTCGGTGATTAAATGATAATGTTACAAAAATGAAAATTATAAATTAAAAAAATAATAATAATTGAATTAAATAAAAACAAATTGTTTGAAGCCAATATAAAACACATTCTTACAAATTTTTAAGCTTTATAGCACATGTAAGTGACCAACAAGGCCTCAGAGAAGAAACATTCAACATGTGATCACATGAACATGAATAATTTACATAACAGGTTCAGATGCTAAGAGAGAAGATTAATGCTCTTGCTGACATTTCTTGTTTTTGAGATTAAGCTTTTAACATTTCTTGCTAAGAGTGTAACTAGGGTGTGCCAATTTGCACACAAAAAAATCACAGTGCAAGAAGCCGACTAAGTTCCTAACACTCATATTTACTACCTAGTCACGAAAGCTCCATATGAACTCCCAACATGAAATCTAAGTCAAAAACACCACTTGGCAATTGCATAGTCCAGATTTCCAAATGGATTCAATGATAATGATCAAATTTTAGCTTAAATTCATACATAAGATCCTTAACCATTTTTCCATTAATCCTACATAGACTCAAAACAATTCGTGAAAATCCCAAATCAACCAACAAAGTACTTATTTCAGAAACCCAGTAAAATCCCAGATGTGCGAGGCCGAAATTGGTATCCACAAAGTAATTTTCCAACATCTATTTAACAACCTCAGCATGTACACCAACTGCTTGTCAAAAGGCCACAATGAAAACTCGAACAAAAAGGAAGGAAATTCAACATTCATATATCAGGGGAACAAATGAGAGAGATAATGATATAGAATCTCCTTTCTAAAACCACAACAAGCTACAATCATCTGAAACAACTTACCTCCTCTAATTCGAACATCTTGGCAGAAGCTGTTCAGTACGAGAATCATCAAGTGGTGGCAGCTCTCCTTAAAATAGTTCTTTACACTTTACCAGAAAAATTGATAGTTTGAGTATTTAATCATTGTTTGTTTATATAGCAATTACACTCCATCAATAACAAAATTTAATAAATGCAAAATGAGAACTCGAAGGCCCTGCTAACCAGAAAAAAACACACGAACACATACAAAGTCACATACTGAAAGCTCCAAAGAATCAAGTAGACATACAGAAAAAACTGAGGAAATAATAACGGTGCTTATTACATCTGAATCAACAAAGTGATAACTGAACATATATCTCAGGCCGATACAAAACACCAATGTCCACCACTATGAATTAAGGGGGAAATTTAACTGCAAATATTCCAAACCAATTGGTTGAATATTAGAACAAAATTATAGATGGACGACCCAATTCTTAAGTATCCCTTTACCATCAGAATCTCCTTTAAACATGTTTAGTGTCCTGTATAATCCATGGAATAAACCTCCGCAATTGCTCCAGCAGTCTTAACAGTAGCAACAACCACCTTAATTTCACTTGAATCAACTTATACGCTGACTCCAATTGAAAACAAAATGTTATAAACCTAATGTCACTGTCACACCTAATCTTTGATGCCAAAAAATTCACACCCAAATCAATTTTAAAGTATCTAAGGAAACCTAGAAGAAATGGTTCAGTTAAATATAAAAAAATATACTTTTACTCTCCTCCCATTTTCTCTAGATCCCTTTATATAAATTAACCACTTATAAGAGGTCAAAACTTAAGCTTAGTCCAGAACTGACCAAATGAAAATATGCTCACAAATAAAAATTAATGTAGACAAACATGGAGCACCATATATATACGATTAAAAATGAATAAGTGTATACTTACTCTACCAGCTTTAGCCATAGTTGCAAGAAACTCTCTTTCTAGGACTGGGTAAGCCTCGGGGCATAACATAGAAGAACAAGCTGGGAAACATCGACACTGTTCTTTATGTTAAGCAAGTCGTTCTCCAGCTGTACCTCACACTCTCTTTTAAAATGAGGAACCACATACACATGAGACAATACCAGAAGGTGCAGAATATATTCCGCAATATCTTATGGGTTATAGCTGCAGAATGACAGCAAAAACACAGCAATCAGCATGCAAAAACTGATGTGCTTTCACAAGATACAATATTACTATATAAAATTTTATGAAAATGAAACTCTGCAATATATTACCAAGAAGAGTAGAGAAATCTAAACACGAACCACATCACATGGAACACCATGAATGTTGGTAGATTTGCGTCGATTTTTTACTTTGGATTCCTTCACCATGTCAATATAAAAGTATCAGCTGTCTTCTTCAATGACATCATAAAATTAATCCTAAATAAGTCATATTTCCATCAAGGTAAACTGAATCCATAGCAATTCAAGGAAACTTGGAAATTTTCGACCATGCATTTATAATAATATTATCAAAAAACGTGTTCTTTCAATGATATTTATATACTGAAATATCAAAGCTTACAAGCCAAGATTGACAAGCTGAATTGAAAATTGTTTAATTTCATTCAAAAAAAAAAAAAAAAATGCAAAAAGTCAAATGGGTTATGAAAGATCTTACCAATATATTAGCATGGGCATAAATCCGACTACCATCATCTATATGAATGACAACATCAGCTCAATAAACTTCATCAAAAAGGCGGTCATACAAATCCGTTATTGCAGTGCATACAAGGCATTGGTCTTTGTAAGATGACATGCCCTTGGACTTAAGAAAAACCCTCTTAGGTTGTGCACCGGGCAATGGAGGTGCTGGTGGACTATTCACACACTGAATTGTCGATCACATCTCCATTTTACACATTTCATTGATTTCAACTCCTGCTAATAATGAAAAAATACTCAATCTTATTAAATCATCAATTTCTTAATCAGAATTTAGAACTCTTTATCTTCTACTCAAAGCTTATATATATTATATAAGGGTCTAATCAAATACATTGCCTAAAATCAATCTTTAAATTTTCCCTAAATCCCACACAACAAATACATGAATTTAACAAAAAATTTAGAAAACACATACACAAGTATTTAATAACAATTAAATAAAATCCCTTTTGGGTTTATGAGATAATGATCAATTTTGAAATGCAAGCATAATTGAACTAACAATTACAATCATATAGGATCATACTACCAGAATAATAAATTTAAGGGGATAGAAAGAAAAAATTATGAGTTGAACACGCTGCAAGCCTTCAATGGAGAGCTCATACCAATGAGGAAGAGCAAAGGAGAGAGATTGAGAAATTGTGTTGTTGAGGGAAAGAAGGAATATAGTAGTTAAAGCAGAAGTGAAGGCTGGACAAATTTCCACATGCAAAGGGTAAAAACTAACCTCATAAGCTACTCCAATGGAGAAGAGACCTCATAAATCGCTTCCACCGGGTGGTGCTGAGCCGGATGTCTCATTTTTCGGCGACGATGGAAATGAAATTCAAACTGCAAATCGAAAATTTCCGATTAAAATACACCTTAATTCATGGATTACAAAGGAAGAAAAGAGGAGATTAAGCAAACCATGAATTTGATTAAAAGTTTAGAAAATCCAGATAAATAATTATCAAGAAAGAGAAAAAGAGGAGAAAATTGGCAATTGTACCTGTGATTGTTCGACAGGAGAAGGTTCAAATTGCATTTCTTTTGATTGTTTAGGCGCCACCCATGTGTTTCACTGTTGATGCTGAAGGGAATTATAGGTACTACGCAGCGGAAATAATCATGAATCATATTCATACAGTACCTAATCCCAAGATCTAATGCATAACACATAAAGAACATATAATCGTACCTTTGAAGCGTGATTCCACGTGCGATCGAACAAGAACATTGGGAGATAAAGAACCTCAAGCGTGATTCCTCTACTTGGTCCACGGGCACAGATTAAGACCTCCACTAATGCTAGTTAGTTGCAATTGAACCCTTCAATTGACCTTCTATGGAGAAGTGCGAGCAACGAACCACCATGAACCACCACGAACCACCACACGCGCCACCAATGTGGCCGACCGTACGGATGAGGGGAGGAGAGAGAAAGCCGTGAGTTAGAGAGAGGAATTAGGGTCTTTGGGATTGGTTGCCTTGATGTCAAAATACACTGTGTGTGAATTATGACTGCTTACAAGCAACCCTAGGCATGGATCTTATTTATAGATCTCATCTCTAAATAAGAGCCCATGTCAAAATCCCAAAACCTAATTCTCATCTAACTATGCTAGCCCAATCCATTTCATGATTAGTTAGTTGCTCATGAGGCCCATTAATGGGCCTCTTACTTGCTTAACCCAATACCCTTATTGTGTGACCTCATAGGATCCATTCTAGTAGGCTTTGGACTATTTGACTAGCCCAAAGATCATTGATCATAGTCTAGCAACAGATAATGACGACCCAAAAGAATGAACTTATTATCTCCATAATAGTGATCCTTAATATATCTAGTAATTGCACTTATCGAAGACACAATTCCTTCAACCTCCCACTTGTCTGAGACAAGTGCGCAATATTCAAATTCCTTAAGTCAATGTGTGTCGATTAGATAATATGATTGCATTTCATGTCGTGATCATATTAGTCTACAAATCTTTTCTTGAAAACTGAGTGAGAATTACAAAACAAATGGTTACTATGTAATCCATTTGAGCACGGCGATGCATTTTCTGAATTCTCCCTCTTCAATGGGCCAAGTCACATTCCTAATTAAATAGGTGGACTCTATCCAATCTTGTGGCAACCAAGGCTCCCACTTAAATCATGAGGTAACCAGGAAACACCCTTTATAATCTCCAATTACGGGAAGACATTTGAATGTACACAGTTACATCAATTATTGAATGAAATCAATGTTCCACTCATTTCAAAGGAATCCACTAATATATCCGGAAGCTCTATACTTGAGCTTCAAAGTAGGTCTATAGTTCGATCATGCATCATTCATGCATACCCATGTGATTGACCGAGCTTCACTACGCTCCTATAGCCCACGAAACAGCGCTATCCAATCAATCTTACATGCTAGTCCAATTTATGAAATCATTTATGTCCACTTTAATGATTCCAAACTAGGAACTTAAATAATGTATGAATTTAGTTCACCTGTGGGGTTTCATTCACCAGGTTATTTAAATAAATTAACCTGATGAGCCTATCAATCCATAATTATTTTGGACATTTTATTTAATCTTGAAACCACGATTAAATAAGATTGAAGCTTTGTTTCAATTGATAAACATAATTCTGCAAATGAATGTATTACATATGTAACTTGTTTTTCTCCAAAAACAAATACAACTTCTAATTACATCATTTGCCTCAATCCAGTTTCATTAGTGTTTAGGGTAAAAATACCCTAAGACACGTGGCCCAGTAAAGGCTTGACACGTGTCAATCTTTCTACGGTCAGCAAAGGCCCAATCCCTTTGCGACACGTGTCCCTTGTACCCTAATTGAGGTACAGTTCTCCCTTACTATAAATAGTAAGGGTAGACCTCATTTAGGAGGATCGATCATTAATTGCAACCACACAAAAAACAAACAAAACCCGAACCTACTGAAACGCTCTCAAATCGAGAAGCTTTTATTGTTCTTATTCCACTTCGAAAAGATACTAACTTAATCTTCGGAGGCGGAACTCCCACCCCCATCCGGAGTCTCCGTTACTTGTGCAGGTACAGGCGTAGGAAGGAAGTCTGCTAGAAAATCGTAACTCTCCCGAAGGACATTAAAGACCCCCAAACATCTGGCGCCGTCTATGGGGAGAGTACTTTCTAGATGACATCTGAGCCAATTCTACCTGGTAAAGGCAATCTGCCTACTGGGGAGATTGAGGTCCATTCGGACCAAGATACAGCCGATAACTATGAGTTGGAAGCCTACACTGCTGCGGATGGCTCTTTAAGGACTAAGAACACCCGTTCTAAAGATAAGAGAGAATGGGAAGGGAATCAGGCGGCTCCTAGCAAGCCAACTAGGGGGCCGCTTGGGTTAACCTCTACCGTTGGAGACTCCCCAGTCTCCAGAGATGAGCTCATGAACATGATGATGAGCTTCAAAGGAGAGATCAAAGGCCTCCTGGACAATACAGCCGACCCCCGTAAGGGTCAGGCGGAAGAAAGGCGTCACGGTAAAAAGACAGCCAAAACAGTAAAGGGTAGAGCATCTACCCCGCATCCGAAGTCAAATATGCCGGCTAGGCTCTTTGATTTCTCAAAGATGCACACTCCTGTAGATGGAGTCAGGAAGCCCGTCCGGCACATTCAGCCGGATGGAACGAAGAAAGTCTATTCTGACGCCCGGACGCTCATCCAAAATAAAAAGACTCAGCGATCCGAGTCGGCATCAACATCGACCTTTCGAGACAGCTTCAATGCTACCTCAGAAAGGCACTCGAGAACAAACAATGATAGTCGGACGAGCGAGGTTTCCGCTCGATCCGGCCCTCATATGATCCAACCGGCATTGCATGGAACACCATATACGCCCTTTGGATCCCCCTATGCACAGGCGGGTATTTTCGGGGGGCAGCCACAGCCGCCCGTCCAGCCTATGGACTGGCAGCTCCGGCTGCTCAACCTTGGGGAACAGCCAACGGCGTTCTCCAGAGAGATCACCGAGATGACCCAGCCGGCCAAAATCAAAAACGTGTTGGTAGGCGCCTACGATGGTACCACCAACCCGGAAGATCACCTCATGGCATACACCAACCTGATGTACTTGCAGGGTTTGGATGACGCCTCATGGTGCCGGTGCTTCCCGGCTACGTTGAAAGGGATTGCTCAACGTTGGTTTGGTAATCTCCCAGCCGGATGCATCAATAATTTCAGGACCTTGGCCTACTGGTTTACGTCCAACTTTTCTATGAACATCCCTGCCAAGAAAACAAGCCTTGATCTAGGGGCAATACAACAGGGAGACAAAGAGGGGCTCCGGTCATATGTCAGGCGGTTTAACCTGATGAGGATCCAAATCCATGGATTGTCTGATGACGTTGCCTATACTGATTTCTTCAAAGGCTTAAAAGATGGATCAACTTTTAAGTTTGACTTGGTTAGGAAGAGGGTCTCCACTCTTCACGAGGCGCTCATGAAGGCGGAGGCCTACATTCAGGCAGTGGAATTGTGTGCTGTTAAACTTCCAACGGATTGCAAAAGATCCGATAAAAAGGAGAGTCGGCCTACCCAGTCGGCCAAAAAGGAAGACAAGAGAAAGGGGGTATGGGCAGCAGACTCATCCGGACAACCTTTCCAAAAAAGGAAGAGGTCGGATCCGTATGTGCCAATGTACGAGTTCAACAAGGACTGTGCCTCCATTCTCAACGAAGTAAAAGACCGGTTGAACCTTGAAAAACCGGCTCCTATGAAGAGTCCTCTAAGCGCCCGGGATAAGAGCAAATTTTGTCTTTTTCATGACGAAATTGGCCACGACACTGAGGGTTGCTTTAGTCTCAGGCGGCTTTTTGACCGGCTAGCAGATGATGGGGCTCTCAAATCTTATCTTTCCAAGTCAAGGGGTACTCCCAAACAAGCAAAAGGACCACCCACAAAGAAGCCGGCTACTCAATCGGATACGGATGAGGAAACCATCCTGACCATTGCTGGCGGATTTGCGGGAGGTGGACCTACCATCCGGGGCACAAAAGATAACATTCGGAAACTGGTTAACTCAGTGGATGAGGGCCAGTCGTCTGAATATTCATTTCCGGAAGTTAACATCTCCGAGAGAGATAGAGGTGAGGTCAGGCGGCCTCATGATGACCCCATAGTCATCGAGTGCAAAATCGCCAATCAAAGAGTTGGCCGGATCTTGATTGATACCGGGAGCTCCTCAGACCTCATCAGCTACCGATGCTTGGAGAAACTCAAGTATAAGCCCAGTAGCATGCATCCGGCCTCATACCCTCTTGTAGGTTTTGGGGGAGGAGTAGTACATCCGGTGGGCATGATTGATCTACCCATCCGGTTCGGAGAGAAGGGGAAGGGCCGGCACATGGTTGTCAAGTTTCTTGTTATAGAAGAGCTGACTGCCTACAATCTGATTATTGGCCGCCCAACCCTTAACCTCTCAAAGGCAGTCATCATCCCATCTCTAATGTTGATCAAGTTTGAAAGGGATGATGGCACAGTCGGTTCCTTGAGTGGGGACCAAAAGATGGCGAGAGAGTGTTACCTCTCGGACATCAAACCAACGCTTGACACAGCCGGTCAAGACAAAGAAATTGTTGAACTTGACGACTGTGATCAAAGCTTACCGGCTACAAAGCCAGCCGGTAAAAAAAGAAAGGCGGACCAACTGGCGCCTGTAAAGGAGAAACAATAGCAATCACTGTCCGGGGAGAGGACAGACGTCCTTCGCCCTCAGCCGGCTGGAGAAATAATTGACGTCGTCCTTGAAGACAGCCGGCCAGACAGAACCGTCAAGGTTGGAACGGCTGCATTTGAAAGTTTGGGATCAGATTTGCTCCTTTTGCTGAAGGAGTTCAAAGATGTGTTTTCCTTTGAAGTAGAAGAGATGCCGGGTGTAAGTCCGGATCTTGCTGTACATAGACTCGCTGTGGATCCTAAGAAGAAGCCGGTCAGGCAAAAGAAACGGAACCATGGCGAGGAAAGATCCCAGGCGGCAGCAGCCGAGGTCAAGAAACTTTTAGATGCTGGGTTCATCCGGCAATGTTACTACCCTGATTGGGTAGCCAATGTAGTCCTTGTGAAAAAGCCGAATGGAACCTGGCGGATGTGTGTAGATTACACGGACCTCAACAGGGCTTGTCCAAAAGATAGCTACCCGCTTCCAAAGATAGATCATCTGGTAGACTCTACAGCCGGCCATGCCCTGATGAGTTTCATGGACGCCTACTCCGGCTTCCATCAGATACCCTTGTGGAAGAAAGACCAAGAGAAGACGGCTTTCGTCACAAATCAAGGGCTATACTGCTACACGGTGATGCCGTTTGGGTTGAAGAATGCGCCTGCTACTTTCCAGCGAATGATGAACTCGGTCTTTTATGATCAGATTGGAAGGAACGTAGAGGCGTACATTGATGATATGATTGTCAAGTCAAAGCTGCAGGCAGATCATCTAGCCGACCTCCGAGAAACTCTCACCACCCTCAGACGGCATAAAGTCATGTTAAATCCAAAAAAATGCGTCTTTGGAGTTGAGTCCGGGAAGTTTCTTGGATTTTTGATTGATCAGAGAGGCATAGAGGCCAATCCGGAAAAAGTACAGGCGGTGATTGAAATGCAGTCGCCACGTACCGTCAGGGAGGCTCAAAAGCTTACCGGATGCCTGGCGGCATTGGGGAGATTCCTCAGTCGGTCAGGTGACAAGTGCCTGTATTTCTTTCAAGCAATCAAAAAGAGGTCAAGGTTTGAATGGGGTGAAGAGGCTGAGGCGGCATTTCAACGGCTGAAGCAACACCTGCATTCTTTGCCAAGATTAGTGAGTCCCCTACCCCAGGAGGCTCTCTACATGTACTTGGCCGTCTCAGATCACTCCTTGAGCGCCGTCCTCCTTGCTGAGAGAGACGACAATCAGCTCCCGGTCTACTTTATAAGCCATGTCCTTCGGAATGCTGAACTTCGTTATCCCATGATTGAAAAATTCGGTTTGGCTTTGTTCAAGGCAGTCAAGCGGTTGAAACCGTATTTCTTAGCACATCCGGTGACCGTTTACACTGACCAGCCGCTCAAAAGGCCTATGACCACTTTAGAGTCATCCGGAAGAATGATTAAATGGGCTGTGGAAATCCAAAGCTTAGAAATCACTTTCGAACCCAGGCGAGCAGTGAAGGGTCAGGCGTTTGCCGACTTTATTGTTGAAATGACAAGGCTAGTACAGCCGGATAAAACTGACCAAGTTTGGAGGGTCTATGTAGATGGGAGCTCTACGCTGAATGGTTGCGGGGCGGGTGTAATTTGTCACTCTCCGGAGGGGGACAAGTACGAGTATGCTCTGCGATTCAAGTTTCAAGCCTCGAATAATGAAGCTGAATACGAGGCCCTGCTGGCCGGTATCCGCATGTGTAAGGCAGCCGGGGCAAGGAAAGTTGACGCCTGCTCAGATTCCCAACTCATCGTTAGCCAGTACAACGGTGACTATGAGGCCACTCATCCGGTGATGATTAAGTATCTTCAGGCGGTCAAAGAGGAGGCTGGGGCATTTGATGAATTCAATCTTAGTTAAGTACCCAGATCCGAGAATAATCAGGCGGATGCACTATCCAAACTCGCATCATCCGCCACATGTGATACGCTTAGATCAGTCTTCTGGGAAGTCATGGAAAAGAAAAGCATTGAACATGACCCCATTGGAGTTCTAGATCGAAGCTCCACTTGGATGGACCCCATCCGGAATTACTTGGTAGACGGCACCCTACCGGAAACCTCATCCGAAGCAGCTGCTCTTAAAAGACGAGCATTAAGCTTCGTAATGCATAAAGGTGAACTGTTCCGGAAGGGTTACTTGCAGCCGCTATTCAAGTGTGTTACCCCAGAACGGGGTAAGGAAATACTGGAAGATCTGCACGCCGGCTTCTGTGGATCTCACATTGGCGGGAAGACCCTCGCCAAAAGAACCAGGCGGCAAGGATACTTTTGGCCTACCCTTGAGGCGGATGCATTAGATCTGGTGAAAAGATGTGACAAGTGCCAGAGATTCGGCCGGCTGATAAGGCAGCCGGCAACTGATTTAACAGCTATTCACAGTCCAATCCCCTTTGCAAAATGGGGCATGGATATTTTGGGGCCATACACTCCTGCCCCAGGCGGCAGAAGATACATCTTGGTGGCTGTTGATTACTTCACCAAGTGGGTCGAGGCCGAGGCGGTTAAGGGCATCAAAACTAAGGATGTCATCTCCTTCATCTGGAGAAATGTCATCACCCGGTTCGGTGTACCAATGTCAATGGTCTTTGACAATGGCCCCCAGTTCGAAACGCCTGTCCTAAAGACTTGGTTGCAAGATCAAGGGATTTCCCACTACTTTGCATCCGTTGGCCGTCCGCAAGCAAACGGTCAAGTTGAAGCTTTCAACAAGCTCATCTCAGGCGGCATAAAGAAAAAGATCGAGAAGGCAGGCGGTCTTTGGGCAGAAGAGTTGACTCACGTTCTTTGGTCCATCAGAACTACTGAGAAGGGGTCAACCGGTGAAACTCCATTCCTTATGGCATATGGCACAGAGGCGGTGCTTCCCATTGAATTGTATGAGCCAACACTTCGAATCATGTTGTATGATGAAGAGGCAAATTGGGAAGCCATGCGCCTGTCTCTGGATACTCTTCCAGAAAGAAGGGGCAACGCCGCCTTGCGTCATGAAATCTACCGTCTTCGAATGACGAGGGCCTACAACAAGAGGGTGCGCAAACGCCCCCTCAAAGTTGGAGATTTTGTATTACGGAAGCTTGAAGCAACCGGTAGGGCAAACGAACAAGGGAAACTGACCCCAAACTGGGAGGGACCCTACCGGATTTTTGAAGAAGTTAGAAACGGCACATACCGCCTGGAAACCCCAGACGGAATGCGGCTGCCTCGTACCTGGAATGTAGATAACTTGAAAAAGTACTACTTCTAAGGATTTTGTAATTTTTTGTAAACAGTATTGAAATGTGAAAGCATATAATTTCCATTCATACTATTGTATTTGCACCTGTCTAGTGCAAGAACACAGACGGAAGAACACTTGTTAAAACCACTGCTCCAAAAAGAGCAGTCATCCGGTGACACCCATCCGGGTGAATCACTAAAGAGAACAGCTCCCTTCTGGGTGGAACATTGTTCTAGCGATCCAATAACTCAAACGGCATTTGTCTAAAACAATCTTGCAGCCGTTAGAAATGATCCTTTGCATCTAGGATTCATCCGGCAAGGACCCAAAAGAGGTCCATCCGGAAGAATGAAATTCTTAATGGGCCACTGTAACCACCTAAACGGTTTCTCATCCCATCATATATATGATTGTACAAGTCGGGACAAGGTTAGGTCAGTCACTGACCCCCCGTCCGGCTTATTATTGTACCAGACGGGAACAGGTTAGGTCAGTCACTGACCCCCCGTCCGGCTTTTTATTGTACCAGACGGAGCAAGGTTAGGTCAGTCACTGACCCCCCGTCCGGCTATTTATTGTACCAGACGGGAACAGGTTAGGTCAGTCACTGACCCTCCATCCGGCTTCCTTGAAACGGCTGCCAGCCTACTGTTGGTAAACAGGTAGCCATTTCAGGGGCATATTGTGGTATCGCTACTTCATCCGGCATATATAGAACGGCTGAAATACTTGTAAATACTTGTAAAAAATGCTAATAATAAAGATAGCAAAACCGACAATAAAGATAGCAAAACTGACTGTGTCGGTAAAATAGATTAATTTTAATTCAACGGAAATGTTAGCCGGACCCCCGTCCGGGAAAGGTACATTGAAAATACACGGCACGCAGGCCGGTAAAAAAAGAGAAAAGAAAAGTTTATGGTTGCTGATGTTGTTGTTGCTGAGGCTGCTCCGACCCTTGGGCTACCTGAGTCTCAGCCGTCTGCTCCTGTTGCTGTTCTGGCTGGTCTTCCATTGGCACCCCCTCCGGCTCTGACCCTAATCCCTTCTCAGCCCACTCGTCGAAAGGAGGAGGGGCAGGAGTGCCGAGTACTTGAGCTTCATAAACTTCAGAAGCATACAAGTAGCGGACGTGGAAATAGTCAAAATCAGAGTCCGGATGGATGAGGCCCCAAGCTAGCTTCATGCGTTCCTCGCAGTCGGCCTCATTCTCAGAAATCAGGCGGCTGAGTTCCTCGTTCAGCTCCTTTTTGTGAGCCGCCTGAATATTAGCCAGTTGGACAGTCAGCTCGCTGTTTTTCTGGCGGAGCTCGGCATTTTCTTTGTCAACTCCTTCCAGAGCTCTAAGATCAGCCTGGAGGTTCTTGACCTTGAGCTCAAGATCTTCAGCTTTCTTCTTAGCCTCATCATTTGCCAGCACAGCTTTCTTCAGCAGTTCCTCCTGTTCCAACTCCCTCTCTTTAGTGGCCTTATCATAGTTAATAGTATGAAATTGACTAGCGTCAATCAGGTCAAGGGCACGCTTCTGAGCGTCTCTTACCTCCTCTTGCTTTTTACGCAAGGGGACTCGGAGCCCGTCCACCCTCAGCATCACCTATGGTACCATCCGGAAAAGGTGTTATGACTAATGATGATAATTACTACTCATCCGGCAAAGCAGGGTTTGAGACAAGCATAGGTCATTCGGGTTATTTACCTCAGCAAGAAGAGAGTTGATGCGATCCAGGTTAACCTGGTGTACAGCCGGCACCGCCTCCTTCTCAGAACGGGTCAGAGTTCTGACCATTCTCTTGGCGTATTGGTTGTAGTCGGGCCGGCTGGTGGACTCATCTGCAAAGGAAGGGTTACTTGTCAGATACTGGGCATATGCGCCGCCTATATTCATGCGGCTGCCAGAGGAGCTCCCAGACTGGCTTGGAGCTTTGGAAGCTGGCTGAGGTATGTCACCAGCCGGTCTCTTATGCATGCTTGCTAGTGATTTTGGCATGCCATGGATTCCACCCTGAAAATATTCAAAACAAGGCAATCAGTTAGAAACAAAGGTAGCTCATCAAATGTCATCCGGTAAGAAATGGAAGAGGTTTTACCCCAGCATTCTTGGCGGCCAGTGCCGCCTTCTTCTCTTCAACTTGCTTCTTTCTCAGCTCAATGGCTGAGAAGGCCGGTGTCTTTTCAGGAGGCACCATTCTTTTAGCTGAATCTGCATTAAGGGAAATTCGAGTTAGAACAAGTGTACTCATAAGCAGGCGTCGGAATACCGGATGGGTTAATGAACCTACTCTTTTTAAACATTGAACTCAGATTGCAAAGGGACAAGAAGGCCTCATCCCTGAACCATTCCGGGAGGGGTACCCAGAACTTTGGGACGATGATTTCACTACCGTCCTCCATCAGATGGGTCGTTTTGAGGAAGAGGCCCGTCTCCATTATTTGGTCCCAGGCCTCAGACGGCACTTTCGGGAGCGCGCATTTTTTGCCCAGCAATGCCGGGTCCTTATTGTACCGCCGCAGGCGGTGATTCAGGGAAGTGGAAGGGGAAGAGACGACATAAAATTTTCTCTTCCAGTTGGTCCACTTTGATGGCTTTTCCAAAGTCATCATGTATTCTTGGTTGGTGGTCAGGGTGTACCAGGCATTCCACCCACCCGGTGCCCGGCTGAGGTAATGCATGTGTGCAAAGGCCTCCCAGCTTGGGTTTACATCCTGCAGCTCACATGCGGCAATGTACCCCAAAATATTGACCCAAGAGTTGGGAGTCAATTGCCATACGTCCAAGTCATACCCCATTAATATGTCCTTGATGCAGGGGTGAAGGGGGAACCGGAGGCCTGCTTTGAATGCCGCCTCATAACAGCCGAAAAAATCATCGGCATGGTCTAAGTCGTCAATCCAAACGACGGCTGCATCTACAGGCGGGACTCTTATTTCCCAGTCCTTCCCAACCGGTTTCCTTTTAAACAGAAAGGCAGGAAGGGTTGCAGTAAGGGTGACCACGTCTCTCGCAGACATGGTCATATCAGTCGGATCCCCCTTAGCCGGTCATTTGTAGGCCTCCTCAACAATAGGCTCGGCCTCCTGTGCCGGGGCCTCTGATTCTGACCCAGACTCTTCTCCAGCAGATTCATCGCCGGATCCTTCTGCATTAGAATCAGAGTCTTCCAAAATGCTGTCACCCGGTGTGCTCGGACCACACGGGGAATCTTCACGAGTTCCCAGGTTTTCTTCCAAAGGAATTTCACCAGACGGTCCTGCCGTCTGGTCCTCATTTTGGGGATCAGCCGGATCTTCGGCTGCGTCGTCGGACTTGTAATCCGGGTCAACTGCCGTCCATCTTATCCGAGCCATTCTGTCCTGCACATGAACAGAGACGGTCGGATTCGAGGTAGGTGAAGGTTCGCCCAAATACCCCCAGACGGCAGTCCCAGTCCTAGACTCAGCCGTGCCTGGTGACCGGCTGACCACAGTCGTAGGCTGTGCCGAGTGTATAATTGAAGGGTCCATATCCTATCTATGCAACCGGAAAATTAACAAAAAGAATTGAAACAGGGTGCAGACGGTACCTTTGAAGGTTGAAATTTGCTGAGCTGATGGCTTGAAACCTTCACAGGCGGAAGTCTCCGAATGTGTTTAAAGCTGAAAATAAAGATACATAGATCAGATGTATTTAATAGAAACTTATTCAAAATCTCCCCAAGCGGCGGAGTCCCCGATGAGGGATAGAAAAGTTTGAGCCAAGGCTGCTCAAACGACCCCCAAACGGTAAAATGCCGCATGGGGACAATTTGCCAAGAATGCTCAAACTACCCCCATACGGTTAAATGCCGGATGGGGGCAATTGGAATGAGGTTTGAGAAAAAGCCAAGGCTGCTCAAACTACCCCCATACGGTTAAATGCCGGATGGGGGCAATTTGAAACATAGTTTGAGCCAAGGATGCTCAAACTACCCCCATACGGTTAAATGCCGGATGGGGGCAATTTGAGTAATGTTTGAAAGCCAAGCCTGCTCAAACTACCCCCATACGGTTAAATGCCGGATGGGGGCAACTGGAACATCGTTTGAGAAAAAGCCAAGGCTGCTCAAACTACCCCCATACGGTTAAATGCCGGATGGGGGCAATTTGAAACAGTTTGAGCCAAGAATGCTCAAACTACCCCCATACGGTTAAATGCCGGATGGGGGCAATTGGAATGAGGTTTGAGAAAAAGCCAAGGCTGCTCAAACTACCCCCATACGGTTAAATGCCGGATGGGGGCAATTTGAAACATAGTTTGAGCCAAGGATGCTCAAACTACCCCCATACGGTTAAATGCCGGATGGGGGCAATTTGAGTAATGTTTGAAAGCCAAGCCTGCTCAAACTACCCCCATACGGTTAAATGCCGGATGGGGGCAATTTGAATGACGTTTGAGAAAAAGCCAAGGCTGCTCAAACTACCCCCATACGGTTAAATGCCGGATGGGGGCAATTTGAAACAGTTTGAGCCAAGAATGCTCAAACTACCCCCATACGGTTAAATGCCGGATGGGGGCAATTGGAATGAGGTTTGAGAAAACGCCAAGGCTGCTCAAACTACCCCCATACGGTTAAATGCCGGATGGGGGCAATTTGAAACATAGTTTGAGCCAAGGATGCTCAAACTACCCCCATACGGTTAAATGCCGGATGGGGGCAATTTGAGTAATGTTTGAACGCCAAGCCTGCTCAAACTACCCCCATACGGTTAAATACCGGATGGGGGCAACTGGAACATCGTTTGAGAAA
This sequence comes from Chenopodium berlandieri, assembly GCA_034703905.1. Classification (NCBI taxonomy): domain Eukaryota; kingdom Viridiplantae; phylum Streptophyta; class Magnoliopsida; order Caryophyllales; family Amaranthaceae; genus Chenopodium; species Chenopodium berlandieri. The sequence goes on from CM068278.1 coordinate 31,596,419, forward strand.
AAGCCAAGGCTGCTCAAACTACCCCCATACGGTTAAATGCCGGATGGGGGCAATTTGAAAAAGTTTGAGCCAAGGCTGCTCAAACTACCCCCATACGGATAAATGCCGGATGGGGGCAATTTGAATGAGGTTTGAGAAAAAGCCAAGGCTGCTCAAACTACCCCCATACGGTTATATGCCGGATGGGGGCAATTTGAAACAGTGAGCCAAGAATGCTCAAACTACCCCCATACGGTTAAATGCCGGATGGGGGCAATTTGAGTAATGTTTGAAAGCAAAGGCTGATCAAACCACCCCCATACGGCTAAAGGCCGGATGGGGTTACTTGTAACCAAGTTGAATAAAAACAAAGCTGGCTCAAAGGGGTCCCATGCGGCACAATGCCGGATGGGAGTATATTAAGCATCCCAGACGGCAAAATGCCGGATGAGGGGGATTTTTGCACTTGTCCCAAGCCAGCCCCAGGCGGCAATTTGCCGAGTGAGGTTCTTAATCTAGGGGCAAAAAGAAAAGCAGATGGTACCTTACTAAATCCGCACTCAGCCGGAAGACAGATGTCAAGTTCTTGCGAAAACCGGATGCTTGAAAGCCTTGAAAGAAGCAGCCGGTATCAGAGCTTTTCTCAGGAAATTTTTGAAAAAATTGAAGAAAATGAAAAGTGCGGAGGAAAGAGGTAGCTCGCTTACTTATAGAAAGAGGCAGAAGGCGAACAGACACCTTCTGCGCAAAAATTTGAAATTCAAAAAAAATAAAGGGGGGAAAGCAGGCGAACCGTCACTTCCCCCATGCACCCTACGTCTGTCACAGGTGACACGTGGGTTTGCCACATCTCACCTGTGAGGGGCAGATGTTTAGGGTAAAAATACCCTAAGACACGTGGCCCAGTAAAGGCTTGACACGTGTCAATCTTTCTACGGTCAGCAAAGGCCCAATCCCTTTGCGACACGTGTCCCTTGTACCCTAATTGAGGTACAGTTCTCCCTTACTATAAATAGTAAGGGTAGACCTCATTTAGGAGGATCGATCATTAATTGCAACCACACAAAAAACAAACAAAACCCGAACCTACTGAAACGCTCTCAAATCGAGAAGCTTTTATTGTTCTTATTCCACTTCGAAAAGATACTAACTTAATCTTCGGAGGCGGAACTCCCACCCCCATCCGGAGTCTCCGTTACTTGTGCAGGTACAGGCGTAGGAAGGAAGTCTGCTAGAAAATCGTAACTCTCCCGAAGGACATTAAAGACCCCCAAACAATTAGCATGTTTCTCATGCTTTGGAAATGGAAGGGGTTTAGTAAGTAGAGTTCATGAGACATTCTCATAAACACGAATTTTGCAATTTCTAAATTTTATAATCATATTCATCTCCATACATTAAGAATTTTCCTTCGCCCTTTTGCAAGGAACTTTGGAATTTCTAATTTGTATTCCGACGTTATATTGGATTTTGATTGAAATCTATCATCACTTGTTCTTAAAAACATGTGAATCAAATAGACGAGTATTTTCCATGACAGGCATGATGCATCCTTTGCAAACTGCATAAGGATCATCACTCAAGACCTTAATTTCATCAACCTTTCTCAAAGTATTGAATCATAAGCATTGTGCCATGTTACATGGGATTGAAACTCCTTTCAATATAATGTTGAACCTTATAAGAATCTTATCAATATAAGTTTCTTAACCAAAATCAAACATCAATCAAAACCTATCTCTATAGATTTTGAATCCCAAACGTACTCATCATTCTTTTCAAGGTTTTTCATACAAAATGCACTACCCACCACTTAACTCTTCAAGCAATGAATAATTTGCTCTTTGTACTAGACCAAGAAGACTTCATAGCTCCCACTAAACATCTTGTACACACAAGACCTTTTCTTCATTTTACGAGAACATCAAACGATTTGATTAACTCACAAAATTAAGAACATTAACTTCCAGATGCTAACTTCAATCCATTAATGATCTTTTATGCATCCCTATGATTATTGGTTTTCAAAGCCATTCTGATTGTATCGTATACATATCTTCTTTCATGAACAATTTTAAGAAAGTGTTTTGAAATCAATCTACCAAATCTTATAAGGTAGAAATCACTAAAATATCTTTAATAGATCTTTGCAAGATGACTAATGTAAAGGTTTCATTGTAGTCATAGTCATCCTATGAATTTGTTGAATCCTTTAACAAGTCTTTGCTTTATTTAGAAAACATTTTTCTTTCTTGTCTGTTTTGCTTATAATGGGTCTCACCCAATTAGGAAAATTATTCAAGTGTCATACACTTGCTTACAGATTTAGAATCTATTTTAGATTTCCTGGTTTTTAAACCACTTGGAGTTATAACTTGTCAAATCATCTTTGTTACTTGCATAATCATCATGTTCCAAAATGAATATTTTAGAACTCTTAGTCAATATGAAATCATATTTCTTTGGCTAAGTTTTACATATGCTAGTCATCATTGTGGGTTTTTATGCAACAATTGAAACTCATACAACAACTTTGTTTAGTTTTCCATGAGAAACGACAATAGAGGATTTGCACTTGGAATGTACTACCTTCGATACATGGTTATTATTCCCATTACACTTAATGAGACCACGCGTTGTCATTTGTAACATGAGGTGAATCATGCTCATATTGTTGCTTTTATTCGATTACTTCTTGAATTTCTTCAAGATTTTCGAAATCATTTTTCTTGAACTCTTTCAAGGCTCTCGAACTTTTTGAGATTCTTGTACTCCCACTTGCCTTTTTGAGGAGGCACTTTTAGCATAGGGTGAACCAACCATGGTTTGAACCATGTTTGTTTGTTGCTTTTCTCGAACTCTTTTGAGATTTATACTACTCCCACTTGACCTTTTGGAACAATTTCCATAAGGGCACCTACTTGAGCAACAGACATTTTGTGCTAAGTATGATTTGTGTAGTAGTACCCTGTGCTCCGTATAGGAATTGATCGTGCATTAAACGATTTAATACAAACTTTATTCCTTGCTTTGTAGAAAGACTTTATAAGAACTCTTCTTATCCATATCACATATGAAACCTTTGCTACATTTTGATTTGACCTATGTTTCTTTGTTTAGTTTTGTAGCTTATCTTAAAAGTATATCCCTTGAACAATGGTTGGAAGATAGGTAATTTTCATCCATTATCAAAATATATCTTATATAGATTGATAGCTCCCTTCATAAACACTTCACAAGGTTTTCTTTCGGAGTTTGTCGTAAAACGATATCACAACTCTTGGTTGTTCATCAAGGTCTTGGCTTAAATTCTCATTATTACGATCATATCGCAATACTTTGAATGTGTTGCCAAGTATATGTCTTGACTTAAATTTTCACAATTACAATCATATTGTAATGTAATCATTATCTTGTCAAATTGATACTGAACTTCATACTGAACATTTTGAAATTTTCAAAATTTTCACTCTTATGCTTCAACTAAGCACATGTGATCATATCACAAATGAAGTTTCATTGTCCGTCTCTAGCCTTTGAACCTTTGGTTTTCTTACATCGATACGTATTCGACCTTGAGTTCTCATCATCATTTCTATAAATGGTGACTTTGTCAATACTTTCAAATTAGAATGATATTTACATATATCAATGGATTCATAATCCAATATAATGATATTGAAAGTCCATCCCTTTGGATCTTTCGCATGCAATGTTCATTTTTCATTCGAATTAATTGACATTTTAGAGACAATTTATATATATAGAAATGGTTTAATAATTTCTATCATATAGAACTTTGAACCTATTTAGCAATCTCAAAACACATTAGGACTCAATGAAGCATAGAATAACATTTATTCCACGTTTTTTAAATCTTCGATGCTTAGTCATTACTAACATTGAATGGTGTTTTGATAATGGAAAAATTGAATAAAATTTATTTAATTCTAGCCAATTACAAGGTAAGGTGAAATATAGCTTTTACTTGTAAAGTTGCAACTTTTGCTTCTAAACTCGTAGATTCTACTTGTGAAGTAGCAACATTTGCTTCTAAACTTGTAGATTTATTTCTCCTTTAGCCATACTTCTTCATTTAGTTCAACCTCATTCTCAATAAGAGAGAACTAAACAAGACATCATATGTCCAAGAAGTAGTAATGTGCTAAATCAATTTCTATAATATACTTCTTAAATTGGAACATTTCCATTCTTTTACCTTCCAACTATATGAGGTAGTTTCTAATCAATTGGAATTGGTCCATTTAATTTGAAACATTTGTTGTTCATAACAACTTTTAGCATATAAGTAGATCTAGGTTTGAGAAGTAGCAACTTGTTTGCATTTCTTGGCCCATAACTTCTTAATGCAATCCTCATATATTCCTAAACCTTTCCCATTTGAGCCACTTAGAACACTTCTCTTAGGTTCAAAATGATGCTTTGCTTAACTACTTTAAGCACATTTCATGATTTCGCTAAGTCTATTTAATCATCATTCATATTAGAGTTTAATCAACTATTTAATTCTTATATAAAGTGGATGAAGAATAGCGTCATTTGATCAACTTTTGATCATAGAGATTTCCAATAACTTTCTTATATTCAATCATATTGAAGATAAGAGATTTTATTGGACTTTTATACTTGTCTTTTAGAGGGTTTGTACCTCCCATCTCATTATATCCCTTGAAACACTTTTCAAAATGAAGATGTGTTGGCATTTTACTCAAACATTTTGAATAAAACCAATCTTAGACATGTGACATGGATTTCTAAAACTTGCCTTTTAGAACCATCTTAGCAAAATTGGAATATAGGTTTATGGATTATCTTTTAACCTTTTGAGAACGTTTCTTAACTTTATTTTCAATCGAGGAGATTATATAATAATAAAATTCGAACGACATGTTACTTATAAGTAAACGCAAAATTCAATTATGTTTAATAAAAATTTAAAGTGCCATAAGCGAATTAAATTGGCAACTTTAAAACATTTATTCAATTTTACTTGTCTTTTAGAGGGTTTGTACCTCCCATCTCATTATATCCCTTGAAACACTTTTCAAAATGAAGATGTGTTGGCATTTTACTCAAACATTTTGAATAAAACCAATCTTAGACATGTGACATGGATTTCTAAAACTTGCCTTTTAGAACCATCTTAGCAAAATTGGAATATAGGTTTATGGATTATCTTTTAACCTTTTGAGAACGTTTCTTAACTTTATTTTCAATCGAGGAGATTATATAATAATAAAATTAGAACGACATGTTACTTATAAGTAAACGCAAAATTCAATTATGTTTAATAAAAATTTAAAGTGCCATAAGCGAATTAAATTGGCAACTTTAAAACATTTATTCAATTTTAATTGATCCCTATTGAATAGAATGATTCCAAGATCCTTTATTTGTGCAATAATTGACCGGACTTTGGCCCTACCATCAACTATTACATTTTCAAGGTGAGTAAACTCTTTACTGATTACAACTCTTTGTAATTCTTGGTTGAATAATTAACCATCACATGTTTAATTATTACCCTTAGCTTCAAGGTTCTAAACTCTTTAGGTAACCTTGTTGAGTATAACCAATCAAAAGTGTAAAATTTGTTTTACCCCCACTCCCCTAAGATATAATATGACACCCAGCTTTAGCATGACCCATCATAAATATCGAAGGTTTCATCGGGTTTTTTATTGGAAAAGCTACCTCAATATTGCTGGGACCTAGATTTATTATGTTGTGATTATTTAGTGAACTCTAACGCATCATCACAAAACATCAATAAAATCTAACATGCATAATAAACTGAATGGATAAACAAGACATAGCATGACCCCTAATCCTAAGAAAACTAATAAAGCAAAAGCTCCCACTTGAACCTTCATGGATCTTATCCACCTTGCTCCTTTGGGCCTTTACTTCATGGGCTTCTTGGATTAACTGCAACCTGTAATACTATTCTATTCTATCTACTTAAATAAAATAAAATAAATTACGAAAATACTTTACCGGTACGTAGACCGTACTAAGATTACAAAAATACATCACGATGCGCAGATCGTATTTAGCAATCTACTGGGCCATACTAGTCATTATATAGCAGTAAATAATATCATATATTATAAAGTGCCACATAATAAATCACTCATCATGCTTTCCTAAACTACAACATCGAATGATCATAATTAAGGAAACATGGCACCAAAATATCTCATATTTTTAATTAATGCAATTAGATAATATCATATATTATTCATGACCATCAATAAAATATCATATATTCTAAATTAGTCATGAGATAGAATCAAATCTTATTTTAATCTTAAAAAGATAAATCATATTTATCCTCAAAGATTATCCTAACAAAGTTAGGAAATTCTATCCTAATTACTAGTCAATCACAAAATTTTAAATCAATTATTATCCAGAATTAATTATGGGATAATCACATTATTTAAATCAATCTTTATCTTTTTGGAATATGCTCAAAATATTCTAACAAACTCTATCCAAAATTAACAACTTTAATTAAGAATAATTATCAAAAACAACTTTTGAAATTTGATATTATCTCAAAATAAAATCAGATTTTATCTTGAAAATATATTTAAAACAAAATAATTTAATAATAATTTTTTTTTAATATTGCTGCTGCCACGTCAGCCAGGGAGTAATCCCCAACCAACGAAGCAGTTGCTTCTCGCAAACCCGCAACCGCAGCCAGGAGCAAAGCACAGCCACGACACTACGTATTCCCAACCACAGCCAGGAATACACCACAGCGCAACCAGCAACCTAACTGGAACTGTTCCAGCAACACGCCGATGCTACAACCTGAGGATTGTTCGCGTGTCGCAGCTAAGCCGGAGCCCAGCCACCTGCACCTGTTGGCTGCAGCAAGTCGCCGGCAGCAGCTAGCGGCAGTGCAATTGTAACACTTCATGTTGCCGCTCGTAGTTGTGACTCGCCACCGCCACCTGTCCTCCAGCCTGCGCCCTCCTTCCCTTCTCTTCGACCACCTGGGCAGCCGTCGTGGGCACCTAACGGTGGTTCGACCACCCAGCCACGGCTGCCCCCTCTCAACAACAAAACTTTTCCCTTTTGTTTTTGTTTTTGTTTTTGAGAGTTTAATTTAATTAAAAAACTTTTGCAAAATTAAATTAAATTAGGTCTATTGAATTAAAACATAACATTTATGCCTAATTCAATTTTGAAATCAAATTCACAATTTAATTTCAAATCTAGGGTTCTTTACAAAATTAATTCAATTTTAATCTAACTCTTAAATTAAAATATTGATTATACAAAAAAAAAATCATATTTTATGTATCAAATCAATCTAATTAAAATTATGAAGCATAAATTATTCGAAAATCATCAAAAATAAGCACAAAAAATCAAAATTTAGGGCTTTATTTCAATTAAAATTTTCGAAAAAAATAGGGCTAAAATCAGATTTTTCTAGAACAATTGAGCAATTAAATCATATTTAATCATATCCCAAAAATTAAATCTCCATTTAATATAAAGATTGAACCATAAATAATTATTCTCCCTCCTAATTGAATTAAAATTGTGGACTATCAAAGAATTATAGTCAATATGCGTAAAATGCAATAGGCTAACTGATACCACTAAAGGGAATTATAGGTACTACGCAGCGGAAATAATCATGAATCATATTCATACAGTACCTAATCCCAAGATCTAATGCATAACACTTAAAGAACATATAATCGTACCTTTGAAGCGTGATTCCACGTGCGATCGAACAAGAACATTGGGAGATAAAGAACCTCAAGCGTGATTCCTCTACTTGGTCCACGAGCACAGATTAAGACCTCCACTAATGCTAGTTAGTTGCAATTGAACCCTTCAATTGACCTTCTATGGAGAAGTGCGAGCAACGAACCACCACGAACCACCACACGCGCCACCAAGGTGGCCGGCCGTACGGATGAGGGGAGGAGAGAGAAAGCCGTGAGTTAGAGAGAGGAATTAGGGTCTTTGGGATTGGTTGCCTTGATGTCAAAATACACTGTGTGTGAATTATGACTGCTTACAAGCAACCCTAGGCATGAATATTATTTATAGATCTCATCTCTAAATAAGAGCCCATGTCAAAAGCCCAAAACCTAATTCTCATCTAACTATGCTAGCCCAATCCATTTCATGATTAGTTAGTTGCTCATGAGGCCCATTAATGGGCCTCTTACTTGCTTAACCCAATACCCTTGTTGTGTGACCTCATAGGATCCATTCTAGTAGGCTTTGGACTATTTGACTAGCCCAAAGATCATTGATCATAGTCTAGCAACAGATAATGACGACCCAAAAGAACGAACTTATTATCTCCATAATAGTGATCCTTAATATATCTAGTAATTGCACTTATCGAAGACGCAATTCCTTCAATTGATGCTCCATTCTTGCTGTTCAAGTTAGTTGCGGTGGCTTAGGTTGTGGTGATTGTAGAATTCTACACCGCTTCAAATTAAAGAGAGGATACCTAGAAAAAATTCAATTACAAAATTAAATTAAACCACAAAACCTCAATTTTTCAAATACCCACAAAAATTCACATTACCCTATTTCACAATCAACAAAAATCTCCTCAGGTGAAGTCAGAAAGTTTAATTAAACCACAAAAACCTTTGCTTTGTAAGCAAAGCAAATCAGAAAGTTGAATGGAACGGTTTAGGTGATAATTTAGAAACAAGATGCACAACATCTAACAGCACCTAAAATCTCAAATCCAAATTCCAACCACGAGTGTAAAACCAAATAAACATCAGGTCAAGGCTTATTATCCAGCCACAAAACCCCTAAACAGTGAGCATATATTCTAATAGTATGTGTAACGTACATTAAGGAAAGGAAATTAAATAGCATCTACAATTAGATCAAACAATTAGCAGAAGTTGACAAGGTTCACTTATCAGACAACTCCCCAAACCATTCGTCAAAACTAAGCTCACTAACTCAGATCAACTATGAAATTAAGATTACAGATTAAAACTTACAGCCTTGGTGGCACTTTGCTACCATGTTGAACAAGTTTGTAAAAATGCAATTTAAAAAATGTTTGATGTTTAAAATTACCAAAAATGCACTCAAGGTAAGCACCAATATGAATTCAAGTCAACTACAAATAAAAGATGAGAAAAATAATCAATAAACTAAAATGCACAAAATCAATAAAAGTTCAATATTCACAAATTGTGGAATTCGTTGATTAAATTCCTGGTTTCTTGTTGCTTCCAACTACAACCAACACACAAAACCCATTAACCCACCCCCAAAAATCACTCATAATTTCATAACTCAACAGCAAAAAACAAAAAAACTCAAAAAAAAAGTACTCATAATCTCCCTTCATCATCAAGTAGAAGACTGTAGATTTACTAACAAATTTAGTAGGAGTGAGATGAAAGAGTACGAGGTTATTGTTGATAAAAGAGATTTTCTTGAGGTATTGATTGAAAGATTCACTCACCTGCGAATATCTTAAGCAACAACTTCAACCTCAGTGAGCAAGGGACATCACCAGCAATTCCGAGTAGCTGGAATTGGTGTAGTGCTGCTCCACTGTCGTGTATACCCCAGACTTCCAGATTTTTTTTTTCAATTGCTTGAATTTAGTTTGAGGGCTGTATAAAGTCGAAAAAGAATAAGAATACACCCTAATTTGTTCAAAATTTCAAACAAACTTGATAATTATTTTCAAATCCAAGTACAATAAGAACCTAATTAGATTAACGATGAAAAGCTAGATCGAGAAATGATTAAAAAAACAAACATCTAAATTAAAAAATTTAAGCAAAAGCCCATGAAAAAAAAATTAAATCCTAATTTTCCAGAAATGAGCAATTTTTACATATTTCTATTCAACCGTATCAAATTGAAGGAGAGAAAATACCTTACAAGTTTATGAGCTTCATAAAATTGATGGCAAAAACTTCGCCACCACCATTACCTCTGCCGCCGTTCATGGCAGTTTCTCTCCTCTTTTTCCTTTTCTTAGATCAAAATCAAAAGAAATAATTTTCAGCACCATTCCTTCATCAAGAAATTAGAAATAGTTGGAATTATCAATCGAATTTAAGAAAATTAATTAAGAAGATTAACCAAGAAACGTAGCACAAAAAAAATTACTGTGAAAATAAAAGCTTTACCCTAGATTGTCAAAATTGATATTAGATGATTATAAAGGATAGTGATCTTACCTCAAGAAGCTGCTTTAATGGAGGAAATTAAACCACAACCTCAGACCGAACGGAAGCATCGGAGACGGCGGGCCGAAACTGGAGGAATCGAATTCACAAGAGAGAAGAAACGGGAGGAGAGAGAGAGACAGAGAGGTGAGAGGAGAAGAAGATAGAAGACTTAAGAGTATAGAGAGAGAAAGAATCAAAGGTTCGGTTAAACAACTGGCTGACACAGAAGCAATAAAGGGCAAAATCGACAATCCATTGAATTCAGGGGTTTTAGAGTAATAACACCAAAAAGTACTGTTGTTAACTTTCCACATTTAATAAGTTTTATAGATATTATTTTTTTAGGGAATTTATTAGGCAAGCAATATTTTTTTTTTTGTGAAGAGGCAAGCAATATTATTTACTTACGCTTTGTAATTTGTATAGTAATTGTTTGCTTTCTACTGAATAAACAACTTAACTAATTAAAAAGTCACTAATTAAAAACACAAATTTAATGATTCCCTTATAGAGTGGACAACTTAGCTAAAGTGAACTACTAATTTATCTAAAATGTGTTTGTTGCTTATACCTTAGAAGAATTGAGGATGCTTTTTTCTTTTTTTTTTTTTTTTTTTTTAAAAATTTTTTTTTGACACAAACCTGCAACATTCATTCATATATCAAGATCCACTTTGTCAAAAATGACAAAGGGTAAAGCAGGGGTGGTTCCATCCATATTTTGCTCCTCCGATAAAGACAAGGAGAGTTTATCAATATAATGGGCCACCTTATTACATTGTCTAGGATGAAACATGAAACTACTAAAATCACATAAGCTAGCAACAGATTGAATATTAATCAACAATCAATTGAGAGTTTAACAATAGAAGGATTGAGGATTTTCAATCATTTATTAATATTTTAACAAAAAAATAGTTTTTGTCTAATTTAAAGTATACACGAAGTACAAACAAATTGTCCTGCAATTGGCGAATATAAGGTGTTGTAGATTGAGGATATAATCCCTAGAGTTGTTAACATTGTTAAGGAATATGAGAAAGAAAATGCTAAAACTCCCACTGATATTAGCATTAAGCAGCCTCCTAGACACTATTAGCAGGCTCCTAGGGTTGCTACATGGTTAACTCAGATGCTGCTATTTTAAGAGAGTACAACAGGCCTTGGAAGAGTTGTTCGTGATTCTGTGGGGGACATTATGGTTGCAACTTTTCGTAAAATTAGTGGCAGCCTAGAGGTTGATGTCCTTGACGCTTTGGCAGCTCGATACTCAATCTCTATTGCGTTGGAGACAGGTTTTAACAAGCTTTTTCTGGAGTCTGACAGCCTGAAGTTAATCAATTACTTGAAGCAGAGCAATTTCAAACACACGAGTTTTGGCCTTATTGTGAGAGATATCCCCCACCTAGCTAATTTTTGTACTTCTATTGTATACTCACATAGTCACATGTTGGCAGGCTGGGAAATGGAGTGCACATACATAAACTTAGCTAAGCTCAGTTGTAACTCTTGTTATTTCAAGTTTTATACTTTGATTTAATAAAAGTTCTTTGCTTCCCAGCAAAAAAAAAAAAAAAAAAAAAAGGTATGTCAGATTGGCTAATTACACTACGTGGCTAGGAATATGAGATAGAATCGAAAGATTCAAACCCAACTACCTTATTCATTTACACAATCAGTTTTATTTAGTAACCTTGCCATCCCCCATCAATTGGCATTAATAGATAGACCCACTCCAATATCATACTACAAAGACCAACAATTAACATTAAGCTTCACAAATTACGGAGTATAGATTACATATAACTATGCTATCACATTCAACTCTACCTTTGCAATTACTATGAGATACCTAAAAATAATGCAGGAAGAAACAATAACAAAGCAATTATGTCGATACATTTCACTAGCAATTGTCAACACAACCTGTTTATCGATCAGTTATAATCTAAAGTATTTCAAATCCCAACATCTAATTACAAACATCATTTATCATCTCAAAAATTTATTGTTTATGCAATAATGAGAAGACACTAAGATCATATACTCACAACACCTGGGTTCTAATCTGAAGCAATGCTAACCATGTTGCCCATTGTCTGATGCTTACATGATAAACTTTGTCTCTCTTATGGCCTTCTCCTTCTCTATCTTGTGTCGTACTCTGTATCTTGCTATCCAACAACTTTTTGTTTCACAAAAGGTATAGTAAGTGATGCTATTAACAACCATCACTTAACAGTTCTTACCATCTAACATAAACCTATTACAAGTTAAACAAAACTATTATATACTACAAAATTAAGTCAATATAGCATCAATTAAAATTTGTTGTTATTCACCAAAAATTCGTTGCCAACTCTATTTAGCAACGGATTGGAAATGAAAATTTGTTGTTTCTTAAAGGCTTGTTGGCATGGAATTTTGGCTACTAGTTGAAAAACAATTTTGTTGCAATATTGCATCAATTTAAATATAATTTCCATGGTGGTTGCTGTTTTTGGTGCATTCGTTGCCAACTTTGGCAACAGATTACCATTCGTCATTGCTAAAATTAGCAACAAATTATTTATGTTAGTTCCTAAAATAGCAGCAAACTATTAGTGTTGGTTCCTTAAAATAGCAACAAATTATTAATGTTGGTTCATAAAAATAGTAACAAATCATAAAATTGGTTGCTATCAACACTACGAGAGAAAAACCCAATCCATGTTAGCAATTCGATTCAACTCGATCTCAGCCTTTACCAATCTGAAATCTCACTCATGTTAGGTCAACTCGGCTTGACTTTGCATATAAGGCTCTTTGAATCTCCAGTCACAAGAATCGTAGTTGGTAGGAGTCGAACTTGTGACCTCAAAGTCACATGGCGAATCTTTTACCAACTATAACAAGTACTATTTGTTTACTTCTAGGAATATAATTTATAATAAGTGAATGAAATATTAGAGACGAAATTGAAAAAATTGTCTCTAAATTAGGGATCAAATCAAAAATCCGTCTCTAAATTAGAGACGAAATTTAAATCCGTCTCTATTTGATATCATTATAGCAACAAATAATAAGAAGAGTGTCTTCAAATAATTTTATACATAATAGCAAAAAGTGGCCTACATATAAATTAACAACAAAATGTAACACAACTCGTTTCCAATGGTAACAAATAAAAAAATACATTATCATCTAGCAACAATAGTTTAGATGACTTGTTTCTAATGGCAACAATTCAAAAGCTCATTTCCTTTATTTGTTTCTAAATCAATACAAATAAAATATTTGTTGCCATAGTTTGTTACTATATGGCAACAAGAAAAAAATATGATGCCATCTAGTAACAGGTAGTAAGACAATTTGTTTTAAACAATAACAAATCAAAAATATGTAGCCATTAATTATTAAAAAACTAAAGCATAAAATATCGCTTTAAATTAGGCAATGAAAAAAAATCATATTCGTTGCTATTTAGCAACATTTTAAAAATCTGTTGCCAAGCTTTGTTGCTAAAAAGCTTTTATTTTTGTACGGTACAGAATAATATAAAATGAATATTTCCTGAAACCCAAGACTAGAAATCACAGAAGTGCCACCTGTTAACAAGCTTTGTTCATCAACCTGATAAACCAGGGCCGCTTCCAAGATGCATAATAAAGTCCAGAATAATAGCTGTTAATCTAGTGATTGTGTTTTCAGTGAAAAAACAAATAGCATACACTCATCATTGAATATACCCACATCTTTACAGCTACTAATTAGTCCATTGTATGCCATCATTGCACAAACAAAATCAAGCAAACTACCAAATACATAACTTGCATAAGGCAATGTAACTACACAACACGTATAAGGCAATGCAACTACACAACTCGTATCCTTACAATTCTATAGTAGCAAACATATGCTTGCAATATCATGTATGTGCTAGCTATGTGGAAATAGTACAGTTGAGTAAAGATCAGAATCTTGAGACCTTTGTTTCATGTGTCCATTTGCTTTTGGGTAAGGCTTGCTGCTGTGTCAATTATGCATTTTATGTAACATAACTATTAAAAAAAATTCAAGCAGCAAGCTTCATAATCAAAGCACTAAAATTCAGAAATTCAAGCAGCAAACTTCACAAATTTAAGCTTCAGTAATATATATTGTAGAGAAGCATACTACTTATAGTTAGAGCATTACATATTTATATATACAATACATGGAAAGGGCCAATTTCATTTGATGGTCATGTGTGCTCAGTTTTTGATAGTATATTGGAAAAGGATTTTAAGAATATATGACTGTAATTTAGTGTCACTGAGTCACGAACACATGACTGTGTTACTTTAACTATTCTATATACTTTGACACTCATACTTACCCGAGACATTGATTGTCTTGACATCGAAATAAAGCTAAAAAATTTTGTTTAAAAAATCAAGATAGAAGGAAAGCAAAGAGAGATTTATGAAATATATGAATGGAAATGGGCTTGAAATACAATTTTATCAGGATTAGCAAACAAGTCTACATAAAATGTGTTACTGTATCAAGTATCTACTAATAATGTGAATGAACATGTTAAGAATTATTTTTTTAATCTATACCTTGTCCCTGCTTCCATACCCAATTCTAGGACAGGTTGCCTAAATGCCTGGTCATAGTTATTTTACTTTGGTGTGTTTGATACTTGTACATTACACTCACAAACCTGATGTGTATAAACTCTCAAGTACAGTGAATTGACTACTAGCTTAAAAATCTTCCAACATCTTTACAGCTACTAATTAGTACCATTGTATGGCATCATTGCACAAACATAATCGAGCAAAGTACAACACAACTTTCTGTACTAGCAACTACACAACTCGTATAAGGCAATGCACAAATACACTACTCAATAACTCATATCCTTGCAATACTAGCAAACATAGGAAATTATTAGAATTTTGAGATTCACTACTAGAAAACATTTTCTAACAATTCACGTACCTTGTATCGTTCCATACTAATCTTGTGGTGGGCTTTGTAAAAGAGGGGAAATTTTGATTTAAATAATCCAACCTTTGACGTATTTATTTTTAATAATCCAACCTTTTGATTATTCTATAATAATCCAAGCTTTGGGGGTGTTCTATTTTATTAGGCCAAACAGGTCACCTAGCCTAAAACATCAGGTCACCTGACACATGTTGCGTTTTTATTTGTCTAAAAAAATTTAAATTTTAAAAAAGCTTAAATTAAAATAAAATAATTTCTTTTTTCCCTTTCTTCTTCTTCTTCCCTTCAACCCTCTATGCTTTCAGGCCTTTCTCCCATTTCTGGCGAGCTCCCCTCCTCGCCCCTATTGCCCTTTTCGGCCGCCCCTTCCCTGCTAACCTCCCTTTACCACTTCCCTTTCCTCATTCCTTCCCCAAACACCTCCAAGCCACTTTCCTTTCCCTTCCCTTCTCGAATTCCTGCTACCCTTCAAAAAATCTTATCAATTTCCAACAACCCCATCCACGCATATCTCACCCTCAAAACCCCACGCACCCTCCCTCAACACCAAGAAACCTTGGCCCTTCCCTTTCCCCCCTTCTTATCGATTGTCGATTTTGAGGTTTTGGGTGTGTTTTGCTCTTCTGGGTTGAGACGAGGATTTGCAGAAATCTAAAGCCAGGATTGATTTTTCTTATGTTTATTATTCGTAATCGGGGTTGTTTATTTCAATTGGAAAGTCAAAGTTGTTATCTTGATTTGAAAAAACCAAGGAATGATCTTGGTTGGTTTTCTGAAAAATTAAATCTTGAGAAAAATGATTTGAAGGTTGGTTATTATGGGAGAGAAGAAATTTGGGTTATATTGGGAATAATTATGGATGTAATCAATCAATGGTATAATTTAAAGAAAATAATCCATGAGCCCTTGTGTAGACACCTAAAAATGTCTCCCCAAAACCAAACCCGATGATGAACAGTCTTTCACCGCCATTATTGGTCGGGTTGAGTATTTAATCTTGGAGTGCTTAAATCCATATTTCCATTTCATAAAACAACCCGATTCCTAGCCCATTTCCCCAAACCATAACTTATTTTTCTCTTTTCGTGCCTTTAAACCCAAAATAATTCATTTTGTGTCCTTTAAAATCATTCATTTCGTGTCCTTTTTAAAAAACGTTTTATCCAGTATCTTTTTGTCCATAATCTGGGTCCAATGATTAAATAGTTATATGGGGCTTAGAAAGAACTTTCCAACGATATATTATAAGCCCAAATCCGAATTATAACGAATAAGTTATGGCCAAAATATTAAATTGAGCCCAAATCGAACCTAAACCCACCTTACCTACGACCCAATGATCATGTGGACGGTCCAAATTATTTGATCCAATTCCTAAACCAAATAGGATTAATTAGAAACTTCTATAAGTTTCTAAAAGATTCTAATTATACTTTTTGAAAAGATAAGATTAAAGGGTTTGAAATTGAATAAAACTCCTTTTTTGAAAGTCCTAATTCTATTCGAATTGAAAGACATTCAAAGATAGACAGATATTATTTTTGTGCCTCATAGATTTTATCCAAATTTTATATGGTTGGATAGCCCTTGAACTTATATTTCCAATGATATATTATAATATCAATTCCGAGCTATAACGGAAAAGATATGAATAAAATATCAAACTCTATCCAAAACTGACACCGTCTTACTATTTCGGCCATATCTTTTATTCTAAAAAATATTTTAATTTTATTCTAATTGGGTTAGAAATTAGAATTCAAGAGCTTTCCAATTATATCTTATTTATCTTATTCCGATTTCTGGATCAAAAGATATGATAAAAACAAAAACCGCAAAAACTGCTGTCTATCGCAAGAGTTTTATCCGATTCGAATTCTTATCTTTTCTTGATTCTTCGACCTTCTTTTTTCTCTATAAATAGAGGTCATATCTTCCCTTTTCCAATCATCAATAAGCTTGATCACAAATTTATTCTCTTCTCCCTCTTTAGAGTCTAAACACTAGCCTCCCCATTCTTTCACTATTCCTTCCTTTAAGCACTCCAAGGAGTCCATACTTAACCCGAAATTTTATACTTAAACCAAATGTGAAAGGTATAATTAACTGAGGTTTTGGACCAAATCAACTCTACATTTATTTAATTTAATTTTCATTTTATTTATATTTTTTTATTGAAGTTACTAACAATTTATTCATGATGTAGCAATTTAAAGGAATGCGCGGAATGTGAGTAATTAATTAATTTAAGTACTCTTATTTTATTTTATATTGCTAGTATCATGATTAGGTTATTTTATAATTTGATTTGACTAACGCTATTATTGTTAAATTGCTTCCAATATTAATGCTTATTTTATCGATCACCATATTACATATTTAAAGGGAATATGTAATTGAAAATCACGCCTAATAAGATAATTTGGACAACCGGTTTAGGTTCCTTTTTAATCTTGTTGTTAATTGAAGTGATCACAATATTTTAGAATTATATGTTGCATTAATATTAAACCAATTTAGCATAATAATAGTTTGGAGCAAATTGAATCTTTATTTGTATGCCTTTGAGATCGCAGGAATCACTTTTCACTATAAGAATCGAGTAGAGGCCAATACGGGCGAATGTGACTCCATGACTCATTTCGTACCATCATCCCCGATCCTCCTTTCGTGGTTCCGAACCATATGGAGTGAGTAATCTCATGGATTATGAATGGGGTGTAACCTTCACGGGTCAATCGTTGTTGCCTATCATTGTCCCTTTATCGTGGTTGCCTTTTATGATCCGTGAACGGTTTACAAGTTCCTTAAAAACTTGTTGGCGGCTCCCTACTTTCCTTGTCCCTAATCTTATTATGTCAGTTCCCACTTCCTATGAGTGCCAAGAATATTCACACATGCTTTAACGTAGGCGCACATCGAGCGACGCCTACACCTTGCATTGGGGTGAGGGGAGGAGATGGGCGGCAGGGGGTGCGGGTGGTTGGGGAAGATGAAGGTGAAGTGAAGGGGAAGGAGGGGGAGGGTTGGTGGCTGTTAAAAAATTTGTTTTAATCTTTTTTTTTTGTTGTTAAAAAATTGAAAGAGAGAAAAGTAACCTGAAGAACAGGTAGCAGGTCACTTTGGCCTAATAAAATAAGACACCCCCTAAAGCTTGGATTATTGTGGAATAATCAAAAGGTTGGATTATAAAAAGTAAATACGTTAAAGGTTGATAATTTACCAAATTTTCCTTTTTTATAAGGGCAGAAGAAAACCACATAGTCCATAAATTTAACTCATTTCATTTTATTTGTTAACACTTTTGTATTAATAATCTTGACGTCTAAATTAAAATCCGGATATATATATATATATATATATATATATATATATATATATATATATATATATATATATATATATATATAACATGAGATATATTGTTTCCTTTAAAATCATAGGAATATTTTGTTATTGGGAAATTATCAATGTTACAACCAAGGTTCGGGCATTTATCAAGGGTACACCTACTTAACTTTTGTTTATTAGCGGTACACCCATGATTTCACACACTCATCTGCAGTAACCCTAACATTAAACCAACGTTAATCCTAGGTTAATTTTAGGGTATTTTAATTAAAATGGAATGACTAAATTTCCCCCTACCCCACACACATTAAATATCTCCCTCCAAACTCCAACTACCTAATTTAAAAATACCCTAATTTAGAAGATCATTCATCTTCTTCTTCCTTCTTACTCTCTGCCCTGTTTTTCTTCTGTGAGGTGCCTAAATTGACACGCATTTGGAATAAAATTCTTGAGAATTATGCACTTCATTGTTGATCGTTAAAGGTAAGTGTTGATCTTAGCCTTTAAATTTCTGAATTTCGCTTAAAATTGTTTGGTTTTTGGTAGTATATGAATTTTTGTCTAAAGGGTTGAAATATGGTTTCCATGTACAATTGTTAGCCGATTATGGTTTAAATTATGCACATTATGCCTATGATATGATTATGATTTGTTGATTTATTTTGTATTGATTGCATACATAATTCGATTTGGGTGTGTTTGAGTTGATATTTCTAAGTTTGTTAGTGATATGTAACCCTAGGTCAGATTATTTGTTATGTAGAGTTGCATGCTCTGTTAAATTGAAACTTGAATTGAATGTAGTTTGTTGACCTATATTTGCAGAATGGATGACACGATTGTGATTAGATAGATTTAAGTATAAGGCTCATAATGTTGATATTGAAGTAGATCCTGATCTTTACAATCTCATAGATTTAATGATTGAGTTTTAAGATAGGTTATAGAAATAAGGTATAGTTATATTGAACCCTAACTTTGCTTATGCATATAGAGGGAAATAAACACTGCCTATTGATGATGATGGTGGTATGTTTAGGATGTTTATAACCTTCCCTAACGCTAACTTTTATGAGATTTATGTTGACACTACCTTAGACTCAACCTATATGAATGACTTAGTCTATGAGTTTAGGAGGAACAATATAGCTGCTGAACAAGCTAATCAAGTACCTCCTCTAAATGAACCAGAACACCTTCACCTCTAAATGAACCACAACCAGATTCTCTAAATGAACAACCTCTGAATGAACTACATCCTGACAAGCCTGCAAATGAACCAATGACCAAACTCAAACTTAAGATGATATTGAGATTGAAATATCAGTCCACCAATGATGTTAATGCTATAGACCCATCATTAGATGATATTGCTGTTGACCCCTCTATAGATGAGATGTTCCCTAGAGAGTATAATTATGATCCAACTGTTACTGCTGCTGATATGCAAGAGAAGCAGGGATATTGGTGTTGACATGTCTAGTAAGAAATACACTAAGGATAGGAAGGCATTTGAGAAGGCATGTGCAAAAAGTGCAGCATCTAAGGGAAATGACAAGGGTAGGGTAAAGATACTTCTATTGCACCTAAGGGTAATGACAAGGGCAAGGGGAAGGGTAAGACTTCTGCTGCAGGTAAGGGAAAAGGTAAGAGCAGGGATAAGGGCAAAGGTGAGAATTCTAGTGCAGTTGTTAGCAATGCTCTTGGTCAAAAAATTCCACCCTCTCTTGAATCATCACACACCATACTTAAAACTCTAGTTGTGAGAAGGAATCCCAGATTCAAAGTCCTAAAATCTAAACAAACCATTTCTTTACCTCAAACCACCTTGTTTGATAGGAAGATGCCTAAGACCCACAACTTTGAGGAAGGGTATTTGGGAAAAACCTACCAAAAAGGGGAAGCTTGAGGAGGGAAGGCGTGTTAGTGTTGTGAGGAAAAAAGTGATCTTTGATGATTCTAGTGAGGGTTCTAGTAGTGATAACGCTGAGGGTTTTGCTGGTGGAGGGTCTGAAAAGGAAGATTCTAATAATGAACTCATCATTTTTGATGACATTCAACTTGATGAAATAGAAGAACTAAGGAGATTTCCACATGTTGAAGAAAATTGGGAGCCTGAAAATTGACATGGCTTTATTGATTCTGATGATGAAGACAACTACTTCAACAAGCTATACAAAAATGGAGAAATTTATGAAGAAAAAGATTTTGGGAAAATTCAGTTGAAACCTTGGATGCTTTATCATCATTTGAGACAAACATTGAAGGACTATGATGTTCAAGAAGGGTTTGCCTTGAATGTTGTGTTTGCAGAAAATAGGAGGTACACAGTCACCTACTATGTTCAAATGTTGTGACTGGAGATTACATGCAAGAAAGCTCCCAAATGGAGGAACATGGGCTATAAAGAAGATATGGCCTGATGTGTACACATGTAGGGGTTTGGAGACATACAACCTAATGTGCACTGTCAAGTGGGATGCATATAAAGTGATGGAGGACATCAAGGATAATCTAGATATTCCTTGGAAACCTTTGAAGGAGTTGTTGTTTTAAAGGTATAGCATATAAATGAGGCAATCTTCTCTCTACAGATTAAAGAGGTATGTGAGTGATGTCATGTTTGGAGGGCACGATGAGTCTTACACTCACTTACCTTACATATGATGAGGTGATCAAGAGTACTAACCTAGAATTCGTAGCATTTGTAACATGGCATGAGAGTGAGAGAATCCAAAGGGTGAACTTATTTATCAACATCTTCATCTACTTTGCTAGGCAGTGGAAGGGTCTCCTAAGTAGTTACAGGCCACTAATTAGTGTTGACGGGGCACATTTAAAAGGCAACTATGGGGGTATCTTGTTGTCTGCTATTGCAATTGTTGGAAACAATGAAATTTTCCTTTTGCCATATGTAATAGTGAGTGTTGAAGACAAGGAAAGCTAGTCATACTTCCTTTGCTATCTGAACAACCTTGTTAAAGACTCAAACAGGACAAATTGGACTATAATATCTGATAGACAAAAGGTACTTGTTAGTCTGCTTTCTATTAAACAGTTGCAAACATACTTAGAATTTGAATAACTAATTTGAACTTGTTCTTGCAAGGTGTTGACATAGCTTTGAAGCAAGTTTAGCTTGCAGCTAGGAGAAAGTATTGCTGCAGACACCTTAGCAAAATTTAAAAAAGCTCTTTCTAGGTCCATTGATGCATATCCTGTTATGGAGGGCCTGTAATGCAACCAGCAAATTCAATTTTAGAAAAGCCATGGAGAAGCTTCAAAAGGAACGAGGTGAAGAGGTGATGCAGTGGTTTGCTGACATTGGTGATCAATCTAGATGGAGCAAACACAAGTTTGATTCAAATGTTTGTAATGACTCAAACACATCAAACTTTGTGTAGAGTTTGAACTCAAACCTTGGGGTTGACAGGTGTAGACCTGTCTTAAATCTGCTAGAAGGTATAATCTAAAACTTTTTATTCATTTTGACTTATAAATGCAAATATAAGCTAAATTGATCTTGTTTCTTATCATAAGAATTAGAAGGGTGTGTATGGTCAGGAAGTCAACTAGGCATGAGAAATCAAAGTCTTGGAATGATGATGATGCGTGTCTAAAGATAGCTAAGAAGGTGAAGGACATCAGCAAGGCAACCACCATTTTCAAAGCATACCCATCCAGTCCATAGAGTATGAGATACATGAGGGAAAATCTCAATTCCCATTGAGCTTGAACAGCAAGATATTCTCTTGTGGTAATTGGCCGCTATCTGAGATCAGGGCAACGATCCATGAAATGGTTAATCCATATATCAGCTATTGGTATTATGTGAAATCATACAAGCAACTCTACAACCACTGCATAAATCCAGTTCCTGGTATGAGTAGTGGCCAAGCATCGATGCATTCCCTCACATTGACCCTCCAAAAATGAAAAATGGATTGGTAGGCCCAACAGGATAAGAATAATGGAAGAAGGGGATGTAAAACCTAGGAAAAGATCAAGGGAAGTCAAGTGTGGACTATATGTGTTTTGGGTAAAACCATCCTGTCCAAGTGAACCAATTAGAGAGGGTCATGTGTCAAGCATAGGCATGTCTACTTGGGCTAATTGCCAACTAACACGTGTCATCCTCAGATGCTTTCCATAATTGCGGCCTTTAAGGCCCGATTCCCAAGAGCGCTGCAAAATGGCACAGCCCAATAAATCTAGGTCAAATGCCCTAAGAGAGGGCACGTTCCCCAATGACCCTATAAATA
Source organism: Chenopodium berlandieri (assembly GCA_034703905.1). NCBI lineage: Eukaryota > Viridiplantae > Streptophyta > Magnoliopsida > Caryophyllales > Amaranthaceae > Chenopodium > Chenopodium berlandieri. Next base: position 31,619,217 of record CM068278.1, read on the forward strand.
GGGAGATATCCCCCAACTTTGGGAAAGATTTAATAATTTATTACACCTACCCTACATTATTTCACATCAAAGAAAACTTAATCTCGGAATCCGAGAAGATCTCATTTCAATTTTCGCAATAATAAAGTACTAACTTGATCGTCAGAGGCGGAGCTCTAAACACCCGAAGTCTCCGTTGTTTTGCAGAAACAGGCTGCATGCAACCAGTCTTCGAGCTATAACTCTCCTGAGGGATAAAAAAAAATCCAAAACATTTGGCGCCGTCTGTGGGGAGAGTACCTCAAGGACGGTCTAAGAGTTTGTACCGCCTCCTGACCCTAAGGCTAACCAGCTGGAGGTCTTTACAAACCATGAGGATGATGATCATAAGGTTGAAACATACATTGCCAAAGATGGCTCACTCATCACTAAGCGCATCCGTCCCAAAGACACTTTGGAACGGGGTGAAAGCTAGGTGGGTACAAGCAGGCCCTCTGGTCAGCCGGGAGGGGAAACCCAAATGGCAAGTGGATCTGCCCCAATCACCAAGGACGAACTCATTAAATACATGACTACTTTCAAGGGTGAAATCAAGGATATGATCACCAAAATTAAGGCAGGCCTAACCAAGGGTCAGTTGGCAAGGAAGACTAAGGGGAGGAAGAATTCAGTTAGGGACAGGCAGCCAACTCTGCATCCAAAGGACAAGGCAGTAGCAACGCTTGACTGGTCCAAGATCCTGACGAGGGGTGAGACTAGGTTGTTGGACTAATCTTCCCTAGGCCAAACAAAATTTATATCACTCAACAAACCCTTATAACTAGTTTAGGAGTAAGTCAAGGGTCAAACCACTAAGAATGGGAGGTGGTTACTATTGCTAGAGTTAAGCTATTTCAAAAAGGTGAAATAGAGGTGTGTGTATTCTAAGACGACTAAACTGAATTCAAATATATCGAACACTAGGGTTTAGGATCTACATATACTTGCAATGGATACAACTAATCGGGATTGTAATTGATTAAGTCGAGTATTTCGAGGGATAGTCAATAATGTAATCAAAAGAGTATGATAAGCTATTCTCCTAGAGGTCAAACTAGCATCAACTACGAGAGACTCTTGCTAGGAACTTCACAAATCAACCCAATCGACAAATGCAAGTCACAAATCAATTGTCCGTATCAATGTGAACTTACAATGCAATCTAGTGCAACAATCAAAGTTAAGCTACTCTTCAATCTATCACACACATGCACAAAATCAATCAACCAATTTAATCACAACATCAACTCCTTAAATTTCCCCCAATTAGCATCAATCCGTTACTCATATATGCTTCACCACCCCCAGCAAGAAAACTACTCACAATCCATGGAAATCAAGATTAAAACTAAGCTAAACAATAAATTCATCATCATCATATTAATAAAAATAAATCAATCACAAATCAATCAAACTTGAACAATCAACAAACAATTGAAATCAAAAGCTAAAGATTGCATTAAAGTAAACGAAATCCTTACAATCTTTGGTGAAATTAATAGAAATTGTACTTAGAATCGTCAATCATTAATCATCAACCATGAACTTCTCTCTCAACAACCTAGAGTTTCTCTCTCTAAAACTATCTCTAATTTTCTCTAATTAAATTCTCTTTCTAAAAATAGAAGGAAAGTCTATATATAGTAAAATTAACAAAGAGAAATTAGTTAGATCGTCCAAAATAGACCCGTACAGGCGCGACCATCTTCAAGAAGGAGCGCGACAGCGCAAAAATGGGTACGGAACAGGGAGAGCAGGCGGCGCGCCCGGGCCTAGGCACAGGGAAGCCCCCCTTCACTCTCACTTTAATGCTCCTCGTGCGCTCCACTCGATGCTCTTGATAAACATGGGACATGGAAGACCCAAAATCACCATGATGTAGGGTTCAACACGAAAATTCGTGCCCCCACGGCTTGAATGCACGACCTAAAGTCAAATGGAACTTGCACTTCTCCATGCTTGAGCTTCAAATATAGAACACTAGGCATCCTAATCAATGCCAAACTCGAGAAGGTGTCTCGAGAATCAATGGATAACAACCTTAACCTTAAAAATGAAAGAAAACAAACAAATAAAAGAGAAAAAGACAAGAAAAACCAATAAATGCATGAAAATAGAAAATCAACTAAGAAAATTCAAACAAAGGAAATAAAGAGTAAAACTATGGAAAAACTAATGAAAAGAGCTATAAAATAGCATGAATTTCACCCTAAAAAGATCAAATGAGTGCCATTGACAAGGGGAATACTAGGTCGTTATCTAATCTTCCCTCGGTCAAACTAAATTTATAAACACTTAACAAACCTAAATACGAGTATAGAGGCAAGTCAAGGGTTGAACCCAAAGGAACGATAATATTCAAGCACTCTTAATTATGTGCCTAAGCTAGGTCGAAATCAAAGGTAAGATGTAACACTAACAACTAACAAAACAAGTATTTAAGGAAATAAAACACAAGGAACGGGGATCAACAAGTAATCATGTCAACTGAAACAACTTGGTAAGATCATGCCAATCAAAGGTTGTGAAGACTAATGATCAGAGCAATCAATTGGAATCAAAGAGCTATCTCCTAATTGTTAAGCTAGGGTTCACTATGAATAACAAACTAAGAGTATCCACAATCAAAACCAATTAATAATTTCAATTCCTAAATCAATTGGTCGAGTCATTAGTAATTACAATGCAATCTAGCATAATTCTCAAGGCCTAATCGAATTACACGCATGCAAACCTTCATTAATCACTTTAATCTCAACAATCAATCAACACAATTCTAAATTAATCAGAATAAATCAATCATACAAGTTTCACCTAATTCCTAGCCAAACAACTATTCAAGAATCAACAATATATCAAGAGCAATTATACTAATCAAGAATCAAACATCAAAATAAAATCAAACAAACATGAAATTAAACAAATTAATAAGGTGAGATAGAGTTAGGAATGCTCATTGATAATAGAGAAGATCTTCAACACAATTGTTACCCTTGTATCTTCAATCTCTTAATCATCATTAAAATCCCTCATTTTCTTACTCTAAACCTACTCCTAAGCTAGAGAGAGGAACCCCTAATCTACCCTAATCCTCCCTAAAACAGAGAGAAACTATTCTAAATTAAAGAATTACTTCCATTCAGACTAAAGAAAGTCGTACAATATATATACAAATGGAGAAAAGAAGCTAAATCGCGAATAAAACCATGAAATCCACGCCCGCGGAAAAATCGACCGCGCCCGCATTGGAGAAAAGCTTGAACAGAGCAGCCCCAGGCCGCGCCCGCGACTGAAACCTGCGTCCGCGGATGCTTACTGCTCGAAAGTGGCAGATTTGAGGTGCAGCTAGCCCCGCCTGCGGCTGCTGGGTGCGCGGCAGCGCTGCTAGGCTGCGTGGCTGCTCGGGTGTGCTGATGTGTTTCATGGTTACTCGGGGCTACTACTTTGTTGCTTGGGGTCGCGAAGCTTGCTTGGTTGTTTGACTTGCATGCTTGGCTTCTCGAACTCAGCTCCACTGAATTCCTTGAATGCGCTTGAGCTCCCTCCTTGATGATTAAATCCGGGAAACTCGACATGCCTACAAAACAAGTCAATGGAACGGAGTAGCGAGCAAAAAAGCCGAGAAATGAATAAAATCATAAGAAAACCATTAAAAGCACGTATTTCCCTAAACATACACACAAACACGCAATTCAAGAATTATTACCTAAAAACACGACATAAAAGACTAAAAACGAGCATAACAATATGAAGAAAACCTAGCCTAAGAGTTCCATAAATGGACGCATAAATTCCCCCAAGCTAAAATTTTTCTCGTCCTCGAGTAAAACAAAATCCAACCCAAGGGAAAAATGATGAAATTATTCAAGCAACGAAAGAAACAAGAAAAAGAGAGAATGGGAATATATAGTAACTCACTTTCATAGGAATCATGAACAATTTTAACAAATAAAGACAAGCCATTTAAACCCCCTAGATCGCCCTAGAGGACGAGTGATGCTCTTGTAAAGGTTTCCTAAGAGATTAACCTATAACTCTAGTAATAATACAAACAAGGCAAAACATGAGAAGGAAATCAAAAGAAAAGAAAAGCAAACACATGTTCATGAAAGGACTTTTCCAAATGCACAAGCACAAATGAATGCAAATCTTTCTAAACAAGTAAAGGATTGCACGCTCCAAGATACCCGAGGTTGATTGAAACATAAATATGCTAAGCATAGGAACTAGTTTTCGCAATCCACTTTCATCCCAAACGGTCTTACCGCGTTCTCCCTACTAGTCTCACATCTTCCTCTAGTGAGCATCTCAAAAGTTCCACGAAGGAATCGAAAAAAGAGATAACTTTGGGCTACTCGATGTCTTGACTATGCATCCCCTTTCCTTAGGCTATGACTCATAAGTCCCTTCCCATATAGGTGATTCAACCTGTAGGTTAAAAGGACTTTCAAAGGTTGTAACGTAAGGCAAAAAGGGTAAAGGGTAGGCTAAAATTTAGTGGTTTTCCTAGTTAGTGAAGCAAAGGGTGATCAATCCTCAACATCTTAATCAAGTAAGCACCAAACAAAAGAGACCAACACCCCCAAGCTTATTCAAAGCTATACTCACAAACGTATACACAAAAAGCGTGAGAACGCTTCCCCCCAAGCTTAAATGGAGCATTGTCTTCAATGCTCTAAATAGGGAGAAGGATATTCTCATTAAAATATTTTTGCTTTTTTTCATTTTTCATTTTTCACCTTTTTTTGTTCTTTATTAGTGCTTTGCCCTTGCCTCTTTTTACTTTGGACGGCTTTTTCAACTTTGCACTTGCTTTGTCCTTGCCTCTTTTTTTTTTTTTTTTTTTTTTTTTTTAATAAAAACTTTGGACGGCTTTTTCATTTATTCATTTGCCATTATTCACACAAATATACAAAACACAAGCTTGCTTACAAATATGAACCAATATCCAAACTCGTATACCACAAACTCCAATAAAATGATCATTTGCTTCACAAAAATAAAAAATGGAAAAAATATGAAACAAAGGCTTAAAATTCTAAAGATGTGGCTTGAAAAGAAGGGAAAAGGCTCAAATGATTAGCAAGTAGGCAAATGTAAACCCAAAAACAAAAATTAATAAAACTATCCTAGAAAAGAAAAATTACCATCCCAAAAAGATGCCTTTGTCCTCCCTAGATGGTTCGGTCTCGGTCTTGAGAACCATAAGTTAAGTTTCTAGATTAGGTCCGCAATAGTCAAGGATCCATGACCCTCATGCAAATATATATATGTTAAGGCTTGAAAAATGACGAACCTCACATGGATGTAGAAAAAACTCACTATTGGTGTCAAATCGACTATAGGAACCAACTACCATCATGCCACAAACAAGTAGAATCCGGTTCATGGTTCCACTAGTTCTAACCAACTACCTTAGCATGCTATCCTAGAATCAACCAAGCATACTCTCAAACTGTGCACACCATTACTACTTAGGAAGAAAAGCATTCAATTTTACAAGTCCAAATGTTATTATGTCCAAAGCAACAACAAAACAAAACACAATGCAAATTTGCATTGATAGAAACAAAAATCTTTTTGGAAAATAAAGGAACATGGAAAAGCATATACAAAGGTGCATGACATATATGAATCAAAATCCCATCAAACATGATAGAATACCCTCCCCCAAGAATGAATGAGACATTACACTCAAACATAAATAAAAAAAAATCCATGGGAGGGGAAAACAAGGAGATCAATCCAATCAAACCAACATATGTCCAACAAGTGATCAACCAATGGAGAAAGAACAAGGAAAGATATTACCGGATTTTAGGTGGGTGTAAATACTCGCAAATGACTCAATTTAACCTTTCCAAGATAATTTCCTCAATAATTGAAACTTGTTTTCTATGTGCTAGCAATTGTGGGTGCCAATATTCCTTGATTCTTGATCCAAACCAATGCACAAAAGTATATCAAGTCATGTACCTAGCAAAAGGCACACAAACATTTCCATGAGAGAAAATCTATTCTAAAAAGAAAAGAAATTGAAAGTAATAAAACACGGGTTACTTCCCGAGAAAGGCTTGCTTAAGGTCCAAGCTTGACCGCTCTAGAAAATAATAATTCAACGCACGCAAAAGCTTGTCAAATACACTACTACACATTTCGTAAGATAAACGGTAGGGAAATGACGAGATAAGAACGTGCAACAAGATTATTGCATGCAAGTGAGAAGGGAGATGCAAAAAGAAATAAGAAAAGGGATCAAAAGGAAAAAGAAGAAAATAAGAGGAAGAAGGGGGAATAAAAGAATGGAAAGAAAAAGAAAAAGGCAAATCCTCCTCACTAAAATATTTTGGATGGCAACATCACCTTTTTCCTCAACAATACACGAATGAGGGATAATAAGATCATCATAGACAAGGGGGTCCCCAATAGGCTCATTAACAAAGGAAGGGAGGGATATAGGAGTGTAGGGGATGTGATTGAACCTCCTTGAAAAAGGGACATGAGAAAAGGGAATAGGGGCTATGGTCTCACAAATGAACTCTTCCTCACTAACATGCCTCAAATCACCAATAAGAGCATGAAAATCAATCATAGAATCCTCAAAAGAAGAACACTCATGATCATCATCTCCCTCAAACATCAAACTTCCAAGAGGAACTACATAATCCCCTTCATTACAATCATGAACAACAACTCCTCAACTTCCTTAAAGCCTAAAGTCTCAAAGTCATGCATGAATGGATGCAAATTCATTTCAAACTCATCTCTCTCCCATGAAGAATTCTTAATGAACTCACCCAAAAGGATATGGGTTTTCATTTTACACTCAAAGATTACATTGTTCATAACCTCAATCGAGTCCAAATACTCATGGATAGAAGAATCACAATCATGCATAAGAGACTCATCAAGATGGGAAGTAGGGTTGAGGTTATCAAAATCAACACTCTCTTCATTCTCAACTCCTTCACCATCACTCAAATGCTCACCAATGGGATCCTCACACCCTCTTGGCTGCTCAAAATCATCATCATCATCATCATCCACAACACACTCATTAAATTGAGATTTTTCACAAACAAGCATCAAATATGACAATTGGCTTTCTAAATCTTCTTTTCTTCTCCTTCCCTCCTCAAGACGCTCCTCATTCTTTTTCATTATCTCTAATTGACCTCTCATAAAATTAAGAATCATCTCCATACTAGGCCCAAGCTCATTAACAAGCTCAATGAACCTAATTTGAGATTCAAAAGTAGCAATAAGAGATTCAAACGGTGTAGAAGGTTGAGTCTCAGCAAGAGAAGAAGAAGTACTACCAAGATTGGAAGAATAAACATTAAGATCATGAGCATATACATCACATTGGGGAGTGGGGGCACAATCAAACACATGAGATTCATCATTAAGGGAATGAAGCACATCACAAGAAGACATGGTAAATAATTAAGAATATTGAAACACACCATTAGAATCAACTTGAGCATGCACCTCATCATCATGAACAAAAGGGGAAATACAGTTGAAATCATGTGTTCTAGGTTCACTTAAGGGATCATGTAACAAATCATGAGAAATAATGCTAACATTAGAAGAATCGAGACATTGCATATCAATATTAGACTCATGATTACCCCTATCATAAACATCCCTAGCAAACCAAATATAAAAATCCCAAGCATCATCAATTGACAATGCTCTAAATTCACCATTATGCATGCATTCAACTTCATCCCTAGTTTGCTCATTCAAACCAAAATAACAAATCTCACAAGCCTCCTAAAGACTACAACAATTATAGTCCAAAAATCCCTCAAGTCTATTGAAATATTCACAAAAAGGCTCATTGTCAAATTAAGGAAACGAGAGATATGCCATTTTTAAACAAAACAAAAAAAATCAAATAAAAGAAAAGTATAAACACAGACCTAAACTCAAGCAATAAAAAACACTCAAACATAGACACCGTTCCACGGTAACGGCACCATTTTGACAAGGGGAAAACTAGGTCGTTATCTAATCTTCCCTCGGTCAAACTAAATTTATAAACACTTAACAAACCTAAATACGAGTATAGAGGAAAATCAAGGGTCGAACCCAAAGGAACAATAATGTTCAAGAACTCTCAATTATGTGCCTAAGCTAGGTTAAAATCGAAGGTAAGATGTAACACTAACAACTAACAAAACAAGTAACCAAGGAAATAAAACACTAGGAACGGGGATCAACAAGTAATCATGTCAATTGCAACAACTTGGGAAGATCATGACAATCAAAGGTTGTGAAGACTAATGATAAGAGAAATCAATTAGAATCAAAGAGCTATCTCCTAATTTTTAAGCTAGGGTTCACTATGAATAACAAACTAAGAGAATCCACAATCAAAACCAATTAATAATTGCAATTCCTAAATCAATTGGTCATGTCATTAGTAATTACAATGCAATCTAGCATAATTCTCAAGTCCTAATCAAATTACACACATGCAAACCTTCATTAATCACTTTAATTTCAACAATCAATCAAGACAAATCCTAAATTAATCACAATCAATTAATCATACATGTTTCACCCAATTTCTAACCAAACAACTATTCAAGAATCATTATCTATTCAATTAACAACTATGGAAATCAAGAATTAATAATATATCAAGAGCAATTACACTAATCAAGAATCAAACATCAAAATCAAATCAAACAAACATGAAATTAGACAAAGAAATAAGGTGAGATAGAGTTAGGAATTCTCATTGATAAAAGAGAAGATCTTCAACATAATTGTCACCCTTGTATCTTCAATCTATCAATAACCATTGAAATCCCTCACTTTCTCTCTCTAAACCTACTCCTAAGCTAGATAGAGGAACTCCTAATCTACCCTAATCCTCCCTAGAGGAGAGAGAAACTATTCTAAACTAAAGAATTACTTCCATCCGGACTAAAGAAAGTAGTACAATATATATACAAACGGAGAAAAGAAGCTAAATTGCGAATAAAACCCAAAAAGTCGTGCCCGCGGAGAAATCGACCGCGCCCGCAGAGAAGAAAAGCTGGAACAGAGCAGCCCGAGGCCGAGTCCGCGGCTACATCGCGACTGCTTACTAATCGAAAGTGGCAGATTTGAGGTACAGCCACCCGCGCTCGCGGCCAGGAGACCTGCGCCCGCAGCTGCGTAGCCCGCGTCAGCGGCTGCTGGTTGCGCGACAGCGCTACTGGGCTGCGTGGGTGCTCGAGTGTGCTGCTACGTTGCGTGGTTACTCGGGGCTGCTGCTTTGTTGCTTGGGGTTGCGGAGCTTGCTTGGTTGCTTGACTTGCATGCTTGGCTTCTCGAACTCAGCTCCGTTGAATTCCTTGAATGCGCTTGAGCTCCCTCCTTAATGATTAAATCCGGGAAACTCAACACACCTACAAAATAAGTCAAAGGAACGGAGAAGCAAGAGAAAAAGGCGAGAAATGAATAAAATAATAAGAAAACCATTAAAAGCACGCATTTCCATAAACTTACACACAAACATGAAATTAAAGCATTATCACCTAAAAACATGACATAAAAGACTAAAATCAAGCATAAAAATATGAAGAAATGCTAGCCTAAGAGTGCCATAAATGGCATACATTAGCTATAAATGACAATCATCAAATTCCCCCAAGCTAAACTTTTGCTCATCCTCGAGCAAAACCAAGCAAACAAAAATAAGGATGAAAGACTTATTCAAATAGGAAAAAGAAAGACATAAGATGGGAATATACACTAAGACTCACTAACGTAGGAATCACAATTGTTTTTAGCTACAACAAGCCCTTTAAACCCCAAATTCACCTATGAGGACGAGTGAGGTCTCGTAAAAGTTTCCTAAGAGCTTAACCTATAACTCTCCACCAACATACATGAGGCAAACCACAAAAAGTAAAAGAAAAAGAAAGAAAAGCAAATTCAAAACCTTTACGAATTAGACTTTACAAAATGACTACACTTCAAATGAATAAACAACTTTCTTAAGCGAATAGAGGTACGTGGTTGATTGAAACATAGAATATGCTAACCGTAGAGAACTAGTTATTACAATCCACCTTCATCCCATTTGATCTTACCGCGTTCTCCCTATAGTCTCAAATCTCCATCTAGTGAGCATCTCTATAGCTCCTCGAAGGAGCCGGAAAAGAACATATTTTAGGCTACTCAACGTCTTGACTTTGCATCCCCTCTCTTTAGGCTTTACCTCATAATGCCCTCCCTCGATATGTGACTCAACCTCTAGGTCGAAAGCTCTTTCCCAATGTTGTAACGTTAGGGCAAAAAGGGTGAGGGTAGGCTTAAAATTTAGAATTTGGCGGTATTCCTAATTAATGAAGCAAAAGGGTGATCAAACCTTCTCCTCATAACCAAGCAATCGCCAAACAAAAACAAACTAACACCCCCAAGCTTATTTAAAGCTATAACCACAATCATATATATATTTCTCCCCTAAGCTTAAATGTCCTCAATGCTTGAAAAGGGGAAAAGGATCACATCAAAATATTTTTGAAATTTTCTCAAATTTTTTTTTTCACTTTTTATGACATTTTTGCCTAAGCGTTTGAATTGCTTTGCTTTTTATTATTTTAAAAAATTTTCATTTTTATACGTTATTCGTTATCCTTGCCTCTTTTAACTATGGGCGACTTTTACAACTTTGCATTTGAATGTCCTTACCTTTTTTTACTTTGGACGAATTTTTTCATTTATTTAGTTGCCATTACTCACAATATATACACAAGACAAGCTTGCTTACAAACAGAACCAACTTCCAAACTCAAATACCACAAACTCCAAGAACATGATCATTTGCTTCACAAAAACAAAAAATTGAACAAAAAGAAATGAAAGGCTCAAAGTTCTAAAGATGCGGCTTGAAAAGAAGGGAAAAGGCTCAAATGGTTAGCAAGTAGGCAAATGTGAACCCAATATCTGAAAATAAAGAAGATTAATCCTCGAAAAAGAAAAATTACCACCCCGAAAAGATGCCTTTGTCCTCCCTAGATGGTTCGGTCTCGTGTTTAAGAATTATGAGTCAAGATTCAAGATAAGGTTTACAATAGTCAAGGACCTATGCCGCTAATGCAAGTAAGTGTAGAAGGCTAGAAAAATATGTAAAACTCACATGGAAGCAGCAAAAACTCACTAAAGGTGTCAAATCGACCATAGAAAGCAACTACCAAGCATGCCACAAACAAGTAGAATCGGGTTTCATGATCCCCCTAGTTCTTAGACATGCTACCTTAGCATACGCTATCCTAGAATCAACCAAGTATATTCTTAAACCATGCATACCATTACCACTTAGGAAGATGTTCATTCAAAAGCAAAAGTCGGTCGTACATAGTCCAATTCACAAGAAAGGCAAAAATTGAAAAATAAAGCCTCAAAACTTGCCACAAACCAAAATCAAAAAGAAAGAAAATAAAATAAAAGAAAAGAAAAGAAGAGAGTAAAGGAAAACCATAGATAAAGGACGAATAGGAAAAGAAAGAAAGGAACAAAGATGCAAGTAAAACACATAATTCCCAATCGACAAACAAATGATCAATTGATAACATCGCCAGTAATCCCAAACACTCTAGGTGTTACAAGCTTCCATCCTAGAACCATTCAACTTCCCCTAAAACTAATCCTAATCTATGCATCCAAGAAAAAAAAAGAGATAAAAGAAAATAAGAAAGATCTCACCAGCGTCCAAGCAATGCTAATAAAAATAAGTGGTAAAATCAACCACCTTCATTGAGCTCCAAAGACAATAGCATCATCATCAAAGCCATGTGAGAAGAAAAGTAGATAAAGGAACTATAGACAAAGAAAACTGTTAGTAACTTCAAAAAAAAAAAAAGAAATAAAAATCAAGCTAAACTAAACTAACAAGAAATAAGAAAGAGTAAACTATCAAGAAGTAAACCACAAAGAAATTAAACTAAAGGAACTACACACTAATCTAACAACTAACACTAAACTACAAAATTTGGATTATTCAATGGGATTTGGAGATTATGGCTTTGGATTTATGGGAGCAACACATGCATCATCATCAAAGAAGAATCATCACAACAACAACAAGAATAAGATAGAAAGAATAGGCATGGAAAGCTCATAAAAGTAACAAACAAACACCATAAAAAAGAGATCAAGATATGAGAATATCAAACTAAGAGGAAAAGAAAAACAAGGCAAGCTCAACAACAATATTGGCCACCGAGACAAACCCTTAAGAAAGATGAAGTTCCCCCAAGCTAAACATGAATACATCTCAACATCCCTTCAATACAAAGAAAGCACACATAAAATAAGGGATGAAGGCAAACGAAACAAAAATGAGGGAACTAGCTACCACTACCACTCGGTCCGGCGCCATCTTGGCCATCCCTATCATAGGAAAATCCGGATGGGGGACAATGAGGATCCCATCTTCCGGTGTAACCGGGTGGCCAACCGTAGTGCCCCTTGAAGTTATCTTGCTGCCAAGGAGAAAGGGGAGTAAATTGCTAGGGCAAAGCGAGTGGTAGTGGGTGCTCGAGGTGCACATAGGCTTATTTAGGATCACCCCTATAGTCGCTCCCACCGGGAATACGGTAATCATAATTATCGTGCTCATCGGGGAATGAGCAAGTCTCGATGTTGGACCCCGGGGGTCCTTGCTAATGTGGGTACGTAGGTACCCCATCACCCCCATCAGATGGTATAGGACCATGTTAGGGTGGAAAGTATGGGTAGTTAATCGGGGGAGTAATATCTCCCTAGTTAACACCCGCATCATACAATTGTTGTTGTTAGAGAAACATACCTTGTTGCATCTCCGAAATGCCTCTCATTTGATTATAAATTGCCAAAAAATCTTGATTATACATACCTTCTAAATTAATTTGCATCTCCTTCATTTTCCTTCTAAGAGCATCCAAGTCGGGATTATCAAACTCGTAACCTTGTTGATCTTGATGTTGTTGTTGATGCAGAATTTGTTTTTGTTGTTGTTGCTCTTCTTCTTCTTCACCTTCACCCATTTCTTCATCATCATCATCATAATCATAGGGAAGACGGTGATTTAAGGGAACATGCCATATATTAGCCACATTCTCAAGGTGGATAGAAGTCAAGGAAGGGTTAGGGAGATAACACCAATGCTCGTTCTCCCTAAGCCACTCGAACTCCTCATCATCATCCTTCTTTGCTAAAAATTGCACTTGCTTCAATTACGCAATATCAAGGTAGAGAGTGTTCAGGCTACCCATTGGAGTAAATAGGGCAAGTAGTGGCCAAGATTAAGGTTGGAGGAAAGCCGCGAGACCATATTTCCACAAGGAATCTCACCGGACTTTCTATCTTGCAAACTCTAGCAATACTTCAAAAATATGAACCCTAAGTTCAAGCGACCACGATATTCCTCCCGAGTGGAGCTCTAACTGACTCATTTTTCCCAATTCTTGCTTCGGGATTACCGAGTACCCCAAAAGCCGATGAAGAACTAGAAGATATGGTTAGAATACCTGACTAATCGAAGCATAACGAGTCTCAAAGTCACCACCCCCAGAAATATCATCCCACCATGAGTGTTGGTCATAAAAATCATTGAAGAAGAATTCGAGGTCCAAAATATTCTCCCACGGATCAAGATCAAGAGCCGCATTTAACTCTTCAGGAGAAATATCATGATGAATGTTGAAGAGTTGAAAAGAGACTCGGTAGTGTAGACATCTACTTTTGGCCTCCTGTGCCAACAAGAAGTGAGATGATGATAAATAAAACCATCTTCGTGTTAGATCAAAGTGAAGAATACTTATGGAGAACTTGTTAAGCCACAAAACATAAAAGACTAGCCCAAATTAAAGATAAAAGCGAAAACCAAGGTCCAATTAACTAAACCCGAACAAAATTAGGCTTAAGCCCGTGCTTAAAACCCAATAATGACGGATTAAGGAGCGCCTAGGTTAAATTTTAATGTTTCCGCAGAAAAAGCCGCGCGCATCTCAAACAGTCGCGATGGGCTGCCGCGCGCAACTAATTGTGTTGCGCGCGACACCCAGCGCAACCTCCAGAGTTGCGCTGCGGAAGATTCAGAATTATACGGAAAATATAAAATCGAGTCTTACCATAAAGCCGCGCGCAAGATAATTAGTTGCGCTGCCCATAGAAGCGCAACCTTATCACTTGCAATGGGATGCCGCGCGCAACTCTACCTGTTGCGCGCGACGAGTTGCGCGGGACACCTGCTACGGAAGAACGCTCGTAACCCTAAACCTAATCATTCCCTATAAATAAGAGCTTAAACCGAGGCTTATATAGAGAAAAAAATAACCTTAAACTCTGGCTAAATACTTGTGAACTTGTGCAACCTAGCCTCTCTTGTCCTAAACACTCACCCCTTTGATATTTTTTTACTACGGTGGAGGTTCCCCAACAAGAAGGAGTCCATAAGTATTCTAAACGGAGATCTAGCAAAGAGAAGGGTAAATTCCCGAGCACTTAGTTAAATCATATTTACTTTCTTGTTTAAATGAACCCTAATTCATAAATTAGTGTTGTTTGATCACCTTTAAAATAATTAATTAATCAATTCCACATAGTATATTGCGTTAAATAAAGATTAGAATTGAATGAAACAATTTTTGGATGATCACTTAAGCCAAGGCGAATATTGTTTATTTTCTTGTCCTTTTCACGAATTTGATTAAATAAAGAATAACGACATTAGAATGTAATTCCTACGTGATTAATGCTTGTAAATAAAATCAACTAACATAGTTTTAGGTATCGCATTGCATATATTGTTTGGTGATGAAATTGTAAAAAAGGAAGATCTAGTGGAGGCCGCACTAGGGCTAGGATAACGATTCCCCTCTAAAGGGAACGTTATTTTAGTACCCTCGCTCCCGAACTCATTTCTGGTTTATAGAACAATTTGGGCATGGGTAAACTTATGATTCGTGCTAATTATTCCATGAAATCCACATGGAAGAAAGGCATGAATGAGGTTTATAAGTTTCCTAAAACTCATTGGCAACTCCCTACTTGTTTCTTACAAAAAAGCGTAATGATAGAATCAATTCTAATTCAAGGTCCCCCAAACAGTCATGAATTCAAATCCTGCTACACCCTAACAAGTGTAAAGTCCTAGGCTTTAAAGGGCTATGGGCATTTAAGGAGAGGACCCCTTACGATGGGAACCCCCTCCTTACAGTGGCAACTTCACTGGGGACCTAGAGGTTATATGATTAATTCGTAGTTATGATCCAAGGTTTCCAACACCGGTTGCCTATGGATTGTAACGAGAATTAAATTGGATAATCTCTAGTTAGAGAGCGAGACTTGAACGCATAATATCTTCCTTTTGCACAAGAGTAAAAACAAAACAAGCAACATTGCATCATGCATAAACATAGCACACTTAAACCATTGGGGATTGTCTCATAGGCTTCTATCCCGAAATCAATAACAATCATCCCACCCATATTGTCAACAAATGTTGGGAGGGCGATGCCATGAGTTAACACGTTGAGTGATTGATTTGTGCGTCTTAAGATATGGTGCCTTTGGACACCCAAGCCTTTTTTGACCTTAGAATGGCAATGCGTGAATCTTGACTTATGGCATGCTTATGTGATTATGTGACTATATGCAACGTGTTAGAATAGTCTTTTTCTTTCTTATTAGTTTGGTCTAGGTTCCTAATTACGAAGTTGTCTCTTCGTGATTTAAAATCATATTCAAAGGATAGTAAAAAAAATCAAATAAAAAAAACGATGAAAAAAAAAACTCTCGAATTAAAAAAATATCCTACAAGGAGGTGGCGTGCGCAACTCAGTGAGTTGCGCGACCCCTCCTAGCGTAAGAGATTCCGTTACGCGCGATAGCCGCACGCAACTGAGTCACTTGCGCACGCCCACTGAACGAGTCAATTTTGATTTCTTTAAAGACAAATTGACTTGTCCGAACAATATCTTCATTGAAGAATTGTGAAGGGTGATGTTATCCTTTTCAATATATTTTGCATCTTTTCTTTTTTTTCTCCCTTTTTAAATAAGCGTATCGATTTACTTATCCTTTCGTACTCCTTTAGGGCCGGTTTCCAAGCTTGGGAAAGAAGACTCCTGGGCACTCGCATTCTACGTTTACCACCCAAATATCAACCCCTTTCAAACCACTTTTCTTCGACAACTAATCCTAGTCCAACAACAATGCCAACCATCGAAGGACTTCAACAAGAGATTCTTCGTTTGAGAGAGGAAAAGGCTCAAGAAGTATTAAGAAAATGGAAAAGGCTGAAAAGAAAAATGCTGAAACCTTAGCCTTGCAAGAAAAGATGGAACAATTATCCATCAAAGAAAAGTCATTGGAGAAGCTAGTTCTTCGTTCTAGAATGGGCAACAAGTACTTTGATGCAGAAAATTTTGCTCCTCCCCGAGGACTTGCTTTACCGGAAAAGTTTGTAGCTATGGATTTGCCAATATTTAAGGTGACCAATAATCCACAAAATCATTTAATTTGTTTTACTGGTACTATGGCATCAAAGGCAGTTCATCCTAAGCTTTATGCTTTGACTTTCCCTTTATCCCTAGACCCAACCGCGAGAGAGTAGTACTATGGGCTAGATCCAAAATTCAAGGCAACATGGGAAGATGTAGTTTCGGCTTTCATTACCCAATATGAGAGTAACGTAGAGTTCAAGTCAACTTTACGTGAACTCGAGATGCTTAAGCAAGGTGACGATGAAGGTTTCCTTGCTTTCTATTGTAGATGGCGAGAAAAGGCGGCCCACCTTGCCCAAAGGCCACCTGAACTCGAGTTAGTACAAAAATTCATTGACAACGGTCATGAAAAGTACAATAAACATCTACGTTACCTTGGTTTAGACACTTTTCAAAAGGTCTATTCTGTGGCTACTAGGGTTGATGATGATCTTGCTAAAGAAAAAGCAAACAAACCTCATCATCATCATCAACCTAAGAATAACTACAAGAAGGGGAATGATAATGCATCATCCTTTATTGACGTATTTGCGACTTCCACGCAATACAATAACACAAATCGATATGATGATCCTAGAAAAAGATGGACAAAAGAAACAAAATTTACTCCATTTTCTGTAAGCTATAAAGAATTGTTAGAAAAATTAAATGAAAAAGGCTTACTTGTGGCAACAGGGCCAACACCACCCACTCCACTAGAAAGAAGATTTCCTCAATGGGATGGTAATGCTTATTGTTCTTATCAGAGAGGTGTTGGAGATGATACTGAACGTTGCTATGTCTTAAAAGCACAAATTACAAGATTTAGTAGACGATTGGAGAATTCCCACGCCTAAACCTAACAATAATGCATCCCCCTTAGGGGTATTTCACATTGATGAGGACCATATGCGAAGTGATATGTGCAATCCTTTGGACTATATCACACCTATAGGAGAACCTCTATCCACAATACTCATAGGGGCAACTAATGAAGTATGTGGACTATGGGACGACGACTTTTAAGACTTATATGTCTCTAAGTATGCCGCCGTTCCACCTCCATCTTGTTTACAAAATGAAACAAATGGAGCGCATGATTGGGATCATTTCTTGGGGAAATCGCAAGATTTATCAAATCTCTCCTTGGATGAACAATGGCATCAAGCACAACTCATGGAACATCTTGAAATGGAGGCACATCCAAAGCCTTTAGAAGAAAGTTGGTTTGTGAGTCCTACAACTAACCCAAACGAGATAGATCATTTAACTCGTTCTGGGCGAGTCTACCAAGCACCACTACCAAATGGATCTTCGACCACGCAAAATCAAACTTAAGTTCAAGTACAAAATCCAATACCACCTTCACTTGAGGTGGAAGATCCATTGGTCAAACAACTTCGCCAATGCAAGGCAAATGTTAGCATTTAGGAACTTCTAAGTACTTCTAAAGAACATAGGAATTCTCTCATGAACGCTCTAACGGCTTATTCTGTAAGCACAGACACAACCCCTCAGGATCTCGTTAGCTTGCTTACAAGCGAGAAATCCGACAAATCAATCATTTTCATTAATGATGATTTGCCTTCTAAAGACACTACTCACAACAATGCATTATACTTAACTGTGGGATGCAAGGGATACAATATCCCTCTAACTTTGGTGGACAATGAGTCAACTATAAACGTACCCATTACGAACGGCAAAATACTTAGGCCTAAATCCAGAAAAAGATTTTCAATTAACAACACAAAGTATTAGGGCCTATGACAATTCGAGAACATCGGTGAGTGGAACTGTTAAGCTACCAATTACCACAGGCCCAATTCAAAAGATGGTTGAATTCCATGTTATGGACATAAAACCTACATTCAACCTTTTACTTGGACGTCTTTGGATACATGAGCTTGGTGCAATACCATCCTCACTTCATCAAATGATTAGGTTGAACAATCAAGGGCTTCCTATGACTATACATGCTTCTCCACTCAAAATAGCAATAAATGGTCAATCACTCTAAGAGATAAACCATGATAATGATGAAGAGGACATGTGGGGATTCGCCGCGGAGCCAATCTTCACAATTGAAATGGAAGAAGACTTTGAAGAACCATTCAATCTTGATCCATATTCCACTCGGATAGTAAACAACAACTTACTCAAGAGTAGTTCCTTTCCAGGGATGCCTTTGGGAATAGGAATGAAGAAATCTCTCTTACTTCCTATCCCAAAGAAAAGCTTCTCCTTTCACTACGTGAAAAAATGAATTTGGCACCGGTTCAAACCCGGCCTAAGGCACCGGTTTGAACCGATGCCTATGTGGGGGGTGCCAAAAAGGGGTTTAAAAAGGCACCGGTTCAAACCGGTGCCACAAATCGAAATTGGCACCGATTAACCGGTGCCAAAAAGGCCCACAGAAAATTATTTCATAGTTTTTGGCACCGGTTATCCAGTGCCAAAAAACCCCAAAAATCAATTTTTTTTTTTTTTTTTTTTTTGTCATTTTTCACTTAAAAATCAAATTGACTAAAATAAATAAGAACAACAACATATTAATCGAATATCATTGAATATAACCGAAATTTACAGTATATAATCAAGAAAAAATTACAATATACGAATTATAAAATTAAAAAATTACAACATATAAATAAATAAAAAAGAACTACAATATAAATCAAAACAAAATATTACAACATCACAATAAAAAAAAACCCAAACATCTAAATCAATATTCTTGATTCTTCAATTATGTGCAATATTTTGGGCTTGCAAAGCAAATAGTATACCTGCACCAATTAGTTCATCCAACAAAATCAATTAAAATGTATTAGCTGCGAAAATTAGTTAAAAACCCAGAAAATTAAAAAAAAAATCGAAAAAATTAAAATCGAAAATTAGTTAAAACCCAGAAAATCGAGAAAATCCAGAAAATGAAGAAAAAATTAAATTAAAACCCAGAAAATCGAAAAAAATTAAAACCTAGAAAATTAAAAAAAATATATAAAAAAAATTAAAATCGAAAATTAGTTAAAAACCCAGAAAATTAAAAAAAAACGAAAAAATACCCAGAAATCGAAAAACAAATAATAATCGAAAAATGAATCAAAATCGAAAAACAATAATAATACCCAGAAATCGAAAAACAAAAACCCAGAAATGAAATCGAAAAACAAAACCCAAAAATAAAATCGAAAAACAATTACCCAGAAATGAAATCGAAAAACAAATACCCAAAAATGAAATCGAAAAACAAATACCCATAATTCGAAGAAAAATAAATCAAAATCGAAAAAAAAAACCTATTAAAATCGAATAAAAATGAACCAGAAATCAAAAATAATAAACAAAATAAAATAAAAATCTATCAAATTTGAAATCGAATAAAAAAACCCCCCAGAAATCGTAAAAAAAAAAAAGAAATCGAAAAAAAATACCAAGAAATCGATTGAAAGAAGTGAGGACGGTGTTGCATGTTGGAATTCTTCGATTGATAGATGGGAGGAGGACACCAGGGAGAAGGAGATGAGGGAGAAGGAGATGAAGGAACAGAAATAGAAGGAGGACGGAGAAGGAGATCGAGAAAGAGGAGGAGAGGAGAGAGAAAGAGGAAGAGAGGAAGAGAGGAGGACAGAGAAAGAGAAACGGCTGATTGAGTTAATAAGTTAGGGTTGGGGGGCTTTTATATGGGCCGGTTTTTTTTTTATTTTTAATATTTAATGGCACCGGTTCACTTGAAACCGGTGCCCTTTTATGTTTTTGCCACCGGTTTGAAGTGAACCGGTGCCATATATCCTGGTTCAACTTCCCACCAAATTTTAAGGCCATTTTTGGCACCGGTTTGGACTGAACCGGTGCCAATTAGGGGGTGCCTTTTTGATTTTTTCTACTAGTGTTTGGATTGGGATATAAACCAACCAAAGAAGAATTGGAGTCTCATGATGCAAAAAACAAAGCACGTAGAAACAATAATAAGAAAGGGATAATCACTTTACTCCCGTCATATCCTATCAACAAACCCTTAATGGGCAATTCATTGGGGAGGGAGAAGATTACCCATGCTACGACTTTCCAGAACCCTTAGTTCTAGAAGGAATCAAGAAGCTTGGATTTGAAATATTTCACGATTGCTACTTCTTGGATGACGATCTTAGTATCGTTAAATAAAAACATCCAACTCCAGGGTGCTATGATGGGAAAGCATTTATCTTGCTATTTGGATTAGAGCAAAATCATATCGCTACAATGACCAATCAAAACGCCATTCAAGATGAAGCTTTTGACCCAACCTCGTTGATCACCCTTTAAAATGAAACTTTTGAGCATGGATGGAGGAAATCTTTCAAATGGACCAATCACAAAGGTGATAAGCTGAAAATCGTCACATGCGAAGGGAAGATGTTTGAAGAATTAGACAATGAATCTACTTTAGACTCTAGGGAAGCTGAAAATCTAGGCCTTGTGGCCATTATTGAGTCTTTATTTTCTAGTTCTAAGGACAAAGATCCCAAAAAGGATTCTTCTCTTGATGTATTCTCTTTTGATTTTAATAATATGAACTCTATTTCCGAGTATATGCCTTCTCTTGAATCTTTCGAATGCTATAACAATCAATCTAATGAAGATGATAACATTAATAAATTGGTTGAACTAATGAATGAACGAGAACAAAAGAACCCTATCGTTGAAGAAACTGAAATAGTTAATATAGCAACTAATGAAAATAAAAGAGAAGTCAAAATTGGCTTAACTCTAAATCCGGAAGAGCGATTCGACCCTCATATCGACGCTCAAAGAATTCGAAGACGTGTTTTCTTGGTCATACAAGGACATGCCTGGAATAGATAGGGAAATTGCGGAACATACTATTCCCTTGAACCCTACCTCTAAACCAGTAAAACAAATACTTCGACGAATGAAACCTGATGTTACATTAAAAATAAAAGAAGAAGTACAAAAACAGTTGGACGCAGGTTTTATTCGTGTATGTAATTACCCAGAATGGGTAGCGAACATCGTCCCAGTCCCTAAAAAGGATGGACGAGTTTGCATGTGTGTCGACTTTAGGGACCTTAATAAAGCTAGATGATTTTCCTCTACTACATTTTGATATATTGGTAGATAACACAACTGAACATGCGATGTTATCCTTTATGGATGGATACACATGTTACAACCAAATTTTAATGGCAAAAGAAGACGAAGAAAAGACATGCTTTATTACCCATTAGGGTACGTATTGCTACACAGTCATGCCATTTGGTTTAAAAATGCAGGAGCTACGTACCAAAGAACGGCTACGACTCTCTTGCATGATATGATGCATAAAGAAATAAAAGTGTATGTGGATGATATGATCGTGAAGTCCAAAGACAGAATAAAAAGCTTTTGAATCCACAAAAAAAAGCTTTTGGAGTAACTTCTAGCAAGTTACTCGGATACGTAGTAAGCATACGTGGCATCAAGATCGATCCCTCTAAAATAAAGGCAATTGTTGACATGCCTCCCCCCTCAAATAGAATAAGAAATTAGGGGATTCCTTGGCAAACTACAATACATTAGTAGATTTATCAACAAATTGACTATGACTTGTGAGCCAATATTTAAAAAATTGAAAAAAGAGGAGAAACATGAATGGGACGATCAATGCCAAAAGGCCTTTGAGAAAATCAAAGATTATCTTAAAAGTCCACCAATTTTAGCACCACCAGTACCCAAATTACCTCTTAGGCTATACATTATAGTTACAGACACAACCACAGGTGCCATGTTAGCACAAGAGGTAGAAAAAGTCGAGCGTGCAATATATTACATAAGTAAAAAATTCATTAAATATGAAACGAAATACAGCACCTTGGAAAAGACAAGCCTAGCATTAGTGTGGGCAACTAAGAAATTACGAAATTATATGCTACCACACAGTACTCATGTGATTTCTCAACAAAATCCGATAAAGTATTTGTTTGAATAACCACCTATACAAGGAAGGATATCTAAGTGGTTGGTGATGTTGGCCGAATTTGAGTTCAATTATATTCCTTAAAAATCAATGAAAGGAAAAGTAATTTCCGACTTTCTAGCACAACATCCAATTCAAACAAGTTGTTCAGATACTACTCATCTTCCGGATGAAGAAATTCTCATGAAAAAAGATGACAAATGGGTAATGTACTTCGATGGTGCGTCCAATAAAAAAGGATGTGGCGTAGGAGTGTTACTCATAAGTCCAGAAGGAGCACATACTCCAATCTCTGTTAAACTAGACTTTGAGGTTACCAATAATGTTGCAGAATGTGAAGCGTGCATTATTAAATTAGAAGAAGCAGCTAGCATAGGTGTGCAAAAATTAGAGGTATATGGAGATTCTAGTTTGATTATAAATCATATACTAAAAAAATGAAAAATAAAGAACTCCACAATGATATTATACTAAGAACACCTAGAGCAACTCGTCGAGCATTTTGAACATATTGATTTTAAATATCTCCCAAGGGATGACAATCAATTAGCCGATGCGCTAGCAAAATTAGCCTCAATGATCAACATTCAAGATCACTTAAATATGATGTCATTATGCGTTTATAGAAGAGAAGAACTAGCATATTGCAACGCAATAGAGGAAATAAATGACATCGAAGGTGACAGTCCTTGGTATGATCATATCCTCCAATATATTACCAATGGCACATATCCCGAAAATACTTCATCGGAAGACCAACGAGCCTTACGAACACTTGCGCCCAATAAGGTCTATTAAATGGTCAATTATGCAAAAAAGGATCTAATGGTCAAAGTTTACTGTGTATAGACCAACCTGAAGCCACACACCTTATGGAAAATACTCAAAATGGTATTTGCGGACCTCACATGAATGGTAAAATGCTTTCAAAAATAATTTCACGGCAAGGGTACTATTGGTCCACTATGGAACATGATTGCTTACAATATGTTAAAAAATGTCCAGAGTGCCAAATGTTCGCTAATTTACAATACCTTCCACCATCCAAACTATACAATCTCACTTCCCCTTGGCCTTTTTCAACTTGGGGAATTGACATAATTGGAAAAATTTCCCCAACAAAAGCAGGAGGGCACGAGTACGTATTAGTAGCCATCGACTACTTCACTAAGTGGATTGAGGCTGCTTATTACGTGAATATCGCTTCTAAACATGTCGCAAAGTTTCTCGAACGAAACATATTTTGTAGATATGGAGTTCCACATGAACTAATTAGTGATTAGGGATCTCAATTCAAAGCTGAAGTCGAGACCTTCTTAACTCGTTAAAAAGTAAAACATCATCATTCATCCCATACAGACCTCAAATGAATGGAGCTGTAGAGTCGGCAAACAAAAATATAACAGTCATCATTAAGAAAATGGCAAAAAATTATAAAGACTGGTCGAATAAACTACACTTCGCATTATGGGGTTATAGAAAGTCTATACGAACATCAATAGGAGTAACTCCATACTCCTTAGTTTTTGGAATGGACGCAGTTCAACAAGTTGAACTGGAAATACCATCCCTACGCATCGTACTTGAAAGTAAGCTACCAGAATCTGAATGGGTAAGATGGAGCGAGGTATGAAGAGCTTTTATTCCTCAATGAACGACGGTTAAGAGCTTTGCATCATGTACAAGTCTACCAAAGGCGCATTACGCGTCATTTCAATTAAAGAGTCAAACCTAGAAATATAAAAGAAGGTGACTTTGTACTAAAGGAGGTTAGGGGTCCACCAACTGATCCAAGAGGGAAATTCAAACCTAATTGGATAGGTCCTTACCGCGTAATTGAAAATCCTATCAGGAGGAGCCGTTAGATTAATGGATATCAAAGGAGATGAAATTCGCCAATTAATAAACATTAATCGACTTTAGAAATATTACATATGAAATCCGGATAAACTCGTTCACTCATACAACCAATTTTAATTAGCATTCAATTGAAAGATTCTAAGTATTATGCATTTTACCGAATAAGACGGTAAAATACATAACACTTGGGGGGTAATTTAGAAATAATAAACCGCTCTAAGTGTTTAAATTTTTTTCGAACATCGCGAAAAAATCTTCTAACTTGGGGGGGGGGGGTAAAAATACAGAATTTTATAAAAAAAATTTCGAGACATTCGTAGCACAAGTGTCGCGCATAACTGAATTAGTTGCGCGCGGATGTCACGCGCAACACATTTTGTTAAGCGCGGCAGGCTTGCGTAACTATAGATGTTGCGCGCAGCAGGCTTACGCAACTATAGATGTTGCGCGCGCCACCTGAGGACGAACTGCGAACCCGAATTTTTTTAACGTATGAATGAAGTTGCGACTTCTAGTTGCGGCAAAAAGAGGGTGTTTCTTAAATATAACATATACTCGGAAAAAAAAATTCTTTTTAAACAAGGTTTGATCAATTTTTCATTTAATTTCTACCTAAGAGATTAAAGAAAAATAAAAAAAAATACATAATAAAAAAAAACACATTAGAACTACGCAAAGACCTGATTTCGTAATGCGAATACGTAGGCAATCTTTATGATTCGGTCATATCAAAATATAAAAATATAAAGCTCATTTTATTTTATTCGAATTTCAAAGAAAAGAGAGACATTGTTGAACTAGATTGTAAATGAAAAAAAAAACATAGTAGTGATTACACTTTATTCAATTTAAAACTAATAGCAAAACTATGTGACACTCTAAGCTTTTACTATTTCCTCAATTGTCATAGACGATGGAGGAGGAGTTTCCATCGCAGTATTTTCAGAAACCTTAGAGCTTTCTCCTACGCTCTTCTTCTTGACCCATACATTGTTCTTCAATTTGGGAATTAGGGTCTTTTCAACATTTTTTCCCTTTTTCGAAGATTTTGTTAGAGTCCTTTTTTGAGTTTGTTGCGAAGGTTCCTTGATTATCACACCTCATTGTGCGGGTTTTGAGGGAGCTTTCCTTTTTGTTTCCTTCGAACGCACCTTAGGAGATAAGAAGTCTAATTTTCTTCTCACCCCTTTGTTTTTTCCACTAGGAGGAGTAGTGGTGGCCGAATGTATCAAGGGCATAGGTTGATTGCGAGCCGTAACGGCTTGATATTGAGATCGAGCCTTGTTTAGTTTGCCCTTATCCGCCTCATTCATCCAAGCTTTGTAAAAGGAAGATAATGCAATACTTGCAGTAGGATTGTTGGCGGTTTTGTTCTAGTTCGATGGTGGCTGGGTTTCTTTTTGATCCCTTTTGCTGGTGTCGGAGCTAGTTTTGTTGGTTCAGGGTGCGCTTTGATGTGGTCGACGGGTGGTTTGCTGGTCGTCTTTGCTCTGGTTTCTCCCCCTGTTTGGTGTTCTTTTCTGGGTTCTTCGTTCTCCGGGGTCTGGTGCTTGCGGGTTGCTGCTTAGGTTGGTGGCAGCTCCCTTGGTTTGTTGGGGTTTTTCTATGGTGTTTGTGGCAGCTCCCCTGAATTGTAGACTCGTAGATGTTGAGGTTTTTCCTGATGTTCTTCAATTGTAAAAGGAAGGTTGAATATTTCTTGTTTGCCTCCCTTTTGCTGGGAATTGTTTTTTTTTTAGTTGTAACTACTGTCTAGATGTATTTTGTTACTTTTTTCAGCTTAGGCTTCCTAGTGATTACTGTTGTTGTGGTAGCGATCCTTTATCCTGTTTTGTATTGTATGCTTGCCGTGCTGTGGTCCTAGCAGGCTGGTTTCTGGGTTGTTATTTAGCTGTGATATTATGATTATGTCTATTGATGGTGGATAGTTTCTTTCTTTTGGAGGTTGGTTGTCATGGTTAAGTCTAGGTCTTGTTAGCTTGCTTTGTGTATAGTGGGTTGAGGCCCGTTTTTTTAGTGCTGTCTCCTAGCATGAGGTGCTAGTTGATGGCATGGTTTGTATGGTGGGTGCTTCTCCTATAACTTCCTTGTTTTCTTCTGTCTGGACTTCTTTGTATGCCTCTTCTTTTGTGGTAGTTGGTGACCTTTCTTTTCCTCGGCATCTTCTGGTTGATGGTTCATGGCTACGATCCTCTGTCCTGGTTTGTATTGCATGTATGCTATTGTTTTGTCCTGGCATGCTGACTTCGGGATTATTACCAAGCTGATTTTATGGTGATGCTGGTGGAAGGTGTTTTTCTGTGTTTTATTTGGTGGAGGTTAGCTGTCATGGTTGAGTCTTGGTCTTTTTATCTTGCCTGGTATGTAGTGGGATGAAGCCGTTTTTAGTGTTGTCTCCTAGCATGAGGTGCTAGTCGATGGCTTGGATTGTATGGTGGGTAGTATCCTTCTTTCTACCTTGGTTCTTGCTTTTGTCCAGGCTCCTTCTTTTGCCTCTTTTGTTATGGTTGTTGTTGATCTACCTCTATCCAGGCATCTTCTGCTATTATGTTTTACTTGAGCCTCATTGTGTTTGTGCTGCTGGCTGATGGTTCGTGGCTACGATCTTTTATTTTGGTTTGTACTGCATGTATGCTATTGTTCTATCCTGACAGGATGACTATGGAGTGTTATCAAGCTGTTTTATGGTGATGCTGGTGGTGGTGTATTCTCTGTCGTTGTTTTGGTGTGGTGGAAGTTGGTTGTTATGGGTGAGTCTTGGTTATTCTAGCTTGCTTGGAGTGTAGTAGGTTGAGGCCCTATTTTTAGTGTTGTCTCCTAGTATGAGGTGCTAGTTGATGGCCTGGATTGTATGGTGGGTGATATTCCTATTGCTACCTTGTTTGATGGTTCTTCCAGGACTCCCTCTTTTGCCTCTTCCGTTGTGGTAGCTGTTGATCTTCTTTATCGTCTCTTGTGCTTCTCTGTCTTGCTTGAGCTTCCTTATGTTTGTGCTGCTGGTTGATGGTTCATGGCTGCGATCTTTTGTCCTGGATTGTACTGCATGCTTGCTGTTGTTCTGTCATGGTAGGCTGACTGTGGGATTGTTATCAAGCTACGTTTTTTATGATGATGCTGGCGGATGGTGTATGCTTTCAAGCTAAGCTAATGCTTTTTTATACTCACCTTATTTGTTATCTTTGGATGTTTGGGTTTATTGCCCACTTTTGGTTGTAGCTTTGGTTCCTCTCCCTTTGTTAGTTAGAGGTTTTGTAGTTGTTGTGTTTTTTTTGCCTTCGGGCTTTGGTTTTGTTGCTTCTTTGGCCCAAAGGGCATGTACTGAACTTTCATTTCTTGTAGTTGCTACTTTTATGGGTAGTAACTCTTTACTTTTGGTAATAAAATTCTTTATTTACCAAAAAAAAAAAAAAAAAAAAACTTCATCCAACGAAAAATTCGCTCGGGTCTAAAAATCATATCTTTAGGGGCATCACAATCTTGCGGGGGAATAATTTGTTTCATCCTGTATTGTCTCATTACCCTGCAAGGAAAAATATAAGTAGTACTAGATAGGCCTAAAAGCCTAATATAAGGGCAATTGAGACTATTCCCAACCATACTATTTATGTTCCACCAAGGAATCATAAAACTTATGTTAGGAACCCCATGACAAAAAAACGACGTCCATTCCTCTTCGTTCTTATGCTTATAAAGAATTCAACGTCCAGGGAATGTCCTTACTCCATTAGCCTCAAGGTTTTGTGGCTGATCAACAATTCGCAAGCGCTCCATGAGCCAAATCTACAAAAAAAAAAAAATCATTTTCCGATTTTTGCACAAGCAGGTGGCGCGTGCATCAAAACCAGTTGTGCGCGCCATTCGCGCGCAACACAGAAGATTGCGCTGGTAATGCCAGCGCAACTTCGTAACTTGCGCTGATAAACGACAAAAAAAATGTACGTGTAATAGGAGTGGACTTCCCGTGAAACCGTTTTCGTTAGGGTCTCCTCTAAGGTGATTCAAAACATAGAACGGTTTACTCCAAAGCCAAAGGAGCGGGTGAATAAAATCCCTCTATTTTCTCTACTATGGACACCATGGAATAGTCTCCGTATTCTTTGCATGTCCTAAGTAAACAATTAACAACAAGACAATAACATAAAGTACGAATTTTAAAGCGTTGTTTAGTCATGTTGTCACGAGGGGCGACAAAATGTTCAATAAATTGAATCAAGTTCACGCCTTCTTCAGTTCCAATGTTGGTCATATCATTGTCGGATAAGCCAAAAAAAAACTTTGGAATATAGGTTTGGGATCCGACAATGTAGGCGAATAAGTCACAGGGAGAGTATTTGTAGGGAAACCTAGCAAGGCCTCAAACTCACCGGGTAGGGGGACAATTTCGTCATAGGGAGAGTATTTGTAGTTAACCACTAGCTGCATATAATTCAATAGAGGGTCTAGATGGTAAATTTTGAAAGCTAGTTTGTCCTCTGTTAAAAGGGAAGTGACCCATTGCTTCAAACGTTGTTCAAAGGTCTTCACCATTGTTAAAAAAAAAAACAAAACAGAGAATGAAAATTTAGAGAGATTAATTCTTTTTAGTTTCTTATATTACTAAGAGAATGAATACGAGATGATCAAAAGTCTACACGAAACCATGTTTAAATAGACATAAAAGGGGCAAACTTTCGGCAAATTCGGCTTAAAGGAAAGTTCACCAAAAGGTGCTGCGCGCAACTCATGAGTTGCGCGCGACATTCGCGCGCAACTAATTCACATGCGCGCGTCATCCGCACGCAACTAATTCACATGCGCATGACAGCCGCGCGCAACTCATGCAGTTGCGCATGTCTCCCCTATTGCAGCATGTGAGTTGGATTTATTTCTGAATTTTTGCTCACATAATGACAGAATCTTCACGAAATCTTAAGACGAATCATACGCTTGAGTCCGTTTTTCTTGCCTACTTTCTTATTTTCTTATTTTATTATTTTCATACTTTCTTATTTTCTTTTTATTTTTTATTATTTTACTACTTCCTTATTTTCTTTTTTTTTTTTCTCTTTTTTCTTCTTTTTTGTTTTCTTTTCGCCTTCCATTTTTCGAGTTTTGGTTATTTTTTTCGAGTGGGGTAAGTCCGGAATCCTTTCCTTCCCTCCAAATTTTTTTGCTTTTAATAATAAAAATAATAATAATGTACACATGAAAATAAAAATATATATAATGATGACATATATACAAATGTGTCATATGTACAACAATGCAAAAAAAAAATACATATATATATATCTGTTTCCTAAAATAAATAACAATATGTGTACAAAAGGAATCAGGGTGCTCGGCGACTACTAGACGGTTGCTGCACATACTGCAAAATCCAAAATGAAGATTAATACATGAAATGTAATAACTTCGTTGAAAAGAAAAGAAATAAACTTACCGCAATCATCCGATGATCACGGCATGATAAAGTCACGAGGGCTCTCTGATAAGCAGCTCGAAAAGCCCGTAAAGTCCTCACCATGCCGTTCACGGTTTTCCGCGGAACCTGTTCCAGGAATATAAGGACAATTAGTAAAAAAATGTATATGAAACCGTAAAGTACATATAAACAAAAGACATACCGACTCAACCGTCTAAGGTACAAACGGTATCCCCTCATCATCCTCCGCTTCAAGAAGGGTCTCACGAATTATCGATCCGACAGCATCGGTATACATGATCTCCGCTGTATGAGGCACCCAACCACCTAACTCGACCCGCTAAAATATATATGATAAAAAAAACGATTAAAGGGTCAAAGTTCAAAAAATAAATAGAAACAAGGAAAAGAGAGAGTTAGAGTACTAACCGAAACAAAAGCCAGAAAAGGAGTCAGCCTAGATGCTATAAAAGCCGGATAAGAAACCTCCGGCAGCAACAGCTGCTCCGCTGGATAACAAAGGATCGCCTGAGCTCTATCCTCGGTAGACAGCAAGTCCGGACGTAACATCCGGATCGGAGGATCCACAAGAACCAAAGGCTACTCGGATGAAAGGTTCCAGAGAATACGCTCACCTAAAAA
Source organism: Chenopodium berlandieri (assembly GCA_034703905.1). Classification (NCBI taxonomy): domain Eukaryota; kingdom Viridiplantae; phylum Streptophyta; class Magnoliopsida; order Caryophyllales; family Amaranthaceae; genus Chenopodium; species Chenopodium berlandieri. The sequence goes on from CM068278.1 coordinate 31,649,572, forward strand.
CCAAGCGTATGTCCTCTGGAGCACCGAGAGTCCGACAACGAACCATGCCGGAGCGGTTAACCTTAGGAACTCCGACGATAAAACTCCAAGGACGGAGATCGATCTATAAAACACAACCACATGAAAAATCATCAGAAAATAAATAAAATAAAAAAATGTACATGTAGTTAGAATACTCAGCGACGCACGAGTCGCCGAAAGGATCCTCTGGTGAAAGTCGCCGACAGAAATGGCTCGTCTCTTCTTAATCGTGACCAATCGATGGCGATAGGAAAACAAGCAGCCCCAAGCACCCTGGGGGCTAAGGATGGCAGGTACGAGTATCCCCAAGCCTGAAACCGAGAAAAAGATAAGCCTAAAAGAAAAAAAAAGTAATAACTGAAAGAAGCATAAAACACGTACCTCAAGGATACGACCATGCCACGTAAGGGAAATCCGAGGCACCTCAGTAGCTGTCGTGGAATCCATCACCCCGCTTGCCTTGCCCATAGCTGTAAGCATACGGGCATATGACACCTCCGCCTAACTCAGGTCACCTACTTAACCCAAATCGCTGAGGCAAATAAGTAACCCAATGGCGAAACGCTCTCCTTGATCACTCAAGATGGTGACGGAAAAAACTTGAGCAATGTATATCCGAGCTAGCTACTTAGATGTACACTGCCGATCAAGCTCGTCAGCCGACAACTCGTCGGCAAGAACCGAGTACGAGCAAGACTGCGCGTACTCGTGAAGGGCCGATGCAAAACGGTCCCCACAAGGTCGCGCAGTCTCTCGTCTGACCGCTTAACGAATTATATGATTACGGGCTCACCTCCAAAAGGAAAACCCGTAAACATAGAGAAATCGAAAGGGGTAACTACCATCTCTCCCCATGGAAAGTGGAAAGTGTTGGTGGAATCCCACCAAAACTCAAGCAATCCACGGAGGAAAGTTGACGATGCAGGCTAACTCGATAAATCCAGAAGAGCCGCCAGTTGGGAGTCAATCCTGTAGTCATAGAGTTTGTTAAGGGGTCAGACGAGAGACTGCGCGACCCTGTGGGGGACCTTCTTGCGTCGGCTCTTCTAGTGTACGCGCAGTCTTGTCCGTACTCGATTCTTGTCGAAGAGTTGTCAGCTAATGAGCTTGATCGGCAGTGTACACCTGAGCAGCTGGCTCAGATATACATTGCTCCCGTTCTTTCCGTCACTATCTTGAGTGATCGAGAAGAGCGTTTCGCCTTTGGGTTACTTATTTGCCTCAATGATTTGGGGCAAGTCGGTAACCTGAGTTAGGCGGAGGTGTCGTATGCCCGTATGCTTACAGCAGTGGGCAAGGCGACCCGGGTGATGGATTTCGCGGTAGCTACTGAGGTGCCTCGGATCTCCCTTACGTGGCATGGTCGTATCCTTGAGGTACGTGTTTTAAGCTTCTTTCGGTTATTACATTTGCTTTTTCCTTTAAGCTTATCTTTTCCCGGTTTCAGGCTTAGGGATACTCGTACCTGCGTTTCTTAGCCCCCAGGGTGCTTGGAGCTGCTCGTTTTCCTATCGGCCATCGATTGGTCGCGATTGAGAAAAGACGAGCCACTTCTGCCGGCGACTTTCGCCAGAGGATCCTTTCGGCGACTCGTGCATCGCTGAGTATTCCAACTACATGTGCATTTTTTGATTTTATTTATTTTCGGACGATTTTTCATGTGGTTGTGTTTTATAGATCGATCTTCGTCCTTGGAGTTTGATCGTCGGAGTCCCTTAGGTTATCCGGTCTGGCATGGTTTGTTGCCATTTCCGGGCCCTCAATCCAAGACTCTCGATGCTCTAGAGGACAAATGCTTGGTTTTTAGGCGAGCGTGTTCTCTGGAAGCTTTCGTCCGAGGAGCCTTTGGTTCTTGTGGATCCTCCGATCCGGATGTTACGTCCGGACTTGTTGTCTACCGAGGATCGAGCTCAGGCGATCCTTGGTTATCCAGTGGAGCAGCTGTTGCTGCCGAAGGTTTCTTATCTGGCTTTTATAGCATCTAGACTGACTCCTTTTCCGGCTTTTGTTCCAGTTAGTACTCTAACTCTCTCTTTTCCTTATTTATATTTATTTTTCAGAACTTTGACCCTTTATTTGTTTTTTATCATATATATTTTAGTGGGTCGAGCTAGGTGGTTGGGTGCCTCCTATAGCGAAGATCACATATACCGATGTTGTCGGATCGATAATTCGTGAGACCCTTCCAGCAGCGGAGGATGATGAGGGGATACCGTTTGTACCTGAGACGGTTGGATCGGTATGTCTTTTGTGTATATGTACTTAAATATTTCTATTTATTTTTTGTTTCATATACATTTGTTTACTAACTGTCCTTGTATTCTTGGAAAAAGTTCCGTGGAAAACCGTGAATGGCATGGTGAGGACTTTACGTGCTTTCCGAGCTGCTTATCGGAGAGCCCTCGTGACTTTATCATGCCGTGATCATCGGCTGATCATGGTAAGTTTTATTTCTTTTCTTTTCAACGAAGTTATTAGATTTCATGTATTAATCTTCGTTTTGGATTTTGCAGGATGTGCAGCAACCGTCTAGTAGTCGTCGAGCACCCTGATTCCTTTTGTACACATATTGTTATTTATTTTAGGAAATAGATGTATATATATTTTATTTTTTTTTGCATTGTTGTACATATGACACATTTGTATATATGTCATCATTATTATATTTTTTTTGTTTCCATGTGTACATTATTTATTATTTTTATTATTAAAAGCAAAAAAATTTCGAGGGAGGGAAAGGGTTCCTGACTTACCCCCCTCAAAAATATAACCAAAACTCGAAAAAAGGAAGGCCAAAAGAAAACAAAAAAGAAGAAAAAAGAGAAAATAAAGAAAATAAAATAATAAAAAAGAAATTAAGGAAGTAGGAAAATAATAAAAAAGAAAATAAAATGGAAATAAGAAAGTAGGAAAATAATAATAAAAAATAAAATAAAAAGAAAATATGAAAGTTAGAAAACAATAAAAAAGAAAATAAAAAGGAAATAAGAAAGTAGGCAAGAAAAAGGGACACAAAGGGTTAAAAGGCAAGCGTATGATTCATCTTAGGATTTCGTGCAGATTTCGTCATTACGTGAGTCAAAATACGGAAATAAATCCAACTCTCATGCTGCGACAGGGAAGACGCATGCAACAACGTGAGTTGCGCGCGGCTGTCACGCGCATGTGAATTAGTTGCACGCGGATGTCGCGTGCAACTCTTGAGTTGCGCGCGCCACTTGTTAATCAACTTTCCTTTTAGCCGAATTTGCCGAAAATTTGCCCTTCTTGGTGGTTTCGTATAGGCTTTTGATCATTTCGCATTCATTCTCTTAGTAATATAAGAAACTAAAAAGAATTAATATCTCTAAATTCTCATTCTCTCTCTCTTTTTTTTGAACAATGGTGAAGACCTTTAAACAACGTTTGAAGCAATGGGTCACTTCCCTTTCAACCGAGGACAAATTAGCTTTCAAAATTTACCACCTAGACCCTTTATTGAATTATATGCAACTAGTGGTTAACTTTGATTTTCTTCATGCCGCAGTCAACCATTGGAACTCTAATCACCATCTTTTCTTGTTTAAAGGGGACAAAATTGTCCCCCTTCCCTGTGAGTTTGAGGCCTTGCTAGGTTTCCCTACAAATACTCTCCCTGTGACTTATTCGCCTACCTTGTTGGATCCCAAACCTATATTCCAAAGATTTTTTGGCTTTTCCGATTATGATATGACCAACATTGGAACTGAAGAAGGCGTGAACTTGATTTAATTTATTAAACATTTTGTCGTCCCTCGTGACAACATGACTAAAAACCGCTTTAAAATTCGTGCTTTATGTTATTGTTTGTTGTTAATTACTTACTTAGGACAGGCAAAGAATGCGGAGATTATTCCATGGTTTCCATAGTAGAGAAAATAGAGGGATATCATTCACCAGCTTCTGTGGCTTTGGCGGAAACCGTTCTATGTTTGAATCGCCTTAGAGGAGACCCTAATAAAAACTGTTTCACGGGAAGTCCACTCCTATTACACATACGTTTTTTTTCGTCGTTTATCAGCGCAAATTACAAAGTTGCGCTGGCATGACCAGCACAATCTTCTTCGCTGCGCGCGGATGGCGCGCGCAATTGGTTTTGTTGCGCGCGCCACCTGCTTGTGCAAAAAATCGCAAACTGATTTTTTTTTCTTTTTTTTTTTTGTAGATTTGGCTCATGGAGCGTTTGCGAATTGTTGATCAGCCACAAAACCTTGAGGCTAATGGAGTAAGGACATTCCTTGGACGTAGAATCCTTTATAAGCATAAGAACGAAGAGGAATGGACATCGCTTTTCTGTCATGGCTTTCCTAACATACGCTTTGTGATTCCTTGGTGGAACATAAATAGTATGATTGGGAATAGTCTCAATTGCCCTTACATTAGGCTTTTAGGCGTATCTAGTACTACTTATATTTTTCCTTGCAGGGTAATGAGACAATACGAAATGAAACAAATTATTTCCCCGCAAGATTGTGATTCCCCTAGAGATGTGATTTTTAAACCCGAGCGAATTTATCGTTGGATGGAGTATTGGTCAAGCATTCCTAGATGGGTAGTACAGAATCCTACTACGAGTATTGCATTATCTTCCTTTTACAAAGCTTGGATGAATGCGGCGGATAAGGGAGAATTAAACAAGGCTCAATCTCAATATCAAGTCGTCACGGCTCACAATCAACCTAAGCCCTTGATGCATTCGGCCACCACTACTCCTCCTAATGGCCAAAACAAAAGGGTGAGAAGAAAATTAGACTTCTCATCTCCTAAGGCGCGTTCGAAGGAAACAAAATGGAAAGCTCCGTCCAAACCCGCACAACGAGGTGTGATAATCAAGGAACCTTCGCAACAAACTCGAAAAAGGACTCTAATGAAATCTTCGGAAAAGGGGAAAAAGGTTGAAAAGACCCCAATTCCCAAATTGAAGAACAATGTATGGGTCAAGAAGAAGAGCGTAGGAGAAAGCTCTAAGGTTTCTAAAAATACTGCGATGGAAAATACTCCTCCATAGTCTGTAACAATTGAGGACATAGTAAAACCTTAGAGTGTTACACAGTTTCGTCATTAGTTTTAAATTGAATAAAGTGTAATCACTCCTATGTTTTTTTTTTCGTTTACAATCTAGTTCAACAATGTCTCTCTTTTCTTTGAAAATCAAATGAAATAAAATGACCTTTATATTTTTATATTTTGATATGACCGAATCATAAAGATTGCCTACGTATTCGCATTACCAAATCAGGTCTTTGCGTAGTTCTAAATTTTTTTTTTTTATTATGTATTATAAGTTTTTTTATTTTTCTTTAATCTCTTAGGTAAAAATTAAATGAAAAATTAATCAAACCTTGTTTAAAAGAATTAAATCAAAGTTTAATTTTATTTTTCAAGTATATGTTATATTTAAGAAACACCCTCTTTTTGCCACAAGTAGAAATCGCAACTTCAATCAAACGTAAAAATTTAGGTTCGCAGTTCGTCATCAGGTGGCGCGCGCAACATCTGTAGTTGCGCGAGCCTGTCGCGCGTAACTGAATCTGTTGCGCGTGACATCTGCGCGCAACTATTCCAGTTGCGTGCGACACCTGTGCTACAAATGTCTCGAGAATTTTTTTTAATTCTGTATTATTACCCCCCCAAGTGTTAAATTTTTTTTGTGATGTTCGAAATAATTTGAACACTTAGAACAATTTATTATTTCTAAATTACCTCCCCCAAGTGTTATGTATTTTACCGTGTGTAGGGAATAATTTCAAGTGTTAACCCCCTAGCTTGAACCACACCGTGATCATACACTTAAGTACGGTGGCGTCCAAAAGGGAAGAAGATAGAGCAAAAGAGTCGCCAACAAATTTTAGGAACTTGTAAACCGTTCGCAGGGTGAAGGTTACACCCCTTAATGATCCAAGAGATCGTCAACTCCATAAGGTCTTGAACCAAATAAGGGTTCGGGGATGAAGGTACAAATCCAACCTAAAAGAGATTGAACCTGCCCTAATAATAGGCCTCTACTTTACTCTGATCGTATTGATGTGTGCTTTCTGACTAACATGCAATCAATAGGATTAACCCTAAACCTGTTTATCTATGTTGGTTGAATTTAATGCACAAACAAATCTATTACTGGCGATCACTTGAATTATAAACACATTAACCCTAACAAGATTATTAATTATCTTATCAAGCATGATTACAAGTACAAATTCCCTTTAAACATGCATAAAAGGCGTGATCAAGCAATAACAATAAATATCAAGCAACATAATCATAAAATAATAATAATTATAATCATGAAATTATAATAATAATAATAATATTTATAACCATAATCAAAATAATAATAATCATAATAAACATAATCATGAATCATGTTAAAGCATAATAATAGCAAGATCCTAGGCATGATACTAACAAGATTAATAACAAACCCTAGCATGTCACTAAGCAATAAAAATCAAATCTTTAACCCTAACATGATACTAACAATCATAAATATTAGGAAGAACATAAAAGGCATCGTAACAATCATACTTAATATTAAAATTACCCTAGACATGATACTAGGAATCAAAATAACAACCTCAGCATGAACTCTCTATCATAATATCAATAAAACCATTAAAGTACTTACTTTGATGCCTCGTACCTCTTTCTAATAACAAAATACACACGTTAGTAACTTCAAGGAAAATAATAAACAAACAATTAAATTAAATAATTGAAAGAGAGATTTGGGACCAAACCCTCATAAATTAAACCTTTCACGTCTAAGGCGAAGGCAACTTCGAATATGACTAGGTGTTTCTAGATCTAATGAATGCGAAATTTTGTATATAAAAAGCTAGTTTAGAAAAGAGAGAGAGAGTAATCAAGAGAATCTTGATGAGAGTTGATGGAAATTAGAGAGAATAAGAATTGATGAGAATTGATGAAAACTGGTTAAAACTGGTTGTAGATGATTATAGGTGAAAACTAGTTATCGAAAACGGAGTTTTTAGTATATTATTTATAGAGAAAATCAACTAAAAAGATAAAATATCAAAACATAGCTCCGGCGCACGTCAAACCGAACCAGCGCCAATGCTGGCTGTTGGCGCCAGGCGCCAACATCAGCGCCAGGCGCTACAGCTGGCGTTTGGCGCTGATCTGGAAAATCACGCGTTTTCTTAAAATCAGATAAAATTGCCGTACAGGAGGATAAAATCGTATTTTTCCTCAAAAATGCTCTTTGATTTTAATTAAAACTCCGAAAAGTCAACAAAAGTCAATTTATCAATGCTAATTGAATTAGGAATGAAAAGAACCTTCTAGAAGAATCTAGAAGACTAAAACCATTCCTAATTGTATTAGGAATGATAAATCTATATTAGGCCCTCCCCTAGATCATTGGGCCGCGTATAAGATTCAAACCGGGCCCAGTTTAGTAAATTGGTCATAACTTCCTCAATATTCATCGGAATTGGGCTTATAATATATTGTTGGAAACGTCTCGTCAAGCCCCATCCAACTACACTACTATTGGACCCATATCATGGACCAACCAAACTGGATTAGCTGTTTTCTTAAAATAAGTTTTCAAAAACAGAGAGGAGAAAAGAAATTAAAACTATCCGCAACACTAGACTTTCCACACTTTCACTTCATTCGATTATGATTCGACGCAAAAGGTACTCATCATCGGGTTTGGTTTTGGGGAGACACAAATGGGTGTCTACACCGTGTTATTCGGTAAAATGCATAACACTTAGAATCTTTCAATAGAATACTAATTAAAATTGGTTGTATGAGTGAACGAGTTTATCCGGATTTCATGTAATATTTCTCAAGTCGATCAATGTTTATTAATCGGCGAATTTCATCTCCTTTGATATCCATTAATCTGACAGCTCCTCCAGATAGGATTTCAATTACGCGGTAGGGACCTATCTAATTAGGTTTGAATTTCCCTCTTGTTTTGACTTTTTTATTGAAATGACGCGCAATGCGCCTTTGGTAGACTTGTTCATGATGCAAAGCTCTTAATCTTCGCTCATCGAGGAATAAAAGCTCTTCATACCACGCTCATACCCATTCAGCTTCCGGTAGCTTACTTTCAAGTACGATGCGTAGGGATGGTATTTCCAGTTCAACTGGTTGAACTGCGTCCATTCCAAAAACTAAGGAGTATGGAGTTACTCCTATTGATGTTCATATAGAAATTCTATAACCCTATAATGCGAAGAGTAGTTTATTCGGCTATGTTTCAGGGGTTTTTGTCCCTTGGGAGAATTACAACACTAAGACTGGATTCAGCAAAGGACGCCTGTACCTGCAAAGCAAACGGACCGCTGGATGGTCGGTGGTCCGCCTCCGAAGATTAAGTTAGTAAGTATTCAGTAGGAAAACGTGCGGAAATAAAGTTATCTGCTCGGATTCCAAGCTTAGGTAAAGTGTTGTCTGTTCCTTGAAAACGACAACTCTGTAATAAATGTGAAATTGACGTGTTGTCTCGTATTACGTGTATTTGCTCTTGTCATAAATGTAGGAACTGTCCCTATTTATAGGGTCCTTTTGGAAAGTGTGCCCTCCCTAGGATCTGGTGACCTAAGGATTAGGTCACGCTGCAAAACGACGCCTCAAGGTTTGGGCACTTGAAGGCCGCCATTCCAGAGGCAATGTCTGAGTGACAAGTGTCACTGAGCACAAAAGGCTTTTGGGTATCTTTTAGGGTGACACGTGTCGCCCTCTGAATGGTCTATGCTGGATCGTCAATCTTTTTGGGACAGAAGGATGTTCGCCCACCACGTGTCGTCATCTCATAGGTCCAGATGGCACCTTTACTAATGACACATGGCAGTTTCTAACTGGGCCACCTAGCCGGGTAAAAATACCCAAATCAGGCTAGTCTTTATAATTTTCTGCCATTTTCTTAATGATGACTGTTATATTTTTATTTTCTGACTCTACAGCTCCATTCATTTGAGGTCTGTATGGGATGAATGGTGATGTTTTACTTTATAACGAGTTAAGAGGGTCTCGACTTCAGCTTTGAATTGAGATCCCTGATCACTAATTAGTTCATGTGGAACTTCGTATCTACAAAATGTGTTTCGTTCGAGAAACTTTGCGACATGTTTAGAAGTGATATTAACGTAAGAAGCAGCCTCAATCAACTTAGTGAAGTAATCGATGGCTACTAATACGTACTCGTGCCCTTCTGCTCCTGTTAGGGAAATTTTTCCAATTTTTTCAATTCCCCAAGTTGAAAAAGGCCAAGGGGAAGTGAGATTGTATAGTTCGGATTGTGGAAGGTGTTGTAAATTAGCGAACATTTGGCACTCTTGACATTTTTTAACATATTGTATGCAATCATGTTCCATAGTGGATCAATAGTACCCTTGTTGTGAAATTATTTTTGAAAGCATTTTACCATTCATGTGATGTCCACAAACACCTTTGTGAGTATTTCCCATAAGGCGTGTGGCTTCCGGTTGGTCTATACATAATAAACTTTGACCATTAGGTCCTTTTTTCATAATTGACCATTTAATAGACCATATTGGGCCGCAAGTGTTCGTAAGGCTCGTTGGTCTTTCAATGAAGTATTTTCGGGATATGTGCCATGGGTAATATATTGGAGGATATGATTATACCAGGGACTGTCTCCTTCGATGTCATTTATTTCCTCTATTGTGTTGCAATACGCTGGTTCTTCTCTTCTATCAACGCATAATGGCATCATATTTAAGTGCCCTGGAATGTTGATCATTGAGGCTAATTTTGCTAGTGCATCGACAAATCGATTGTCATCCCATGGGAGATATTTAAAATCAATATGTTCAAAATGCTCGATGAGTTGCTCTAGGTGTGCTTGGTATAATATCATTGTGGAGTTCTTTATTTTCCATTTTTTTAGTATATGATTTATAATCAAACTGGAGTCTCCATATACCTCTAATTTTTGCAGACCTATGCTAGCTGCTGCTTCTAATCTAATAATGCATGCTTCACATTCTGCGGCATTATTAGTAACCTCAAAGTCTAGTTTAACAGAGATTGGAGTATGTGCTCCCTTTGGACTTATGAGTAACACTCCTACGCTACATCCTTTTTGATTGGACGCACCGTCGAAGTAAATTACCCATTTGTCATCTTGTGTCATGAGAATCTCTTCATCCGGAAGATGAGTAGTTTCTGCACAACTTGTTTGAATTGGATGTTGTGCCAGAAAGTCGGAAATTACTTTTCCTTTCATTGATTTTTCAGGAATATATTTTAACTCAAATTCGGCCAACATCACCAACCACTTAGATATCCTTCCTTGTATGGGTGGTTGTTCAAACAAATACTTTATCGAATTTTGTTGAGAAATCACATGAGTAGTGTGTGGTAACATATAATGTTGTAATTTTTTGGTTGCCCACACTAATGCTAAGCTTGTCTTTTCCAAGGTGCTATATTTTGTTTCATATTGGATGAATTTTTTACTTATGTATTATATTACACGCTCGACTTTTTTTACCTCTTGTGCTAACATGGCACCTGTGGCTGTGTCTGTAACTGTAATGTATAGCCTAAGAGGTAGTTTGGGTACTGGTGGTGCTAAAATTTGTGGACTTTTGAGATAATCTTTGATTTTCTCAAAGGCCTTTTGGCATTGATCGTCCCATTCATGTTTCTCCTCTTTTTTCAATTTTTTAAATATTGGCTCACAAGTCATAGTAAATTTTTGATAAACCGACTAATGTATTGTAGTTTGTCAAGGAATCCCCTAATTTCTTTTTTTGTTTGAGGGGGAGGCATGTCAACAATTGCCTTTATTTTAGAGGGATCTTTCTCGATGCCACGTGTGCTTACTACGTATCCGAGTAACTTGCCAGAAGTTACTCCGAAGGCGCATTTTTGTGGATTCAATCGCATTTTGTATTCTTTTATGCGAGTGAAAAATTTGCGTAAAGATTTTATATGTCCCATTCTATCTTTGGACTTTACGATCATATCATCCACATACACTTGTATTTCTTTATGCATCATATCATGCAAGAGAGTCGTAGTCGTTCTTTGGTACGTAGCTCCTGCATTTTTTGAACCAAATGGTATGACTGTGTAGCAATACGTACCCCAAGGGGTAATAAAGCATTCTTTTCTTCGTCTTCTTTTGCCATTAAAATTTGGTTGTAACCTGCGTATCCATCCATAAAGGATAACATCGCATGTTCAGCCGTGTTATCTACCAATATACCAATATGTGGTAGAGGAAAATCGTCTTTAGGTCTAGCTTTAATAAGGTCCCTAAAGTCGACACACATGCGAACTCGTCCATCCTTTTTAGGGACTGGGACAATGTTCGCTACCCATTCTAGGTAATTACATATGCAAATAAAACTTGTGTCCAACTGTTTTTGTACTTCTTCTTTTATTTTTAATGCGACATCAGGTTTCATTCGTCGAAGTTTTTGTTTTACTGGTTTAGAGGTAGGGTTCAAGGGAATGGTATGTTCCGCAATTTCCCTATCTATTCCAGGCATGTCCTTGTATGACCAAGAAAACACGTCTTTGAATTCTTTGAGCGTCGATATGAGGGTCGATCGCTCTTCCGGATTTAAAGTTAAGCCAATTTTTACTTCTCTTTTATTTTCGTTAGTTCCTATATTAAATATTTCAGTTTCTTCAACGATAGGGTTCTTTTGTTCTCATTCATTCATTAGTTCAACCAATTTATTAATGTTATCATCTTCATTAGATTAGTTGTTATAGCATTCAAAAGATTCAAGAGAAGGCATATACTCGGAAATAAAGCTCATATTATTAAAATCAAAAGAGAGTACATCAAGAGAAGAATCCTTTTTAGGATCTTCGTCCTTAGAACTATAAAATAAAGACTCAGTAATGGCCCCAAGGCCTAGATTTTCAGCTTCCCTAGAGTCTATAATAGATTCATCGTCCGATTCTTCAAACATCTTTCATTCGCTTGTGACGACTTTCAACTTATCGCCTTTGTGATTGGTCCATTTGAAAGATTTCCTCCATCCATGCTCAAAAGTTTCATTTTAAAGGGTGATCAACAAGGTAGGGTCAAAAGCTTCATCTTGAATGGCGTTTTGATTGGTGATTGTAGCGACATGATTTTACTCTAGTCCAAATAGCAAGTTAAATGCTTGCCCATCATAGAACCCTGTAGTTGGGTGTTTTGATTTAACGATACTAAGATCGTCATCCATGAAGTAGCAATCATGAAATATTTTAAATCCACGCTTCTTGATTCCTTCCAGAACTAAGGGTTCTGGAAAGTCGTAGCATGGGTAATCTTCTCCCTCCTTAATGAAATGCCGATTAAGGGTTTGTTGATAGGATGGGAGTAAAGTAATTATCCCTTTCTTATTATTGTCTCTACCTGCTTTGTTTTTTGCATCGTGAGACTCCAACTCTTCTTTGGTTGGTTTATATCCCAATCCAAAGGAGAAGCTTTTCTTTGGGATAGGAAGTAAGAGAGATTTCTTCATTCCTATTCCCAAAGGCATTCTAGGAAAGTAACTACTCTTGAGTAAGATGTTGTTTACTATCCGAGTGGAATATGGATCAAGCTTGAATGGTTCTTCAAAGTCATCTTCCATTTCAGTTGTGAAGATTGGCTCCACAGAAAATCCCCACATGTCCTCTTCATCATTATCATGGTTTATTTCTAAGAGTGATTGATCATTTATTGCTATTTTGAGTGGAGAAGAATGTATAGTCATAGGAAGCCCTTGATAGTTCAACCTAATCATTTGATGAAGTGAGGATGGTATTGCACCAAACTCATGTATCCAAGGACGTCTATGTAAAAGGTTGAATGTAGGTTTTATGTCCATAATATGGAATTCAACCATCTTTTGAATTGGGCCTGCGGTAATTGGTAGCTTAACAGTTCCACTTACTGATCTTCTTGAATTGTCATAGGCCCTAATGCTTTGTGTTGTTGATTGAAAATCTTTTTCTGGATTTAGGCCTAAGTATTTTGTCGTTCGTAATGGGCATACATTTACAGCTAACCCATTGTCTAACAAAGTTAGAGGGATATTGTATCCCTTGCATCCCACAGTTAAGTATAATGCATTGTTGTGGGTAGTGTCTTTTGAAGGCAAATCATCATTAGTGAAAATAATTGATTTGTCGGATTTCTCGCTAGTAAGCAAGCTAACGAGATCCTGAGGGGCTGTGTTTGTGTTTACAGACAAAGTCGTTAGAGCGTTCATGAGAGAATTCCTATGTTCTTTAGAAGTACTTAGGAGTTCCAAAATGCTAACATTCGCCTTGTATTGGCGAAGTTGTTTGACCAATGGATCTTCCACCTCAAGTGGAGGTGGTGTTGGATTTTTTTTACTTAACCTTGAGTTTGATTTTGTGTGGTCGAAGATCCAATTGGTGGTGGTGCTTGGTAGACTCGCTCAGAACGAGTTAAATGATCTATCTCATTTGGGTTAGTTGTAGGACTCACAAGCAAACTTTCTTCTAGAGGCTTTGGATGTGCCTCCATTTCAATATGTTCCATGAGTTGTGATTGATGCTATTGTTCATCCAAGGAGAGATTCAATAAATCTTGCGACTTCCCCAACAAATGATCCCAATCAAGCGCTCCATTTGTTTCATTTTGTAAACAAGATGGAGGTGGGATGGCGGCATACTTAGAGACATATAAGTCTTGAAAGTCGTCGTCCCATAGTCCACATACTTCATTAGTTACCCCTATGAGTATTGTGGATAGAGGTTCTCCTATAGGTGTGATATAGTCCAAAGGATTGAACATATCACTTCCCATATGGTCCTCATTAATGTGAAACACCTCTAAGGGGGATGCATTATTGTTAGGTTTAGGCGTGGGAATTCTCCCATCGTCTACTAAATCTTGTATTTTGTGCTTTAAGACATAGCAACGTTCAGTATCATGTCCAACGCCTCTCTGATAAGCACAATAAGCATTACCATCCCATTGAGGAAATCTTCTTTCTGGTGGAGTGCGTGGTGTTGGCCCTGTTGGCGCAAGTAAGCCTTTTTCATTTAATTTTGCTAACAATTCTTTATATCTTACAGAAAATGGAGTAAATTTTCTTCCTTTGTCCATCTTTTTTTAGGATCATCATATCTATTTGTGTTATTGTATTGCGTGGAAGTCGCAAATACATTAATAAAGGATGATGCATTATATTTCCCCTTCTTGTAGTTATTCTTAGGTTGATGATGAGGTTTGTTTGCTTATTCTTTAGCAAGATAATCTTCAATCCTAGTAGCCACATAATAGACCTTTTGACAAGTATCTAAACCAAGGTAACATAGATGTTTGTTGTACTTTTCATGACAGTTGTCAATGAATTTTTGTACTAACTTGAGTTCAGGCGGCCTTTGGGCAAGGTGGGCCGCCTTTTCTCGCCATCCATAATAGAAAGAAAGGGAACCTTCATCGTCGCCTTGCTTAAGCATCTCGAGTTCACGTAAAGTTGACTTAAACTCTACGTTACTCTCATATTGGGTAATGAAAGCCGAAACTACATCTTCCCATGTTGCCTTGAATTTTGGATCTGGCCCATAGTACCACTCTCTCGCGGTTGGGTTTAGGGATAAAGGGAAAGTCAAATGATAAAAGCTTAGGATCAACTGCCTTTAATGCCATAGTGCCAGTAAAACACATTAAATGATTTTGTTGATTATTAGTCACCTTAAATATTTGCAAGTGCGTAGCTACGAACTTTTCTGGTAAAGAAAGTCCAAGGTTCAAAAAGCACCACCTTATCAAAAGTGTTGGAGAGGGAAAAATCATTACAAAACTTGTGCAAAATCACATCATGAACCACGTCATCTTGAATCATGGAAACCAATTCAAACTCTTTAGACTTCATCTTCTTCTTGTAATTCTTGGAAACTCTCTTTCTCTTCCTTGATTTCTTCTTCCTTAGATCCTTGATATCCTCAAGTTCACTTCTTGAAAAACTATTTTCATCTTCCTTTAGAGAAATATCAAACCAAAAGGGCATCTCAAACTCCTCTTTAAGCTTTTAATGATCCTTGCTTCTTCACTAACAGCCTTGCTTTCAACACTTTTAGGAACATTATCACAAGCCACAAGCATATCTTTAGTAGAAGACACAAACATGGAATCATTCACATTCGAAGACAATGAGTTTATGCACATAATTCCTTGCACATAAGATAAAGACTCATACATCGACTTAAGCTTAAAACTTGCCTTACTATCACCAACACACAAGGTAATCATGCCACCTTTCACATCTATTAAAGCACACGATGTTGCTAAGAATGGCCTCCCTAGGATGATAAGAATGTTTTCATCTTCCGCAATATCTAGCACAATGAAATCAACGGGAATAGTGAATTTTCCTATTTTGAGGGGGCACATCCTCAATTCTACCCTTTGGGAACTTAATAGAACGATTGGCTAATTGAAGGGTCATGTTGGTTGAAAGGAGCTCACCTAACTTGAGTTTCTTGAAAACGGAGTAAGGCATGGTGCTAACACTAGCACCAAGATCACAAAGGGCATTTTGAAACAATTTCCCATTAATATTACAAGGAATGGAGAAATTTCTGGGATCTTTCATCTATAGGGGCAAGTCATTATGGATAAAGGCACTACGACACTCCCTCAAACTCACCAGTTCAACCACATTGCAATCTCTCTTACCGCTCAAGATTTCCTTAAGAAATTTAGAATAGTTAGACATTTCTCTCAAAACATCGGTGAAAGGAATAGAAAGATGGATTTTTCTTAGCATCTTGATAAATCTCCCAAATTGTTCATCCAACTTGTACCTATTGAACTTTTGGGGATAAGGAAGTCTCGATTTGAAATCCTCATCTTGTTTCCTCTCTTTCTCAACACTCTTCTAATTAGAGCTATCACTCATCTTTTTCTCTTAAACTTCCTCCTTGCTCACACCTCTTGACACCTCATTCTCATTTTCCTCCCTTGAGTCACTCTTCTTCTCATCCTCCTCACTCATCCTAGAAACTCACTCTTGTAGCACTTTCCCACTCCTTGTGGTGATGGAATAAACGGGTTTCTTAGGATCAACTCCTTGAGAGGGTAATGAAAAAGGGCTAGCACAATATTTCAAGGTATTGGCTAGTTGAGTGATTTGGGTTTCAATCATCTTGTTGTGTGTAATTATCTCATTAAACTTTTTGTCACTCACTGACATGTAAGTGTTTAAAATCTTGGTTTGGTTCTCGATGATCTGCTCTAAGGTAGTTTTGGAAGATGGGGGTTGAGCATAAGAATTATCACCATTGCCTTGAGGTC
Organism: Chenopodium berlandieri; assembly: GCA_034703905.1. Taxonomy (NCBI): domain Eukaryota; kingdom Viridiplantae; phylum Streptophyta; class Magnoliopsida; order Caryophyllales; family Amaranthaceae; genus Chenopodium; species Chenopodium berlandieri. Next base: position 31,665,878 of record CM068278.1, read on the forward strand.
TCGAAGCAAATTCGGGTGAGGGTCCCCTTAGGTTGTTGTTTTAAAAATTGCCCCTATTTTAATTGTTCCAATTACCTCGGCCTTGATTGTTGCCAAAATTTTGGTGTTGGCCGCCAAAACCATGAGATTGGCCTTGATTTCCATACCCTTGGCTTTGGTTTTGATTACTATAACTTTGATTGTTATAGTTATCTCGGAAACCTTGACTTCCTTGGTTCCTATAACCACCATTGTTGTAGTTATCAAAACTACCTTGTTGGTGAGTATTCCTATTCCCAAAATTCCTTGGACCATCACATCTTTGTCCATTATTTTTGTTGGAAACAAAGTTCATTTGCTCACAATCATTGTTTTCAACATCATCACAACTTTCAAAAGCATTTGGACAATTAGAAGAGTCATGGTAATAAGACCCACAAACATCACAAAAGACACAACCACTTGTCATATTACTTGAAGTATAAGGAGGAGTAGAGTTAGAAGGTGTGCCTCTCTCCTTAATGTGGGAGGGAAGACTTGGTACAATCGAAGAGGCACTCTCTAGCTTGGCCTTGAGAAATATCATCTCCTTCCCCAAGTTTGAGATTTGAGAAGACAAGTTATTGATCGCATTCAGATGATCAACCGAATAGACCATTGAACCACTCTTGCTTGTAGGCTCTCTCTCTCCCTCTTGCCAATCCATGTAGTGACGAACTACATCCTCAATTATGTCTACAACCTCTTCCTCAGTCTTGTTCATGATCGGGCCTTCGGCTCTGGCATCGAGACACAACTTCCCTTGGGGGCTCAATCCTCCATAGAAAATTTGTATGATTTGGTAAGTCGGGATTCCATGGTGAGGACATTCTCGTTGGTACTCCTTGTATCTTTCCCAAGCCTCATACAAACTCTCACTAGGCTTTTGCTTGAAACTTTGGATTAGAGTTCTTCCCTCGGCGGTCTTCTTTTGAGGGTAGAAACGGGAAAGAAACTCCTTAGTGACCTCATCCCAAGTTCTCAAGGAATTAGGTTTCACTTCCTTGTCTAACCACTCCAAAGCTCTTCCGATTAAAAAGAACGGAAATAGCTTGAGCCTTATAAATTCTTGAGAGACCCCATTGACCTTGATTGTATTCCAATACTTCTCAACTCTTTGAGATTATTTAGTGGGCTTTCATGCATGGCACCACTAAATTGACTTCGTTCAATCATTGTTATCATTTTCGGCCTTATCTCAAAGTCATTAGCGGGATTTGTTGGTGAAGCTATGCCACTCTCGAATCTATAAGCACCGGAGTTCCTAACTCCTTCAAAGAAACTCTTGGATTAGCTCACATGCTTCCTCGATCCTCCTCTTCTCTTTCTTGATGAATTTCTTCTCTTGGAAAGCTTGCACTTGAAGAACGATTAGCTACCCTTATCCTTGTTATGGTTCTCTCAATTTCCGAATCAAATGGCACTAGAGTCCTTCCTCTTATCCTACGCATACAAAAACTCAAAGAAAATATCAATAGCACGGCTACAAATGTAGCCTAAAAGAGAAAAATATTTTTGTATTTTTCGAAATAAAGTGAAATAGACTCAACAACAATAGCAAACAACAACGCCAGTCCCCGGCAACAGCGCCATTTTGACGAGGGGTGAGACTAGGTCGTTGAATTAATCTTCCTTAGGCCAAACAAAATTTATATCACTCAACACACCCTTATAACTAGTATAGGAGTAAGTCAAGGGTCAAACCACTAGGATTGGGAGGTGGTTACTATTGCTAGAGTTAAGCTACTTCGATAAGGTGAAATAGAGGTGTGTGTATTCTAAGACGGCTAAACAAACTAGATGAATTCAAATATATCGAACACTAGGGTTTAGGATCCACATATACTTGCAATGGATACAACTAATCAGGATTAGAATTGACTAAGTAGAGTATTGCGATGGAAAATCAATAATGCAATAAAAAGAGTATGATAAGATATTCTCCTAGATGTCAAACTATCGTCAACTACGAGAGACTCTAGCTAAGAACTTCACAAATCAACTCAATCGACAAATGCAAGTCACAAATCAATTGTCCGTATCAATGTGAACTTACAATGCAATCTAGTGCAATAATCAAAGTTAGTTACTCTTTAATCTATCACACACATGTACAAAATCAATCAACCAATTTAATCACAACATCAACTCCATCAATTTCCCCCAATTAGCATCAATTCATTACTCATATATGCTTCACCATTCCCCTAGCAAGAAAACTACTCACAATCCATGGAAATCAAGATCAAAACTAAGCTAAACAACAAATTCATCATCATCATATTAATGAAACTAAATCAATCACAAATCAATCAAACTTGAACAATCAAAAAAACAATTGAAATTAAAAGCTAAAGATTGCATTAAAGTAAAAGAAATCCTTACAAACTTTAGTGAAATCAATAGAAATTATACTTAGAATCATCAATCATCAACCATGAACTTCTCTCTCAACAACCTAGAGTTTCTCTCTCTAAACTATCTCTAATTTTCTCTAATTGAATTCTCTTTCTAAAAATAGAAGGAAAGTCTATTTATAGTAAAACTAACAAAGATAAATTAGTTAGATCATCCAAAATAGACCTGTACGGGCACGACCATCTTCAAGAAGGAGCGCGGCCGCGCAAAATGGGTACGGAACAGGGAGAGCAGGCGGCGCGCCCACACTAGGGCCACGCGCTCCCGCCCTACCAGGTCGTGCGCCTGCGCCATAGTCGTGCGCGCCCGCTCCTCGTGCTGTACACGGGACATGGCAAACCCAAAATCACCACGATGGTGGGTTCAACACGAGAATTCGTGCCCCCACAGCTTGAATGCACGGCCTAAAGTCAAATGGAACTTGCACTTCTCCATGCTTGAGCTTCAAATAAAGAACACTAGGCATCCTAATCAATTCCAAACTCGGGAAGGGATCTCGAGAATCATTGGATAACGACCTTAACCTGAAAAATGAAAGAAAACAAACAAATAAAAGGGAAAAAGACAAGAAATACCAAGATATGCATGAAAATAGAAAATTAACTAAGAAAATGCAAACTAAGGAAATAAAGAGTAAAACAAAAGAAAAACTAATGAAAAAAACTATAAAATAGCACGAATTTCACCCTAAAAGAATAAAATGAGTGCCTTAAATGACAATCATCAGATCCTTCTGCCCCAAAGGGTCTAAGAAAGCCTTGCCGGGAGGATCAACCGGTGGGTAACAAAAAATCTACCCTTGAAGCTCGGGAAATCATTATGCGCAAGAGAAGTCCACAGTTATTTGAGTCAGCCTCTACTTTGAGCTTTCTAGACAGCTTTAAAAATACACATGTAAGGAATATTCAATCCTTGCATGAGAGTTATACAGGCGGTAATACCGTCCATTATGGCCCTCAAATGATTGGGATTGCCCCGTATGTACCCCCTATGGTCTACGGTCCGTATTCTCCTCATTTCATGCAGCCGACCCTCTTTGGGGGTCAGGAGACATACAATGTCCAACCTTTGGACTAGATGCTCCATCTGCTCAAACTAGGTGAACAAACTTCTGCCTTCACCAAGGAGATAACCGAGGCAACATAGCCGGCCAAGGTTAAAAATGTGTTGGTGGGTGCCTATGATGGTACCACCAACCCGGAGGACCACCTCATGGTCTACTCCAACCTCATGCACATGCAGAGGTTAGAGGATGCTCTGTGGTGTCGATGCTTCCCGGCTACATTGAAGGGCATTGCCCAACAATGGTTTGGCAACCTGCCAGCCAAATGCATTGACAGCTTCAGGAAGCTTGCCTTCCTGTTTGCCTCTAACTTCTCGATGAACATCCCTACTAAGAAAACAAGTCTCGACTTGAGTACCATGTGGCAGGGAGATAGAGAAGGACTTCACTCCTATGTCAAGCGGTTTAACCTGGTGAGAATTCAAATCAAGGGGTTGTCTGACAAGGTAGCCTATACAGACTTCTTCAAGGTTCTGAAGGACGGGTCGACCTTTAAGTTTGACCTTGTCAGGAAGAGGGTATTCACCCTTCAAGAGGCGTTGATAGAGGTAGAGAGCTTTATTCAAGCCACCGACCTCTGCTCGTCCAGCCATCAGTCAGACTCCAAGAAGTCCGACAAGCAGAAAGAGAGTCGGTCTACTCAGCCGGCTTAAAAAGCTAAAGAGAGCAAAAAGAGAAAAGAATTTTAGGCGGTAGAGGAACCCGATCAGCCGTCCAAAACAAAAAGAAAGAATTCAAATCATATGTCTCACGGTATGAATTCAATAAAGACTATTACACCATCTTTACATAGGTGAATGACAGGCTGACTATTGAGAAGCCGAACCCTACGAAGAGTTCTTTTTTATCGCGGAACAAGAATAAATTCTGCCACTTCCATCAGGAATGGGCCATGACACCAACGACTGTTATAGCCTCAAGCAGACATTGGACCGCCTAGCTGAAAAGGGCTTGCTGAAGTCCTATGTCTTGAAGTCTAAAGTGACTTCTAAGACGAATCCGGGGCAGTCGTCAAAAATTGACCGGCCTACTAGTAGTTCGGATGCCGACTAGGATCCGGTCTACACTATAGCAGGCGGATTCGCAGACGGTGGCCCACCCATCCATGGCACTAAGGATCATCTGAAGATGATAATCCATTCAGTTGATGATGGACAGGCGTCCTCCAGCAAAACATTCCCAGACGTCCTCATCACTAAGAAGGACCGGGGCAAAGTGCGCTGACCGCATGACGACCTAATCAGCTGGTTGGCCGGATCCTTATAAACACGGGTAGCTCCTCTGATCTCATCAACTACAAGTGTCTTTCCAAGCTTAATTACAAGCAGGACAGACTGCGTAATGTCTCCCATCCATTAGTCGGCTTTGGTGGAAGAGTCGTGCACCAAGTCGGATAAATCGATATACCCATCCGGTTGGGGGAAAAGGGAGAAGGGAAAAGGGCAACACATGGTCGTCCGGTTCCTGGTGGTTAAAGAGCTGACCGCCTACAACATTATTCTTGGTCGACCCACTCTGAATGAGTGCAAGGCCATCATCATCCCAGCTGTCATGCTTCTCAAGTATGAAAAGGATGATGGCTCTGTTGGCTCCCTCAACGGGGATCAGAAGACGGCAAGGGAGTGTTATCTCTCAGACGTCATGTCGACTGCTATTTTAGCCGGTCTGCCGAAGGAGCCAATACACCTTGACGATGTTAAGGACCATGATTCACCCTCTCTAGCAGCCGCAAAGAAAATAGAACAGTAGGTGGAGGTAAAGAAGGAGAAGAAATAGCAATCAATGACCGGGGAACGGTCAGATGATCTCCGTCCCCAGCCGGCTGGTGAGCACGTTGATATTCTTCTGGACGACAACCGTCCAAAGCGAACTATTAAGGTGGGGACGGCTGCCTTTGAAAGGCTCGGTGCAGACTTGCACCTTCTGCTGAAAGAATTCAAAGACATCTTTGCTTTTGAAGTGGAAAAGATGTCAGGCATCAGCCCGGATCTCATTGTCCACAAACTCGCCGTGGACCCAAAAAAGAAGCCCATTCGGCTAAAGAAAAGAAATCACGACGAGGAAAGAGGTCAGGCGGTAGCTTCCGAGGTCAAAAAGTTGTTAGACGCCGGGTTCATTTGGAAATGAATCTTCCCTGATTGGGTTGTGAACGTGGTGCTTGTAAAGAAGCCGGATGGCACTTGGCGCATGTGTGTTGATTACACTGACTTGAACAAGGCATGTCCAAAGGATAGTTACCCGCTTCCAAACATCGACAGCCTTGTCAACTCTACAGCCGGGCATGCCTTGATGAGTTTTATGGAGGCCTACTTTGGCTTCCATCAGATACCCATGTGGAAAAAAGATCAATAGAAGACAGCCTTTGTCACTGATCAGGGGTTATTTTGTTATAGAATGATGTCGTTTGGCTTGAAGAATGCGCAGGCTACTTTCCAACGGATGATTAATACAATCTTCATTAATCGGATGGGGAGGAATGTAGAGGCGTACATTGATGACATGATAGTCAAATCCAAGCTACAACCAAATCACGTTACTAATATCCGAGAAACTTTCTCCACACTCAGGCGGCATAATTTCATGTTAAATCCCAAAAAATGTGTTTTTGGTGTTGAACCCGGGAAGTTTCTCGGATTCCTAATTGATCAGAGGGGGGATAGAGGCTAACATTGAGAAGATACAGGCGGTGATCGACATGAAGTCACCCCACACAGTCAGGGAAGCTCAGAGGCTTACTAGTTTCCTGGCTGCGCTTGGGAGATTCCTCAACCGGTTAGGTGACAAAAGCCTTTATTTCTTCCAAGCAATCAGCTGAAAGAACATTTGCACTCCTTGCCAAGGCTTATTAGCCCTCTGCCAAAGGAGAAGCTTTACATGTACCTAACCGTCTCAGATCATGCCCTTAGTGTTATTCTTCTTGCTGAGTGAAACAGTATTCAACTCCTAGTCTACTTCATTAGCCATGTACAAAGAAATGCTGAACTTTGGTACCCCATGGTTGAAAATTTTGGCCTTGCCCTATACATGGTTGTTAAGAAGTTGAAACCATACTTCTTGGCACATCCGGTGGTGATCTATACAGATCAACCCCTCATGTGGCTAATGACGACCCTAGACTCATCCGGTAGAATGCTCAAATGGGATATTGAAATGCAAAGTCTTGAAATCACCTACAAACCAAGAAAGGCAATGAAGGGTCAGGTTTTTGCCAAGTTCATTGTCGAAATAACAAGGCTAGTTGCTCCAGGCAACGTTAATCAGGTTTGGAAGGTGCATGTAGACGGGAACTCTACTATGAGTGACTGTGGTGCAAGTATTATCTATCAATCTCTAGAAGGAGATAAATATGAATATGCACTGCGGTTTAAGTTCTAAGCCTCAAATAATGAGGCAAAATATGAAGCCCTGCTAGCTGGTATCTACATGTGTAAGGCGGCAGGGGCAACAAAAATTGACGTCTGCTCTGATTCTAAATTGGTCGTTAGCCAATACCATGGTGAGTATGAAGCCACCCATCCGACTATGATCAAATTTCTGCAGGAGGTCAAAGATGAAGTTGGGACACTTGAACAATTTCATCTAAGTCAAGTGCCCAGGTTTGAAAACAACCAGGCGGATGCCCTTTCAAAATTGGCATCCTCCGCCTCTTGTGATACGCCTTGTTCAGTCTTCTGGGAAGTGATGGAAAAACAAAGCATATATAATGACGAGCCCATTAAAGTACTGGACCAAAGTTCTACTTGGATGGATGGCATCTGGGCGTATCAGATATACGGCACGCTCCCTGATTCACCCTAGGAGGCGGTCATACTAAAGAAGCGTGCTGCAAACTTTGAGATGAGAGAAGGAAAGCTCTTCAAGGCAGAGTTGCTGAAGCCTCTATTGAAGTGTGTTACCCTAGAAAAGGGGAGAGAAGTTCTCGAAGAATTGCATGCGGGATACTACGCCTCTCATGCAGGTGGCAGGTCCTTAGCCGTCAGGGCTAAGCGGCATTATTTCTAGCCCACTTTTGAGTCAGGTGGCAGGTCCTTAGCCGTCAGGGCTAAGTGTCAAAGATTTGGCAAGCTAATCCATCGCCCGACTATTGACTTGACGAAAATCCACAGCCCAATCTCGTTTGCAAAATGGGGCATGGACATTCTAGGTCCTTATACGCCTGCGCCTTGCGGAAAGCGCTATATTCTTGTGGCTATGGAATATTTCACCAAGTGGGTGGAAGTAGAGGCAGTCAAAGGCATCAAGACAAAGGATGTCATCTCCTTCATCTGGAAGAACGTTATCACCCGGTTTGGGGTACCCATATCTATGGTGTTTGACAATGGACCTCAATTTGAGACGCCTCAGCTTAAAACTTGGTTAGGAGATCAAGGGATCTCACATTGTTTTGCATCAGTAGGCCGACCCCAAGCAAATGGCCAAGTTGAAGCCTTCAACAAACTCATCTTAGATGGTATCAAAAAGAAAATTGAAAGAGCCAGTGGTTTATGGGCTGAAGAGTTAATTCATTTCCTATGGGCCATCCAGACCACTGAAAAGGGGCAACCAGTGAAACCCCATTTCTCATGGTTTATGGTGTTGAAGTCGTCTTACCCATCGAGCATTATGAGCTGACTCTACGAGTCATGCTATACGATAAAAAGGCATACTGACAGGCCATGCGGCTAGCATTAGAGTCACTCCCAGAGCGCAAGGGCAATGCCGCCTTGCGTCATGAGATTTACCGTCTGATAATGACTCGTGCCTATAACAAGAGAGTGCACAAATGACCCATAAAATTTGGGGACTTTCTGTTATGTAAGATGGAGGCAACCGGTAGGGCCAATGAGCAAGGAAAACTAACACCTAATTGGGAAGGCCCCTACCAGATCTAAGAAGAAGTGAGAAACGGCACTTAGCGCCTAGAAACTCCAGACGGTGGGCGGCTGCCTAGAACTTGGAATGTAGACAACTTGAAAAAATACTACTTTTGATAGTTGTAAATAAAAAGCATATCAATGAAAAAGTTGCTTTTGTTTTCAAAATTGCTTTAATTACTTACATTTCATACATGTATACATGTGTAATGGTGGACCATCACCAGTGCAATGTACAGATGGTTGTAGACACCTACTTTTGGCCTCTTATCCCGACAGGAAGTGCGATGATGTTACAAAAATACGTTCTTCATGTTAGATCAAAGTTTAAATGTTAATGGACTATGAAAAGAATTATGAAGTAAGTTGAAACCCATATTTGAGACCAAGTTTTCTTAGAGCCTTGTCCGATTACTAATTAGGCCTAAAACATGTTCATACATGTTTAAACTTGATTAATAACAGACCCAAATGCGTCAAATGCAATGATTGGATATAATGGAACCTACATTGTTGAAAACCGAGCCAAACAGATAAACCAACCATCAAATTCCCATGCAAGGCCTATACATATGGATAGCCCTTTCAAAGAGATTTCCAACGGTACATTATAAGCCCATTCCGAGCCAAAACGAAGAAGTTATGATCAAAACACTAAACCGGGCCCTAAAACCGACACCCTTGCACTCCAACGGCCATAAATTTTGATCCATAACATATTTTGACCTAATTCAAACGGAATTGAAAAGAAGAAATTCAGGTATTTCCAATGATATCTCACACGCCTTAATCCAACTCCGCAATCAAAAGTTATGGAAGTTTTAAAAACGCGTTTTCGTATAAGGCAAACCGCAAACCAGCGCAACTCAATCAGTTGTGCGCGCCTTGCGCGCGCGACTCATTGAGATTCGCGCGGCACCCCAGCGCGACTCTAAGAGTTGCGCGCGCCACCTGACGGTGCGGCTCTAAAACCCTAAACCTAGATCCCTACGCCTATAAATAGGGGTCTTCGTTCAGCATTACGGGGACCGAGAATTCTCACAACCCTAATCTCTTAACTTCTCTTACTATCATACTACTTTTTCTTCTCTCTTCCCAAATACTTTCCAACCCTAATTGAATCCATTGAAATCCTTGGAGGTACGAAGAAGAAAGAAAGTCCATAAACACATTAAACGGAGATTTAACATAAAAGAAGAACGGTTAGTTTCCTAAGCACTTAGATAAATCACTTTTCTTTTATTGTTTAAATAACTTTAATTGATTAGTTAGTGTTGTTTAATCACTTTAAACATACTATTAATTAATTAATTCACATAGTAATCTTTCGTTAATCAAGACTAGAATTTGAATAATTAATTGTTGTTTTATAACTTAAGACAAGGAGAATCTTGTTTATTTATTGTTCTTTCACGAATATTATTAAATAAGAATAACGACCTTTGCAATGTAATTCCTGTTTCGGGGTTTTTTGTCCCTTGGGAGAGTTACAACACTGAAACTGGGTTCAGCAACGGACGCCTATACCTGCAAAGCAAACGAACCGCTGGATGGTCGGTGGTCCGCCTCTGAAGATTAAGTTAGTAAACGTTCGGTAATAAAACGTGCGGAAAGTAAAGTTATCTGCTCGGATTCCAAGCTCAGGTAAAGTGTTGTCTGTTCCTTGAAAACGACAGCTCTGTAATAAATGCGAAAAGTGACGTGTTGTCTCGTATTGCGTGTATATTCTCCTCCGTCATAAATGTAAGAATGTCCCTATTTATAGGGTCCTTTTGGAAAGTGTGCCCTCCCTATGATCTGGTGACCTAGGGATTAGGTCACGCCGCAAAACGGCGCCTCAAGGTTTGGGCCCTTGAAGGCCGCCATTTCAGAGGCAATGCCTGAGTGACACGTGTCACTGAGCCCAAAAGGCCTTTGGGCATCTTTTTGGTGACACGCGTCGCCTTCTGATTGGTCCATGCTGGATCATCAGTCTGTTTAGGGCAAAGGAATGTCTTCCCTCCACGTGTCATCATCTCATAGGTCCAAATGGCACCTTTACTGAGGACACGTGGCATTTTCTGATTGGGCCACCTGGCCGGGTAAAAATACCCAAATCATTTTCCCCTCACAGGGGTCACGTGCATTGCACGTGGCACCTGTGACAGGTGTCTTCATATAACTGGTTGGATTTTCAAATTGTGTTTTTGGGGGGAAAAATTAGGGTTTCCCCGTTCTATAAATAGGAGGGTTTGACTTCACTTTCGTTTTCACACCTTTGCGAATCTTGGAGAATCTCTGGACTTTTGACTCTCAAAGACTCTTAAAGACCCTAACTATTGTCAAGCATCCGACACTTGGCTTTTCTGACCGACTGCTTCAGCCAACCATGCACCTCAAATACCTTCTTCTAAGGTAACCGCATGCTCTTTTCTTTTATTTTTTCTTGCGTTTTTCATTTATTCAAATGGTTTCCCAAACGTACACGGCACGGCCTAGGTTAGCGATCAGCCGGTCACTGGGGATCGCTGAATCTAGAACTAGGAGTGCCGAATGCTCGTTCGAGAACTTTCCTTTAAGTACATCTCCAAATCCGACAGTGTCTTTGCATCTGCAGGACACGATGGCTCGAACAAAGCAGACAACAAGGAGATATAGGCCGGATGGTTCCTTTTACCATTCGGACAGTGAGACTCCAAATTCAGACGACTCCATTAGGGTTCCGGTTAGCGAAATTTCTGAGCACCCCCCAAACCCTTCTTCTGACCTTCCCCAAACTCCAACTTACTACTCTCCCCCTTCTTCAAGCAGCACCCCTAGTGATACTATACTGCAGGAAGCCGACAATCAGTACCAGGCCGAGCCTTCAGAACAGGCGTCGGAGGAGAGTCTAGGGGAGGACCCTGCTGGCCCTAGCCGGCAGTCCCCTAGCTCTGGAGAAAGTTCTGATGACGATTCGGCCTCGTCATCTTCTGATAGTGCCTCTGTTAACTCAGAGGAGGTCCAAGCAAAAATAGACACTGCATGGGAATCCTTGTCAGTAGAAAAAGGGGAAGGCTGGGCGGAGCCGAGTGCTTCCATGCACTTGGAACGCGCCCCCTACTATCACCATGTTCCGCAAAGCAAGCGGACCTCTATGACATCCGGTCTTGCCATTTTCAGGCGCAAGACCGTAATGGGGCATGGCTTTTCCTTGTTTGTCCCCAACAAGGATGATACTATTACCTGGCCCTCCCCAGCCAGTTATAAGGACCAAGCCTTCGGCTGCTACGAGGCGGTCCTTCAGGCTGGTTTACGCTTCCCTCTTCATCCGGCCGTGGAGAGGATTTTGGACGGATACCAGCTGGGTATCTGGAAACTTGAACCGAATTCCTGGATTAACATATTTGGGTACGTTGCCGCATGTGAAATGCTGGAGGTGGATCCCAGCTTTGAGGCATTCGCCCACATGCACTATCTTAGCCGAGCGCCTGCCAAGGGCGGCGAAGGCTGGTACACCTTGTCCACCTGCAAGGGGTACATGATGGCAGTCGGCAAGGAGAACAAATGGTAGGACTGGAGAACAAAGTTCTACATTGTCCATTCCTCTGAAAGCCGACTGAACCAAAAATATAATAGGTGGAACAAGAATCCGCCCCTCCTGGCTGGTAAGAGCGCCTTTCCCCCTATCCCTAGGCGGGCCCAAGAGGAAATTTTTGACAGGGGTTTGTTTAAAGTGTCCGTTCAACAAACGAACATGGGGAGAAAATAGTCGTCCCCTAAAGCTACATTCCCTTTTACAATTGGCTGGAAGATGGGGTGTACTTGGCCGCTTGTGGGCTAAGTTCTGAGATGCCGAGAGGTAGTCGGCCGTCTAATCTTATGAAAACTAAATTGTTTTTCAATGTTTGTTTATAAAACCTAACTCCTTCTTTTGGTGCAGACAAAGCAATGGAAAAGCTCTCGGCAACAAGGAAGCCGGCTGCCGTCTCTGCAGCAAAGTACCGCACCAACGTCCTTAACAGGGTGAGTGACGAGCAGAAAGCAGCCGGGACTCCCAAGGTAGCTGCTTATGACACTTGGTATATTTTTTCAATGGAGGTTAATTTTGCCCGCCTGCTTTTCTAACGCCTTTCTTTTTGTCCATGCAGAGCGGTTCCATCAGGCCTTCTCCTTCCAAGCAATCCCAACCCAAAATTCAAAAAACAGGGTCGGGTGATGTGAGTGCATCCGGCAAGAACCGGAAGCACATCGCTCACAAGCCCAAGAAAAGGGACGGCTCTACTCTCGAAGCTGACAGGGAGGTCAGGAAACTGGATGCCACTCAGGCATCGAAGGGTGGCTTTAAGCAACCTAACACTGCTGTCGGCTCATCAGGAGAGAAGAGGCTTCATGGGAAGGAGGAGGAGGCTCAGCCGGACGGTATGAGCCGCTTCTTCATTGAATTTCAGTATCCAGATAGTTTCTTAGAACTTTCTTGACTAACTCATAATTTTGCAGCTCCTGTGCAAAGGCCGACCGTCATCCAGATGGCGAAGGAGATGCTGCGGGCGCTTGATCTAGAGGACAAGGCGTCCGTGAGAGGAGTCGGCACCCTCAACTTGGATGCCATCTTGGGGAACCTCTGTGAGGTAAAAAAGTTAGCTAAATTTTCTTTAATATTTAAGCACATATCCGACTGGTCTTGACCATTCGGCTCTTTTCTCATTTCCAGGCCATGCTGCGCGTCCGGGGGCTAAGAAGGACAATCCAGGAAAAGTCTAAAGAGGTAACAGCCGTTAAAGCTCGAGCCGAGTCCGCCTTAGACCGAGTTCAATTTGAAATTACTCAGAATGAGCTTCTAACCCTTGAATGATGTATTCCTAGGCGGACGCCAACCTGCAGGTGAAGAAGGACTTGGATTCGGCCCGCTCCAAAATCAATGACCTTAAGACCGAAGTTAAAGGCCATAAGGAAAAGCTTGAGCCTCTTCAAGAGGCCAAGAAAGAGGCCGAGAGGGCCAAGGAGCGGGTTGGCCGCCTGGAGGGGCGCCTGGCGAACCAGCAGCAGCAGCTGAAGGCCAAGTTCCAGTCTCGGGCTGAGGAAGAGAAGCAGGCCCTTGTCAAACAAATGATGGAAGACTACGAATCCATCATGTGGACGGCATGGGAGGCGGTACAGCCGGGTGCTGATTTTGGCATCTGGAAATCTAAGTTTGATCAAGAAAACGAGGATTTCAATGCTGAACTCCTTCGCCAGGCTGAAGAGGAGGCGAACAAGGATGAAGTTGATGGTGAAGAGGCCGACTCCTCTTCAGGCTCCTCTGAGGACAAAGACGGGGAAGAGGAGAATGATGAAAATGAAGAGCAGCCGGCAACTGATGATGCGGCTGCCAATGCTGTTAATCCCTCTGCCCCTTAAAGCTTTTTAGTAGTTATTTCTGCGGTCGAATGGCCATACATTTCATCTTCCGGCCTGCGTGCCGAGTATCCATGTATCTTTACCGACCGAGGGGCCGGGTAATTTGACAATTTCTCTGGCGTGGCGAGCAAACAATCTTACCCAGTCGTCTAGTGACGATTGAGTCTTTTAATCTAAAATCATTCGGTCGTTTGGCTGAAGTTATTCATATTGTTGTTCTTTAAAATTTTTATTGCATGTTTTTTGGCCAAGTATTATAACCTGTATACCATGTGAATGTTCTTGCCCCTGGACGGATGTCGAGTGGTTTCGGTTGAGTGGATTGATTGACTTAGAAATTATTGATACTTAGAAGAGTATACATGGTTTCTAAGTCAATCAATCACTATGGTGATTGCCCCAAACCACGCGACAGACGGCCATCCGGAGCGAATGAATATTTATTTTCATTCGGCCATTGGCTCAAACGAAATACAAGATTTTTGACTTAGCAAATTTTCTAAAAAGAAATCTCTCGCCTGTTTTGCTCCAAGAGCTAAAAGTAGGCGCATCCGGCCTAAGGCCTCGATGAGATAAGATGCTAAGTTTTAACTTAGTCTTAATTTTACTTTGGAATTATCCGCCTGTCTTGCCCCAAGAGCAAAGGGCAGGCGCATCCGACCCACAAATCTCTTTTTTTAATCTGCTAAGTATTTTAGCTCGTTTTCTCGGTAAGTAATAGTCCGCCTGTCTAGTGTTTGGGCAGAAACAGGCGTATATGGCCTAATGCCTCAATAGCCTCTACTTATGAAACAGTGACCCTTTTCCGACTGTGCTAGAACAGTTAGAAAATTCTAGCCTTTTAGATTTCACTTTCGATTAGACCAAACGACTACGAATGCTGCCTTAGCATTTGGTAGGGCCGCTTGGTGTAATTGTAGAGCAATGTGCCACCCAAATGGGAGATGCTTCTCCTCGACGAATTCGCCCGAATGGGCGTCGTCGGTTATGTGACTCATGTTGGAGCAAACTGTGACCATTCGGCCTCTATCTGTTTTTCTTAATATCCGGCCACTAGCCTCAAAATGATTTTATCCGGTTTTAGGCCTTTTAAAGATTTAAGCAAATATTCATTAAGTGTTATCCTAATACTTAAAGAATTTCGTAGAAACGACTACTCTAAAGCAATCGGCTCTTTTAGAGGGGTTGGGGCGTCTGTTGTTGGGACAGACGTTGTCCCAATACATTGGCCGTCTGTATTTTTTACAGGCAACACTAATAAAAAGAAAAGTTGAAAATGAAGGCATATTCTCATTAGCAATGTTTGAAATGACAAAATTTGAGGTATTTACATTCGTACTTAGAAATAGTATTTTTTAAGTTATCTACATTCCAAGTTCTAGGCAAATTCCTTCCGTCTGGTTCTTCCAGGCGGTAGTGCCGTCTCTTACTTCCTCATATATTTGGTAGGGGCCTTCATAATTTGGGGTTAACTTTCCCTGCTCATTCGCCCTACCGACTGCCTCCAATTTCCGTAGCACAAAGTCCCCCACTTTGAGAGGAAGCTTGTGTACTCTTTTGTTGTAAGCCCGTGTCATTCTCAGATGGTAAATCTCATGGCGCAAGGCAGCATTGCCCCTACGCTCTGGAAGTGAGTCCAATGCCAGCCGCATGGCCTCCCAGTTAGCTTCTTCGTTATACAACATGACTCGAAGAGTTGGCTCATAGTGTTCAATGGGCAGGACAGCTTCTGCACCATACACCATGAGGAACGCGGTTTCTCCAGTTGCCCCTTTAATAGTCATTCTGATGGACCAGAGGACGTGTGGTAATTCATCCGCCCAAAGGCCACCAGCCCGTTCAATTTTCTTTTTAATCCCGTCTGAGATTAACTTGTTGAAAGCTTCAACATGGCCGTTTGTTTGGGGTCGGCCGACTGATGCAAAGAAACTTGAGACCCCTTATTCTCCCAGCCAAGTCTTGAGCCGAGGCGTCTCAAATTGAGGTCCATTGTCAAAAACCATAGACATGGGCACCCCGAAGCGAGTGATAATATTCCTCTAGATGAAGGAAATGACGTCTTTTGTCTTAATGTTTTTGACCGCCTCCGCCTCTACCCACTTGGTAAAGTAATCTACAACTACCAATATGTAGCGCTTGCCGCCTGGTGCCGCGGTGTAAGGCCCAAGTATGTCCATGCCCCATTTGGCAAAGGGTATTGGGCTGTGGATGGCCGTCAAGTCTGTGGCCGGACGATGGATGAGCTTGCAAAACTTTTGACACTTGTCACACTTTTTGACCATTTCCATAGCATCCGACTCCAGAGTTGGCCAAAAATAGAGTCGCCTGGCCTTGGCGGTCAGAGACCTGCCGCCTATATGGGAGGCGCAGAACCCCGTATGCAAATCTTCGAGGACCTCTTTACCCTTCTCTAGGGTAACACACTTCAACAATGGTTTCAGGAAACCAGTTTTGAAGAGTTCTCCTTGTCTTAGCTCGAAGTTTGCCGCTTTCTTCTTCAGATAGCCGCCTCCTAGGGTGAATTAGGGAGCGTGCCGTCTGCAAGATAAACTCGGATGTTGTCCATCCAGGTAGAGCTTCAGTCGAGAATTCCAATGGGGTATTCATTAGATATACTTCTCTTTTCCATGACCTCCCAGAAGACCGACCGAGGTGTTTCACAAGAGGCGGATGATACTAGTTTTGACAGAGCATCCGCCTGATTATTTGAAGATCTGGGCACCTGAGTTAGATGGAACTCCTCAAGTGTCCCAACTTCATTCTTGACCGCCTGCAAGTATTTTATCATGGTCGGATGAGTGGCCTCGTACGTTCCATTGACCTTGAGTACGACTAGTTGAGAATCAGAGCAGGCGACAATCTTCTTTGCCCCTGCCGCCTTGCAATACCGAATGCCGGCCAGCAGGGCCTCATACTCGGCCTCATTGTTAGAGACCTGGAACTTGAACCGTAGTGCATATTCGTACTTATCTCCCTCAGGAGATTGACAGATAATCCCTGCACCACAGCCGTTCACAGTGGAGCTCCTATCCACATACACTTTCAAAACCTGATCAGTATTGTCCGGTACTACCGGCCTTGTCATTTCGACAATAAAGTCGGCGAATGCTTGCCCCTTAATTGCCTTCCTTGGTTCGTAAGTGATTTCTAATCCTTGCATTTCAATCGCCCATTTAAGCATTCGTCCAGAAGACTCCAAGGTTGTGAGTGGCCGCTTGATCGGTTAGTCAGTATAGACCTCTACCGCATGCGCCAAGAAGTAGGGTTTTAGCTTCTTGGTGGCCATGTAAAGGGCAAGGCCAAATTTCTTAACCATGGGGTACCGAAGCTCTACGTTCCTCAGAACGTGGCTAATGAAATACACCGGGAGCTGGATGCCGTCTCTTTCAGCCAAGAGAACGGCACTGAGGGCATGATTAGAGACAGCTAAGTACATGAAGAGCTTCTCTTTGGGCAAAGGGCTGACAAGCCTTGGCAAGGAGTGCAGATGAGTTTTCAACTTTTGAAAGGTCGCCTCTGCATCATCCCCCCATTCAAAGTTAGTCTTGTTTTTGATTGCCTGGAAGAAGTAGAGACACTTGTCGCCTGACCGACTGAGGAATCTCCCCAAGGCCGCCAGGAAACTTGTTAATTTTTGCACTTCCTTCACAGTACGGGGCGACTGCATGTCGATTACCGCCTGTATTTTCTCATGGTTAGCCTCTATTTCCCTTTGGTTGATCAAAAATCCGAGAAACTTCTCAGACTCAACGCCAAAGACACACTTTTTTGGGTTCAGCATGACTTTGTACCGCCTGAGTGTGGCGAATGTTTCTCGGAGATCAGCAAGATGATCCGCCTGTTGTTTGGATTTGACTATCATGTCATTAATGTACGCCTCTACATTCCTTCTGATTTGATTAATGAAGACCGTATTAATCATTCGTTGGAAAGTAGCAGGCGCATTTTTCAAACCAAACGGCATCACCGTATAACAGAACAACCTCTGATTAGTGACGATTGCCATCTTTTCTTGATCTTTTTTCCACAGGGGGATCTGATGGAAGCCTGAATAGGCGTCGAAAAACTCATCAGGGCATGTCCAGCTGTTGAGTCGACCAGACTGTCGATCTTAGGCAATGGATAACTATCCTTTGGACATGCCTTGTTGAGGTCTGTGTAGTCAACACACATCCGCCAAGTTCCATTCGGCTTTTTTACTAACACAACGTTAGCTACCCACTCAGGGAAATTGCACAGCCAAATGAACTTGGCGTCCAGCAGCTTTTTAACTTCGGCGGCTGCCGCCTGACTTCTTTTCTCGCCATGGTTTCTTTTCTTTTGCCGGATGGGCTTCTTTTTGGGATCCACGGCGAGTTTGTGGACAGCGAGATCCGGGCTTATGTCTGGCATCTCCTCCACTTCAAAGGAAAAGAAGTCTTTGAATTCTCTCAGCAGCTGGTAAAGGCTTTCACCCAGCTTTACAAATGCAACCGTCCCCACCTTAACCGTCCGCTCTGGACGGTTGTCGTCCAGAGGGACATCAATGTGTTCACCAGCAGGCTGGGGACGGAGATCATCCGACCGTTCCCCGGTCAGTGATTGCTATTTCTTCTCTTTTTTTACCACCACTAGCTGATCAGTCTTTCTTTTCTTTCCGGCTAGTGGGGCCAACTGTTCTTCCTCGACATCGTCGAGGACAATCGTTTGCTTGCCCCGGCCAGATGCTACGACCGCAGGCTTGACGTCCGAGAGATAACACTCTCGAGCTGTCTTTTGGTCCCCATTAAGGGAACCGACTGTTCCATCATCCTTCTCATACTTGAGTAGCCTGAGAGCAGGGATGATGACGGTCTTACACTCATTAAGGGTGGGTCGGCCAAAGATGAGGTTGTAAGCTGTGAGCTCTTCAACCACTAGGAAACGGATGGTCATGTGCCGACCGTCCCCCCTGCTTCCCAGTCGGACTGGTAAGTCAATGCGTCCGACTGGGTGCACAAGTCCTCCCCCAAACCCAACAAGGGTGTAGGAGACCTCCATCATGCTGTCCGGCTTGTATTTGAGATTGGACAAGCATTTAAGGCTGATGAGGTCTGAGGAGCTTCCTGTGTCAATCAAGATTCGACCAACCGGCTGGTTGGCCACTTTGCATTCAATGACCACAGGGTCATCATGCGGCCGGCGGACTTTGCCTCTGTCCTGCTCGGTGATGACAACTTTAGGGAAGGCGGATGTGCCTACCGCCTCTCCTTCCTCAACAGAGTTGACCATCTTCCTCAGATGGTCCTTGGTGCCCCGAATGGTCGGGCCACCACCGGCAAAGCCGCCTGCTATGGTGTATACCGGATCTTCATCAGTTTCGGCACTCACAGCAGGCTAGGGAGTCTTTTTCTTGGACTGCCCCGGATTTTCCTTTGAAGTCACTTTGGACTTCACATAGGACTTCAGCTGCCCTTTGTCGGCCAGACGGTCGAGCTCCCGCTTGAGACTGAAGCAGTCGTTAGTGTCATGGCCGACATCCTCATGGAAATGGCAATGCTTGTTCTTGTTCCGATTTTCAGCGGAACCTTTCATAGGAGTCGGCTTCTCTAGAGTCAGCCGATCCTTAATTTCCAAGAGAATGGAGCAGCAGTCCTTGTGGAATTCGTACCTTGGGACGTACGGTTTCCACTCTTTTTTCTTCTTCTGGGCCGGTTGATCAGAGTTATCAATGGCCCCGACTTGTTTTTCCTTTTAGCTCTCTTCTGGTTTAGGAGCCGGCTGAGCAGGCCGACTCTCGTTCTATCGGTCGGACTTTTTATGGTCCGACTGCTTATTGGAGGAGCAGAGTTCGGTCGCTTGTATATAGGCTTCCGCCTCCCGCAAGGCTCCTTGCATAGTAAAGATTTGTTTGCGGACGAGTTCGTACTTAAAAGTAGACCCGTCCTTCAGACCCTTAAATAAGTCTGTGAAAGCAACCTCATCAGACAGCCCATGAATCTGGATTCGTACCAGATTGAACCGCCTGACATAGGAACGCAAGCCTTCTCTATCTCCCTGCTGTACATTGCCCAAGTCAAGGCTTGTCTTTTTGGCAGGGATGTTCATAGAGAAGTTTGAAGCAAACAAGAACGCAAGCGTCTTGAAGCTGTTTATGCAACCAGCCGGCAGATTGCCAAACCACTGTTGGGCTATGCCCTTCAGGGTGGCTGGAAAGCAACGACACTATGCGGCATCATCCAACCCCTGTAGATACATGAGGTGGGTGTATGCTAGCAGGTGGTCTTCTTGGTTGGAGGTCCCGTCATAGGCTCCAACCAGAACATTTTTAACTTTAGCCGGCTGTACGGCTTCAGTTATTTCCCTGAAGAAGGCAGAGGGTTGATCTCCAAGGTGTTGCAGCCTAAGCTGCCAATCCATCGGCAGATAGTCGTATGCCGCCTGTCCTCCAAAGAGGGCAGGCTGCATGTAAGGTAAAATTGGCTTGGTACAATGGTTGAGCCATGTACTAGGCCGACTGAATCATATGAGGGCCAGAATAAACCCGTGGACTGCTCGCTGGGGTCTCATGTACAGACTGGGAACACCTCAAAGAGGTATTCCGAAAGCTATCATGATAAGTCGACGTTGAAGCCGACTCCGATAGTTGGGTCTTCTTCTGCTCAATGTATTGCCAAGCATCAGAGAATGTTTTCTTGCTACCATCCGGCTGTATGTGCCGGATGGCTTTTCTTGTGCCCGTTTTTGGGAAATGAAGCCTGGTGAGGTCAAATTGGGGCCGAGCCTTCTCAGGGTGAGGAGTCGGCTGTCGGTCCCTGACCGACTTCTATTTGCCAGCTTGGGCTGACTTCTTGGCCGACTGCTCCTTTCTAGGAGTAGGCGACTTCTTAGAGGCGAGTTGTTTGATTTCACCCCTAAGACTGCTCAGGAGTCTCATGAGTTCATCTCGAGTGACGGGAGTCGATCCTACCGCCTGGGAAGGATCACCCGGGCGCCCCGAGGGCTTCTTTGGCTGACCAGCAGTTTTGCTTGGCCCTGCCTGGTCAGCGTGACGCTCCCGCTTTTCCTTACTACGGATGTGTCTAGAGATGAGGGATCCGTTTGGATCCACATAGGTTTCGACATCAGCGTCGTCACCTGAGTCATGGTCCGTCTGAACCATTATGTCTTCTGGAGGCCGATTAGCCTCTGGATTTGGTACAGGGACTTGCGAAGCCATCTCAGAGCTACTCTCCCCACAGACGGCACCAAATGTTTCGGGGGTTTTTGTCCCTTGGGAGAGTTACAACACTAAAACTGGGTTCAGCAACTGACGCTTATACCTGCAAAGCAAACGGACCGTCGGATGGTCGGTGGTCCGCCTCCGAAGATTAAGTTAGTAAACGTTCGGTGATAAAACGTGCGGAAGTAAAGTTATCTGCTCGGATCCCAAGCTCAGGTAAAGTGTTGTCTGTTCCTTGAAAACGACAGCTCTGTAATAAATGCAAAAGTGACGTGTTATCTCGTATTGCGTGTATATTCTCCTCCATCATAAATGTAAGAATGTCCCTATTTATAGGGTCCTTTAGGAAAGTGTGCCCTCCCTAAGATCTGGTGACCTAGGGATTAGGTCACGCCGCAAAACGGCGCCTCAAGGTTTGGGCCCTTGAAGGCCGCCATTCCAGTGGCAATGCCTGAGTGACACGTGTCACTGAGCCCAAAAGGCCTTTGGGAATCTTTTTAGGTGACACACGTCGCCTTCTGATTTGTCCATGCTGGATCTTCATCTGTTTAGGGTAGAGGAATGTCTGCCCTCCACGTGTCATCATCTCATAGGTCCAAATGGCACCTTTACTGAGGACACGTGGCATTTTCTGATTGGGCCACCTGGCCGGGTAAAAATACCCAAATCAATTCCTATGTGATTAATTCTTGTAAATAAAATCAGCTAACATAGTTTTAGGTATGACATTGCATACATTGTTTGGTAATGAAATTGTGAAATTGTGAAAAATAATTTTATTTGGCACCGGTTTTAACCGGTGCCTTTTTAACCCACTTATTGGCACCCCCCACATTGACACCGGTTCAAACCGGTGCCTTAGGCCGGGTTTGAACCGATGCCAATTTCATTTTTCCACGTAGTGTAGGGCTAGAATATCGATTCCTCCCTAAAAGGAACGTTATTTTAGTACCCTTGCTCCCGAACTCATTTCTGGTTTATGTAGACTAATTTGGGAGTGGGTAAAATTATGATTCGTGCTAATTATTCCATGAACTCCACATGGAAGAAAGGCATGAACGAGGTTTATGAGTTTTCCTAAAACTCATTGGCGACTCCTACTTGTTTCTTACAAAAAAGCGTGATGAGAGTATCATTTCTAATTCAAGGTCTCCCAAACAGTCAGGAATTCAAATCCCGCTACACCCTAACAAGTGTAAAGTCCTAGGCTTTTAAATGGCCAAGGGCATTTAAGGAGAGTACCCCTTACGATGGGATCACCCTCCTTACAGTGGCGACTTCACTGGCGACTTAGAGGTTACAAGATTAGTTCGTAGTTATGGTTCAAGGTTTCCAACACTTGGTTGCCTATGGATTGTAACCAGAACTAACTTGGATAATCTCTAGTTAGAGATCGAGACTCGAACGCATAATATCTTCTTTTTTCACAAAAGTAAAAATCAAACAAGCAACATTGCATCATGCATAATCATAGCACAGTTTAACCATTGGGGATTGGCTCATTGACTAGGGGTTGCCAACACTAGGCTTCTATCCCGAAATCAATAACAATCATCCCACCCATATCGTCAACAAAATGTTGAGAGGACGATGCCATGAGTCAACACGTTGAGTGATTGATTTGTGCATCGTTTCTTAAGATATGGTACCCTTGGACACCCAAGCCTTGACTTATAATGGAACGTTATTTTAGTACCCTCGTTCTTTTTGCGTTTTTGCAAAAAAAAAATGTCGAACCTACCAGGTGGCACGCACAACTGTCAAAGTTGCGCGCGCCCTCTAAGCGAAAGTTCTGAACTTGCGCGCGGAACCTCCGCACAACTCTGTGTCATGCGCGCGCCCACTGTTCAACGTTGACTTTGACTCGTTACGAGCAATATCATACGGAGAAAACAATATTACCGCTTCAAGGTTAATCGTTAAGTAGGTGCTAAAAATATTTCTTTGGCTAACAATGTTGTCTAACTTTTACTTTGTTCGTCTTTTTTTTTTCTTTTTTTCAAAAAATCCAAAAAACATGTTTTTTTTATCGTTCTTTTTGCATTTAAGCAAAAAAAAAAAAAAAAAAAAAAAAAAAAAAAAAAAAGGCATGTGGCAGATGCTACTCTTGAAGTTGCACTTTCCACCTTAGCGCAAGACAAAAAATTGCGCGCGATACTATTTTTTATTATGATGATTCGTTTACGTACTTTATAATCGAGCTAATGACATTACTTCTTATGAGGTTCGTCATTAGAAGTTCGCATCTCTTAATAGGACGTCATCAATATGTTTATTCTTAAACATGCCTATTTTCGTGTTCATCATTTTTTTAGTTGTAATTGGTCAACCGTGATTTAAGAGTATAATTTGTTTACCTCTTCTATGGTTTAAAAAGAAAATCCCAAGAATTTTACTTGGGATGATTGCCTCCCACAACAAAAAAAAAATAAAAAAATAAAGAGAGAGAAATAGAACGAAAAAAAAAAAAAGAAATGTCGTTCTTAAAAAAAAAAGTATGAGACAAAAAAAATTATTCCAAAAAAAAAAAGAGAGAGAAAATAATGAATGATAAAACCGAGAAAATTATTTAATTATTTCTTACATTTTACATTCGGAGACCATCATTTTTTTTAAGTTAATAGTAAAATATTATCCTTTAAAGATGAGCAATATGAGAATCATAATTAAAAAAAATGATATAGATCTCTATTGCAATCTAAGTGATCAACAAATACCATAGTATATTTGATCATTTTAAGGAGTATGTTCGGTTGATTAATATTTCTAAAATTTGATGAGCATTTTCAATCCAACTTTCTTGTATTTCTCTTCTACCTTTTTCGAAAACAATTCATTTAAAGTATAATCCTTATATGATTACCTTGTTGAAGTCAACACAAATCATGACAGTCCATTAATGATTGTTCGTGAATCTTTTGACATTCTTCATCAACAAACTTGCTTAAAGTGAATTCGTATTACAAGGATTAAAACAAAAAGAAATAAAACAATCATTTTGACTTTGGTTCATTGTTTGAATGTTTGGCAGAAAAGGTTTAAGTGAACGCGCTCAATTTCTTGTGATACACATTACTAGATCATCTTCCACATTCGCATACTAGTCCAATCATGGGTGACAAAACAACATAGGAGAAACTTAGAGGGGAACTCCAAACCTAAAGACCTTACGAGAAGAAGAAGCCCAAATGAAGGCTCATAAAAAACAGAAAAGGCTAAAATAAATGTAGAAAAAGAAAAAGAAAACATTTTGCAAGAAAAAGCAAGAGCCGAAAAAGTAGAGGCCTTGGAGAAACTTGTCCTTCGAGCTAACTCAGGGAACAAGTACTTCAATTATGAGCTAGCACCACAACCTAGTGGCAAGACTCTCCCAGAAAAGTTCTTGACTACGGATTTGCCAACCTTTAAGGTTACAGACAATCCTAGAACTCACTTAATGAGCTTTATTGGAATTATGGCATTGAAAGGGGTTAAGCTAAGCCTATATGCATGTACTTTTCCTCTTTCATTGGACCCAACTGCTAGATCATGGTTTTATAACCTCAATGCAAAACAAACTTCCACTTGGAGTGACGTTGTAAAAGCGTTTTTAACCCAATATGGAGATAACATCGAGCTCACAACTACCTTGCGCGATCTCGAATTGCTTAAGTAAGGGGAAGAAGAAGGCTTCTGATGTGTCTATTTTATATAGTATTTTACCCCCGTCCCTTAATCATAATTGGTAGTGTTTTTGGCTCTTTAGAGCTATTTTTATTACTAATTGGTGTTTTCTAGTGTTTTCGTAGTTTTTGTTGAGTTTTGTAGGAAATTGCACTTTTGGAGCATTTTCTCGGGTTTTCATGGATCAACTACGGAAATTGGAGAAGCACGACCATCTTTAAAACCCAAGGCCGGTTAGAGTCATCAAGCCAGTGATTAAGGGATCGGTAATCGGAATACCGTATTTGGACCTAATGATCAAGACCCTAAGTGGATATCCGAAATGGGCCGAAGAAATAAGCCCAATCGAACAAGCCTCGAGGTGAAGCAAGGACCCGATCGGGCAAGCTTAGCTCGATCAGGTGTGGCGCGCAAGAGTTGTGCTGGTGTGTGGCCAAAGGCGCACCCGATCGGGCGCGGCTGTTTAGAAGAGTACGCGGAGAAAAAGGCGGGCCCAATCGGGCGGCCCTTCGCCCGATCGGGCACGTGTTTTTGGAAGACCTGATCATCGAGATTTTTAGTTTTCAATTAGGATTTGTTTTAGGGATGTTTAAGTACGATTTTTTGGTATGTAATTTGGGGATTACCTTCTCTTTTAGATTTTCTCTCTCTACTTAGAGTATTTTTCTCTCTCTAAAATTCTCATATACTTTATTCTTAACTCTATTCTAAATTCCAAATTTCTTTGGTAACAATTTCTCTTCTCTTAATCTTAGTTATTTATTTTATTCCTTTGATCATGTCTTGTTTTATTACTTTGATTAGTTTAGATTTAATTATGTGTGAGTTGTTCTATTTCTAGGGTTTATGGGGATCCATTAATAATATGAAGGGGTAATTTATTATTGTTAATTTTCAATGCTAGATTAATTTCCTATTGATTGATTTAATGCTCTGTGACTAGATTTGCGCAGATCTTTTATGCATGAGTTTGACAATATTGATTCGAGATTCGAAAGATGAGAATTGATGTTTAGGTTTAGTTTCAATAGTCAGGTTAATTTATAAATGGTTAAGTCGAGATTCGAGAGATGAGATTTAATACCGGTAAATTAATTGTGTGATTGTAATACGTAGCGAAAGCCCTTTATAATCTGATTAATTTATGCATTGATAATTAATTATTATGTTTTACCCTGGAATATTATTTATTGGTGAACCTATGCCCTAGACCTTTTATCCATTGTTTTCTCCTTATTCTTAATCTTCCTAGTTTAGTTCCTTTTGATTATAATATTTTGGTTACTTCATAATCTAGATTATATTAGTTAATTAGGAATAAAAAGACTTAGCTTGTTTCCCTGTGGATTCGACCTACTTCCTTATCTATTATTAGTTAGTTGCTTTTGATTAGGTGATACGACTTTACCCTGTCAGCTTCATTGACTTCTTTTCCAAGTGGCGATCAAAGGTTGCTCTTATTCCACAAAGACCTCCGGATCATGAACTTGTTCCAAAGTTCATAGACAATATGTCTCCACCATACAAGTGCCATTTACAATACCTTGGCTTAGACACATTTAAAAAAGTCTATACCGTGGGAACATTAATTGAAAGGGACTTGATAAATGAAACCATGAATCATATAGATGGACTTGATTTTTAGAGAGGATTTCACCTACGTCAGAAACGGACAAAGCTCGAAGACGTAATCTCAAGAAGTTGTCAACAATTCAAGATGTAGCACCCTAGGTCTTGTTTTGTTTCTTTCCTTTGTTTTTTTAATGATAGACTAAGAGATTCATGCTGTCGAATCTACTTATTTTGTACTCTCATTAATTAATGAATAAAAAAATATATTTTCAAGTACGTCTATCTTGTTCTCTTTTCAATCTCTTTATTGTTATCGATTTGAATTAAATAAAATGTATACATACAAACAGGCAATATCAAAAGGCATACATACTCAACACCTTAAGAATCTTGATAAGCTTTGGATTACTAGATTTATCGAACGAAAAGAGGCCCATCTTTGGCCCACAAAGAAAGGATATGATGATTTCACCAATACAGGAGGCAACTTGAAACTCCATAAATATAATCGCATGTTCTTAACCTTAGAGAAAATTCATCATTTTGGCAGCCCTTTTGAGCCTCGTCAATTGAGCCTTAGTTATTCAACCTACATTATTCCATACCTTGGGATGGGAATGGTGCAAAGATACTAATAGGAAATTTGGGGAACGAAACATAAGAGGGGGACACAAAGTTAGTCTAAACCCAAAAGGAAAGATCCAATGCAAAAGAAAGAAAGAAATCGTTCTAAACCCAAAACAAAACTTGTCAAAAAAAATAAAAAAAGAAAGAAAGGAGAGATGACATGGAAAAGGCACCTAATGTAGGAAGTTGCCACATAAAGAAGAAAGGTTTAAATTTGAGAAGCACCAAAAGTAAGGGATTTTGGGAGAATACTTGAGCCTGTCCATTGTTCATAACCCCAAGCCTAGCCACGTTACGACCTTGTAAAGGCCTTCCTTGAGGTAGACCATAACCATATACCAAAATCATCATTCTATGAAAATATGGCCAATCTTAGGCCTTTGCACATATGGAACTACTATTAAGTAGTCATTCCCATATATAAAATGCATGAAGTGTTGAGTTATGATTACAAGATCATATATAAAAAAAAATTTGGATGATTTGATAGCCATTAGCTTGATTACAACATGTTAGTAAAGCAATCGAATCAAACTAAATTCGATGTTTTCCATATCTCTGGCCAAAGAAAAAAGAGATGATTATCACTTTAAAAAAACAAACAATCATCTTATTTTCTTTTAATAATAGGGCCATTTATTACCAAGGTAATTCAGGTTCTATATACATTGCCTAGAAAGAAAAAGAATTAACACAATAAATTGATTCGATATTGTAGACACCCATTTGTGTCTCCCCAAAACCAAACCCAGTGATGAGTACCTTTCGCGTCGAATCATAATCGAATGAAGTGAAAGTGTGGAAAGTTTAGTGTTGCGGATAGTTTTAATTTCTTTTCTTTTCTCTCTGTTTTTGAAAACTTATTTTAAGAAAACATCCAATCCAGTTTGGTTGATCCATGATATGGGTTCAATAGTAGTGTAGTTGGATGGGGCTTGACAAGAGATTTCCAACGATATATTATAAGCCCAATTCCGATGAATATTGAGGAAGTTATGGACAATTTACTGAATTGGGACCGGTTTGAGCCTTATGTGCGGCCCAATGAACTAGGGGAGGGCCTAATATAGATTTATCATTCCTAATGCAATTAGGAATGGTTTTAGTTTTCTAGATTCTTCTAGAAGGTTCTTTTCATTCCTAATTCAATTAGCATTGATAAATTGACTTTTGTTGACTTTTCAGAATTTTAATTAAAATCAAAGAGCATTTTTGAGGAAAATACTATTTTATCCTCCTGTAAGGAAATTTTTTATCTGATTTTAAGAAAACGCGTGATTTTCTAAATCAGCGCCAAACGCAAGCTGTAGCGCCTGGCGCTACGCTTGGCGCCTGGCGCCAGCTTTGCCGCCTGGCGCCAATAGCTGGCGTTGGCGCTGGTTCAATTTTTTGTGCGCCATAACTCTGTTTTGATATTTTATCTTTTTGGATGATTTTTCTATAAATAACATATTAAAACTCCGTTTTTGATTACCAGTTTTCATCAATTCTCATCAATTCTTATTTTAGAACCAGTTTTTCATCAATAATCACCAGTTTTCAACTATAATCATTCACCAACTCTCATCAAGTTTCTCTTGATTACTCTCTCTCTCTCTTTTCTGAACTAGCTTTTCTCAAATACAAAATTTCGCATTCATTAGACTTAGAAACACCCAGCCATATTCGAAGTTGCCTTCGCCCTAGACGTGAAAGGTTTAATTTCTGAGGGTTTGGTCCCAAATCTCTCTTTTTATTATTTAATTTAATTATTGTTTTGTTTATTATTTTCCTTGAAGTTACTAACGTGTGTATTTTGTTATTAGAAAAAGGTACGAGGCATCAAAGTAAGTACTTTAATGGTTTTTATTGATATTATGATATTGAGTTCATGCTTAGATTGTTATTATAATTCCTAGTATCATGTCTAGGTTAATTTTAATAT
Source organism: Chenopodium berlandieri (assembly GCA_034703905.1). Lineage (NCBI taxonomy): Eukaryota > Viridiplantae > Streptophyta > Magnoliopsida > Caryophyllales > Amaranthaceae > Chenopodium > Chenopodium berlandieri. The sequence continues at coordinate 31,694,554 of CM068278.1, forward strand.
TAAGTATGATTGTTATGATGCCTTTTATTTTCTTCCTAATATTTATGATTGTTAGTATCATGTTAGGGTTAAAGATTTGATTTTTATTGTTTAGTGACATGCTAGGGTTTGTTATTAATCTTGTTAATATCATGCCTAGGATCTTGCTATTCTTATGCTTTAACATGATTATGATGATTATAATTATTTTTATAATTTTTGTAATTATTATTATTATTATGATTATTATTATGTTGCTTGATGCTTATTTATTTATTGCTTGATCACACCTTTAATGCATGTTTAAAGGGAATTTGTACTTGTAATCACGCTTAATAAGATAATTAATAATCTTGTTAGGGTTAATTTGATTATAATTCAAGTGATCGCCAATAATAGTTTTGTTTGTGCATTAATATTCAACCAACATTGATAAACAGGTTTAGGGTTAATCCTATTGATTGCATGTTAGTCAAGAAGCGCACATGAATACGATCAGAATAAAGTAGAGGCCTATTATTAAGGCAGGTTCAATCTCTTTTAGGTTGGATTTGTACCTTCATCCCCAAACCCTTATTTGGTTCAAGACCTTATGGAGTTGACGATCTCTTAGATCGTTAAGGGGTGTAACCTTCACCCTGTGAACGGTTTACAAGTTCCTAAAACTTGTTGGCGACTCTTTTTCTCTATCTTCTTCCCTTTTGGACGCCACCGTACTTTAGTGTATGATCACAGTGGGGTTCAAGCTAGGGGGTTAACGCTTGAAATTATTCCCTACAGATATATCGACAGCCTCGACATCAACTTTAGATGTCTTTTACAACTCTTGAGAATTGGTCTTTTCACTTGTCATGAGCAACTAAAATGTCCGCCTACGTGGGATATCTCCATCTTCTCTAAGTGAGGAATATTGATTAAACATGATCGCTACATGAAAAAAATGATCGTTATCGCTATCACACGTATACCTCACTGTCAAGTCATCACGATGATTCAAATATTAATTTAATAATCCTTGCTTTTCGAAAACATGTCTAATTTTCTTTCTTTATTCTTCTATAGGAAAGTTGGATTCCCCTTCCTTTTTATATAAATCCGTCTTTTTTGTTCATTTCTTTTTTAGGGGGGTAAGTCGGGATGATTCCACCCATTTGGCAACTAAAATACTCGAAAATAGTATAATTTTTCAGCTCTTTGCCTCAAATTGGGGGCTTAAAAAAGCCAGGACATCCCCACTTCTCTATACTTACAGATTTGAACACGCTATTTTTGCTACGAAATCAATGTCATGCAAAGCTTATTACGAACCATCTTAATAACTTTAAATGACAAAGGGAAGAATACCACTTCCTATTATATGACCAAGATAATTAATTATGTTACTTGATCAAACAATTCATGATAAACATATGCAATATTCCACAAATTAAAAATACAAACCTTGGGGCTTTAAATAAACATGAGAAACATCCCCTAGCATATGTATACATGAATTCCAAAAACCACCTAAAGTCTACGCTTGGGGGCTTCAAATTAAAAATATAGGTCTCACCTTAACTTTTATTTTAAAATGAGACCATATTTTAGAAAGTGATTCGAATGATTTTATAAATTATTCTAACACTTCACCAAACCTAGGTTTGATAAACATTCATTTTCAAACTATGGTACTTATTTAATTGAAACAACTTCACTTTTAATTAGAAAAATATGACAATGATGACAAGCAGAAAAACATAAACAAAATCAGATATACGAATTTTGCTCACATTTTCATATCTTTGTTGAAATAAGTTGCAAATTACAACTTAACTTCATCAATCTTGGACAAAAAAAGTCACACTCAATTACGAGCTAGACTTCTCTTTCCATTTTGGGTTCAATTTTGAAAAAAATATTATGTATTTTGCCAACTACAAAAGTTGCTTTTCAAAACAAACTTTTATTTAAATTATTGGACCCTTGCCAAATTTTGAATTCTAGTTCAAAATAACTTGTCTCTAATAAAAAATAGTATTCAAAAATTTCCATTCTGAATCTTTGTTTCATTCCCTCAAATAAATAAATTTTCAGATTCTCAATAACCGTTTGGATAATACGTGTATGTACATTTATATTTCCAAAAGGAAAGAATTAAGATTTGACTTATTCTTGACTCGAACTTGTTCTCGCTTATTGGCTAAGGGATGGTAAACGAACCACCTACAGGACCAAAATCAAAGATTGACAAGAACAAAGAAAATATTTGATGTTCTGAATCAACTTTGAAGAATAAAATCACTGCAATGATTTTTACAAGGAAAAATTGCTCCCATTAATCTGAACTTTGCCTCATCCACCGAAATTAATCCCAACTTCAGTTTATTATCTATCACTCCCAACTTTGGGGGGTATTAATTTTCGTTGCACCCAAATGACTTGCAACCGGTCAATCAGGTAAACATGTGTGAATTAATTTTTTTTTGCACACGTGTCAATATGTAATTGGTTGAAAAAAAAAGAAAAAAAAAAGAAAAGAAAAATGTAAAAAAAAAAAAATCCTAAAACCAAACCCAGCCACCCCATAGCAGCCAGCTGCCACCAACGACCACCCCGCAGCAACCCACGACCAACCCACAAACACCGTTCCCCTCGAGCGCCGGTCGCCGCCCAGTCATCCTTCCCCTCTCCTAGTGCCGGCGACGCCCGACCACCCTCCCAATTCCCTTAAAAATCGGCCACTGAAAACAAACACCATAAAACGCCGCACTACTACTCCCTGAAAAAGACCACCGAAATGGTCGAAAACAGCCGAAATCGACCGAATTTCGGGTTGAATGGTTGGTTTTAACCGAAAATCGGTTGATTTCGGCCGTTCGTGGCTGAGTTCGTTAGCGGTGGCTAATTTCGTTCATGGCTGGGCAGGATTTGGGGAAGGAAAGGGGTGGGGGAGGGGTTTTCGGGGGTGGGGGAAGGGAAGGGGTGGCTGGGCGGCGGTTTTCGATGGCGGAGGAGGGGTTTTCGGGGGAAGGGGCCGATTTTCCGGTGGTGGGGGTGGGGTGTGGTGTTTTCCGGGAAAGGGTAAGGGGCTGGGTTTGGTAGTTTTTTTTTATTTTTGATTTAATTTTTTTTTCTTTTTTTTATTTTTTTTGGACCTATCACGTGTTGACACGTGTATAGGTAACCTGCTACATCAGGTTGGATGACTTGTTGGGTGCAACAAAAATTAATACCCCCCAAAGTTGGGAGTGATAGATAATAAACTGAAGTTGGGATTAATTTCGGCGGATGAGGCAAAGTTCAGATTAATGGGAGCAATTTGTCCTTTTTACAAACGTTAAGACATTAGGTAAGATTACTAAACCTTAAACACAATTGTTTTTGGTCTATAAACAAGCAAAAAACTAACTTGCTTTCTTGAAAATAACTTTAACTAAAATGTGAAAGCCATATCACTGTCCTAAATATTTCAAAAACAAAAATAGGATATATACACAGGTCCATCTCAGTATCATATGAATGGCCTAAACATTAGAAAGTCATCAGAATTTGCCCCCAATTGGGGGCTCCAAGACTTGCGAAATAGTAAGAATGCGCATAACCCGACACATGGGGGCTCCAATATCAACCAAAAAAAAAATGAGATAGGAAAATTTAACAAGAATAATCCAACCTTTGCTTTATTCTCCCACAATAATCCAACCTTTTGATTAACCTAGAATAATCCTAAGTTTAATACTTATTATCTTCTAGCGAACCTTTTTGATTGGTTACCTGAACTTCAGGTAACTTTTTTTTTCTTAATTCTTTTTCCCTACTTCCTTCTCTCTTCAACTCCATCACCTCCTTGAACCTTTCGCCATTGCCACCACCACCTCAGCCACCACTTACCCCACCACCACCCCTAGCTACCCAGTCCCGAAACCACTCACCTCACCAAACTGAAACAACCAATGCCATTCACTCAGACCCCGTAACCACCAAAAACCCCATCCCCAAGTACCTAGAACTTAAAATCCTAACCCCACTAACTTAGAACCCAAAATCACCACCTACACCAGCACATGTATTGCCCACCACCCACCTACGGACCACCAATATAAAGCACCGCAACGCACCCACATCTCTGTATCGGCACTGACCATACCATATGTATGGAATTGATGATTTAGGATGGCTTAATTTGTTTCATCCTAATTCAATGGGTAGATTATATTATTGTGTTGCTGATTGATGGTGATGAAAGAAGTATGGGAAGCTTGGAATTAAAGCCCCAATGAAAGCAGCCATAAAGAAAGGAAATGGGAGGTCAAAGGGGGGATTTGAATATTTTGGGGTCTGATTGTAGGGTCGTGGATGGGGATTGTTCGTGGTTGGGATGGGGTAGAGTTATATGTTGGTTGTCAAGTTGTGGGGGTTTTGAGGTTTGTGGTGGTGGTGGTGGGATGGGTGGCGCCACAGTGTTGTTAACTAAGTTGCTGACTTTCTTCCTTCTCACTGAATTTGGATATATGCCTCCAGTCCTAAGACATATATTTCTATCTTGTGGACTTCCGGCTCGAATACCAAACCATTTCGGCTCAATACCGAAAACCCCTTTTTCATCGTTTTACTTTGTTAAAGTCAAGCTAAAGTTCCAATGACATATCGAGGGACTTTAGACCAACGATGACATGATTGAGAAGAAATCTTCCCCTTTTATCCTTTTAAAACCGATCTCTTCTCATGACTTGACATCACCCAGAACACCTTTACTTGTAAAAGTGTTCTACAATTACAAAGGATCAATCTAGATTTTTTAGCGCGTTAAGACTAGGAAAAACTTTTTCTAGCCTTAATAGCTACTTGTTTCAAACACCTAGCGAACCAAGGATTTTTTCGACATCCTTAAACATTACTGAAAGATTCTCTATCCTTAGAGAACTTTGCAGAATGAGTCTCGGATTTATTTCCTTTACTACTTTGATCATCGTCTATTCTAGACTTGATCAAAGTGGGGGCTAACTGTAGAAACCTACTTTTGGCCTCTTGTCCCGAAAGGAAGTGCGATGATGTTACAAAAATCCGTTCTTCATGTTAGATCAAAGTTAAAATGTTTATAGACTATGAAAAGAATTATGAAGTAAGTTGAAACCCATATTTGAGACCAAATTATCTTAGAGCCTTGTCCAATTACTAATTAGTCCAAAAACATGTTCATACAAGTTTAAACTTGATAATAACGGACCCAAATGCGTCAAATGCAATGATTGGATCCAATGGAACCTACATTGTTGAAAACCGAGCCAAACAGATAAACCAACCATCAAATTCCCATGCAAGGCCTATACAGATGGATATCCCTTTCAAAGAGCTTTCCAACGGTATATTATAAGCCCAATTTCGAGCCAAAACGAAGAAGTTATGATCAAATCACTAAACCGGGCCCTAAAACCGACATCCTTGCACTCCAACAGCCATAACTTTTGATCCATAACATATTTTGAATTAATTCCAACGGAATTGGAAAGTAGACATTCAGATATTTCCAATGATATCTCACACGCCTTAATCCAACTCCGCAATCAAAAGTTATGGAAGTTTTAAAAACGCGTTTTCGTATAAGGCAAACCGCAAACCAGCGCAACTCAATCAGTTGCGTGCGCCTTGCGCGCGCGACTCATATGAGATGCGCGCGGAACCCCAGCGCGACTCTGAGAGTTACGCGCGCCACCTGGCGGCGCGGCTCTAAAACCCTAAACCTAGATCCCTACGCCTATAAATAGGGGTCTTCATTCAGCATTACGGGGACCGAAAAAATCAGAATTAAAACCCTAGTATTCTCACAACCCTAATCTCTCAACTTCTCTTACTATCATACTACTTTTTCTTCTCTCTTCCCAAATACTTTCCAACCCTAATTGAATCCATTGAAATCCTTTGAGGTAAAGAAGAAAGAAACTCCATAAACACATTAAACGGAGATTGAACATAAAAGAAGAACGGTTAGTTTCCTGAGCACTTAGATAAATCACTTTTCTTTTATTTTTTAAATAATTTTAATTGATTAATTAGTGTTTTTTGATCACTTTAAACATACTATTAATTAATTAACTCACATAGTACTCTTTTGTTAATCAAGACTAGAATTTGAATAATAAATTGTTGTTTTATCACTTAAGACAAGGCAAATCTTGTTTATTTATTGTTCTTTCACGAATATTATTAAAAAAGAATTACGACTTTTGCAATGTAATTCCTATGTGATTAATGCTTGTAAATAAAATCAACTAACATAGTTTTAGGTATCACGTTTCATATATTGTTTGGTAATGAAATTGTGAAAAAGGAAAAGCTAGTAGAGGCCGTACTAGGGCTAGAATATTGATTCCTCCCTAAAAGGAACGTTATTTTAGTACCCTCGCTCCCGAACTCATTTCTGGTTTGTGTAGACCAATTTGGGCATGGGTAAACTTATGATTCGTGCTAATTATTCCATGAACTCCACATGGAAGAAAGGCATGAACGAGGTTTATGAGTTTCCTAAAACTCATTGGCAACTCCTACTTATTTCTTACAAAAAAGCGTGATGAGAGTATCATTTCTAATTCAAGGTCTCCCAAACAGTTAGGAATTCAAATCCTACTACACCCTAACAAGTGTAAAGTCCTAGGCTTTTAAGTGGCCAAGGGCATTTAAGGAGAGTACCCTTTACGATGGGATCACCATCCTTACAACGGTCAATACAATGAATAAAACTAAGTTAATAAACTTGGTGGCGAAAATGATATTTAATTTAAGAGGCCAAAGGCCAGATGCAAACTTATTTTATAAATTTGTCTGCTCCCATATGAGTATGGTGTCCGGCAACGCCCCTTTGGGTGTTATCATCGTAGAGGGCATTCTATCATTTGCTCTACTAGCATATGCAGACGACAAATATTGAACGACCTAATTGGTTAACTCATAGTTATCTGACCAAAATAGTCTAATAGAATGGTTAAGTTTAGAGACCGGATGTCAAAAGACATCAACCGATTAATAACTAAAGTTCTCTATTAGGCTATTCAACGAAATTGTACCAGTCACCCCAATGGGGAAGACGAAATAGGTGCAATGGATTGCAGGCACCCCAGAAGGGCTCTAAGTCGTCTAAGGACCATTAGGCAGGCGAACAATATGTTCCCTATTCCATTAACTTCCAGGCGGCAAGTTCTCGCCTGGCTCAATAAGAGTTATGAAATGCGAATACAACAAAAAGGGAAAAATGGCTATGATCTAGCCTACTCCCCAGTTAGGTAAAACGGCTACTTATTAGTTATGTGGACGGTTGCGTACTTGGTTTGGGGCAATCACTTCTGTGATTGATTGACTTAGGAACATTCCATACTCTTTAAAGTATCAAACATTTCAAATTCAATCAATCAAAGAAGTATTGAAACCAACCACACAGCCTCCAGGGGCAAGAGTAGCCGGTATACTATTTGAATTGCCGCATACTCTTAGCAAAAATTCAAAAATTAAAATGGCATAATTTAAGTGAAAAAATTGAAACAAAATCAGAAAATTCATCAAGCCAACTCAGTCGGCAAATTTCATTCAAAGGGTAAAAACCAAATAGTAGTGTTAACCGAGTAACATCCAAAACAAAAAGAAAATAAAAATTGTCACCCAACTCCTTAGTCGGTAAAAACACAGAAATACTCGGCTCACAGGCCGGAAAGATTACACTGACCACACAGCCGCCAGGGGCAAGAGTAGCCGGTATACTATTTAAATTGCCGCATGCTCTAAAAATTTAGGCAAAAATTCAAAAATTAAAATTGCAGAATTTAAGTGCAAAAATTGAAACAAAATCAACAAATTCATCAAGCCGACTCAGTCAGAAAATTTCATTCAAATCGGTAAAAACCAGATAGTAGTGTTAATTGGATAACATCCGAGACAAAAAGAAAATATAAATTGTCACCCGACTCCTTAGTTGGTAAAAACACAGAAATACTCGGCTCACAGGCCGGAAAGATTACACTAGAATACTGCCGTAGAAGAAGGGAGGCTGAATCAAGGCTGCTTGACCTGCTCCGGCTGATCCTGACTTGCTGGGAGGCTTGCTTATTTTTGCCCATCCGGGATCTGGCCATCTTAGACTTGATCAGTTTGAGCATCATTAGCCTGAACCTAATTAACCTGGTTAGCAACCGGCTCTTCCTCATTATTAGAGACCTCAAAGCCTTGTTCAAGGGCCCATGCCTTGAAGGGAGGAGGGGCCTGCTCGTTGAGTGGCTATGTGTCATACACCTCAGTGGCGTAATCATATCGCAGTTTGAGCACATCAAACTCAATATTAGGGTGGAGCAGACCCCATGCAATGTGCTGTCGGGCTTTAGTATCCCGCTCATTCTCAGCAACCAGCCGCTTTTGCTCTTGGGCAATCTCATCCTTGTGCCGGTTCCTTTCTTGGACAAGCTCGACACCCTGGCGGATGACGTGTGCTCTCAGCTGGGCATTCTCCTTTTCAGATCCCTCCAAAGCTTTGAGGTCTAACTGGGCAGTCTTCATATCCTGCTCAAGCTTGGCCATCCGCTCGTTAGCGGGTCATTAGCAGCCGTCAAGTTCCTTATCAGCTCCTCCTATTTCAACTCTACTGCTTTAATTTCAACATCACATTGTATTTTACTGTATTCATCAGAGTTGAGAGCTTGAACGACCCTCTATTTAGCGTCATTTACCTCTTCTCCTTTTGTCTGAAGGGGACCTTAAGCCCGTCTACCCTTAGCATCGCCTGAAAAGGTGGGGTTAGATGGTTAGCAAAGTGAGTTAAAAACTATTAAGAGTGTGGTCCTAAGTAAAAAGTTACCTAAGCAAGCAGGCCCTGGATCCGGTAAAAATCCACCATTTGCACATCTGACACATAGTGTTTCTTTGTCCGGATGAGGGTCCGCACCATCCTCTTAGCAAACACCTGCATGTCAGGCAGTGTTGAGGGAGTATCTACACCAAAAGAAGTACTCGGTGAGAAAGCAGTATTGGCGGCACCTGACTCATGCCAGCTGCTCATCGAACCTTCATGCGGATTGACCCAAGTCTTGACTCGCATATAGTCAACCGGCTAGGGGAGTTCTACTCGTGTCTTACCTTGGACGCGAAGCTAAGGAGACTCTGCTTCAGCCGCTGCAGAACCAATTGCAGTTGTGAGTGGCTCACCACTATTCGATGTTGTAGAAGCATCCGATTTTTTCCCTTGCTCTGAGCTTTCGCTCAGAGCTCTCATAACAGTCGGACTTTTTCCCCCGGTTACCGGTCTGTCAGGGTTGGCTGAAGATGAGGAGTGGGGAGGATTCTTCCTTCCCGTCTTAGCTGGGGTTTTGCTCAGCTCATTCCTCAGCCGCTTGAATAATTTGGTTATTGAGTGGGGAATTGATTTTCTTCCGCTCTGCAAATAACAAAATAAGGAATTATAGACAGAAAATTTGTAAGTTGAAGGAAAGGGGTAGAACAGGTAATTAACTAAGTTGTTATAAAAGCTGGAAAAGTATAGCAGGCGGGCTTACCCCTCCTTTTTTGGCTTCTAAGGCGGCCTTTTTCTTAAGGAGCTGCTCCTTCCTCAGAAGGGCAGCCGATTTAGCAAGCGTCATCTCAGGAGAAACAATATTCTTTGCTTCGTCTGCAATAAGAAAGGAAACAGTTGGTTAAAAAGTTTACCAAAAACAATAAAAGCATCAATACAGACGGAAAATTACCGGATGTGTAGTAAGTCTACCCTGTGGGAACATGGTGCAAAGCCCACAGGCAGAGAGGAAGGCCTCATTCTTCAAAAAATTCGAATGGGGTATCTAGTTCTTTGGAACGATTATTTGATTCCCATCCTCCAAGGGCTCGGTCCTTGTCTCAAAAAAGCCTGACTCCATTATCTACTTATATGTCCTGAATGACATTCGGGGAAGGGCACACTTTTTCCCGAGCAGCGCCGGATCTTAATTTTATCGGCGTAGAAACCGGTTGTGTCCCAGTGTTAGGGAAGAGACCAAGTAGAATCTCTCCTTTCAGCCGGACCACTTGGACGGCTTGTCCAAGGACATCAGATACTGCGGGTGTGTGGTAAGAGTGTACCACGCCCCATACTCGCCATGGGCCCGACTCATATAATGCATATGAGCAACGCCGAGAAACTAGGCTCTATGTTCTAAAATCGCAGGCGGCGATATAACTTAGAATGTTTATCCCCGAATTGGGGGTAAGGTGCCAGACGCCCAAGTCATACCCCTTCAAAATCTTCATAATCCCTTTGTGAAGGGGAAAGCGGAGGCCGGCTTTGATCATGGCTTCATAGAACTCGAAACAACTGTCGACATTATCAATATCATCCTCCCAGGCAATCATTGCCTTAGGTGGCGGAACCTCAATTCTCTAGCCTTCTCCTACCGAATGCGTCTCCTCAAAGTCCCTAAAGATGCTTTGCATAATAGTTAAGTCCCTAGGAAGCATTTTAGTTTCCAAGGGTGTAACACCCCCAAATCTCCCTCTACGGAAATACTAGTATAATATGTATAATTATACCGTAGAGATAGACTTAGGCGTATTACTGCCGCGTGATTACGCAAGGCTACTCAACTTATTAAAAATAACAATACTTTGCAGCGGAAACATCAATACTCTTCTTTATTAATAAAAACCATAATAGTAACCAATGTTATGAGTACTCAAAATAGATACAAGACCAAATTCCTAATTTAGTGAAAACCAATCCCGGGACTCCAATGCATCATTTATTGACTCCAACCTGAAAATAAGCAACACTGCTTACCATTACGGTAAACAGGGCGAACCAAAAAAATAAGAAGTACGGGTTAGCAAAATATGCTAAGTACGGTAAGTGCAAGATAATTAAACTCAATTTATTCGCAAACATGCTGTAAAACCAATTTCTAATAAATAATCCAATAATTCCAAACTCATGGTTTAAAACCAATTCTCAATAATTCCAATATCAATAATCAATATAACCACATCCAATTATTTTAAAACCAATTCCTCATATTAAAACCAATTCCTCTCCCAAGTGTGCACACCCCCCAAGCTAGTCTCCTTCTGTTACAAGGTTATTCTTGAGGAAAGACCCGGTCATGTAAAGTCCAAGGCCTTATCAATAAACCAAATCCGCATAGTGGGATAACCAACATGCTTATAAAGCATAAATAATAATAAATCCATGATTCAATAAATCCTCTTTTAAATCCAATAATTCAACCTTTAATAAAAACAATCCAAACTCCTTTTCAATAAATCCAACTTCCTTTCAAAATCAATCCTTTTTAAACATGAATAATAAAATTAATGAATCAAAACATGTTATAAATATCAATACTCCAATTTAATTATTAAAACCAATCCTTTAAACATACTTTTATTTCATAAACCATAATTCAATTCAATTTAATTCAAACAACATAAATCATTCAAACATGTTTCATTCAAATCGATCACTTCCAAGGTATCTAGCCACCTAACGTACCTTGATCTTCACTTAGCCAACAACACTTCAAAAGAACTCTCAAGTAGCTTGATCAAAAACACCCTACAAATAAATATAACCTTAATCAATATAAGGTTAACAAATAATCACAAATAATTAAATTAAACCCTCCCAACTAAATGTACATGAACCTTTTAAATTAATTCAACATGAACATTGTAAAAATCTGATTTTATATAATTAAAACTACTCATAATAATTTTATATTAATCTCCCATAATAATAATAATTGAATAAAAGAAAAGGAGAAGAAAAGAATTGGATTTGCGTAGGAAATAAAAGGCAGAACTTTCAGAGGCTATAACTCCTTCGATATAGCTCCGAATTGGGTGATTCTTGAGCATAACCTCAAGGATGTTTTGAGAGGAACAACTTTCTATGAAACGTCACTACCCTAAAAACTTACCAGAAGTGCCCGAAAATTGGCTTCAAAGATGAACGGGATGATTTGTGTAAAATTGAGGAGAAGAAAAAGAAGAGAATTGGTGTGAAGAATGTGAGAGGTACGAAGGGGTATTTATAAGCTAGTATGAGCATGATTTATGGTAGGAAAATGTAGGAAGAATTATGGTAATTAGGGTTTAAGAGATTACTTGGAGAAGTGAGCAAAGATTTAAGGAAAGTTTTGATATTTGAAAAGATTGTGTATAATTGTATATGGAAGGTATGTATGTCATGAAAAATATTAAGGAAATTGGGATTGCTTGGGGAATAATTAAGAAGAATGAATGGCAAGAAAATATAATAATTGGATATCAAAAAGATGGAGCATTAGAATTATGGAAAATAGGAGATTTAAGGGAGATAATTAAAAATACAAATTACCAAAATATTTTCCCAAAATCTTTATGGGATGGCCGAAATTATTGAGCTTTCCTAAGCTCATATTTTCGGCCTTCCTATTTAGTATTTAGGAATATATTTTGCTAGTTTTAAGGAATTAAAAATAATTGTGTAAATAATATTTATTGTAATAAATAATTAAATAATAAAATACCAAATATTCACCAAATAATTTAACTAATAAAATCAGATTTTATATATAAGAAAATCTGAAATTATTAGCTAAATAAATGGGATTTTTGGACTTATTTATTAAAATAATAATAAAATATAGCTTTTGCCTGAATTAAAATATCCAAAATATATAAATTATCCGATTTTTAAAATAGGATAAATGGATAATAAATCTTATCTAAAATAATGATTAGTTATCAAAATAATTTTGGCGCCAAAATTCAAATATTATTTTGGCTCCAAATAATAAATTTACTAAAATACCCTTTTTATAAAATAATTCCTAATTAATTAATTAGGAAAATACGTATGAAAATACGGGGTATTACAGTCTACCCCCCTTAAAATAAGTTTCGACCCGAAACTTGGTCAAAAGAAACGAAAATCATTTTGAAATTATTGGTTCATGCACATCCTAACTTGACTCAAGACTCCAATTAAACTTAAATAAGACTCGAAATCACTCAAAAATGACTCGAAAAGTAGACGCGCGAAACTCTATCGCCCTCTACCCCCCTTAAAAGGAGTTACGCCCCCGTAACTCGACCACAATCCTTAGGCAAACAGTTCTGGGTAACGTTTCCTCATATCAGCCTCAGCTTCCCATGTGGCCTCTTCAGTTTTCTGATTTGACCACAATACTTTCACAATGCTCACATCCTTGTTCCTTGTGCTCCTGACCTTAGAGTCAAGAATCTTTACTGGTCTTTCCTCATAAGTCAAATTCTCATCCATCTCAATGGTTTCTAGTTGTAACACATGTGTCACATCAGGAATATACTTTCGGATTTGGCTCACATGGAACACATTGTGAACCCTTTCAAGCTCGTTAGGCAAATCCAACTTATAAGCCACTTTTCCCACTTTCTGAATGATTTCATAAGGCACTATGTACTTTGGGCTTAATTTTCCTTTCTTCCCGAACCTCATCTCACCTTTCATGGGTGAAATTTTCAACAAAACCTTTTCTCCTACTTCGTACTCCTCTTCCCTCCTTTTCAGATCAGCATAACTCTTCTGTCGATCTTGGGCCGCTTTAATCTTTTCTTGGATCAACTTAACCTGCTTCACCATATCCTCAATCATCTCTGGTCCAAGAACCATAGTTTCACTTATATCATTCCAACATACTGGGCTTCTACACTTTCGACCATACAAAGCTTCAAACGGTGCCATCCCAATTCTTGCATGGTAACTGTTGTTGTAAGAGAACTCTATCAAATCCAACTGGTCTTCCCAAGACCCTTGATACTCCATCACACACGCTCTTAACATGTCCTCCAATGTCTGAATCGTTCTTTCTGTCTGACCATCTGTCGCAGGATGAAATGTTGTGCTCATTAACAACTTAGTTCCCATCACCTTTTGCAAACTTTGCCAAAAGTTAGACAAAAACCTTGAATCTCTATCCAAAATGATATCCGTGGGAACCCCATGGTACTTCACCACAAACTTCACATAAGCTCTTCCCAACTGATCCATGGTCCAAGTACTTCTCATGGGTATGAACGCTGCTGACTTGTTCAACCTGTCCACTATCACCCAAATAGTGTCATTTCCTGCCTTGGTCTTTGGCAAAGCTCCCACAAAATCCATAGAAATAGAATCCCATTTCCACTTGGGCACCTCCAAGGATTGGACCTTTCCTTGTGGCCTACGATGCTCAATCTTCACCTTCTGACATGTCAAACACTTAGCAACAAATTCAGCCACTTCTTTCTTCATATTGGGCCACTAAAAAGTCTTCTTCATGTCCTTATACAACTTATCCCCTCCAGGATGCATTGAATAAGGAGAATTATGGTCTTCTTCCATCAATCTTTGCTTCAATTCACTACGATTCTGCGGCACACACCATCTTCCCTTAAAACGAATGCTTCCCTCATCACCAATGGTGGAATCCAACACTTGCCCTTCATCAATCTTCTTCTTAATTGCTTTTAACTTCTCATCTTCCAATTGACTATCCCTTATCTCATCATAAATGGATAGTTGAACCACCAAGGCATTCAACATCCTAGCCACTTCACCATGTTCCATCACCTCCAAGTTCAACTTCTGAAATTCCACACACAACTGATCTGGGACTACCATCACATTCACCGTATGTTCTGACTTTCTGCTCAAAGCATCTACCACCACATTAGCCTTTCCCTCACGATATTGAGTATCCAATGTATAATCACTCATATACTCCAACCATTGTCTCTGTCTCCCATTCAAGTGCGTCTGGGTGAAAATGTACTTCAAACTCTTATGATCCGTGAAAATCCTACAAGTCACCCCATACAAGTAATGTCTCCAAATCTTCAAGGCAAACACTATTGCAGCTAACTCCAAATCATGGGTTGGGTAATTCCCTTCGTGAACCTTCAACTGCCTCGAGGCATACGCAATCACCCTTCGATTCTGCATCAACACACATCCCAATCTCAACCTCGATGCATCACTATACACGTCATATAGATCACTCCCATCCGGCAAAGCCAGCACAGGTGTTGTGGTTAACCTTTCTTTCAAGATCTTAAATGCCTCCTCACACTCTTGGGTCCATGAGAACTTATGCTCCTTTTTCATCAAACTTGTCATGGACTTCGCGATCCTTGAAAAATCCTTTACAAACCTTCTGTAATAGACTGCTAAGCCCAAGAAACTCCTTACATCTGACACATTCTTTGGGGTTGGCCAATCACTCATATCTTGAATCTTGCTTGGGTCCACTGAAACTCCGTCCTTGGAAATCACATGGCCCAAAAATGCTACTTTCTCCAACCAAAACTCACACTTAGACAACTTGGCATACAACTGATGCTCTCTTAAACATGACAACACTTGTCTCAAATGCTCCTTATGCTCTTCTTTATTCTTTGAATATATCAAAATATCACCAATAAACACCACTACAGACTTATCCAAGTATGGCCTGAAAATCCTATGCATCAAGTCCATGAACACTGCAGGTGCATTGGTCAAACCAAATGGCATAACTGTGAACCCATAATGACCATAACGGGTCCTTGTAGGGAATAGATTTCAAGCGTTAATCCCCTTAGCTTGAAACCCACTGAGATCATACACTAAAGTACGGTGGCGTCCAAAAGGGAAGAAGATAGAGTAAGAGAGTCGCCAACAAGTTTTAGGAACTTGTAAACCGTTCACAGGGTGAAGGTTACACCCCTTAACGATCCAAGAGATCGTCAACTCCATAAGGTCTAGAACCAAATAAGGGTTGGGGGATGAAGGTACAAATCCAACCTAAAAGAGATTGAACCTGCCCTAATAATAGGCCTCTACTTTATTCTGATCGTATTCATGTGCGCTTTTTAATTAACATGCAATCAATAGGTTTACTCTAAACCTGTTTAATCTATGTTGGTTGAATATTAATGCACAAATAAATCTATTATTGGCGATCACTTGAATTATAATCAAATTAACCCTAACAAGATTATTAATTATCTTATATAAGCGTGATTACAAGTACAAATTCCCTTTAGACATGCATAAAAGTGTGATCAAGCAATAGCAATAAAATATCATCAAGCAACACAGTAATCATAATAAATCATAACCATCATTATAATAGTCATAATAATAATCATAAATAATAATCATAATATCATCATAGATAAAATAATCATCATCAAAATAATAATAATAATAATAATAATAATAATAATAATAATAATAACATTCATAATCATCATAAATTATAACAATTATAATCATAATCATGTTCATGTTAATATTAATATTAAAGCATAATAATAATAATAATAATAATAATAATAATAATAATAGCAAGATCCTAGGCATGATACTAACAAGATTAATAACAAACCCTAGCATGTCACTAAGCAATAAAAATCAAATCTTTAACCCTAACATGATACTAACAATCATAAATATTAGGAAGAACATAGGAAGCATCGTAACAATCATATTTAATATTAAAATTACCCTAGACATGATACTAGGAATATCATAATAACAATATCAACATGATTTCTACATCATAACATCAATAAAAACCATTAAAGCACTTACTTTGATGCCTCGTACCTCTTTCTAATAACAAAATACACACGTTAGTAACTTCAAGGAAAATAATAATCAAAACAATTATTAAATTAAATAATTGAAAGAGAGATTTGGGACCAAACCCTCAGAAATTAAACCTTTCACGTCAAGGGCGAAGGCAACTTCAAATATGGCTAGGTGTTTCTAGATCTTGTGAATGCGGAATTTTGTATTTGAAAACAAAGTTTAGAAAAGATAAAGAGAGAGATGAAATAATCAAGAAAACTTGATGAGAATTGGTGAATGATTAAGAGAGAATTAGAGAATTAATTATTGCGAATGAAAACTGATTGTTGATGAGAATTCGTGAGAATTGGTGAATGAAAACGGAGTTTTTAATACGTTATTTATAGAGAAATCAGCCAAAAAGATAAAATATCAAAACATAGCACTTGGAGCACGCAAAACGAGATTGGCGCACGCAAAACAGAGCTGGCGCCAGGCGCCAATGGCTAGCACTAAGCGCCAATGGCTAGCACCAGGCGCCAGGCCTGGTTCCAGGCGCCAATGCCTGGAGTCAGGCGCCAGGCCTGTTTTCAACGCGTTTTCGAAAATCAGATAAGTTTGTCGTACTGGAGGATAAAATCATATAATTTCCTCGAAAATGCTGTTTGATTTTAATTAAAACTCTGAAAAGTCAACAAAAGTCAATTTATCAATGCTAATTGAATTAGGAATGAAAAGAACCTTCTAGAAGAATCTAGAAGACTAAAACCATTCCTAATTGCATTAGGAATGATAAATCTATATTAGGCCCTTCTCTAGTTCATTGGGCCGCACATAAGGCTCAAACCGGTCCCAATTCAGTAAATTGTCCATAACTTCCTCAATATTCATCGGAATTGGGCTTATAATATATCGTTGGAAATCTCTTGTCAAGCCCCATCCAACTACACTACTATTGAACCCATATCATGGATCAACCAAACTGGATTGGATGTTTTCTTAAAATAAGTTTTCAAAAATAGAGAGAAGAGAAAAGAAATTAAAACTATCAGCAACACTAGACTTTCCACACTTTCACTTCATTCGATTATGATTCGACGTGAAAGGTACTCATCACTGGGTTTGGTTTTGGGGAGACACAAATGGGTGTCTACAGTCCTAAAAGCACTCTTTGCAATATCTTGCTCTGTAATTCTCATCTGGTGATAACTCGATCTCAAATCTATTTTTGAGAATACCCCTGCTCCTTTCAACTGGTCAAACAAATCATCGATCCTTGGTAATGGATACTTATTCTTCAATGTCACCTTGTTCAACTCTCGATAATCTATACACAACCTCATACTTCCATCTTTCTTCTTCACAAACAATACTGGAGCTCCTCAGGGTGATGAACTAGGCCTAATATAACCTTTCTCCAACAAATCATCCAACTGGGTCTTCAACTCCCTCAACTCAGTTGGAGCCATCCTATATGGAGCCTTAGAAATAGGTCCAGTTCCAGGCACTATATCGATAGTGAACTCAACATCCCTCACTGGTGGCATACCAGGAATCTCATCCGGAAACACATCTGGAAACTCTTCTACAACAGGAATACCCTCTTCACCTTTCTTTTCCTCACTTTCAACCTCTTGAACACTACACAAAAACAAAGGACAACCCTTCTTAACCAGCTTCTGTAGTTGCATTGCAGACACAATTCTCAACCCTGAAATTTTCCTTCCTTTTTATACACCACTTTGGTCTTACTTGGGCTAGTCAAGGTGACCTTTTAAGCCGCACAATCAATTTTTGCTTCATACTTTCCCAACCAATCCATACCCAGAATCACATCAAAGTCATTCAAGTCAAACTCGATCAAATTAGCCAAAAACTCTACCTCAGAGATGGAAATAGGCACACTCAAAAACAATCTTGAACAACTCCTCACTTCCCCAAACAGAATAGACACATCTAGAGAAACTGACTCAAGACTCTCTAACCTGAGACTCCCAACTACTTTCTTAGAAATAAAAGAATGCGACGCCCCTGAATCAAACAAGACTTTCACAAGAAAAGAACTTATAAAGAAAACACCAATTACCACATCATTAGCAGACTCAGCCTGCCGACTATTCATCACGAACACACGACCCTTTGGGGCACCTCCCGCACCGCTACTGGTTCCAGTCTTGGTTGTAGGTCCACTAAACTGAGGTGGTTTACTAGGTGCACTAGACTCTTTCACCTTCCTAGACTTAACATCAGCTTCCTTCTTGAAACACTCATACTCACGGTGTCCCAACTTCTGACAGTAACGACAAGTTACCGGGTTTCCCTCACAGTCCTTCCCTGGGTGGTCTTTCTCACACCTCTTACATAAATACTTCCTCTTGGGCTTCTCACCAATTTGGTCCCATTCCCTTTATGGTTGGATGATTGTCCCCCATTCCCCTTCCCAAAGTTTCCCTTGTTGTCCCTCCTATCTCCAGAATTTCCTTGGTAATTTCCATTAGGCTTGAGCCTCTTTTCACCCCTGTGAAAAGAGTCTAGGTTCTTCCTTTTCTCTCCCACCTGCTCCATCTCCCTCCCCTTAATTCAGTACAGATGGGCTGCACGGCCATAGACTTCATCTAGGGTCTCAAAAGTCACTCCCCCTAGCTTCCCTTGGAGGGTCAAGGTTAGGCCTTGCTCAAATCTTTGATTCAGTAGGGACTACTTCCGGGGCAAACCTCATCAACTCAATGAACTTGTTGTAGTATTCACTGATTGACATGTTTCCCATTCTTAGGTTGGTAAACTCCATACACTTCTGCTTTCTAAGGTAGGAAGGGTAAAACTTCTCTCTCAAGGCTTCCTTGAACTCATCCCACCCAAAGTTTAGTCTTTTCAGCAACTC
Organism: Chenopodium berlandieri; assembly: GCA_034703905.1. Lineage (NCBI taxonomy): Eukaryota > Viridiplantae > Streptophyta > Magnoliopsida > Caryophyllales > Amaranthaceae > Chenopodium > Chenopodium berlandieri. Next base: position 31,713,948 of record CM068278.1, read on the forward strand.
ATCCTTTCTTTGGGCCCACCATAAGTCAGCTTCCTCCCTCAAGTAGTAAACTCCATTGTTCACCCTCAGCTCGCTTGGGCAATTGATAGCATCAAACAGCTTGTCAAACTCCCTAATCCAGTTTTCAAGGCTGGCTGGGTCCTCTTTTCCCAAGTAAATAGGTGGTTTAGCTGCAGCTACCCTCTTAAAGACTTCACTATTGGCATCAAGCTCAGGATTTCGGTGTTCCCTGTTCACCACATTCGTGATGTTCTCAGTAATTTGGGTCAACTGCTTAAGGACCTTTCCAACTTTGGAACCAGTGCGCTTACTCCTTAAATGTTCCCTCATTCTAGGAGACATAATTCCTGGGTATGATTATTACACTTGGAAATCAAAACAAGTTCTACTCATACAAGCATTTAATTCACTTAATAACATAGAGAAATTTCAAATAATTCATTTTATTTCATTAATAATTAATGAAAATACAACCTTGTCACTTAGGACAATTATTGAAACATGAAACAAAAACATAGTTCAAAAACAATCAAATAACACTATGGGCATAACCATCTTCAATAGGATCATAATCCGGATCATCACTTCTATTGCTTGGTTCGGCCATGAGAGTTGGGTTATAACCACTATAGCTTGGAATAAGGTCTGATGAGTTTGACCCAGATTTACTTATATTTCTGTCTGGGGCAGGAGTGTAACTTGGGCTTTTTGTTGGGCTTACATCCCCACAAGGTTGGCTTGAAGAAGCTTTGGGGTTTTGGGCTCTTTCTTTTGCAGTTTGAGAACGAGTTCTGGGCCTTTTTGCAATGTGGAATTGGGCTTTTGGGCTAGAATGTTTGGAAGATTCATAGCTCAAAGATTGGCTAAGAGAACAGTAATGCTTGCTCCTACCAAGAGGTGGTACGGACTCATCACTAGATTCCCCATACTCATGGCGCTTCTTTGGGTATGAAAAAGGTACTTGGGCATTTAAGAAGTACGTTTGGTCATTAGGTCCAAAGGTTCGATCTTTTGGGATCGTGGGAATTTTCACAACTTTCCTCTTAGGTTCATACTTGCGCTCCACATAGTGCAAGTCCCTCTTAAGGCTAGACATAGTTGCTAACCACTTCCTTTCATGATGGTGCTTCTCATTCCACATTCCGTCTTCCTTAATCACATCCCCATATTTGTCAAAGAGTGGTTGGTATTTCTTAATTCTAGGCAAATGGGCCAAGGCTAGAAGAACCATCCAAGGTTGTTGGGTCAAGACTTCCTCACCATCCTTCTCATAAAGGGTCAAGGCCAAAGTACAAATTCCAGTTATGAAATCACTAACTGTGACTCCACTATATTTCAAGTAATGAATGTCAAAATATTGGTGTCTCATTGCATCAATCATTTTCATCTGTTTCACACATACATGCAAAACAATTAATTAAGTGACAAATCACACAAACAATCCAATTCAAAATCCATTTGCAATAAGCAATTCATAACTCAACCAAACATAACTCAAGATTACCCAACCATGGGTAATAACTCAAAAATTCAGACCTCTAGACCACACTCTAAGGTGTTTTAACACCAACTTTAATGCACACATAATCGCATACTCAAGTTTCAAACCATTTCAATTCTTTTTATTTTCGAAAATAATAAATATGCACTTGAATCGAGATTAAAGGACGGTCGAGCCCGCATCTCGCAGGAAAGTTACCTACGACGTTGAGGCTAGCCTTTCCTAAACAGAGAGTCGTACCCATTATAGGCCTCCGTAGAGAACTCAAGAATCCTTTTCTCCTTCATCTTTCCACAAATAAGAAAATAGTTTTTTAAGTAAAAATAAGGCTTTTGACTCACACACAAATGCGAAACTCTATCTATCCTATATGCCCTCTTAAGTCTACCCACAATTTTAATTACAATTTTAATCTTTTTAGGACCTTGAAATCTGATACCCTTTGTAACACCCCCAAATCTCCCTCTACGAAAATACTAGTATAATACGTATAATTATACCGTAGAGATAGACTTAGGCGTATTACTGCCGCGTGATTACGCAAGGCTACTCAACTTACTAAAAATAACAATACTTTGCAGCGGAAACTTCAATACTCTTCTTTATTAATAATAACCATAATAGTAACCAATGTTATGAGTACTCAAAATAGATACAAGACTAAATTCCTAATTTAGTGAAAACTAATCCCGGGACTCCAATGCATCATTTATTGACTCCAACCTGAAAATAAGCAACACTGCTTACCATTACGGTAAACAGGGCGAACCAAAACAAATAAGAAGTACGGGTTAGCAAAATATGCTAAGTACGATAAGTGCAAGATAATTAAACTCAATTTATTCGCAAACATGGTGTAAAACCAATTTCCAATAAATAATCCAATAATTCCAAACTCATGGTTTAAAACCAATTCTCAATAATTCCAATATCAATAATCAATAAAACCAAATCCAATTATTTTAAAACCAATTCCTCATATTAAAACCAATTCCTCTCCCAAGTGTGCACACCCCCCAAGCTAGTCTCCTTATGTTACAAGGCTATTCTTGAGGAAAGATCCGGTCATGCAAAGTCCAAGGCCTTATCAATAAATCAAATCCGCATAGCGGGATTACCAACATGCTTATAAAGCATAAATAATAATAAATCCATGATTCAATAAATCCTCTTTTAAATCCAATAATTCAACCTTTAATAAAAACAATCCAAACTCCTTTTCAATAAATCCAACTTCCTTTCAAAATCAATCCTTTTTAAACATGAATAATAAAATTAATTAATCAAAACATGTTATAAAAATCAATACTCTAATTTAATTATTAAAACCAATCCTTTAAACATACTTTTATTTCATAAAGCATAATTCAATTCAATTTAATTCAAACAACATAAATCATTCAAACATGTTTCATTCAAATCGATCACTTCCAAGGTATCTAGCCACCTAACATACCTTGATCTTCACTTAGCCAACAACACTTCAAAAGAACTCTCAAGTAGCTTGATCAAAAACACCCTACAAATAAATATAACCTTAATCAATATAAGGTTAACAAATAATCACAAATAATTAAATTAAACCCTCCCTACTAAATGTACATGAACCTCTTAAATTAATTCAACATGAACATTATAAAAATATGATTTTATATAATTAAAACTACTCATAATAATTTTATATTAATCTCCCATAATAATAATAATTGAATAAAAGAAAAGGAGAAGAAAAGAATTGGATTTGCGTAGGAAATAAAAGGCAGAACTTTCAGAGGCTATAACTCCTTCGATATAGCTCCGAATTGGGTGATTCTTGAGCCTAAATTCAAGGATTTTTTGAGAGGAACAACTTTCTATGAAACGTCACTACCCTAAAAACTTACCAGAAGTGCCTGAAAATTGGTTTCAAAGATGAACAGGATGATTTGTGTAAAATTGAGGAGAAGAAAAAGAAGAGAATTGGTGTGAAGAATGTGAGAGGTATGAAGGGGTATTTATAGGCTAGTATGAGCATGAATTATGATAGGAAAATGTAGGAAGAATTATGGTAATTAGGGTTTAAGAGATTATTTGGAGAAGTGAGCAAAGATTTAAGGAAAGTTTTGATATTTGAAGGGATTGTGTATAATTGTATATGGAAGGTATGTATGTCATGAAAAATATTAAGGAAATTGGGATTGCTTGGGGAATAATTAAGAATAATGAATGGCAAGAAAATATAATAATTGGATATCAAAAAGATGGAGAATTAGAATTATGGAAAATAGGAGATTTAAGGGAGATAATTAAAAATACAAATTACCAAAATATTTTCCCAAAATCTTTATGGGGTGGCCGAAATTATTGAGCTTTCCTAAGCTCATATTTTCGGCCTTCCTATTTAGTATTTAGGAATATATTTTGCTAGTTTTAAGGAATTAAAAATAATTGTGTAAATAATATTTATTGTAATAAATAATTAAATACCAAATATTCACCAAATAATTTAACTAATAAAATCAGATTTTATACATAAGAAAATCTGAATATATTAGCTAAATAAATGGGATTTTCGGACTTATTTATTAAAATAATAATAAAATATAGCTTTTGCCTGAATTAAAATATCCAAAATATATAAATAATATGTTTTTTAAAATAGGATAACTGGATAATAAATCTTATCCAAAATAATGATTAGTTATCAAAATACTTTTGGCGCCAAAATTCAAATATTATTTTGGCTCTAAATAATAAATTTGCTAAAATAGTCTTTTTATAAAATAATTCTTAATTAATTAATTAGGAAAATACGTATGAAAATACAGGGTATTACAAAGGGATTGGGCTAATTTGGTCCTTTAGGCGGCTGCTGGTAGTCAGCCGCCATATTTTCTTGGCTAGATCCCGACGCCTCTAAGTCGGATCTCTCGCTGGCTCCCTCGTCGCCTTACCCATCTTCATAAGACCCTGAGGAAGAGGAATCGTCCTTGTCGTCCACCTCTTCCAAGATTGTGTCACTAGGGATTGAAGGGGTGCCATCCGGAGAAGAACCCGTCTGCTCCTCTTACGTATTCCTCATCAAGAATAACTTCATTAGTGGGCACTCTTTTAGTGCGCCGCCTCCTAGTCGTCTGTTTAACTCTGGGCATTGTGTCCTGCATAGACACATAGACGGAGGTGTTCGGGGATGAGCAAAGCAGGTCCGAATATCCAGAATAGGCACCCCCGATTCTAGATTCAACCATACCAGGAGACTGGCTGAATGACCTAGGCGGTGTCGTGTGGGTTGATGGAGAGTCCATTTTATTTTTGAAGCCTAACTACACAAGTGGAAAAGTATAAAAAGCTTGAAGGGAGTAGAGGCGGTTACCTGTAAACTTTCTCTAGAAATCTGAAAATTGCTACACGCGGTGACCGGATGTTCTCCTCAAAACGCAGACGGAAAAAACGCAAATTCATAGCAGACGGATGCAGAGCTTCTCTCTCTAAAAAGTTCTCTCTTTCTCTCTCTAAAAATTCAAATGCTTTGGTGTGAAATGAGGAGAGAGAAGGTAAAACCTTCTATTTATAGAAGGGTAAAAACGGGGGCATCCCTGTCATACCCTAGAAGGTGAATGGTTTTTACCGTTCACCATTCCTTGAAATGCCCCGTGTCATAGGCGCCATGTGGCCAACCACGTGCCACCTGTGAGGGGCAAATGTTTTGGGTAAAAATACCCTGTCCATGTGGACCAATAAGAGAGGGCCACGTGTCAAGCATAGGCAGGTCCATTTGAGCCAATTGCCAGCTCACACGTGTTAGCCTCAGATGCTTTCCAGAATTGCGGCCTTCAAGGCCCGATTCCCAAGGGCACCGCAAAACGGCGCAACCCACCAAATCTAGGTCAAATGACCTAAGAGAGGGCACGTTCCCCAATGACCTTATAAATAGGGAGATATCCCCCAATTTTGGGACAGATTCAATAATTTATTACACCTACCCTACATTCTCTCACATCAGAGAACACCTGATCTCGGAATTCAAGGAGATCTCATTTCAATTTTCGCACCTTCTCCTACTCATATTCAAGTACTAACTTGATCGTCGGAGGCGGAGCTCCAAATACCCGGAGTCTCCGTTGTTTTGCAGGTATAGGCCGCGTGCAACCAATCTTCGAGCTGTAACTCTCCCGAGGGACAAAAACACCCAAAACAATATGGATCTTTTAGCCATAATTCTAGGAAATGTAAGGGAGGTCCCACCAACAAAGATGTTGTACAACAGATGGCAACAGTGTTTGATGCTTCACAAATGCAGAGTCAACCCCCTCTCAACCAGTCACAATCCCAAACTTAGATGCTTCATAGTGCTTGATGCTTAGATTTCTCAGATTTTTGTGTATTGATACTTTGGATTGGTTTTTGTCTGTAGTAGGTTTTGACAATCAGTTTTAATTTTAGCCTTTTGAATTATGCTTTTGAAAATGAATTTGGTACGGTAAGTTTTGGACATATGCAATGAATGGAAAATGCTGATTAATTTGGTTAGTATTTATGAGCATCATTATGCATTTGGATTTGCTCTACATTTGTCCTATAATTAAGTTCAACAATATTGAAAATAAAAGTCAGCAAATTACAATTTGTTTCAGAGCTTTTATTGAAATTAAGTTCAGTAATATTGAAGTTAAAAGTCAGCAATGACTTAGCTTTTATTGATATCAAATAGCAAATTACAATTATTTTAGAGCTACCACTAATAACACCAAATACATAACAATGGCAACTTTGACCACCATAAGAAAAAATCAGCAAATTCATCTGTTTTGTGCATGAACTCATTGAATTCTCTCCTCGAAAGTTGAACACATGTAGCTTCAATTGTATTAGCAATCCTATCTACTAGTCAGTAACAATATGGTCCTCCTTGACCCACATGAAGAATTCACACAACTTGCACTTGTAGTAGGGTCTTCCCAGGTTTGAAACAGTGCTTGAGAATCTGATATCAGCATATCTTGAGGGGTCACAATTGCAATTCACTATTTTAAACCACAAACCCCTACCATTCCTATTGCTAGCCATTGCCAAAAGAAGCCATTCAGATTCAAAAAAAAAAAAAAAGTAAAAGAGGGAAATTCTAGTGAAGAAGGAGAAGGGTGAAGAGGGAAAAAAAAGGAGGGAGGGTAAGTTTAAATAAAGGAAAGAAAGTGAAGATGGAAAAAAGGAGGGAGTTTTTTAAGCTAAAAAATAGAAAAATGCCAAAATTAACCTATGATTAACGTTTGATTAATGATAGGGTTACTGTAGATGAGTATGAAACCATGGGTGTACCGTTGATAAACAAAAGTTAAGTAGGTGTACCATTGATAAACGCCCGAACCTTGGGTGTACCATTGTTAATTTCCCTTTTTTTTATACATAATTGTTGAAATATATAAAATTTAGTAGTACATCTTATTGGTTCCCTCTAGGTTTTCTCCTTGGGAGGGTTTTTTTGGTTCCCTCTAGGGTTTTCCTTTGGAAGGGTTTATCTAGCCTCCATTGCTAGATTTTTTTTTCTTTACTCTTCTCCTTTCTCCTCTTCTCATCCATCTATTTTCTTCTGATCTCAATTGTAAATTTTTGTAGGGGCTTTCACTAGTGGTTTTACTGGTGATAAGGCCTAAAAAACTTTTTAATTGATTTCAATAAAAGGATCCCATATTTATGATGGGGTTTATTGAATTAGGCTTATTCTTTTTTTGTTTGTTCGTGTGCTAAAGATTGAAGATTTAGGGTTTTATCGTCTCCGAAAATATATAGAAGGCCATATGAGTTTCTTCACTCAAACAACTACTCATCCGTGGATCTCAAGCCGAATTAGAGCTAACTCACAGATTGTATTGCTGCAGATGAAGTTTTTTATTAAGGCGATCGTCGATCGAATGTGCGATGTAACTATTTCTAAGGTGATTTGTACTTATATTGAAATTTTAGACTTTTTAGGAGTTGTTTGTAAATATCGTTTGACTCTCTTTCATTAATAAAATCTTTTTTCTTCTCGTAAAAAAAAAAATTAAAAAATAAAAAATCGTGCATGTGGAGAGTTCGAGACTTAAGCTAGTGCAGTCCTATTTACATCGTAACATTTTAACCTATGCCGTGCATTAACGCGTGTATCTTTCGGAAATTTAAGCAAAAAGGGATCATCAAATCACCAAACAAAGACAAAAAGGGAAAAGTGAGGAGTGAGTAAGGAGTTGAATTAGCAAGGAAGAGAGAGAGAAATAAAGATGAGCAATCATGGCGATGGAGCTGGTGGTATGACGTTATCAGTATATGTAGAAAATCTAGTGATAATAGTAAGCTTAGTTATATTTGCTGGTCTGATGGCTGGTCTGACCCTCGGTCTCATGTCTCTCGCTCTTGTTGACCTTGAAGTCCTCATCAAGGCTGGCCGTCCTCAGGATCGTATCCACGCTGGTCCCCACTTTCTCTCTCTCTTTCTTTAATTCATCATATTTCATTATTATTGTTGTTCTTGTTGATTTTGCAGTTGTTTATTTTATGCTAAATTCAACCTTGTTTTTGGGTTATTCTTGTTGGGTTTATTTGGATTGGATTTAGCAATACGTACCCTCTTCATCGAGTTTTATTTGTTGCTTTACTAGTTCAAATTATATTACAGTTTTTCGAGGAATTAATCATTTTCCGGATGACCAGTACTTTCATTTATTTATTTAAACAAATGATCAAACAGTTTTTCAATTTTTTAGTTTTTTTTTTGGTGGGTTTATTTGAATTGGGTTTATGTTGTGTTATGTTCCTAGAGGAATAAATTATCCTTTTAGGGACAATAATTTATTTGTTTATTAGTTGAATGATCAAACATCTTTGACTGCTGATGCTGAATATTGAATTGGTACCAAGTTTTGTGTAGTTTGCTACTGTATGTATGTGGATTATGGAGTAAACCATTTAATCAAGAAAGATAGGATTTTTTCAGAGGTTTTTTTTGGGTTTATATGATTTGACAGGATAGTTTTCCTTTACTCTGATTGAAAAGGTTCAATTTGGTACCATGCTCTAGTTTTGGCAAATAGATGGTCATTTTTATTAGATAATTAATCATTGGAACGTTTCGAAATTGGACCGTCCCCTTATTCTTACAAAGCGAGTCTTAACCAGAACAATATATTTGAGATGATTGTTATAATAAGAAAGGAGGGCTTATTTGGTTGAGTGATGGATGGTTGTGTTTTTTTGCTATCATCCCACTGACTTGTTATGACCCATCTTTCTTTGGCAGCAAAAATATTTCCAGTGGTAAAGAATCAGCATCTCCTGCTCTGTACTCTTCTTATTGGGAACTCTTTGGCAATGGAGGTATGGGACGATAATTTGAACCAGTGTTGATTCTAGCCTCTAGCTATCTAGCTTTGATTATATCGACTTGTGTTTTCCTTATTTTTGCAGGCTCTTCCCATATTTTTGGATAAACTTGTCCCCCCATGGGCTGCAATTGTGATATCAGTAACTCTGATTCTTATGTTTGGTGAGGTGAGAGATTTTTCTCACTTTTTATACTTCGTATAAAAAGACCTTTAGTTTGCATACAATGCTTTATTGTTTTTATTTGCCTCTTTCCTTGTAGATATTGCCACAGGCAGTTTGCACACGCTATGGGCTAGTGGTTGGAGCTACATTGGCACCCTTTGTTCGTGTATTACTTTGGTTATTTTTCCCCATTTCTTATCCAATTAGTAAGGTAAGATTCTGTTTGGAAAAACTAATGCATATGATGAGGGCAAGTATGATTTGTAGGTTTTTAATTTAAGTACATTCGCAATACAGCTTTAAATTGTCTATAACAATGCTTTCTAGTGAATGATTGTTGCACCTTTAGATTACTTTAACTAGATCATTGGATCACAAGAAGGGTAAACAAGAGCGAAATACTTGACAAGCATGTGTTAGGCTCTTTTGTACTTAGCTTATCTAAATAATTATAACAAAATCAAGTGTAGCAAAAATAAGTTTAGCTAAAAACAAGGAAATAATTTTTTTTTTCTTTAATTTTTTGCTACTTTTTAACCATTTTTTCCAGCAAAAGCAGAAAAGAATGTAGCCTTAGTCAGTGGCGGATCTTGGTAAAAAATATTAAAGGGACCGGTAGGGGTGAAAGTTCGGTATTCGGTTTGGATTATACCCCAAACCGAATCCAAACCGAATTATTTCGGTTTTGGATTTTTGAAACTGAATCCAAACCGAATTTGGATTCAATCCAATCCAATCCAAACCGAAATAATTCGGTTTTGGATATTGAATCCAAACCGAACCGAATTTCTTTGGGCTGTTTTTTTGGGCCTTGAATTCTAGGCTGTTATTGGACAAATAGTTTTGGGCCTTTTAAAGACCTAATTTTTGTACCTGTTCCTGAACAAAACATAAATTTTTAGACAAAGCTTCCACCACCACAATTAATGTCACGAATTACAACACTTAAGTTTGTCCAGCCAAAATAAAATTACAGACAGTCAAACACAACAGTAATCTTAAACATAAAATGACAGTATGGCAGATTGGCAGCAGCTTCATTCAAATCTGGCATTAGCTTCTTCTTCTTGGCAGCGTACTCTTCATGCATTCAATCAAGCTCAACCAAGTTTGGGTTGATTGGATCAGTAATTTTCATATTCTTCAAGTCTAACATTCAAAAAATAAACAAGTTACATAATATATATGACATAATGAAAAAAAAAACATATGATAATTAATCATTATACTACAAAAATAAGGCTCATAAAATAATGAATCTATAAAAAATAACATAAGTACTCACCAATTTGAACATAACAGAACAAAACATTACTATAAAGATTGAACAAAACATCACCAATTTGAATGGAATCAATTCGAACATAATAACCCAGAGATAAATCAAAATTCCCAATTTGAACATAATAAATTAATAACTCAATTTCACAATTCGAACATAATAAATTAATTTCCCAGAAATAACTCAAAATTCCTAATTCGAACATAATTCAAATTCCCAATTCAAAAAAACAAATGAAAGAGGAAAAGAGGAGTAAATAAAAAAATCCTTACCTTTGAGTGACTGAGAGAGGTGGTGGCGACAGAAGGTGGTGGCGCGTCGCGGATTGAGGGAGTACGAAGTCTACGAACATCAGATATGAAGAAAGGAACTGATATTCGACCAAGGAGACAATATACGGTGGCCGGAGTGAGATACGGTGGTGAGATACGGTGGTCGGAGTGAAGGAAATGAAGGGTTTTGGTGAGGAAGTAGAGGAATTGAGGAGTGAAGGTGGCCGAAAGTCAGAAAAATGAAGGAGAAAATAAGGGTTTGCTATATATATGTAGGGGAATTGGGCTGGAATCTATATGGGCTTTAAACATTTCGGTTTGGATTTCGGTTTTCGGTTTTTTAGGACCCAGAACCGAATCCAAACCGAAATAATTCGGTTTCAGGATTTTGGAACCGAATCCAAACCGAAAACCGAAAAAACCGAACCGAATTTCTAGTTCGGTTTGGTTTGGATCGGTTTTCGGTTTTTATCCAAACTACTTTCACCCCTAGGGACCGGGAATGAATATTTTACCAGTTGCTCAAAACTAATCACTATATTCCAAATTTTTATAAATAAAAGAACATCATTAAGTTCAATAGCTAATTAATTGCAATAATGTACCAGAGGCCGGGCCCCAAATGACTTCGGTGGAAGGTCCCCCTTTGGCCTTAGTATGCATAAGGTAGATCAGGTGGATTCTAACACTTAAGAAAAGGGATCATCTTGTAATTTGAGATCTAATCAATTGGTCAAGGGAAAAAGGGTTGGGAGGTTTGAGTTTATTCGTAGGGAATGTGGTGTCCAAGAATGTCCATGCACTTGTTGAAATTTGCTGCCTACAGTCCTGGAAAAATTTATCTGTAACTGATCTTTACAGGTCTACATTTGTTTTGGATTCTTCATTTTCTATGAAAATTTATATGTAAGGAAATTGGGTGATGTGTCTTGCCTATAAAGATTCGAAGATTTTATGTTTTCTTTGGTCATCTTGATCAAAGAATTTGGCTTGCTCAATCATCAGGTCAGATTTTGTATTTTTGCTTTCAAGTCCTTATGAAAAAACGTAAAATCACTGAATGTTTGGGAGCCAAAGGTTCCAATAAAATTCAAGGCTTTCATTCTCAAAACAAGATGTAGGCGTAATTATTTGCTTCTGCAGTAGTCTACAAGAGCCTTATCTCATAGTTTATGTAACACTTTTTTGGTTGTTGATTTAGAAATAAAGATATACTCCCTCCGTCCCCTTTTGATAGTCCCTTATGGGCATTTTTCACGAGAATTAATAAACACAAACAAGAATAGTTAAAATACATTGAAAAAGTAAATTGACATTGGGTATGCAAAAAAGTAGAGAGAAAAAGTAATAAAAATACATGGGAAAGCAAAATTTACATGGAAAATTTAAATTTGCACAACTATTGTTTTTAATTGGATGGAATTTTGGTAAAAAATTAATATTAATGGTTGTTGGAAAAAGCAAATGGGGTGAACATTTTGGGACTAAAATTTGTTCATAAGGGATTATCAAAAGGGGACGGAGGGAGTAAATTAGAAAGATACAAAGGGGGTTCCACCCATGTACAAAAAGAGACCTAAGGAAAGAAAAAATTAAATCATTCTCTTAAGCCCTTCTGAAGCTGTGTTTGTGATCACATTTATGTATATGCAGAATCTGATGCTTATCTCTTCATTTGCTGCAAGATAGCTGGTACTTTTTGGAAGTGATAAGCATCAGATGAAGCATTAAAAGGAGAATTCTGGTTCTGCTCTGCCTTTATGATCGGCCACAAGCGAGATGGGTTGGTTTCTTTCATGATATGTTTTTTTCTGACAGTAATTTGGGTGCTTTTGGCTGAAGTGATGATTTTATCTTTCATGATTAAGTATTTAAATTAATTTGGTGAAGGTGTTACGGACTTTTGGGATCATTTGGTGTTTTAGCCTCTGTGTCATGTGGCATTGTGTGCTTCTACTACAAATTTACTTTCAGATTTCTTTTGTTCTTTTTCTATATACGATAGCTTTCCCTCTGTTTCAGCTTCTTTAATTTTTTATTCTTTAATTTTTTTTATGAAAAAAATTTCTTATCCAAGTGTAAACATCTTTCGTGAACACAAGCCTTTTATTAGACTACTAATAACTGCTCTAGATAAGCTATGAAAGTGGCATTGGCATTGCCGAATTTAGATCATAATGTCTTTCCCTACTTAATAAAATTACTTTTCATTCTTAGCTAGAGTTCCATATTTGAGGATGAACCGTAAGTTGTAAATCTTGTCTGAATCAGCAGGTACTCTTTTCTTATATTAATATTAGCTTCCTTGTTGAAATTAGGTTCTAGACTGGATGTTGGGCAAGGGACAGACTGCACTCTTACGAAGAGCTGAGCTTAAAACTTTTGTTAATTTTCATGGGAATGAGGTATACTTGTTGGAACTCCCTTGCAAAAGAGTCATCTCTGATTTACCTCTTCTTGCCAATTTTGGTGGAACTTGATGACATTTTGCTAACAGTTGGCCTTACATTGCTCTAAATGTTTGTTAAATAGGCTGGGAAAGGTGGGGATTTAACACATGATGAGACTACTATCATAACAGGTGCCCTTGAAATGACTGAGAAGACTGCAAAGGATGCCATGACCTTGATATCGAAGGCATTTTCCCTTGATCTGGATGCAACTCTTAATTTGTGGGTCTATTGCTGATTTTGAGTCTTACATAGTGTCTCACACAGTCTTCATCTCTAATATCATTTTTCCTCTGCAGGGAAACACTTAATGCTATTATGGCAATGGGACACAGTAGAGTTCCTGTTTATTATCAAAACCCATTGAACATAATTGGATTAGTCCTGGTATTTCCTTTTCTATATCATGTTATGCTTCACCTAGAGTTGCAACTTACATAAATATCAACTTCCATTTTTTCTAGATTGCTTATTTGCTGACAAGTTCTCATTATTATTTGTACTTTGGTTGCTTGCATAGTATCTGTCACATATCACCTGCATTAGATGTTTCAAAATTGAAAGATAGCTTTTGATTCTCTTGTATTGAGAAGACTACTCTGCATACTCTCATATGTTATAAAAAGTAAATATTTGATTGTTATCCTAGGTCCTATGGGAGTATGGGTATTGTTCTTTGTGGGTGTTAGTTTGTAAATTTTAGGTATCATATATGGGTTTGGAATCAACTAAATTCAAGCATATTGTTCAGTTCACAACTATACAAAAAACTGAAACCAGTAGAGCTCACACTCTACACCCACTAGGTGCAGGGTTTCCATTCTTAAAGGGGGGGTGGGGTTCAGCCAAACCCCCACCTCTGATTCTGAATTAATTTTTTTTTATTTTAACCTTATAATTAATGAAACTCAAATATACTGGATGTTCAAACCCCAACAAGCAAATTCCATAGCCTGCTCTCTTCCATTGCTACATCGTTGTCACTCGTCAGACTTTCTTCTTGCACAATCACATGCTGATGCCACCACCACAGAAACCAAACACAGCTGCCACTATCTTCTGCATGCCTACTAATGGTGATAATATAGGAGTATCTAGCAGGCCTTCTTTCCTTGGTTATGTTCGAACAATTAGGATAAATTGTGGACTGGTGTTGGAGCTTGCTTGTGGCTGTCTTGGTTGGTTGATATGGTGGCCTTAGCTTGACGTGAGAAGAAAAAGGATAAGAAGAAAGAAGGGTTGCCGGAGTCCAGACTACATAACTTTTTTAATCTGTTTTTTTATTTGTTTGCTTTTATTTATTTATTTTTAATTTATATCTGTGATGGGCTCTAGGAAAAATAGAGATTTTATATACATTTTTCAAAGTCTTTTATCCTATTGCAAAATGGTGGATTTGAACCTAACACTAGGTATTAAGTGTAGATTTTTTGGAATCAAATATCTCAAATTCAAGGGTTTGATATTGAAATCCACAATGACACATAGTGCTGAACCAAACAGGGCCTGATAGATGTAGATCAAGCTGGTACTGGCATATTTTTTGTTTCCTTATTACACATCCTCATTTTCTTTTTTCTTTTTTTTATTTTTTTATTTTTATTATTATTTATTCTTAAAAGTTCCCTAAGACCTCTAACAGTCCTTACCCATTTGTAGGAGTGGGCCTAGGAATATCTAACTTTTGGAAAGTAGTATGATCTGCTACAATGCTGTGATAATTATGCGACTGCTCTTCAATCATTTAAGTCAATGTGTTTAAGGAATTTCTTTCTAGTACTTCCTACATTCTTAATTGTTTGCTCCATTTCCTTCTTTTTGTAGTCAAAGTTCATCAACTTTGATTGTAAATTCTTATTGATATATAAGAAAAAAAATATAGTTATGTGGGATCTTTTTAGATTTGTTTGAATATATATTTTCAAAATATTGGTTTTGTAAACTTTTACTAGCACACCATCTGAGGTTTTAATAGTCGAACATGTTCTTGGCCGTCAAATGGGCCTAACGTGACAAATTCAATTACTAACACATTATAATGGACCGAACACAGCATTCCTCTCAAACTTAATAATGAATGCGACAAATTCCCTGTCGGAGACATCTCCCAGGATATACATAGTCCTCCTTTTACCTTACTTATGTGGCACTCTTTGGCGGAATATCCATTAAAGTTGTATCTTTAAGATATATATGCATTCTTTTTCCTAAAGTTTGCTTTAGGCAATTTTGATATGCAATCTTAATGGACAAATAGGGCATTCCCTTTAATATGGCATACTATATGGTTTTAGTCCTATGATTCTAAGGATAAATTATCTGAAGTGATGGATGTTCAATGGGTCTTTTTACCTTCTACTTTGGAACATATCATGTTTTCTTGTTTTTGTTTTGAAAGTAACGGAGGAGTTTCCTTGTGGAATCAACCTGCCTAGCTGCACTTTGAGCTTAAACCAAAGTGCTAAGGTTGACAGCAGCATATGTATTGGATAAAGTGATTTAGCTTGCTTTCTTTTGTTGCCACTCTATAGGGATTTTCCTTAGGCATTTCCTTACATGATGTAAAGTGTGGGAGCCTGATTTGTAAGCCTTTTTCTTCAATTTAATTGTTTGGCTATGACAATTTTTTTCCCTCTGATAGATTTTACTCCTTAGCTAAGAAGAAATTAATATAGTAATGCCTAATCTTAGACTCTTTCACTAAGAATGCATATGCTCTTATAGTTTTTCTGTTTCAAATGGTCTAAGAAAGGGAGGTTGGGAATAGTTATTGTGAGCTTCCTCGTCAGGAATGTTGATGGTATTGTTTCTTCATGTTGTCCTTTTGACTGATTTTGTACATCCCAAAGATAGGTATCATTGTTAACTGAACCATGGCTTCAAGCTCTTTTCCTATTGTATAGGATACAATGTCTGTGGGTTATTCTTAAATGCGAGAACATTTTTGGGACAGAAATTTTGTGAATTGTGAGATTGCCAATTTCCTTAGCTAAACTCAACCATTGAGCATTAATGGCTAATTATCATGTGTCCAATATGATGTTGGGGCGTTGGACTATGTATTCATCATTGAAGTAAGGAGCCTAAAGTGTTGTGGCGATCATGGTATTATAAACTGGCTGCACTGTATTAGTTTTTTAACTTACTATGACGGAGATGTTAGGTTGCAAGCTTGCAACAACCACAAACTATCCACATTGCCTGCAAAAGTAGTTCTGTTACCATTTCAAAATCGCAACTGCATCTGAGTGGAGTGATTGCACTTTGTGAGAGGGTTGTGGTAGTAAAGTCCTTGTTTTTCAAGCTGTATAATTGCCTTTAATCTGGGATCCTTTCTAGCAGAATTCTGTCTCACACTGGCATGATGTGATTGATACATGTTGCAGGTGTCCTCCCTGGGTTTTTTTTGCTCATATGGAAGTGCTTTTTGTATTCTTAGAACAATACATCTGTATGTATGCAATTTTCTCTGTGTTGCCTTTATATGTTTCATTTTTCTGTCATCTGTATAGGTTAAAAATCTTTTAGGTGTTGACCCTGATGAAGGAGTGCCTCTAAGAAAGATAACCATTAGAAAAATTCCCAGGTAATAGGACTTTCTTGATATATTTTTTTTCTTCTTTCTGTAAAGCTATGTGAATTCAAACATTTGACTGAGTCTCCTAAAAAGAAATGCTATCCAAAAGGTTAGATTATGTTAAACTTGATATTAGAGTACTCAGTTGGCAAATATTAGTTGTTTACTAGTCATTGTATTAGGTTGTTCGGAATAGCAAATAACTTTAGAAGGCCACCCTAATCAAATGTTTAGAATCCATTTTGAGAAGATGGACAAGGTTATCATCATGGTGGTAGTGTTTTTTTTTTGTTTTTTTTTTGGGTGAATTGCATATGTAGTATGAGAGTTTCAGCATCATTAGTTCTTACAAATTAATTGTGAGTTTTAATTTCCTTAACATATGTTGCACAATATCTAGCAAGGCTGCATGCTTGGGTGTTTCTGAATTGTTAGAAACACAATGAACTAATGAATAGAGCTTCTGAGAGGAGGTTTTTTTGCAATACAGTGCTACTTCACAAGTTTTATCTACGAATTGTTTTGCTTTTCATGCTTGTGCTAATTTTATTGAATAAAGCTTGGTAATTTAGTTTGAGCTGTATAATAAGCATATAGTTGACTTCTTAGTGCTTACTGCTTGAGCTGGAAGATATCCTTCAAACCAAGTACTGGAATGACCAATATTGGCCACTTAATGCAACTTTCACCAAACAGGTTAGGAGGTTAGGAAAGAAAAAAAGTATATTTTGACCATAAGCAGGAACTGAAAGCTAAAAAGAAGAGCGGAGAAAAAAGAATGCATTTCTTACTTACTAACATACTTACATACTTTAAGTGTTTTTTCTATCTACAGTCTGTTGGTGTTCTGCTTGTTTCCTTAGAGGTTTTTCAGAGGACTCCTGATATCTAAAAGTTCCTGAGTTAAACTGTCATTTTTTTTATGATGACGATGACAAAGCTGTTTCCATTTCTGCAAAATGAAAGAAAAATGATAAAATATGATAGGTTTTCAAAAATATTGGAGGTAGAAAAATGATTAAAAACGTGTACAAATTTTTGTTGGAATTATGAATCTTTGGTGCCCATGTACTGTGTTCTTGGTTATGTTAAAAATTATTATGTTGGACATGATGTTTCGACATAGATAATCAATATGGATATTTGACAATTCATATTGGCCCTAAAAAATGCAAGCTTTTTATAAATTGTCTTTACTCTTGGACAGGAAAGTATAAGTTAAAATGGGTGTAGACGAAGTGATGTTATGTACACTGTATGTTTTTACTTTAATTATTGTTTATCTTTAACCCCTTTCTTTAAAATCTCCTTTTCCTTCTCCTTAAAAAACTTACATTCCTTTTTTATTTGGTGTCTAATTGATTCATATATGTCCAATGTCTTAATTTGTAGTCACTTATCTTGCTTTCTTTGGTACTACAGGGTTCCTGAAAGTATGCCACTGTATGACATCCTGAACCAGTTTCAGAAGGGCCACAGTCACATTGCCGTTGTTTACAAGGATTTAAATCAGACAAATGTAAAGCCTCTGGATGGTAAGTTCAGGAGCATTGACTATGTAATAAAGGGGATTGAATGAGAAATGCTGAGAAGGGTATTAGTGTGTGTGTGTGTGTTTTTTTTTTTTTTTTTTGATTTTTAAATCTCAGTAATACCACAAAAGCTTATGTTAAGAACCCCAAAGTTCTTATCACGAGCTCACTGTTTAGCTGGTAATTTCTCATACATCCCCAAGTTCGATAAATGCATAAATCTGTGCTACTGTGAAGCTATGGCAATATACTTATGCACAGGTTGATCATATTTAGCTTTGGTCATGAACTCTCCTTAATCTACCAGTTACCACTATATAGTAATTTACTCATTGACATGAAATGTGGTCCAACTACAACCATTGATATGAACTTGTCTAAATAATGAAATTAACATGAAAAATGGTCACTAAATACATTCAGTGACACAATCTTGATAATTGTATAGCAAACATTGTCAATTGGAATGGGTTTTTAGTGACAAAGTTTACACCAATGTGTCTATGTTGACCAGTTTATGCCACTGAGTGTAAAACCAGACCAGATTAGATCAGAATATATTAATTTCAGATCAGATTAGGTGAAGTCAACATATCTATAGGGGCTAAATTAAGGTTATATATATATATGTACTGACAAGTTCTTGTCACTGGCTGTATTCAGACCCTAGTTCATGTTAATTGATAATAATTATAGAAAAACGATCTTATTGGATGCATTACAATTAATTTTAAACGAAATAAATAAAATTTTCAAATTTTGGATATTCTCATGCCGGGGACCCTCATGTTATATTGCAAAAATTTTTGAATTAGAGTTGATGAGCCTCCGAAAGTCTTTATATTCAATATTACTACAACTGTGTTCTTTTTTATATTTAAATCAATTTTTAAACTATAGTTAATCAGCCAATTAAAACAAATTTTGATCCAACTACTACTAATTGACCTGGTATTAATTTATTCTAACTTGTTAGCTGATAGCTGTTAGCTGTAAAACTAACGTTTTAAAATTCTTTTTTCCTGAAATAAGCTGTTTTCAATCGAAGAGAACAAAGTCTAAAATCTTGTGATAATTCTGGTAATTCTCAGAGCATGATAGTTCAGGTAGTGATGTAATTCAGCCAAAGGCGACAGATGTGTATGCACTTACTAATGATGGTGAAGGCCAGAAAGTGCAAAAAATTCCTGTTACTACAACCCTCAAACGACATAAAGGTTGCTCCTTCTGTATTTTGGATGTTGAGAACGTGCCTATTCCAGAATTTCCTCCTAATCAAGCCGTGGTTGGTGTGATTTCCATGGAAGATGTAATTGAAGAACTGCTCAAGGTATGTATTAATTCTTATACATGATCTATGTCTGTAAGGCATACCTTTGTGAGCTACATGATCTAGTAATAACATAGAATCACTTATGGAACCTGCTTTAGTAAAGGAATCCAATGGCAGAAAGAAGATTTTATCTGTTGATTTTAACGGTGTTATTTGATCCTGTTGCTTTATTTATTTTGTATGCACTCTAAAATTCCAGGCATTATGTAAACCAAGCTCTAGTATGGAACATGGATAGTCACCACATATTTTTAGCAACAAGCAATCTGTAAATAAGGTCATTAAATGTTAGGTGGCTGCTCAATTGTCCTCCCTACTAATCTGTCACCACTTTGTCAAGGCCCCCAAAGTACATGAAGACTCTAATCACCTAATTTTTTTTCGAAGAACAATTTTAATCGGTATAAAACGGTGATTATAATTGATTTCTGCTTCATAAAGTGGACTAGTTTGTAAATTTTCTTTTGGTTACTCTGTGAGGATATTTTGTCTTCATCTCTAAAACTATCTTGGTTGACTAATGCCATTTCTTATATATATATATATATATATATATATATATATATATATATATATATATAAACACTGATTTTACTATTCTGATGTCAGTGGTGTTTAACTTTATGTTTTCTTTACTGATTATAGATTCAATTTACTGATTCACTATTATTTACTGATTTAAAGCTGATTTTTTAACTGATTGAAACTTGTTTTAAGGTAAAGAGAACATGGCCTTAGCCTACAATGCACTCTAAGAGCTGAAACATAAATTTTAGCTGAACGAACCAACTTTCGTTCCTAAGACAAACATCTTTTTAAACTTTAGAATGGAGGCAGAAATGAGTTGTTTGGAAAATCCTCTGGAAGAACATGGCATAGAATCATAGATTAAGTTATGCTTGATTGGCCAAACAATTAAATTTGTGCTTTAAGGCTATACATGAGTAATTCATAATCAATTGGGTCAGCTAATTTGTTCGTTGACTATCTTTAAAGCCTAAGGTATGAGGAAGGTATATGTAACATAATAGTGATGAATTCCATAAAGAGAAGGCTAGTGGTGCTGGTGATTTTGCAATTGAACATGCTGGGGGAGGATGAAATAACAAGTCCTACATATGTCATAATCTCAGTTCTCAAGATTGAATCTGAGCTAGAAGGAACTAGATTGACTTAGGTCCATTGAATTTGAAAGGGTCTTTGACTTGAAGGCTATGACAATGAAATTATTCAGGAGTTAAGCTCCTATTATCGTATAAAACTGAAGCAAAAAAAGAACTGAATATATCCAAGATTAAGTTATGGGAGACATTTAGAAGTATTTAAACAAGTATTTCCTTACTAATGACTTTGATCAAAAATCTCTCCATTGAAGTCCTAGTATAATGCAGGGAACAATTGAGCTTAAAGGTGTATGTAATAGTCAGAACCAGTTGTGCTGGATGTGTGATATGTCAAAGAAGCCGGAGCAAAAAATAGATAATTTCTTTAGGGGTCTTGAGTCTCTTGACCCTAAGATTGGCCGATTGATGCTGTCTTAATTCTGTGGGTGCATTGAATGGACCGGTCTTTTTAAATGAGCTGTTAATTTTGTAGCTCCCTTCAAGCATCTTTATCTGTCAGCCCCCATTGTTCAGCTTTTATCCCCCGTTTCTAATTTAATCTCTCATTGCTTTACTACAGGAGGAAATTTTGGATGAAACTGATGAATATGTAAACATCCACAACAGGTATATCATAACATTACCTTACTTCTACATTAACTTACTATTCTTTGTTTTTTCTGCAATAAACACTATATAGCTGACTGGAAATTACAATTTTGGCTCTCTTTCCAGTTTTACATCCATATCTCAATTTAGTGTAACCTATTTTGTACAATAAACAAAATAATGTTAGAACCAAAGGGCTTATACAACATCAACAGCAAAGCCTTAGTCCTTAAATGCCTATAAAATTGAACATCTCAATGAAAATTGAAGTATGCCAGTTGTGTTGAATTAGATCATTGGTATCAAGTATCAATGTGTTATTTTCTCCCTGTAATAACAGGATCAAAGTCAACATGAATGCATCGCATGAGCAGCTTCCTGGCATAAGTTCTGAACAACCTTTTTGAGATACCTCATCTACTACTTGCGAACAGTAATGACTGGCTTATAGGACTGCGATGAGTAAAACTTCTGAGGCGGATGTGTAAACTAGTGAGATGTATTTGGTGATTAAGTTTCTTTTTGTCATGGTGCTCCGAAAGTTACTGAAGAGAATGTAATGCAAGTATGAATGGGTAATCTCTTATTGTAGATACGTTCTTCTTTGAAAAATTGTACTAGAAATTGTATTTTTATGATATATAATTTGTATCATAAAACACAGAAACACAGGTATATTTGGAAGATTATATTAATTGATCATCTATTGATTTTTTAGATGATTTCAATGTGTAAAGCTTCCTTCTTTCTTTCTCGTTTTTTTTTTTCTTTTCAAAGTGTGGTTCAATGCTTCAGTCAATACTTGTTCAAGACCAAGTGTTACTGAGGAGGCTATAACCTCGTCTCCATTTAAGATTATTTGCAACAAATTTATTATTCATATGTTTCAAGTTACTTGCAAATTTTAACCCGTTAATTAATTGATAAGTTTCTCTTTAAACTATCCCAATTTGAAAAAAATATGAGTAGCCCCTCTTTCGTGTCCTCATTGTTACACTAATTGTGCTAAATTAGAGAGAAAATATAATTGTGTGGCTTGCCTTCTCATTAATTCTCATGAATAATATATAGAGTTACAACTTCTAACCCTAGAATAAAAATATAATCCTAGGAAAATAGAAAGTTAACTAAAATATACAAGATAATATTCTACCATATCAAATAATATCCCATAATATCTCAATGCCCTCCTCAAGTTGGAGCATGTGTGTTTAGGGTAAAAATACCCCTTATACATGGTCCAATCCCATAATGACACGTGGCACAATAAAAAGGGTGACACGTGACCCAATGGGAAGATGACATGTGTAATAAGCTAACAAAGAGCACCTAAAATGAGAGAAAAAAGGCATTTCTTACATCAGAGCCCAAATCCCGATATTCCTGTAGAAAGCAGCAAAACGGCGCCCTAAGGTGACACGTGTCAATCCCTGATTGCGCAGCCAATTAGGATACGGAAACTTAGGGCACAAACCCTAAAGGGACACAAATTCCCACCCCTATAATACCCTAATCATTTATGATGGGAGGGGGGATTATGACATAACATTTAATAGAGTATCAAAACAGCTACAGTTTCTCTCTACTTTCTCTCTCTAGCTTTTCTGTTTCCGGTTACTAACTTAACCGTCGGAGGCGAATATTCCGGTAACGGAATATTCGTTGTTTTGCAGGTGTCAAGTCTCATTGCTAGCAGTACGTGATTAGTGTCCCGAGGGAATCCAAAAAACCCTCGAAATATTTGGCGCCGTCTGTGGGGATACTCGTTCGTAATGGCAATAGATAGTCAGACACCTAATGCCAGCCTGCCCTGGTCATGACAGCCATATAGAGGATATAACCACAACAATCAATTCTAATGATCCTCTGATCACCTCATTTCATGAGGTCTAGGATCTAACAGTTACTATTTCTTCTCTAAAGGCTGCTCTAAGTAAGCTTCGAAAGGAGGTGGAGGAAAAGAGGCCGTCCACTTCTAGACAGCCTCCAGAAGGGTAGAGGACGACTCTTAGAGAAGAAATCAGAGCAAGGCAATTAACGCCGAAGATGCTGGGAACACTCCCTTTCGTCGGCCGCATGGAAGGTCTGCTCGGGTGCCACGAACTAATTTGTCAAGGCTCCCTGAGAGAACCCAGTCGGTTGGGGGGAAGACCAGACAACCTCGAAGGGAGGATCCTGAGCCGTCTCAATGCTGGAAGGATGCCAAGGATTACATCCGGCACAACTGGCGGGAGCAGGCTGCTCAGTTGGACACAACTTCCACTCCCACAATGCCGGATGAATTCTCTAACCACTCTCTTTCCCAACATACCAGCACGGCCAAGACCAGCATAAGTCAGATTACGCATACTCTAACTCCCATTCCTGTTCAACCAATTCAACCCGTTCTGTATCAGATTCCTTAGAATTTGAATGCATTTTTGCCACACAGTCCTAATGTCCTCGGAAAATATGGACAATTTGCCTAGCTGTTTGACCAAGCCCCTTACCTGGGCGGACTGGCTGGACAGCCTCAGCCTATTGATTGGCAAATGCGCTTGCTTAATCTTGGGGACAAGTAGCCTCCGTTCTCTCGGGAGATTCTTAGCTCTCCCCAACCTGCGAAGGTGAAGAGCGTACTCGTGGGTGCTTACGATGGTTCGGGAAACCCGAAGGAGCATGTAACCTCGTCAGAAACTTGATGTACCTGCAAAGTGTTGATGACGCCACCTGGTGTAGGTGCTTCCCGGCCACCCTTAAGGGTGTGGCGCAGGAATGGTTAAACAGCCTGCCGGCCGGGTGCATAAACTGCGTCACTACTCTAAGTATACTAATCATTGGAAAATTTTCATATAACATTCCCCCAAGAAAGACTAGCATTAACTTGCCTACAACTGTCCAAGGAAAGAATGAGGGCTTGCGCTCGTACGTCAAGAGGCTCAACCAAGAAAAAGCCCATATTTAGAATCTTCCGGATAAAATGGCGTAATCAGAATTTCTCCGGGGATTAAGGCATAATGGTTTTAAGTTTGATTTGGTCAGAAAAAAGATTCGGATGTATGCAGGCATTCAGCGAGAAGCCGAAACCTATATATAGAGGCAGCTGATTTTTGTTCACTCACCAAAACAGAGCAGCCAACCAAGGGGGTTGAGAAGAAGCCATCTTCTTAGTAAGACTCGGCCGGAAAGAAAAGGAAGGAAAGAAATGAAAAGAAGTCTGGGTGGCAGATGATCAGCAACCAAAATAAAAGAAGTACATGCCTGAGTATGAGTTCACCAAAGATTATTATTCAATCCTAATGGAGATTAAGGACAAATTTGAGTTCGAGAAGCCCTAGCCGATGAGAGGCTCGGCTCAGTACCGCAACAAGAACAAATATTGTCATTACCACAAGGACGTGGGACATGACACGAATGATTGCATTAAACTAAAGTGATTAATGGATAAGCTAGCCGAGAAGGGCATGCTGAACTCATATGTTTTGAAGTCAAAATTCACTTACACTCGGACATACAACAACTCCGAGAAAAATAAAA
The DNA here is from genome assembly GCA_034703905.1 of Chenopodium berlandieri. NCBI lineage: Eukaryota > Viridiplantae > Streptophyta > Magnoliopsida > Caryophyllales > Amaranthaceae > Chenopodium > Chenopodium berlandieri. Next base: position 31,738,623 of record CM068278.1, read on the forward strand.
AGCAAAAGCAAACTGAAAAAGATGATGGTAACAGTACAAATTTTTGTATGGTTGCCGTGATATCAGGCAGCTTTGCTGCAGGTGACCCTACCATGAAAGGAATTAAGCAGGATGCTTGGAAGCTCGACAAGGTGATGCAAGCCGAGGGGGTCAAAGTTGAACCCTTCCCAGAGGTAACGGTCAGTGAGTCCAATCGAGGGGAGGTCAAGGTCTTGCATAACGACCCCATGGTGTTTATCATGAGGATAGCTAATATGAAAGTTGGCTGGATCCTAGTAAATACGGGAAGCTCGTCCAATATTATTAGCTTGGCCGCACTGAAAAATTTGATGTTCCTAGATGACGCTCTAAAAGACATCGTTCACCCTTTGGTGGGATTTGAGGGGGATCATCATTCACCCAGTCGGACAGATAGACTTGCCCGTCTGATTTAGGCAGAAAGGAGAAGGAAGGGACATGGTCATCCGATTCTTGGTGGTGAAAGAATTGACTGGCTATAATGTCATACTCGGTCATCCCACCCTAAATGCTGCAAAGGTTGTGATCGTCCCCCATCTGATGTTATTGAAGTTTGAATGATCGGACGGAAAGATTGGATCGATTCAAGGAAGTCAGAAAATGGTAAAGGAATGTAATCAGCTTGCTGTGAAGCTAACAACTCGCGGACAGGGAAAGTCGTCCGAGTCAAAAGGGGAAGAACCCCCACTCCAAACATATCAGGCCGGTCAAAAGCAAAAGCAGGCTATGGCCGACAAGACATAACAATTAATGACCATCGGCCGGCCTGAAGAACTGATACCCCAGCTAGTGATCACCAGGATGTAGTGTTGGACCCTGACCAACCAGAACGGATAGTCAAGGTCGGCACTATAGCTGCGGGTTTGCTTGGAGAAGACTTAGTCAGTTTATTGACACTAGGTGGAAAAACAAAATTGGCACCAGTTCAAAACCCCTCAATGCCACCAGTTTTGAACCGGTGCCAATGTGGGGGGTGCCAATTAGGGGATGGAAAAGCCACCGGTTTGAACCAGTGGAAAAACTCGAAATGAGCATTGGTTCACCGGTGCCGTAAAAGCCCACAAAAAATTAATTCTAAGTTTTTGGCATCGGTTAATCGGTGCCAAAAAAGCCAAAAAAATCAATTTCACTTAAAAATTAAATTGACTAAAATAAGTAAGAACAAAAAAATATAAATCAAATATCATTCAATATAATCGAAAATTTACAGTATGTAATAAAAAAAATTACAATATAGATCTATAAAATTGATCAATTACAACAAATAAATAAATAAAAAAACTACAATATAAATAAAAAAAAATTACAACATCACAATCTAAAAATCCCCATATTCTTGATTCTTCGATTATGTGCACTATTTTGGGTTGCAAAGCAATAGTATACCTGCGCCAGTTAAAACATCCAAAATAAATTGATTAAAATGAATTAACTGCGAAAAAAAACCCAGAAAATAAAAAAAATTCGAATTAAAATCGATTAAAAGAAAAAAAAATCGATTAAAATAAAAACAAAATCGAAAAAACCCACAAATCGAAAAAAATAAAAACAAAATCGAAAAAAATTTGAAAAACCTAGAAATCGAAAAAATTAAAACAAAATCCCAGAAAAAATGAAAAAAACCCATAAATCGAAAAAATAAAAACAAAATCGAAAAAAATTGAAAAACCCAGAAATCGGAAAAACAAAAACAAAATTGAAAAAATAAAAAACCCAGAAATCGATTAAAATAAAAACAATATCGAAAAAACTTGAAATCGAAAAAAACCCAGAAAAAACCTTGAAAAATAATCAAAATTGAAAACAAAATCAAAATCGAAAAACAAAAATCAAAATCGAAAAAATAATCAAAATCGAAAAACAAAAATCAAAAATCAAAATCGAAAAACAAAAATCAAAGTCGATAAACAAAAATCAAAATCGAAAAAAAGAAAAACAAAAATAAAATCGAAAAAAAAGAAAAAAAAATCAAAATCGAAAAAAAAACAAATTTCAAACTCAGAACTCGAAAAACAAAAAACCCAGAAATTGAAATCGAAGGAGAACGGTCTTGGTGTTGCATGTTGGTGGTCTTCGAATGAAAGGAAGAAAGAAAGAAAGGAGAAGGAGATGAGGGAGAAGGAGATCGAGAAAGAGAAATAGCGGAAGGGAGAAGGAGATTGAGAAAGAGAAATAGGAGGAGGAGAGAAGAGAGAAAGAGGAGGAGAGGAGGGGAGGAGATAGAAACGGCTGTGAGAGTAATTAGGGTTAGGGGGGTTATAGAGAGCCGGGTTTTTTTTTTATTTAATAAAGGCACTGGTTCAAAGGTGGGCTTTTTTTTTGCCACCGGTTTCAAGTGAACCGGTGCCATATGTCTTGGTTCATTAGGCCGCCATTTTTGCCACCGGTTTGGACTGAACCGGTGGCAATTAGGGGGTGCCTTTTTGATTTTTTCTACTAGTGTGAGAGAATTCAAGGATGTGTTTGCATTTGAAGTGAGTGAAATGCCGGGTATCAACCCAGACCTGGCCGTACACAAGCTTACTGTTAATCCACTTGTAAAGCTTGTCCGACAAAAGAAGAGAAATCACGAGGAAGAGAGGAATAAAGCGGCCGCAACAGAGGTGAAGAAGCTGTTGGACGCTGGTTTCATTCGGCAATGCTTTTATCCCGACAGGGTGGCCAATGTGGTGTTGGTAAGAAAGCCGAATGGAACCTGGAGGATGTGCATGGACTATACTGATCTTAACAAGGCATGTCCAAAGGATAGGTTTCCCTTGCCTAAGATTGACCGACAGGTCGACTCTACGGCCGGACATGCCCTCATGAGTTTTATGGACGAATACTTCGGATTCTACCAGATCCCGTTATGGGAAGAAGACCAAGAGAAAACGACATTTGTGACCGAGCAGGGGTTGTACTGTTACGAAGTTATGCCATTCGGCCTCAAGAACGCCCCTGCTACATTTTAAAGATTGGTAAATACTGTATTTCGAGATCAAATCGGCCTGAATACGGAGGCATACATCGATGACATGATTGTCAAGTCAAAAGAGCCGGCCAACCATCTAAAGGATCTCCGAGAAACCTTTGCCAAACTCAGGCGGCATATAAGATGATGTTAAATCCAAAGAAGTGTGTCTTTGGTGTTGAGTCTGGCAAATTTCTTGGATTTTTTATTGACCAACGTGGTATAAAGGCCAACCCCGAGAAAATTCAAGCCGTCTTGGACATGAAGTCGCCGAGGGCAATTAGGGAAGTGCAAAGATTTCCCGGCTGTTTAGCCGCACTCGGTCGATTCTTGTCAAGATTAGGGGATAAGTGCCGATACTTTTTTCAGACGATTAAGAAGAAAGCTATGTTTGAGTGGACAGAAGAGGCTGGATAAGCCTTCGTCCAGCTAAAAATCCGTCTGCATACATTGCCTCGACTCGTGAGCCCAATCAAGAATGAGAAACTTTACATGTACCTTGTTATTTATGAACATTCCTTAAGCTCCGTCTTGCTTGCTGAAAGGGACGATCATCAAATTCCAGTATATTTTATCAGCCATGTGTTGCATACTGCCGAGATTAGGTATCCCCCATTGAAAAATTTGGCCTTGCATTGTATATGGCGTCGAAGAAGCTTCAGCCATACTTTCTGGCGCGCTCAATTGTGGTCTATACGGACCAACAACTCAAGAAGCCGTTTACAACTCTAGCGGCCATTGGCCGTATGCTAAAATGGGCCTTAGAGTTTAGAGGTTTTGACATCAAGTTTAAACCCAGAAGAGCAATCAAGGGGCAAGCCTTTACTAACTTTGTAGCTGAAATGACTCGGCCGAACTTGCAGCCGGCTGGAGATCGAATTTGGAAAGTATGTGTGGATGGTAGTGGAACAGCGACCGGATGCGGTGCTGGGATTATTTGTCAATCTCATGAGGGAGATAAGTTTGAATATGCAATGAGATTTCAGTTTTAAGCCTCCAATAATGAGACTGAGTATGTAGCCTAGCTGGCCGGCCTTAGAATGTGTAAGGCGGCCGGGGCAACAAAAGTAGATGTAAGTTCGGACTCTCAGCTGATAGTCAACTAGGTGAATGGTGACTATGAATCCAAGGAGCCGGCCATGATGAAATATTTGCAGATGGTCAAAGAAAAGGTCGAGGGCCTAGAACATTTTACCCTTTAACAAGTCCCCCGATCAGAAAATCATCAAGCGGACGCACTCTCAAAATTAGGGTCCTCGGCATCATGTGATACTCCCACATTGGTGTTTTAGGAAGTAAAGGAAAAGGGGAGTATTGATGCGTGCCATTTATGGCACTCTTAGGCTAGGTTTTTTTCTTATTTTTCTGCTCGTGTTTAGTCTTTTATGTCGTGTTTTTAAGTATTAATGCTTGAATTGCATGTTTGTGTGTAAGTTTAGAGATATACGTTCTTTTAATGATTTTCTTATTATTTTATTCATTTCTCGGCTATCTCTCTCGATTCTCCGTTTATTTGACTTGTTTTATAGGTTTGTCGAGTTTCCCGGATTTAACCATCAAGGAGGGAGCTCAAGCGCATTCAAGGAATTCAACGGAGTCGAGTTCGAGAAGCTAAGCATGCAAGTCAAGCAACCAAGCGAGCTCCTCAAGCACCAAGAAGCTGCCCGAGCAACCGAGCCACCAAGCAGCCAGTGCACGGCAGTCCAGCCAGCAGCCGCGGGCGCTGGTGGCTGCAGCCCAAAACTGCCACTTTTGAGCAGTAAGTAGTCGCGAGCTGGCTGTGGGCGCGGGCTTGGGGGTGTTCTCCTCCGCATGCGCGACTGACTTCTCCGCGGGCGCGACTTTCTAGGTTTTCTTTGCGATTTCATTTCTTTTCTCCATTTGTTTATATATTGTATGACTTTTTTTAGTCTTCACACAAGTAATTCTTTAGCTTTAGAATAGTTTCTCTCTCCTCTATGGAGGATTAGGTTAGTTTAGGAGTCTCTCTCTAGATTAGGAGTTGTTTTAGAGAGAGAAAGTGAGGGATTTCAATAGTGATTGAGAGATTAAAGATACAAGGGTGACAATTGTGTTGAAGATCTTCTCTATTATCAATGAGCATTCTTAACTCTATTTCACCTTATTGCTTTGTTTAATTTCATGTTTGTTTGGTTTAATTTCGATGTTTGATTCTTGATTGTGTAATTGTTCTTGATATATTGTTGATTCTTGATTTCCATAGTTGTTAGTTGATAGATGATGATTCTTGTATAGTTGTTTGGCTAGGAATTGGGTGAAACTTGTATGATTGATTGATTGTGATTAATTTGGGAATTGTGTTGGTTGATTGTTGAGATCAAAGTGATTAATGAAGGTTTGCATGTATGTAATTCGATTAGGCCTTGAGAATTATGCTAGATTGCATTGTAATTGCTAATGACAAGACTAATTGATTTAGGAATTGCAATTATTGATTGGTTTGGATTGTGATTCTCTTATTTTGTTATTCATTGTGAACCGTAGCTTAACAATTAGGTGATAGCTCTTTGATTCCAACTGATTGCTCTTATCATTAGTCTTCACAACCTTTGATTAGCATGATCTTCCCAAGTTGTTGCTATTGACATGATTACTTGTTGATCTCCGTTCCTAGTGTTTTATTTGTTTGGTTGCTTGTTTTGTTAGTTGTTGGTGTTACATCTTACCTTCGACTTCGACCTAGCTTAGGCGCATAATTGAAAGTGCTTGAACATTACTGTTCCTTTGGGTTCGACCCTTGACTTGCCTCTATACTCGTATTTAGGTTTGTTAAGTGTTTATAAATTTAGTTTGACCGAGGGAAGATTAGATAACGACCTAGTTTTCCACTTGTCAAGTATCAATGTCGAGCCTGTGCAAATCATAGACGAAAGCTCCTCATGGATGGACAGAGTTATCTTATACTTGAGGATGGGATACTCCCGGACGATCTGAAAGAGAGATGGATGATGAAGAAGAGGGCGGCCTGGTTCGAAATGAAGAGATGGGAATTATTCAAAAAGCTTTTATGAAACCATACTTGAAGTGCATTACTCTAGAAAGAGGGCATGATGTGCAGGACGACCTCCACCAAGGGCATTGTAGATCTCATATTGGCGGACGTGCCTTAGCCGAAAAAGCCACCCACCTGGGGTATTACTGGTCGAGCATGAATTCTGATACCATGAAAATAGTGTGACAAGTGCCAGAGGTTTGCAACCCTGATCCATCTGCTAACCAACAACCTATCAACCATAAGTAGCCTCCTCCCTTTTGCAAAATGGGACATGGACATCTTAGGGTTGTATACACCAGCATCCGGTCAAAGGCGGTATGTGCTTGTAGCTGTTGACTACTTTACAAAGTGGGTAGAGGCCGAGGCTGTTCGAGGCATCAAATGGACGGACGTATCAGCCTTCATTTTGAAGAATGTTATTACTCGTTTTGGAGTGCCTCAGTCTATGGTCTTTGACAACGAACCTCAGTTTGAAACTCGCTAACTCAAAGAATGGCTAAGTGACCAGGGCATCACTCACTGTTTTGCCTCGGTCAGACGTCCACAAGCTAACTGTCAAGGGAGGCCAATAACAAGCTGATTTCCAACGGCATCAAGCGGAAGCTTGAAAAAGCAGGCGGTCTGTGGGCAGATGAGTTGGTTAATGTTTTTGGGTCCATACATACCACAGCAAAGTGTTCGATTGTTGAAACCCCATTCTTCTTAGTTTATGGTGCTGAAGCTGTGCTCTTATTGAGATGTATGAGCCTACTCTTTGAGTGATGTTGTATGATGAGAATGCCAATTGGGAGGCAATGAAAACCGCTTTGGATGTTCTTCCAGAGGCAAGGGGCAATGCGGCGCTTAGACATGAATTCTGTCGATTAAGAATGATGAGAGCTTACGATCGCCGAGTGTCTAAGCGGCCAATGAAGATGGGTGATTTGGTCTTAAGGAAAATGGAAGCGGTCGACCGAGAAAATGAAGACGGGAATTTAAACCCAAAATGGGAAGGGCCGTACCAAATTAGAGAAGAAGTCCGAGATGGCACTTATCATCTTAAAGCCTTGGACAGTCGTCCAATTCCTCGAACTTGGAACGTGGATAATCTGAAGAAATATTATGTTTATAGTTTTTTTCTTACTTAGCCAAAAAGCTTTATATGCATCTAGGTCTTGATGACCGAGCAATGTAATTAAGGCCGTATGGCCCCATCAATGTAATTTTGACAAAATTAATGAAAAAGTCAAGCATTGTTGACATATCTACTGTAGGGAATATTTCAAGCATTACCCCAAACTTAAACCCAACTGTGATCATACACTTAAGCATGGTGGTGTCCAAAGGGATGGAAGCTAGAGCAAAAGAGTCGCTAACAAGTTTTAGGAACTTGTAAAGCGTTCACTGTGTGAAGGTTACACCCCTAAATGATCTAAGAGATCGTCAACTCCAATAGGTCTGGAACCAAGACTAGAAGTTCGGGGATGAAGGTACAAATTCAATTTAAAAGAGAAAGAACCTGCCCTAATTATAAGACTCTACTTTATTCTTCTTGTATTCATGTGCACTTTCTGACTAACATGCAATCATTAGGTTTACCCTAAACCTGTTTAATCTATGTTGGTTGAATATTAATGCACAAATAAAACTATTGTTGGCGATCACTTGAATTATAATCAAATTAACCTAAACAAGATTATTAATTATCTTATTAAGCGTGATTACAAGTACAAATTCCCTTTAAACATGCATAAAAGGTGTGATAAAGCAATAACAATAATAATATATCAAGCAACATAATATTAACAAATAATAATTATAATAACTTTAATCATCACCAAAATAGTAATAATCATAATTATCATAATCATGTTCACGTTAAAAATAAAGCATAATAATAGCAAGATCCTAGGCATGATAATAACAAGATAAATAACAAACCCTGGCATGTCACTAAACATCAAAGATCAAAGCTTTGGCCCTAACATGATACTAACATGCTATTAAGAAAGACAATAGGAAGCATCACAATTGATATAATTAAGAAACTTAATCTTTACCCTAAACATCATACTAAGAAAAGTATCTTAACATGATACTAGGAATCAAAATAACACCCTAAACATGATTTCTATATCAAAATATCAATTAAACAATTAAAGCACTTACTTGGATGGCTCGTACCTCTTTCTAATAACAAAATACACACGTTAGTAAATTCAAGGAAAATAATAAAACAAACAATTAAATTAAATAATTGAAATAGAGATTTGGGACCAAACCCTCAGAAATATCAAACCTTTCACGTCTAGGGCGAAGGCAACTTCGAACTTGGCTAGGCGTGTTTAGTTCTAATGTATGCGGAATTTTGTTTGTAAAAGGCTAGGCTAGAAAGAGAGAGAGAGAGAGAGAGAGAATAAGCTTTAGCTTAGAGAGAGAGATAGAGAAGAATTAGAGAATTCTGGTCAAGAGTTGATGATTAAAAATGGAGGTCTAGGGACGCTATTTATAATGAAATAGTCCTAAATTGATAATACAAATTAGAGTTCGAAAAGGAATAAAACACGCCTCTGTCGCCAACGACAAGACCTGTCGCCAGGCGACAAACCTGTCGTCCGGCGCTGCAAGACAGTTTTTGCGGATTTTGTTTTTATCAAATCTTTTGTTCCAAAAGTTCAAATATGTCATATAATATGTCGCTGGAAAGATATTGAAGTCTAGTTTCCAATCCAATTAAAATCAGATTAAAATATTTTCTAGATAAAAAGTTATGTCCGAAATAGTGGAAGGGGTTCAGTTTTGGATAGAGTTTCGTATTTCATTCATATCTTTTTCGTTATAACTCGAAATTATTTTTATAATATATCATTGGAAAGATAATTTTAAGATCTATCTAACAATATAATATTGGGATAAATATTATGAGGCACGAAAGTAATATCTGAATATATTCCATTTCGTACAAAAAAGGATTCTCAAAAGGAGTAGTTTTATTCAATTTCAAACTCTTTGAAACATAATTATCAATCCTAACTCCATTAGGATTCAAAAGAGCCTTCTAGAGTATTCTAGAATACTATAATCAATTCAAATATCTTTAGGAATGATAATTAATAATAGGCCCTCCTCTAGATCATTGGGCCGCATATAAGAACCAAACCGGGCCCAGTTTAGTATTTTGGCCATAACTTCAATTCCTCATTATTCATCGGAATTGTGCTTATAATATATCGTTGGAAAGGTCTTTTCAAGCCGCATCTAACTACACCATTATTGGACCCTTGATATGGACCAAACTAAACTGGATTTGGCTATTTTTATAAAATAGAGTAGGTTTTCGAAAACAGAAAGAGAGATTTTTAATAAAAACTAACCACAACCTTAGACTTTCTACACTTCACTTCATTCGATTATGATTCGACGCAAAAGATATTCATCACCGGGTTTGGTTTTGGGGAGACACAAATGGGTGTCTATAGAAGCCCCCACTTTGACTGAGTTTGGAGAAACGCAAGTTTCGAAAACAAAAGTCAAAGTATCGATTGGGACGGAGAATGATTCAGAACGTTCTGCGATCCTAAATCATTCTTGTAACGCCGATACCTGCAAACTAGCGTTAGTTAAAAAAGATAAGAGAGTTAAGAAACGCATATCTTGCACCGTCGAGCATACGTCTCTAAAGGTAACCGATTTGTTGTGACGATCTTCCTCAAGTTAGGGGATACCGCCTGAAGACTGCTACGCTTGTAACTGCCTCCAATTTCCGCTGTGATAGTCTTCTGCAAGCCAAAGAAAACTATCGAAGATTGCTTCGCTTGAAACGATCTTCTACCACCTTATGACCATCTTCCGCAAGCCAGGAAATATGATCGAAGATAACTTCGCTTGAAATCACCTCTAGCTGTTTGTGACAACCCTCCACAAGATAGGGAATGCCTTCGATCAACGCTTCTACATCTTGAACCTTTTTCTTGAATCATAGTGACGACCTTCCCAATCATAGAAAAAGTCGTCGAAGACCGCCTCATCACGAACCACTCTTCTCAAATCTTGGTGACAACCTCCACAATCTTAGTGAATGTCGTCGAAGACCGCCCATCTCGTGCTATCTTCTCAAATCTTGGTGACAACCTCCACAATCTTAGCGAATGCAGTCAAAGACCGCCCATCTCGTGCTATCTTCTCAAATATTAATGACAACCTCTACAATCTTAGCGAACGTCGTGGAAGATAACTTCTCTTGAAGCCATCCTCAGCTTTCTGACAACCTTCCATATCCTAGGGAGCGTTATCGAAGATAAATTCACTTGAAGTCATCCTCAGTTGTTATGATAATGTTCCAAATGAAAATTACCAAAGACCAACGCTTGTCGATCTTTAAAGCTCGCTTGAACTTTGATGTTGCAATTTTTTGCTGTAGTTTCCGCGGTGCCAATACGTCGGCGCATTTTTTCTGTTTGTAAACCATTATGTCGGCGCTTTTTACTATTTGTGAACCATTATGTCGGTGCTTTTACTTTTTGTGAACCATTATGTCGGTGCCTTTGCTGTGAGCCAATGTTTAGGCGCTTTAAGCTAAGTGAAACGATCTTTTATCAAGTCGATCACTTTATGTGATTGTAATCGAGCCAATTACTAAATCATGTGAAATTTCTTAGAAGGGCTAACTGGCGTACCAAGAAACCCAGAAATTTCTGCACTAGGTCCACATAATCTAATACGGGGGCCACGCATTGTGTCGCCGCACCAGCACTGTTTTGGGGTTTTTTGTGTCCCTGGAGAGAGTTACTGTTTAGGGTAATTTTACCCACCACGTGGTCCAATCAGAGGATGACACGTGTCAGCCTCAGGATGACCCAAAGTGGACCAATCCTTGCTTGACACGTGTCACTCCAGAAATTAAGGGAAAAAGGCGGCCTTCAGGCCCAAATCCCGAGAAAGTCGCAAAGCGGCGCAACCCACCAATGATTAGGGTTCAGTGACCTAATCAGGTGCACAAATCCCAAAGACCCTGTAAATAGGGAGATGTCCCTCTTTTTGAGGGCACGTTTTTACCATTTATTACACATTTTACTCTTTGATAGAGACATCCTGAGCTTGGAATCTGAGCAGAACCCCACCTAAATTTCCGCACCTTTTTCTCCCTTCAAGTTTCTAACTTGTGCGTCGAAGGCGGAGCACCACCCAACTGGTGTCTCAGTTTGTTTTGCAGGTACAGCGCACTCCGGATCAATCTTCATGTTGTAACTCTCCCGAGGGACAAAAACACCCAAAACATTTGGCGCCGTCTGTGGGGAGAGTACCTCGAAGATGGTTCAAGAGTCTGTACCACCCCCTAACCGTCTGGGCGAAGACCCAGAAGTCTTTATAGACCATGGGGATGAAGATCCTCAAGTCGAAACCTTTACAGCCGAAGACGGCTCTCTCAGAATCAAGCGCATCCGGCCCAGAGAGACTCTGGAGCGGGGTGCCTCCCAGGAGGGTGCAAGTAGACCCCCTGGGCAGCCAGAAGGGGAAACCCATATGGCAGCTGGATCAGCGCCTGTCACCCGAGACGAGCTCATGAGATTCATGACAAATTTCAAGGGTGAAATTAAAGAGCTGATCACCCAGAGCCGGGCTGGCCCAAGTAGAGGTCAGTCGGCCAAGAAGACTCCTCTGGAAAAGGGGAAGTCAGTCAAAGATCGGCAGCCCACTCCTCATCCAAAGGAGAAGGCAGCCGGGACCATTGATTGGTCCAAAATTCTTTTTCCTAAGGGGAATAACAATAACTCCCACTGGACTCAACAGCCGGTGAGAAGTAAGAAGTCATCTCTTGATGCCCGGGAGATCATCAACCGGAAGAGAAATCAGCAGCTGTCTGAGTCGGCTTCCACGTTGAACTTTCCTGACAGCTTTAACAATACCTCTGCCGGGAATGCATCTTCCTTGCATGAGAGTCAGACAGGCAGTAATACCGTCCATTCTGGCCCTCATATGATTGGAGTTGTATCGTATGTTCCTACTCAGGTCTACGGCTAGTATCCCCCTCATTTCATGCAGCCGACCCTCTTTGAAGGTCAGGCGGCATACCAAAATGTCCAACCACTGGACTGGCAGCTTCGTCTGCTTCGCCTGGGTGAACAACCTTCTGCATTCACCCAGGAGATAACCGAGGCGGCACAACCGTCCAAGGTTAAGAATGTGTTGGTTGGTACCTATGACGGTACCACCAATCCGGAAGACCATCTCATGGCTTATACCAACCTCATGTATCTGCAGGGGTTGGATGATGCCACTTGGTTTCGTTGCTTCCCGGCTACATTGAAAGGCATCGCCCAACAATGGTTTGGTAATCTGCCAGCCGGGTGCATTGACAGTTTTAGGAAGCTTGCTTTCCTATTTACTTTCAACTTCTCAATGAACATCCCTACTAAGAAAACAAGCTTGGACTTGAGCACCATTAAGCAGGGAGAGAGAAAAGGGCTGCGCTCTTATGTCATGCGGTTCAATCTGATTAGAATTCAGATTCAAGGACTGTCTAATGAGGTGGCTTTTACAGACTTTTTCAAAGGTCTGAGAGACGGGTTAACTTTTAAGTTCGACCTAGTAAAAAAAGGGGCTTTCACCTTACAGGCGGCCCTGAGGGAGGCGGAAAGCTACATCCAAGCTACCGACCTCTGCTCATTTGGCAGCCAGTCGGACTCAAAGAGGTCCGACAAGCAGAAAGACAGCCGGCCTGCCCAGCCGGCCAAAAAGAAAGAAGAAAGCAAGAAAAGAAAAGAAGTTTGGGCGGTTAGTGATTCTGACCAGCCGTCCCAGAAGAAGAAGAAAGAGTTTAAACCGTACGTCCCTAAGTACGAGTTTAACAAGGACTGCAATTCCATCCTCATGGAAATTAAGGACCGGCTGTCCATAGAGAAGCCGAATCCAATGAAAAGTTCCATTCAATCAAGGAACAAAAATAAATTTTGCCAATACCATGAGGAAGTTGGCCATGACACCAACGACTGCTTCAGCCTTCAAAGAGCGTTGGACCGTCTGGCTGACAAAGGAATGCTGAAGTCTTACATTTCCAAGTCCCCAGCCAGGGCAACGAAGAAGAATAAGGGTCAGTCCTCCAAGACTAATGATAAGTGACATTTATGTCACTCCTAGGGGTAGTGTTTAGGTTATTTTCGTGTTTATTTTCCTTTATTTTTCCTTTTATTCTCTCGTTTTCTCTTTAATAAAGTTTCTAGTTTATTTTGGTAATTTTGGAGTGTTTTGGTTTAGTTTCTTTATTTTATTAGTTTTAGTCTATTTTCGTATTTTATTTTATTTTATTTGCTTACGTAGTTTTAATTATTTTTAGTTTAGTTTTATGTCTCTTATTTTCTATTTCATTTTATTTATTTTATTTTATTTGTCTTGGTTTTGTTTTATTTCGTCCTTTATTTATTTTTATTTTATTTTATTCTTTTTCTTTGTCCCAATCCTTTCTCGGTTTTGTGTGTAAGAGTTCGGGTTTCAATTTGAGTCAAACGCCAAGCCCCATTTCATGAGCATGCTGCCAGCTCCACTGCCGCAAGAACCAACCTGCTGCCCCTTATCCTTCACCACACTCTTCCTCTCTATTCCCCTTATCCTCCACCACAACAGCACCTCACTCCCCTGCTCCCTCACGCACACAACAGCCCACCGTTCCCACAAACCAACAACAACCATACCTCCAGCCTGCAACCCCGCAAACACCACACACACCAGCACCAGCCACCGCCAAAACCGCCAGCATCTCCAACCACAATCAGCCACGCACTTCTCAGCTCACCAATTTCAGCCACTCCGCAATTAACCACCAGCTCCTCCAATCACAGCCACCACTACCCCCTGTTCTCACACCAACGCTGCAACCCAATACACAACCACAGCAACCCTTCGCACCCAACAACCAGAACCCCATGCTGCCATCAGTCCACCACAATTACTCACCCGATTCCGCAATTGCAACCACCAACACCCCAATTATCCCCTGCTCCTTCTCCACCACAATCAACCACAGCAGCCACCAATCACCCCCGTAACAATCACCAACTCACCTGCGAACAGCCGCACCTGCACCACCGTCAACAACCAGCAACAATTAAGCAACCAATCGACCCAAAAATTAGAGTAAATAAAAAATTTTAACGAGACTCGCACATGATGTTTAATGAAAATTGAACGGCCTTGATTGATTGCTGGTTGATGAAGATGTCGGTGATGATGGTGTTTTGATAAGGTGATTTAAGCCGATGATGATGGTTGTTCGATGATGATGATAGCAGCAGCCATAGATTTCGAAGAAAGGGAAATCGGGGTCTGATGGTTTTTGGGGGATTTGTGGGTTTATTTTTCTTTTTCTTTTATTTTTATTTCTTTTGCTTTTCCTTTTCTTATTTCTTTTCTCTTATTTTCTTTTTATTTTCCTTTTCTTTCTTTTTTTCTTTCCTTCTTTTTTTCTATTTTTCCTAATTTTATTTAGTATAAATACCCATTTTTGGGGTAATTAGAGACCAACATTCAATAACTATCTATTCTACTCTCTACTTAGTTTTAGGAGAGCTTCTCTCTCTAGGTTTAGGTTAGGATTAGCCTTCATTGGTAGAGAGAGAAAGTGTGGTTTTCTTCATTGATGAACTTGGATTTTGAAGAAGGAGCTTGTTCAATCCTTTGTAGACCTTCATCTTCAATTAATGAGCAATCTCTTACTCTTTCTCTTTACCTTTGTTTTTGATTTTTCTTATTTGCTTTGATTTTTCTTCTTTGCTTATTAATCATGTTGATGCTTATAGATTTGATGATTGATATTGTTTTCAATATGATTTGTGAGTAGTCACCTTGCCAAGGGTGTGGGGATGGTGTAGTTGCTAATTGTTAATGCTTATAATGTTGGGGTTATGTTAATGGTGATTAAAGTCTTTGCATGCTTGATATTATTTGGTCTTCTTGCAAGTGCACGTTGTTAGTTGATCAAAGATGAGTCTTTGCTAACAACGGAAGTTGACTTAGTTGAGGTTCATTACTATCGATTGTTATTTAATAGTACCTCCTAGTATATGGTTCTAATGTGGAAACATAGAGGCTATGTTAGGAGAAGCCAATTGACCCCGGAAGGCGGCTAGATTGGACCCTTTACTTCGATATTCATGCATGTTTAGTTCATAATTAATTCAATTTCTATGCCTTTGTTCATGTTCAAGTGAATGCTATACCTAAACCATTTCCCTTAATGTTTTATTTCTTGTTTTAGCATCTTTAGACTTTAGTTTATTTATCTCCTATTCCGGACTAGTTTAATTGTCGATAACATTTGGTGGTGTTTATCCGTTCTCTGTGGTTCGACCCCTATGCTTGCCTTATACTCGTATTAGGTTTGTTTAGGTTGTATAAATTGTATTTGATCTAGGGATAGACAATTGACGACACGTTTATTCCCTTGTCAACTACCCCCCAGCCTGCTAGTAGCTCGGATACCAACAAGGAGCCGGTATACACAATAGCAGGCGGGTTCTCCTGTGGTGGCCCTACCATCCGGGGCACCAAGAGCCATCTTCAAAAGATGGACAAGGATTATGATGAGCAGGCGTCTGCAAGCACCTCCTTCCCAGACGTCTTGATTACTGAGAAGGACAGGGGCAGTGTCCGCCGTCCGCATGATGACCCGGTCGTCATTGAACGTAAGGTTGCCAACCAGCTGGTTGGACGGATCCTTATCGACACCAGCAGCTCATCAGACATCATCAGCCTCCGGTGCCTGCAAAAGTTGAAATACAATGTCAGCAGCATGCATCCGGTCACCCACCCCTTGGTTGGTTTTGGGGGTGGGATGGTCTACCCAGCCAGAAGAATTGACTTGCCCATCCGGCTGGGAGAGAAAGGCCAGGGACGACATATTGTCGTCAGATTCTTGGTCGTTGAGGAGTTGACCGCCTACAATATTATCCTTGGCCGGCCAACCCTCAATGTAGCCAAGGCAATAATAATCCCGTCTCTGATGCTCATCAAATATGAGAGGGATGACGGCTCTTTTGGTTCCCTGAATGGGGATCAGAAGACGGCCCGAGAGTGCTATCTCTCAACCGTCCGAGATACCGTGGCCCCAGGCGGTCAGGAACCAATTGACCTTGACAATGTCAAGGATGCCGATCCAGCACCTGCCCCACCAGCAGCCGGGAAGAAAAGAAAGGCACCTCTGCTGGTGGAGGTGAAGAAAGAGAAAAAATAGCAATCACTGACCGGTGAACGGTCAGATGAGCTCCGTCCTCAACCGGCTGGTGAAAGCATTGATCTCGTTCTGGATGACAGCCGTCCGAAACGTACTGTAAAGGTTGGGACGGTTGCTCATGCTACTTTGGGTGCAGACTTGCACCTTCTGCTGAAGGAATTCAAAGACATTTTTTCCTTTGAAGTGGAAGAGATACCAGGGGTCAGCCCGGATCTCGCTGTCCACAAGCTCGCCGTGGATCCTAAAAAGAAACCCATCCGGCAAAAGAAAAGAAACCATGGTGAGGAAAGAAGTCAGGCGGCAGCTGCCAAAGTCAAAAAGCTGCCAGACGCCAGGTTCATTCGGCCTTATAACTTCCCCGACTGGGTGGCCAATATGGTTCTTGTTAAGAAACCGAATGGGACCTGGCGCATGTGTGTTGATTACATAGACCTCAACAAGGCGTGTCCAAAGGACAGTTACCCGCTTCCAAAGATCGACAGTCTGGTCGATTCTACAGCCGGTCACGCCCTGATGAGCTTTATGGATGCCTACTCCGGCTTCCATCAGATACCCCTGTGGAAAAAGGATCAAGAGAAGACAACCTTCGTCACTGATCAGGGGTTATTCTGTTATACTGTGATGCCGTTTGGCTTGAAAAATGCGCTTCCCACTTTCCAACGGATGATTAATACGGTCTTCATTAATCAAATTGGGAGGAATGTAGAGGAGTACATTGATGACATGGTAGTCAAATCCAAGCTACAGACGGATCACCTTGCTGATCTACGAGAAACATTCACCACCCTCAGGAGGCATAAGCTCATGTTAAATCCAAAGAAATGCGTCTTTGGTGTTGAGTCTGGGAAGTTTCTCGGATTGCTGATTGATCAAAGGGGGATAGAGGATAACCCTGAAAAGATACAGGCGGTGATAGACATGAAGTCACCCCGTTCTGTCAAGGAGGTGTAGAGACTCACCGGCTGTCTGGCCGCCTTGGGGAGGTTCCTCTGCCGGTCAGGCGACAAGTGCCTCTACTTCTTCCAAGCAATCAGGAAGAAGACCAGATTTGAATGGGGGGATGATGCTGAGGCGGCATTCCAGAGGTTGAAAGAGCATTTAAATTCTCTACCTAGATTGGTCAGTCCTTTACCTAGGGAGACGTTGTACATGTATTTAGCCGTCTCAGATCATGCCCTCAGTGCCATTCTCCTTGCTGAGCGAGACGACGTGCAGCTCCCAGTTTACTTCATTAACCATGTTCGTAAAAATGCTGACCTCCGGTACCCCATGGTTGAAAAATTTGGCCTTGCTTTGTATATGGCTTTCAAAAAACTGAAGCCTTACTTTTTGGCACATCCGGTTGTGATTTACACCGACCAGCCACTCAAGCGGCCAATGTCTACCTTGGACTCATCCGGGAGAATGTTGAAATGGGCCATTGAAATGCAAAGTCTTGAAATCACTTACGAACCAAGAAAGGCAGTGAAAGGTCAGGCGTTTGCCGACTTCATTGTTGAAATGACCCGTCCGGTGGCTCCGGATAATCTTGATCAGGTTTGGAAAGTGTATGTAGACGGGAGCTCTACAAAGAACGGCTGTGGTGCAGGCGTAATCTACGAGTCTCCTGAAGGGGACAAATTTGAGTATGCACTACGCTTCAAATTTCAAGCCTCTAACAATGACGCGGAATACGAAGCCCTGTTAGCCGGCATTCGCATGTGTAAGGCGGAAGGGGCCATGAAAATTGACACCTACTCTGTTTCTCAATTGGTTGTTAGCCAGTATGAGGGAAGCTACGAGGCTACTCATCCTGCTATGATCAAATATCTTCAGGCAGTCAAAGAAGAGACCAAGGCACTTGAGGAATTCCGGCTGAGTCAAGTGCCTAGGTCGGAAAACAATCAGGCGGATGCATTGTCAAAACTGGCGTCTTCCGCCTGCCATGATACGCCTCGGTCAGTATTTTGGGAAGTTCTTGAAAAAAGAAGCATCTATGAGGATCCAATTGGAAATCTGGACCGAAGCTCTACCTGGATGGATGGCATCCGGGCCTATCTCTCAGACGGTACATTTCTTGATTCGCCACAGGAAGCAACCGTGGTTTCTGAAGGCGGAGTTTCTGAAGCCTTTGTTGAAGTGCGTCACCCCAGAAAAGGGGAAGGAAGTTCTTGAAGACTTGCACTCGGGATTCTACGCCTCCCATATAGGCGGCAGGTCCCTAGCTGTCAGAGCCAGACGACATTATTTTTGGCCCACTCTTGAGGCAGACGCCAAGGAGTTGGTAAAGAAATTTGACAAGTGCCAAAAATTTGGCAAACTCATTCACCGTCCGGCTACTGACCTGACGGCCATCCACAGCCCAATCCCGTTTGCAAAATGGGGCATGGACATTCTAGGTCCTTACACGCCTGCTCCAGGCGGAAAGCGCTACATCTTGGTGGCCGTGGATTATTTCACCAAGTGGGTAGAAGCTGAGGCGGTTAAAAACATCAAAACCTCAGACGTGATTTCTTTCATCTGGAAAAACATTATCACCCGGTATGGGGTACCTATGTCTATGGTTTTTGATAATGGTCCTCAGTTTGAGATGCCTCAGCTAAAAACTTGGTTGGGAGATCAGGGGATCTCAAGCTATTTTGCATATGTTGGCCGGCCCCAAGCAAATGGCCAAGTTGAAGCCTTCAATAAACTCATCTCAGACGGCATTAAGAAGAAAATAGAAAGAGCCGGTGGCTTATGGGCAGAAGAGTTAATCCGTGTCCTATGGGCCATCCGGACAACAACAAAGGGGGCAACCGGTGAAACCCCATTTCTCATGGTTTACGGTGCTGAAGCCGTCTTGCCCATTGAACATTACGAGCCGACTCTCAGAGTCATGCTATATGATGAAGAGGCAAACTGGGAAGCAATGCGCTTGGCATTGGACTCACTCCCGGAGCGCAGGGGCAATGCCGCCTTGCGTCATGTAAATTTTTTGTAAACAATGAGTCAGTTAATGAAGATTCAGACTTTGTTTGCAAAATTGATGTGTTGTTTTTTGATTATCCATCCGGGTAATACTGAGACAGATTCTTCATTTACCTAACTAAGTTCGATACTTAGTAAAGGTTACGTTTGTTTGACCGCCTGGGTAATACTCGGATCCCTTGTTTATTTAAGTTTGATACTTTGTTTATTTAACTAGGTTTGATTATCCGCCTCGGTAATACTTAGACGGATTTTTTCATTCACCTAACTAAGTTTGATACTTGGTATGATTCAATAATTACCTGTCCGTCTTGGTAATACCCAGACAGGCTCGTTTGTTTAAACAACTAAGTTCGACACTTGGTGTAAATCGGCCAATGCTCCGATTAAAAACTAAGCACTAAAACGCTTAGTGGCTATACAACCGGTCCTAAACAAGACCAGAGGCTGAAATGGCCGGATGGTTGCTCATTTTATAAAATCGCCTGTCCTAGCATGGACAAAGGCGTCGGGCGACACCCCTCCGGGTGCAATCGTCGCAGAGAACATACTATTTGTCTGTTCTACGTATTTATGCAGACGACAAAAATTGAACGACCGAATCGGTCAACTCATAGCCGTCTAACCAGAATGATCTTTGATGAACAATCAAGTTACCAAATACCGGATGCCCTGGGGCATCAATCGGTTTCCGGCTGAAGTTTTCACAGGTTATTTATTCCAAAATTGCACTCTCTATCCCAATCAGGGCAAAAGAGTTGTTCAATGGCTATGAAATCCCTACCAGGAAGGACAAAACGCCGCCTGGGTAGTACCCGGAACGCCTGTTGGTGAACAGCTGTGCACTTGGTTTGGGGCAATTTCTATTGTGATTGATTGACTTACAAAACATATCATGCTCTTTGCAGCATCAGACGTTTCCAAGTCAATCAACCAACTCCACTTGAAACCAATCACACAGTCGTCCAGGGGCAAGGACAGCCAGACTATTTATTAGTTAGGCAAAAAATCGCCGCATGCTTTTGATAAGTTAGGCAAAAATGAAAAATTAAAACTCGCAAAAATTGAAATTCAAACGCAAACGCAAAATGATAAAAACCGACTTAGTCGGTGCATTCATTAAAGTCCACCCAACCAAACGGTTGTAGTGGATTAAATGTTAACCGGACCCTGTCCGGGAGAAAGAGAAATTGTTAATTAACCCGGCTCCTTAGCCGGTAAATACAAATATACTCGGCACACAGGCCGGAAAAAACAAGTTTTGGCATACTGCCGCTGAACAAAAGAAAAGATAAAAAACAGAGATTGGCATACTGCCGCTGAAAGGTCACTTCTTGCCTGCAGACGGTGCCTCCTGGTCCTCCTCCTCATCATCTGAGGGTATCTCCTGTGCTTCACCCGGACCAGGTAGCTTAGGCGCGGGGGGCTCATTGTTGGCATTAACCCAAACGTCGAAGGACTCAGGCTCTGGATCACCCTTCTCTCTCAGGTACACCACGTCCTCGGCATACCTGTGAGCTAGTGCCCAGATGCTGTAATCCGCGTCTGGGTACAAGGCAGCCCAGACGATCTTCATTCTGGCATCATTGTTAGCGTCACTTTCAGCAACTAGACGGTTTTGCTCCGCCTCCAGGGTTGCTGCAAAGTTCTTCTGAGCCTGAGCAGCCTCCTTCTCTAGCCTCTCAACCTTGGTCTTCTGTTTGGTGTTCTCTTCAGAAACACCCTGAAGTTGGCCAAGGTCCGTCTGGGCCTTCTTGAGCGCCTCATTAGCCTTTTTGGCGCTCTCATCCGCCTTCTTCCGGCCCTCCTCTGCCTTCTTCTGGGCCGTCTCAGCATCACCCGCCCGCTGTTTGGCCGTCTCTAGATTCGCCTCCAGCTGCTGGATTCTAGACGCATGTGTCATAATGATTGCTTTAGTTTCAAGTTCATTTACGATAGTCGAGTGTAAAGCAATATTGTCAGCGTCTAAGGCGGACTTCTTGGCCCTTTTTACCTCTTCCCGTTTGCGGGAATAAGGACGTTTGAGCCCGTCCACCCGCAGCATGGCCTGCAAAAAAGCAGGCGGTATCAGTATTGCAGGCGGGATAAAACACTTGGAAAAAATAAATTGTCAAGTTTCTTACCTCAGCTAGAAGGGATAGGATGCGTTCCAAATTGAACGTCTCTATCCCAGGGATGTTGTCTCTATCCCTCTTCCGGACGGCGTCAAGCATGGCCTTGGCATGCTTCTGGACGTCTGGCCAGCGGGGAGATTGATCTGCACCACAATCAATACGTGATGAGTGCGAAACTAAGGCAGCACCTATTTGTTGCAGACCGTTAGAAGATGACGTCTGTTGAGAGTGGGATTTCACCCGCAAAGGCCACCCCAGCTCAAGCGGGGATTCCAAAGGGTTCTTACCTTCGGAGTCGGCCAAGCGGGAACCGCTTGCAGGCATGGTGAACCCCGCGGCTGCTGATAAGGGATTAACGAGATCAAGGCACAGGCTGCCGCCTATCTTCTCGTTTTGCCCCGCTATCCGCATCTGCTGATGCCCGGCTGAGGCGCCAAAAGTTGACGCGGAGGTGGATTTTTTAATTTTGTTGAGAACAGGGGGGTCTCTTCCCTAGCCCGTTTTAGTTGTTTCTCAAACGTCATTCCAACCTCTTCCTGCAAAAATAACAAAGTTAAAGTTAGCATCCGGGAAAAATAATTGTTAAGATCAATTTACGAAAGGGTCAGGCATTTATTACCTTGGCCTTAACCTCAGCCGCAGCTTTTTCCGCAAGTTGCTTGCGGATGAGTGCAGAGGACCGCTTGGGAGTCTTCTCCGTCTGCAACATATTTAATGCTTCTTCTGCAAAAAGAGAAATTGATCAATATCATAAATCAATTCTGATAGAAAGATACTACAGACGAATATAAATTCAGGCGCATACGTTTGGTGAACATGTGCCCTAGCCCGCAGGCGTCTAGGAAACACTCGTCCCTGAACCAGGCGCTCTTGGGGATCCAGTTCTTGGGGACTTTTATTGTTTCCCCGGTTGACAAGGTCGCGTCTGTGAGGCCAAAAAAGTCTGCCTCAATAATTTTGTCAAAATCTTTCTCTGGGATCTGGGGAAGAGCGCACTTCCGGCCCATCAAGTCGGGCTTCTTATTTTACAGAAGGAACTCATAATTCTCCCGTCTGGTTGGAGCTGACATCAGGTAGAACCTGTGTTTCCAGCCGTCGAATTTTGAGACCTTGTCCAAGTTCATCATGTATTGGGGATGCGTGGTTAGAGTATACCACGCCCTCTAGCCGCCTGGGATTATGCTAAGATAATGCATACTAGAAAAAGCCTCCCAGCCGGGGTTAAGCCCCTGAAAATCGCAGGCGGCAACATACTCCAGAATGTTTGTCCAAGAGTTGGGGGTAAGTTTCCAGACTTCGAGGCCGTAGCCTCTCAAAATTGCCTTCACTGCCTGGTGAAGGGGGAAGCGAAGACCAGCCTTGAACGCCGCCTCATAATAGTCGAAATAGCTGTTGGCGTTCTCTTGATTGTTCTCCCAGGCGACGGTGCCATTCTCAGGCGGCACCTGGATCCTATACCCGTCTCCTAGCGGGTGCATTTGAGTAAAATTCTTTAAGTTTTCCTCCATTTGGATCCGGTCCTTAGAGGAGAC
The DNA here is from genome assembly GCA_034703905.1 of Chenopodium berlandieri. Lineage (NCBI taxonomy): Eukaryota > Viridiplantae > Streptophyta > Magnoliopsida > Caryophyllales > Amaranthaceae > Chenopodium > Chenopodium berlandieri. Next base: position 31,761,406 of record CM068278.1, read on the forward strand.
GTGGATGTTGAAGGGATCGTCCTTCTCATTCCATTTTTTCCTTTCTTCCTCCTCACTATCCTGAAGCGGGGGTAAATCCTCACTGCTCTCAGAGGTAGAGGAGGAGCTGGCTCTCTCCGTCTCTTCCTCATCTTGGGTCAAGGGGGCAGAGACGGCCTCGTCGCCGCCTTGGTCACACTCTTCCAAAAAAGAGTCTGCAGGGGTTGAAGGGGCGCGCGGAGGGGATCTCTCCAGAGACGTCTGGTCTCCCTGACCAGACGTTCCTCCCTTAGGCGTTTGGCCGCCTGAGCCTTCGCTCTTGTAATTTGGATCAGTCGCCGTCTGCATTATCCTAGCCATTGTGTCCTGCACAGACACGTAACTAGTCGGAATCCAAGGCAAAGGGTGGTCCCAACACCCCGAGACGGCACTCCCAGTCCTAGATTCAGCCGTCCCTGGTGATCGGCTGGACTCTAACCTAGGTTGTGCCATGTGTGTTGGTGATGCATCCATTTATTGCAAGAAATATGTGCAAACGGTAAAAAAAAGAAAAAGAGCTGAGAGAGGCAGAGACGGTACCTTTTGATGTAATATCTGGAACTAGGCGGGTCCGGCTAGGTCGATGGAAAACGAGCTTTCTTGCTTGCGCCTAACTCAAACGGATGACTTCTGCTTTCTCAAAGTTCTCTCTAGAATTTTTTTTGTAAACGTACAAGATTATGAGGGTAAAACGGCTATATATAGAGGGTAAATACTGGGGCATTTCCGTAATTTACTCGGAAGGTGAGCGGTTACTCTTTAATGGTAAAATTACCGCCAATCGGAGCGTGACACATGTCAAAGATGCCACGTGGCGTGCCACGTCATATCTGTGAGGGGAAAATGTTTAGGGTAATTTTACCCCACCACGTGGTCCAATCAGAGGATGAAACGTGTCAGCCTCAGGATGACCCAAAGTGGACCAATCCCTGCTTGACACGTGTCACTCCAGAAATTAAGGGAAAAAGGCGGCCTTCAGGCCCAAATCCCGAGAAAGCCGCAAAGCGGCGTAGCCCACCAATGATTAGGGTTCAGTGACCTAATCAGGGGCACAAATCCCAAAGACCCTATAAATAGGGAGATGTCCCTCTTTTTTAGGGCACGTTTTTACCATTTATTACACATTTTACTCTTTGATAGAGACATCCTGAGCTTGGAATCCGAGCAGAACCCCACCTAAATTTCCGCACCTCTTTCTCCCTTCAAGTTTCTAACTTGTGTGCGTCGGAGGTAGAGCACCACCTAACCGTTGTCTTCGTTTGTTTTGCAGGTACAGCGCATTCCGGATCAGTATTCGTGTTGTAACTCTCCCGAGGGACAAAAACACCCAAAACAGTTACAGCTCAAGACTAGATTTCGCAAGGTCGCCTGTACCTGCAAAGCAAACGGAACACCGAATGGTTGGTGGTCCGCCTCCGAAGATTAAGTTAGTACGGTATTCGGAGTAAAACGTGCGGAAATAAAGTTATCAGCTTGAATTCCAAGCTCAGGTGCTGTCTGTTTCTTGAGAACAACAACTCTTTAATTAATGTTGATGTGACGTCCCGTCATAAATGAGGGAAATGTCCCTATTTATAGGGTCTTTTGGGGAAGTGTGCCCTCCCTAGGGTTTGATGACCTAGGGATTAGGGCACGCCGTTTTGCGGCGCCTCAAAGTTTGGGCCTTTGAAGGCCACCATTTTAGAAATGATATCTGAGTGACATGTGTCGCACATCCTGAGAGGCCATTTGGGCATCTCGCAGGGCGACACGTGTCGCTCTCTCATTGGTCCACTTTGGATCAGTAAATACCCAAAATCAGGGGTTGTATCTACCTGACACGTGTCACCATCTAGAAGGTCCAACCTGGCGCCCCTTCCAGTGACACATGTCGGACTGTAGTTGGGCCACTTGGCCGGGTATAAATACCCAAAACATTTTCCTCTTATAGGGGTCACGTGCTTGGCACATGACGCCTAAGACAGGTGTCAAGCTATGAATGGTTGATTTTTAAACAATTTACCATGGGTGAATTTAAGGATTATACCCTAGATTCGTTTGCCCTTTCTATAAATAGGGGTTGACCACCCTTCAGTTTTTCGCACTTTGTGAATCTTTGAGAGAATCCAGAGCTTTTGACTTCTAAACTTATGACTTGTTCCTTTCAAGCATCCGACAGCCGTCTGCTAGTCTGTCTGTAAACAGACGTCCAAGCTTCTTCAACCGTCTCCCATTACTTTCTAAAGGTAACCGCTTGTTTCCTTCTCTCTTTTTTATTTTCTTTTTTGTTTTTCGAAAATGGTTTCCCAAATGCACATGACACGACATAGGATAGTGACCATCCGGTCACCGAGGATGGTTGAGTCTAGAACTAGCAGTGCCGCATGCTTGCTCGTGGACCCTTCTTTACGAACTTCCCCGAATCTGACCGTTTCTGTGTCTGTGCAGGACACCATGGCCAAAACCAAAAGAACGGCCAGATAGTATAACTCGGATGGTTCTTCTACCATTCGGATGGGTCCACAGTATATTCAGACAGCTCCATTAGGGCGCCTGCCAGTCAGCTTCGAAATCATCCTCCAAGCCCTTCTTCTAACCCCCCTCAAACTCCTACTTATTACCACTCCCAAACCTCAAGTGGTACCCCTAGAGATTCTATTTTATGGGCGGCTGAAAATCAGTCGGCACTCGGGCTTTTGGACAGGCGCCGGAGGAGGGGCTGAGGGAGGACCCTGCTGGCACCAGCCGGCAGTCCCTCAGCTTTTGTGAGATCTCTGATGACGACTCGGCCTCGTCATCTTCTGTTAGTGCCTCCGATAACTCGGAGGAGGCACGAGTTAAAATAAGCATGGCAAAAGAGTCCTTGTCCGTGGAAAGGGGTGAGGGCTGGGCCGAGCCGCATGCTACTCACCGCCGAGAGAGTGCTCCATTATCATCACATTTCCGAGGGAAGGCGGGACACAATGAAAACTGAATTGCCCAAGTTCAGACTTAAGCATGTCATGGGGCATGGCTTTCTTCTCTTTGTGCCGGATGCCGTAGATACGGTCACCTGGCCAAAACTAGTCAGTTACCAAGATAAATGCTTTGGTTGCTATAAGGAAACCATTTAGGCGGGTCTACGCTTCCTTCTCCTTCCGGCAGTGGAGAGAATTCTTGATGGATACCAACTAGGTATCTTGCAACTGGTCCCAAACTCCTGGATTAACATAATTGGGTATGTTGCTGCATGTGAAATGCTGGAGGTGGATCCCAGCTTTGAGGCGTTCACCCACATGCACTACTTAAGCTTAGCGCCGAAAGCAGGTGGCGAAGGTTGGTACACCTTGACCACCTGCAAGGGGTACATGATGGCAATCGGGAAGGAGTCCAAGTGGAAGGACTGGAGGACTAATTTTTACATTGTCCACTCCCCCGACCGCCGCCTGAACGATAAATATAATAGGTGGAATAAGGATCCGCCCCTCCTGGCTGGAAAGAAAGCCCTGCCGCCTCTCCCTAGGCGAGCCCAGGAGCAGATCTTTGACAAAGGTCTGTTCCAGTTGTCCGTCTAGACAAACGAACAGACGGGGGAGAAAGATGTTACCCCCCAAAGTTACATTCCCTGTTATGAATGGCTTTCGAATGGGGTGTACTTGGCCGCCTACGGGCTGAGTACAGAGATGTCGAGAGGTAGTCGGCCGTTTGAAATTTTGTAATGCCTTAGCTATTTTCAAAGTTTGCTTGCAGATTTCTAACTCATGTTTCTTTGTGCAGATAAAGTTATGGAGAAGCTTTCGGCCTTCAAGAAGCCAGCTGCAGCCTCTACAGCAGTGTACTGTTCGAACGCTTTTAAACGGACGAATGAAGAACAAAAAGCAGGCGGAACTCCCAAGGTAAAAGTCCATCTTACTTGACTTGGGCAATATTTCGCATTAGTCTGCATGGTTTATGACTATTCTTTATTGATGTAGGGTGGTTCCACCAAGCCTTCTCCCTCCGAACCATCCGACCCTAAGGTGTAGAAACTTGGGGTTGGAGACGTGGGCGCCTCTGGCAAGACGAGGAAACATATCGCCCATAAGCCAAAGAATGGAGCTGACGACTCCCGTCTCAAAGCTGATAGGGGGATCAGCAAGCCGGATGCCCAACGGGTATCGAAGAGTGGCAAGCCACTCAACTCTGCTGTCGATTCAGCAGGAGACGGGAAGAAGCCAGTCACGGAGGATGAGGAGCAGCCGGAGGGTGAGGCTACTTCCCCTTGATATTTTTGCGAAGATGTAGACCATTCGGCCTATTATTAACTTGTATTTTTTAGCTCTACAGCTCCTGCCCAGAGGCCGACTATCGTTCAGATGGCCAAGGATATGCTACGGGCACTTAACCCAAAGGATAAGGCGTATGTCCGAGGAGTCGGCACCCTAAACTTGGATGACATCTTGGGGATCCTCTACACGGTAATGACTTGGTAAATTTTTTTTACAAGTGACAGTTGTATCCGCCTGATGCTAACCATTTGCCCCTTTAATAGGATGCAGGCCATGCTGCGCGTTTAAGGGCTTAAGAAGCCGATCCTGGAGAAGTTCAAAGAGGTAACGGTTGCTAATGCCTGGGCTGCCTCTGCTTTAGAAAGAGCTCAATTTGAAATTGCTCAAAATGAGTTATTGACACTTGATATGATGTATTCCCAGGCAGATGCAATCCTACAGGTGAAACGAAACTTGGAGGCGGCTCGGACGAGGATCAACGAGCTAAGGCCGAAATCAATGGCCTTAAGGAAAAATTTGAGCCCTTGGACAAGGCCAAGAGGGCTAGGCAGAGGGTGGGCCACCTGAAGCAGCGTCTGGCCAACCAGGAGAAGCAGCTCCGTGCCAAGTACAAGGCTCAGAACGAGGAGGAGAAGGAGGCCCTTGTCAAGCAGATGATGGATGACAACGAGGCCATCATGCGAATGGCATGGCAAGCGGCTCAGCCGGGTGCTGACTATGATACTTGGAAATCCAAGTTTGATCAAGCCAGCACTGATTTCAACGCCCAGCTCCTTCGGCAGGCGGAGGAAGAGGCAGCCAAGGCCGCTACTGAGGCATCCGGCTCCTCCAGAGAGTCCTCTAGGGATGAGCAGGAGGATGAGGAGGATAAAAAAACGATGAGCAGCCGGCTGGTCGAAACAAAGAGGCGACTGCCAACAATGAGAACCTCTCCCCTGCTACTTAAGCTTTTATATTTCTTTTCTGGCCTGCGTGCCGAGTAATCTTGTGTTTTTACCGACCAAGGGGTCGGGTAATTTATCAAATTTTGGCTTTTGCCAGCTGACAATCACAGTCGTCTATTTTGAAGGCTGTTTTATTTAATTAAGCAACATCCGGTCGTTTGACCGGTTTTATTCATGTTGGTGTTTGTGCTGTAAAAATCTTCAAAGCTTTCAGTTTTTATGCATAGAATTTTTGGCTAAGTATTTTAACCTGTATAGTATGCGAATGTTCTAGCCCCTGGTCGGATGTCGTTTGGTTTCAGTTGCATGGATTGATTGACTTAGAAATATTTATACTTTAAAGAGTGTGAATGGTTTCTTAGTCAATAAATCACTATGGTTATTGTCCCAAACCAAGCGACAGACGGCCATATAGAGCAGATAGTTTTTTAAATGCATCCGGCCAAAGGCCTCGAGTAGTATAGAAAAATTGCCAAGTTTTTTAACTTAACATTTTTATTATAAACGAATTGGTCCGCCTGCCTTGCCCCATAACAAGGACAAGCGATAAGGTAGCCTCTAATCCTGAAATAGTATTCGTCATCCATCTGTCCTAGAACAGCCGGAAAACTCGGTGCTTTTTAGATTTCAAGTTAGATTAAATCAAACGATTGCGAGCGCTGCCTTAGCGCATTCGGTAGGGCCTCTTGTTGTATTTGTAGAGCAATGTGCCACCCAAATGGGAGATGCTTATCCTCGAAGAATTCGCCCAAATGGACGTCGCCGGTTGTCTGACTCATGTTGGAGCAGACAGTCGTACTCCTGTTGGAGCAGACGGTATTTTAAATAATGTTCATCCTGCCATTGGCCTCGTTTAAAGAATTAAATAGCCACTAAGTCATTGACTTAGCTTTAAATAAAGAATAATTAGCTGCTAAGTTATTAACTTGGCTTAAGGATAGGTTTTAGGACGAATGTTTTGGTGAAGTCGGGTCCTTTCTTGGGCGTCTGCTTTTGGGGCAGACGGTCCCTAAATTATATTAGGTTTAAGAGTGTGCTTAGCCATCTGCATATTGTGCAGATGGTAGCTCGTAGATTCTCGACGTTGGCCGTCTGCACATTGTGCAGGCGATACTCCAACGTCGTCATTAGTAAAAATTTATTCCGCCTGCATGTTGTACAGGCGGTACCATAGTGGGTAAGTAGGATCCGCCAACACATAGTGCAAGCGGCATCCTTCATTGCTAAGAGTCTAGTCCTTCTGCACTTTGTGCAGTCAGTGCTCAAAATAAAGAAAATAGAGACAAGTATGAAATGAAGGCAAAATTTCTTCAACAAGTCAAAAAAACTTTACAAAATTTCAGAAGTAATACTTCTTAAGGTTATCTACATTCCATGTTCTGGGTAGCCTCCTGCCGTTTGGTGTTTCTAGGCGGTAGGTGTTGCCTCTTACTTCTTCATAGATTCGGTAGGGGCCTTCCCAATTTGGGGTTAACTTCCCTTGTTCATTCGCCCTACCGACTGCCTCCATTTTCCGTAACACAAAATCCCCAACTTTTAAAGGGCGCTTGTGTACTCTTTTGTTGTAAGATCGAGTCATTCTAAGACGGTAGATCTCATGGTGCAAGGCAACATTGCCCCTGCGCTCTCGGAGTGAGTCCAATGCCAGGCGCATGGTCTCCCATTTTGCCTCTTCATCATATAGAATAATCTGAAGAGTCGGCTCATAGTGTTCAATAGGCAAGACAGCTTCTGCCCCATACACCATTGGAACGGGGTTTCTCTAGTCGCCCCTTTTGCTGTTGTTTATATGGCCCATAGGACGTGTGGTAATTCATCCGCCCATAAGCCGTCAGCTCTCTCAATTTTCTTTTTTATGCCGTCTGAGATTAACTTGTTGAAGGCTTCAACTTGGCCATTTGCTTGGGGTTGGCCAAATGATGCATAATAATTGGAGATCCCTTGATCTCCCAACCAAGTCTTCAAGTGAGGGGGCTCAAACTGAGGACCATAGTAAAAAACCATACACATAGGCACCCCGAAACGGGTGATGATATTCTTCAAGATGAAGGAAATGACGTCCTTTGTCTTGATGTTTTTGACCGCCTTTGCTTCTACCCATTTGGTAAAGTAATCCACAGCCACTAAGATTTAACGCTTGCCGCTTAGAGCAGTCGTATATGGGCCCAAAATGTCCATGCCCCATTTAGCAAATGTCAGTGGCCGGACGATGGATTAGCTTGCCAAATTTTTGACACTTGTCACATTTACTAACCATCTCCATAGCATCCGAATCCAGGGTAGGCTAAAAGTAATGCCGCCTAGCCTGACAACTAAGGATGTGCCACCTACATGAGAGGCATAGTATCCGGCATGCAATTCTTCGAGGATTTCTTGCACCTTTTCTTGGATCACACACTTCAAAAGAGGCTTCATGAAACCTGCTTTGAAGAGCTCTCCTTGCCTTATCTCAAATCTTGCAGGCCGTTTCTTTAGCACGGCCGCCTCCCGAGGTGAATCTGGGAGGGTGCCGTCTGTTAGGTATGCCCAGATTCCATACATCTAGGTGGAGCTTCGATCAAGTACTCCAATGGAGTCTTCATCAGATATACTTCTTTTTTCCATGACTTCCCAGAAGACTGACCGAGGTGTTTCACAAGAGGCAGATGAGGCCAGTTTGGACAAAGCATCCGCCTGATTGTTTTTTGATCAAGGCACTTGGCTTAAATTAAAATCTTCAAGTATCCCAGCTTCATAGACACCATTGTACTGGCCTACGACCAATTATGAGTCAAAGCAGACGTCAATTCTCGTTGCCCCTGCCGCCTTGCACATCCGGATGCCGGCTAGCAGGGCTTCATACTCGGCCTCATTGTTTGAGGCCAGTAACTTGAACCGTAGTGCATATTCATATTTGACCCCCTTAGGAGACTGACAAATTACGCCTGCACCACAGCCGTTCATCGTGGATCTTCCGTCCACATACACTTTCCAAACCTGATTGATATAGTCCGGCTTAGTTGGCCTTGTCATTTCAACAATAAAGTCGGCAAATGCTTGCCCCTTTATTGCCTTCCTTGGTTCGAAAGTGATTTCCAGTCCCTGCAACTCAATATCCCATTTGAGCATTCGACCAGAAGACTCTAGAGTTGTCAATGGCCGCTTGATAAGTTGGTTAGTGTAGACCGTGACCGGATGTGCCATGAAGTAAGGTTTCAACTTCTTGACAGCCATGTAAAGAGTGAGACCAAAATTTTCAACCATGGGGTACCGAAGCTTTGCGTTTCTAAGAACGTGGCTAATAAAGTAGACCGGGAGCTAGATGTCGTCTCTTTCAGCTAAGAAGACAACATTGAGGGCATGATCTGAAACGACATGATACATATAGAGCACCTCTTTGGGCAAGGGACTGACCAACCTTGGAAAAGAGTGCAGTTGTGTTTTCAGCCTTTGGAAGGAGGCCTCAGCATCATCCCCCCATTCAAATCTAGTCTTCTTCCGAATCGCCTAGAAGAAGTAGTGGCACTTGTTTCTTGACCGATTGAGAAATCTTCCTAGAGCTGCCAGACAACCGGTTAATTTTTGGACTCCCTTCACTGTACAGGGCGACTACATGTCGATTACCGCCTGTATTTTTTCAGGCTTGGCCTATATCCCCCTTTGGATAATCAAGAATCCAAGAAACTTCCTAGACTCAACACCAAAGATAAACTTTTTTGGATTAAGCATGACCTTGTGCCGCCTGTGTGTGGCGAATGTTTCTCAGAGGTCAGACAGGTGATCCGCCTGCTGTTTGGATTTGACTATCATATCGTCAATGTACGCCTCTACATTCCTCCCAATTTGATTAATGAAGACTGTATTAATCATGCGTTGGAAAGTAGCAGGCACATTATTGAAACCAAATGACATCACATTATAACATAATAAACCCTGATCAGTGATGAATGCCGTCTTTTCATGATTTTTTTCCACAGGGGAATCTAATGAAAGCCTATATAGGCGTCTATAAAGCTCATCAGGCCATGTCCGGCTGTAGAGTCGACCAGACTGTCGATCTTTTGATGTGGATAACTATCCTTCGGACATGCTCTGTTTAAGTTACCAGGTACTATTCGGCTTCTTTACAAGCACAACATTTGCAACCCATTCAGGGAAGTTACATGGCCGAATGATCCCGTTGTCTATCAAATTTGTAACTTCGGCAGCTACCGCCTGACTTCTTTCCTCGCCATGGTTTATTTTCTTTTTCCGAATGGGATTCTTTTTAGGATCCACAGCGAGTTTTTGGACAATAAAATTCGGGTTGATGCCTGACATCTCTTCCACTTCAAAGGAAAAAATGTCTTTGAATTATTTCAGTAGTTGGTGAAAGCTTGCGCCCAACTTAGCAAAAGTAGCCGTCCCCACCTTAACAGTTCACTCTGGGCGACTGTTGCCCAGAGGAATATCAATGTGCTCACCAGCCGGCTAGTGGCGGAGGTCGTCTGACCGCTCCCCGATCAGTGATTGCTATTGCTTTTCTTTTTTGACCACCACCAGCGGATTAAGCTTTCGTTTCTTAACGGCTGGTGGGTAGGATGGTCATCCTTGATTTCATCAAGGTCTATTGGCTCTTTGCCCTGACCGGCTGCAGCAGCCGCAGGCTTGACGTCCGAGAGATAGCATTCTCGAGTCGTCTTCTGATCCCCGTTCAGGGAGCCAACAGTCCCATCATCCCTCTCATACTTGACAAGCATGAGAGCAGAAATGATGAATGCCTTGCACTCGTTAAGAGTGGGTCGTCCAAGGATGGGATTGTAGGCGGTCAGCTCCTCGACCACCCAGAACCAAATGGTCATGTGCCGACCACTACCTTTTTCCCCTAGTCGGATGGGAAAATCAATGCGTCCGACTTTATGCACAACTCCTCCCCCAAAAACCACAAGGGAGTGGGAGACATCCATCGGCCTGTATTTTAGGTTGGATAGAAATTTGTAGCTAACGATGTCGGAGGAGCTTCCCGTGTCAATTAAGATGCGACCAACCAATTGGTTGGCCACTTTGCATTCTATGACCACAGGGTCATCGTGCGGCCGACAGACTTTGCCTCTGTCCTTTTCGGTGATGATGACTTTAGGGATGGCAGATGTGCTGGTCGCCTGTCCTTCATCAACAGAATGGACCATCTTTCTCAGATGATCCTTGTTGCCTCGGATGGTTAGACCACCACCGGCGAATCCGCCTGCTATCGTATAAACCAGTTCCTCTTCCGTTTCAGAGCTTATAGCAGGCTGGGGAGTCTTTTTGCTTGACTTCCCAAGATTCGATTTTGAAGCCACTTTGGACTTCACATAGGATTTCAGCGCTCCTTTGTCGGCCAGACAGTCAAGCGCCCGCTTGAGGCTGAAGCAGTCATTTGTGTCATGGACGACATCCTCATGGTAGTGAAAGTGCTTATTTTTTTTTCCGATTTTCAGCTGAACCCTTCATAGGAGTCGGCTTCTCAAGAGTTAGCCGATCCTTAATCTCCATGAGGATGGAGTAGCTGTCCTTGTGGAACTCGTACCTTGGAATGTACGGCTTCCACTCTTTCTTTTTCTTCTAGGTCGGCTGATCGGAGTTATCAACCGCCCATATCTGTTTTTTCTTTTTGCTCTCTTCAAGTTTAAGAGACGGCTTAGTTGGCCGACTCTCCTTCTGTCGGTCAGACTTCTTAGAGTCCGACTGCTTATTAGAGGAGCAGAGCTCGGTCGCCTGTATATAAGCGTCCGCCTCCATCAAGGCTTCTTGGAGGGTAAAGATTTTCTTGCGGACGATTTTGAACTTGAAAATCGACCCGTCCTTCATACCTTTGAAAAAGTCTGTAAAAGCAACTTCGTCAGACAGTCCTTGGATCTGGATTCTTACCAGTTTGAACCGCCTGACATATGATCGCAACCTTCTCTATCTCCCTACTGCACATGGTTAAGATCAAGGCTCGTTTTCTTTGCAGGGATGTTCATAGGGAAGTTAGAAGCAAACAAGAACGCAAGCGTCTTGAAGGTTTTATGCAACCAGCCGGCAGATTGCCAAACCTTTGTTGGGCTATGCCCTTCAGGGTGGCTGGGAAGCATCGACACCAAGCGGCATCATCCAACCCCTGTAAGTACACGAGGTGGGTGTATGCCAAGAGGTGGTCTTCAGGGTTGGAGGTACCATCATAGGTTCCAACCATGACATTTTTAACCTTGGTCGGATGTTCGGCCTCGGCTATTTCCCTGGAGAACACAGAGGGCTGCTCCCCAAGGTTTTGTAGCCGAAGCTGCCAGTCTAAAGGCTGATAGTTATATGCCGCCTTTCCTCCGAAGAAGGTAGGATGGATGTAAGGAAAAACAGGCGGTCTGCATGGTGGCTGTGCCACATATTGCACCGAATTGATCAGGTGAGGCCCCGAATGTATGAGGGGGCCGCTTGAGGGAGTCCCCAGTACTGAAGGGGAATTCCTCATCGAGGTGTTTTGAAAACTGTCGTGATAAGTCGACGTTGAAGCCGACTCCGACAGTTGCTGATTCTATAGCTGGTCGATATACTGATGAGCATCAGGAAATGTTTATTTGCTACCATCCGGCTGCACATGCCAGTTGACTTTTCTTGTCACCGTTTCAGGGAAAACGGAGTCTCGACAAATCAAACTTCCGCTAAGCCTTCTCCTTTGGAGTAGGGTGAGGAGTCGGCTGTCGGTCTCGGACCAACTTTCGCTGTCCAGGTTTGGATGGCCTTGTGGTAGACTGCTCCTTTCTAAGGGCAGTCGTTCGCTTGTTGACTAGTCCTTTAATTTCACCCTTGAGGCTACTCATGAACTTCATGAGCTCGTCACGGGTGACTGGGGCTGATCTTGCCGCCTAGGAGGTATCACTCGGCTGCCCTGTGGGCTTACTTGAGGGTCTAGGGGGCCTACTAGTACCCGCCTGGTTAGCGTTACGCTCCCACCTGTCTTTCTGACGGAGATGCTTAGAGATGAGTGACCCGTTTGGGGCCACATAGATTTTGACATTTGTGTCATCACCTGAGTCTTGGTCCGTCTGGACCTGTATTTTTTCCAGAGGCCGATTGGTCTCTGGAGGCAGCGCATGATTTATTGGGAAGCAATCTTAGAGGTACTCTTTCCATAGACGGCGCCAAATGTTTTGGGGTTTTTTGTGTCCCTCGGGAGAGTTACAGCTCAAGATTAGATTCCGCAAGGTCGCCTGTACCTGCAAAGAAAACGGAACACCGAATGGTCAGTGGTCTGCCTCCAAAGATTAAGTTACTACGGTATTCGGAGTAAAACGTGCGGAAATAAAGTTATCTGCTTGGATTCCAAGCTAAGGTGTTGTTTGTTTTTTCAGAACGACAACTCTATAACTAATGTTGATGTAACGTCCCGTCATAAATGAGGGAAATGTCCCTATTTATAGGGTCTTTTGGGGAAGTGTGCCCTCCCTAGGGTGTCACTGGAAGGGGCGCCAGCTTGGACCTTCCAGATGGTAACACGTGTCAGGTAGATGGACCATGTTTCAAGGTGTTTTGTGTCTCTCGGGAGAACGTGTCGCCGCACTTTGCTTTTATGTCCAGGTGACAGATGTTGTCGCCAGGCGATAGTCTTGTTATCTGGCGCTGGAGTTGGGTCTTCCTTATTTTGCTCTTGCTGCTGCTGTTCGTTGCTTGGTTTCGCTTTCGAACTTTGAACTTTGTTGTTTCCTTTCAACCAAACCCGCTAAAATTAAAGCTTTTCATCTCTAATTTTCAAGTTTTGATTAACCTCCTCTCATCCCTAGAAGAATCTCATGCATATATATTCGCGGTTTTTACAAAAAAAATCCGGGAATGTTCTTGCTTGCTGGGATGCACCTGCATTTATATTTTTTTACTATAGGACTTTGCTCATCTCTTTAATTATCTTAGGGTTGACATAAGGCTTAGTGTTGCTTGACTCATTGACTTGACATGACTCAAGGTATAAACTTGACTCACTGAGATTGACTGACTTGAGGTTAACTCGACTCGATGTGACTCGTGTGTGCATAGTGTTGATTCATGAAACTCGATATGTACAAGACTCAAAATGAAGAAAAACAAAAATTTCCGTCATTTTTTGTGGATGGTACCGACTTTCTCCCGAAAAAGAAAGACGCGAAAAAAGAATCTAAGTGTTTGAGGGTGCATGGTTGAATGAGCTTAGTCAAATGTTGTTTTATACTATCTCTCAAGGTGCAAGGATTAATTCATCCTTGTGTAGCTCGATTGTTGACTCAATAATGAAAGTATTTGGGTAACTTAGGCACGGAGGCTAAGCACTTCGTACTTTTTGATGCAATGATGAGTGATGAGTGATTTTGTTATGACAAAGTATGCTTCAACGTTGTGTTAAGATTTCATGACACAGGGTTCCTAAGGGAAGGACTATTTGGTCATGTATCTGTGCAGTGAGTGAAAGGGACACTAAGGTTAAGCTGCAAAGGCTAAGTGTATGGAAAAATATTATTTTGAGGAGAGTCAAATAATGGTGACTTTTAGGCGAGGTAAGCTAATGATGTAGGGATCAAGCCCCAAAGTCTAACTCTAAGTAGATAGGGATGAGCATAGGGGATCCCTATATGATCATGGTGTGAGTGTGTGAATGTGAATATGAATGCATTTTTATTACGGCCGCACCACGACGTGAGGTTGACTACGTATCCGTTAGGAATAAGGCCGAACGTAGCTCTAGCCGAACCTCGCACAAGTGTGTATACCTCAAAAAGGTCTTTTGAAGGGTTGTAACATGGTTAGGCTAAAGGTTTGAAGAAGAAAGGGATAAAGGCTCAAGACCCTCGATAAGCCTCAAGGTGTGCAACCTTGCTTTTGAATCTTTATATTTTTATGCTTGAGGCTTTTAACTCTTTTTTAGCTCTCTTTTTTTTTTGTTTATATTTTGCTCTCTCTTTTGGTTTTCCATTTATTTTATTTTTATAAGTGTGGGCAATCCCGATCATGCGGTTTATCACTCACTTGGAATTCATGTTTCTCAGGCACTGTACCAAGCACTCGATAAGAGACGCAATATGAGACATGTTCATATCAAAGACATGTTCATGTCAAAGACATTGGAACACTTTCCCTTTTGTACACTTTATTATTTCTATTTTTCTATTTTAGTCTTTTGAATCACTCAAGCCTTTGTTCTTTGAAAATTGCGTAAGTTACACACCATCCCATCCCAAGGTTAGGTAGATGTGGGTTGAAGAAAGAAAGGTCAATCGTTAGATGAGGCTCAAAGTGGTTTATCAAGAAAGGATTGCATATTTGAAGGGTGAAAGATGATATGATATGGCTAAAAGAGGTGCCTTAAATCATTGATATACCTTGTGCTCAGTTCAACATGGATTTTTTTTTAAAATTTTTTTAATGCGATGTAATGAAATGATCATATGCAAGAAAATAAATGCTCATTTTTTTAAAGGGAAAGAAAGAATAATTCTACAAAATAAATCTAAGGGAAAATAAAAGGTGTCTATGCTAGACTTATTGGGGAAGGGATAAATAAAAGAAATAGAAAAAAGAGGTCACGAAATCTTGTCGTTGAAGCTTGCTTTGTGTCTTGTGTTTTATCATCGCTCGGTCTTCTGTCCAATTGAAGGTATAAGAAGCTTGTTACTGTCGATCAAATATTGGATGGCCTCCTTTCGCTTCCAACAACTCTCAGTAGTATGACCCCTACCTTGATGGTACTTGCAATGTGCATCTAGATTCCAACTAGGCAATCTCTTTTCAGGTGCGGGATCTTGAATAGGTCCAATGGGAGTAATGAGTCCCTTAGTATGGAGTCGATGGAAGACACCATCATAGCTCATCCCAATGGGGGTGAAATCTTTCCTTAGTTGTTTCTTAGATCCTTGGTTATCTATGACTGAGACTTCACTGAGATCAAAGGTACTAACATTGTTACTAGAGTGGGTGTTTTCGGAAGAAGAAGGGTTGTCGTTCTTCATTCCTTTCAGCCACTGTGGTTACTATTGTTAGTAGCTTTTTGCTTTGCGAGGTCATCTTCGATATCGATGCCTATGTCATAGACGGTCTTGAAAGTATTCAAGTTGTGTTGATATTTTAAGTGCTTTGAATACTTTTCTTGTAAATTTTTGATGAACATCCTAACGGATTCTTTTTCAGTAGGGACTTCGATCATGTTAGTAGAAATTTCCCTCCACTTATTGAAGAAGGACGTGAACCCTTCGTTTTCTTTTTGTTTTAGCATCTCAAGCTGTCTATGGTCAGTTTCAATTTGAATATTACACTTATATCTATCAATGAAAGCATTTTTTATTCCATCCTAGGTAGAGGTCTTCTCTTTATCAAGGGAGAAAAACCAATGTTGACAAATGGTTTCAAGAGATAGCGAGAACAAAGAGTGAAAAATATTCTTATCAATTCCTTTAATGTTCATTACAGTTTCAAAGGCCCTTAAATGAAAGTAAGGATTGTCAGTTGGCTTAAACTTAGGGATCTCATTGACATTGAATTTCTGCGGAAGAAGCTCCTTGTCCACTGAGACCCCTTGTGAGCTTATACCCTGGAACCTGTAGTCATTGGATATTTTGCTCAAGCTTTCTTGCATGAGCTCCATTTGTTTTTGTTTCACAAGGTCATTGATTTGAAGGGTTAAAGCCTTCAACACCTCAGTCACGTCTACCATTTGCTTCTTAAGCTCATTGACTTCTTCTTGACTTGCCATTGTCTTCTTAGCTGTTCTCTTTTGACGAATCAATTTATCAAAAAGTCGAACTTGAATAAAGGTGTTGTCTTTGATTAATCGCCCTTCACTCCTTGATCAAGTCTATGGAAAGGGAAATTAGGGATAAGCTTTTTATTATTTTTAGCTTAAGCTCAATTGAACATGCAATAATTTGAAAGAGGATATGGAAGAGAATATAAATGGAATGGACCCTCAACTCAAATGACAGAAAAATAACTCATGCATGAACCTAAGACATGGTCATGGTGACATATACATAGTGTGTACTAAGACTAGTGAGTGTAGGTCACATGTTAAGAGTCGTGTCATGACCATGTGGCTAGACTATGTGACTAGACTAAGTTCAGACTTCATGTATATGCATTAAATTGGACAGGCTGTGGTATTATAGTCATTACTTTTGATCTGTGACTCTGATTGGGATGAAACAAATGCCAAATTAAAGATAAAACTCGGGGCTACAGATCGTTTGGTTTTACAACTCGTAAGTCTTTCTAGAACTCCGGCTATGACCAAAACAAGTTGACACTTGTACAGTATACAGGAATAAAAATCTGGGTTGACTTAAAGGATATATGACTCGATTTTAAGTTTATTCATTAGTTCAAATTAATTAATCAATTAATTAAGCAAAATATTTTAGTCCTTTTTTAGTTTATTAAGACTTATTTACAAACACAAGTCAAACAAAATGGTTAGTTTAGTCACATAATAAGTATGCACAAGTAAGAGATGCAGAAGTAGTCAAGTAGTCCCAATATGATGCAATGAGTTTGCAACCTAACCATGGATCTAGTTCTCTAAAGTTCAGAATATGGGTTAGTGATCAGTGGCCATTTGGCTCACTTTTCTACTTCATTTCTTCCCCAATTGAACCCCTTGTTTGCTCTTTTCCCTCTATTTTAGCTTAGTTTTGTTATTATTGAGTTTATTTGTTACTTGGAGTGGTTTTGAGTCATTTTTGGCTCTTTTTCCTAAGGTTTTATTCCCTCCCCTTTAGCCCATTTCAATTTGCTCCTATTAGAACCTTTCCTATGAATTGTGTTTTCCATCTCTCAGGTCCTCCTATGGCTAAGAAGGCAAGGATTGGAAGCAAGGATTAGGCATGCTTTGGATTCAAAGAGATTGGAGCAATAGAGGCCAAAATATGAAGTAAAAAAAACTTCAGAGCGGGCGCTCCAAAGATAGAGCGGGCGCTCTGCATTCCTTGCTGCAGAAGCCTAAGTTCCCAACACTCAGAGCGGGCGCTCCAATCTCAGAGCGGGCGCTCTAGCTCTAAGCAAATTCAGAGCATTTTCTGCGAGACTTCAGAGCGGGAGCTCTAGGATCGAAGCGGGCGCTCCAGGTTTACAGGAATATTCAGAGCTATATTTCGAGAATTTGGAGCGGGCGCTCTAGACGTAGAGCGGCCGCTCCGTGCTCCCCTGTCTGATTTGAATTCTGCTGCACGTGCTGGGCGACGGCTATGTTAATTCTCTGCACTTATTCCCTAAAATTTTGGGCCTTGATTTGGGTTAGGTTTTAGAAGAGGGTATAAATACTCCTCTCCCTTGTAACTAAAGGGGAGGTAGAGAGAGAAGAGAAAAAGAAAAAATCAGATTCAAGCTTATTTATTTTTGCTTTAGTTAGGGTTTAGTTCCTCATTTTTAGATCTAAAATACTACTTTTGTTACTATCTTTCATTATCAATCCAAGATTAAAGCTTTTGGTATTATTTCTATCCTTACTTTTTATTTATTGCTTTGTTTATCTATTTTCATTAGTTTTAGCTTGTTTTTAGTTGTTATTTTAAGTCAATAGAATAGTTTAAATCATCTTAGTTATTTCCTTGTTTAAACTTGCAATTTCTGATTTTGTTCCTTTATTTTCTTGCTACTAGTATAATATTATCCTTGTTTGCTTAGTTTTCATGCTATTTAGAGTAGATTAGAAGTAGACTTAATTTATCCCCTTTTATATTAACATCTTTAGTAAAGTTTAATCATCCTATTTTCTGGTTTTAGCCATGTTTCTCTCATTAAGCTTAGTTTATGCTTTTGTTGATGTTCTTGTGTGCTTTGGGATGACTCTCCCTTCTCTAGGCTAGGTTTCTAGCTAGGGGAGGGGGAAATGATGAACTAATGATGAAATGAATGATGTATGGTGCAAGATTGGTTTGATTGAGAAGTTTTGCAATTGATTCCAACCTAGGTTTTAATTGTTAGGAGTTGGAGATTGATCACCTCTAAGTCCCTATCTTGTGTTGCATGCTAGTTGCGCGAGAGTGAGCTTGTATGTGATGATGACTAGGTTAGGGATGACTACGACCACCGCGGCGGGGTTGGGTAGGCGGTGTTTAGGTGAGCCCGAGAGGGGATCCTAGATGTTGGACCATAGGCCCCATTGTTTGGTTGATCGATTGAACCATTCTTGTTGCCTCTAATTGTTGAAATCATTGTTAGTTAGGATTTTCCCCCTATCCCCTAGTGTTTGTCATTCCTTGATTTTCGAAGTCTTATTGTTTGCTTATTACTTGTTAATTTAGTTCTTAATCTTTTTGCTTCCTTAGTAGTAGATAAATCCATCAAATATTTATTCCCCCTTTCCAATTGATTTATAAGTGACCTAGGCTTTAGACCTTCGACCTTCCCTGTGGATTCGACCCCTCTTCCACTATACTACCTTTGGTTAGTTTAGGACGTGGGTTTTTATTCTTGGTTCGACCTTTAGGAATTAACGACACCTAGAATTTGATCAAGTTTTGGCGCCGTTGTCGGGGACGGGCAACATTGTTTATTGCTTAGTTATCTTGTTTTTCAATTGATTTCTACTTCTATCCTTCTATTTTTCATTTATTTCTTTGTTGTTGTCATTCGCTAATTGTCTGCTTAGCTGTGTTGAATGCTTAGAAGATCACAGGGACCACCTACTCACGACCTCGATCTTGAAATCAACCGCACTCTAAGAGGAGTTAGAAGACTATTTGTTGAGCAAACGGGTGAGGAGGAGGAGTTCTTTGATTCTTCTAGTGATATTTCTTCAGACATGGGGGATGCCAATAACGCTCTTTTTGGTGACTTTGGTAATCCGGGTAGTCATGAATTGCAATGTGGGATTTTACTTCCTACAACGGACACAAATTTCACGATCCACCCGCACTACACTCAAATGGTGCGAGGAGATCAATTTTCTGGAGCAGCTCATGAAGATCCAATAGAGCATTTGGACAAGTTTCTTGAAACATGTGCTCTAGTTCAAACAAACCAAGTCACTCAAGAATACATCCGGATGCATCTTTTTCGGTATTCGCTCACGGGCAAGGCTTATAGGTGGCTTAAGAACCTAAAGCCCGGCTCGTTGGCCACATGGAGAGACACGGCCAAAGCTTTCTTGAACAAGTTCATTCCCGAAGACAAATCAACCGAATTGAGGCAAAAAATTTCTTCATTTAGGCAAGAGAGGTATGAGTCTTTGGGGGAAGCTTGGGACCGATTCAAAGAGTATGTGAGAGCTTGCCCACACCACGAGTTTGACAAGCAACTTCTCATCAAATTCTTCTATGATGGTCTTGACGACATACCCAAGCAAAACTTGAATTCCGGATGTGGTGGACATATTAGCAAGGTGCCTCAAGCTCAATTGGAGGACACCATAGAGGAAGTTGTGATGTACTATTCCACGAGTGGTGGAAGAAGAAGAGGTGAAGAGAGAGCTTCGGGGAAATTCGAGCTTGATCAAAGTTCACTCAAGGCCCTTATGGAGCAAGTTATTGACAAGAAGTTGGGAAATGGCCAAGGGTCTTCATCTTCCTCCGCCAAGCAAGTGCACTCTTTCTCTTGTGAGAATTGTGGGGGTACCAACCATGATATATCATATTGTGGTGGTCGAGATCCCGAGCATGTAGCAGCAATGGGGTACATGAACAATCAACGTGATAATTGGAGAGCCCCCAATGCCAACTATGGTAATAGATTTCAAGATGCAAGTGGCCCAAGCCACAACACGGGTCAAATGGCTCCCTTTTCAAATCCAAATGCTAGAAATCATCCTAGAGCACCATTCAAGCAAGGACCACCTAACCAATTTCAAAATTTCCAACCCAACCCTCCCATGCAAAATGATCCTAATCAAATGATAATGGAAACTCTCAACCGAATTCAATCAAGCCTATCCGCCATGGATCAAAGAATAACCAATAGTGAACGGAAAGCGGATCAAAGGCATCAAGAGGTCACGCGCATCAGAAGATGATGGATAATCAAGTGGCTCAACTCGCCGAAAGGGTGACAAATCTAGCCAATGAGAAGCTTCCGGGCCAACCTACTACCAACCCGGCTACCACCCATCATATCAAAGCTATCTCTCTAAGGTCCGGAAAGTCTTATGAAGGGCCTAGGGGTGATCAACCGGAGCACGACAAGGAAGGTGGAGAGCAAGAGGTTGAGGAGACCCATGGAGGCAACCAAGGTCATGAAATTGAGAATAGTGTTGAAAGAAGCAATGAGAAGGAGAAGGGTGAAGAAAGTGAAAAGAACAAGGAGGTTGGGAAAGACAAGCATCCATCAACATCTTATCAATCAAGGTTTGAACCACCACCGCCTTATCCCGAGAGGATTGTTGAGAGGAGATTGAATGACAAGTACAACAAGTTCATGGCTATGCTCAAGTCACTTCACATCAACATTCCATTCCTTGAGGCCATGACTCAAATGCCATCATATGCAAAATTCCTCAAGGAACTCCTCTCCAACAAAAAGAAGCTAAGTGATGAGTGCATCACTCTTCCTCATCAAGTTAGTGCCCTAGTGCAAAGGACTTTACCTACCAAGCAATGTGATCCGGGAAGCTTCACTCTTCCGGTCAGGATTGGTGATCTTGAGACCACGGGTGCACTAGCCGATCTAGGGGCAAGTGTGAGCCTCATGCCACTTTCCATTGCAAGGAAGCTCAAGTTTGAGATGATACCTTCAAGAAAAGTGATTCAATTGGCCGACCGATCCACAAAATTTCCATGTGGTGAGTTAGAAGATGTCCCTATCAAGATTGGGAACTTGTTTGTGCCTTGTGATTTCGTGGTGATGGATATGGAGGAGGACCCTCATACTCCTCTTATCCTTGGAAGAGAGGCACTCAAGACCATGGGAGCGGTGATCAATTGCAAAAACAACACCATCACATGTGAGGTGGCCAATGAGAAGTACAAGTTTGAATTCTCAAAAATTTTGAAGCAACCTATGGTAGAGAAGATTTGGCGGGTTGACTTGGTGGACACCGAAATTGATGACATGGTGAGATCTCATGAGGTGTTTAAGTCCAAGTTTGATGAAGGGCTCCCATGTGAGGAGGTGGGTGAAGAAGAATCTTTATGTGCCTTGGAGGTTGAGAGCCTTGAAAGTGAAACTCATCCCGAGACTCAAGGAGCCGTGGATGAGCTCCCATCGATCCAAAGTGAATCTAAGGAGGAGAGTTCCACGCCTCCTCCCAAGGTAGAGCTCAAACCCCTTCCCCCTTCTCTCAAATATGTTTATTTGGATGATGATTGCTTGTATCCTGTTATTGTCAATGCTAACCTTGATGACACCTCATTGCAAAAACTCATTGAGATTTTAAAAAAATATAGGAGTGTCATCGGGTATAGCATTGATGATATAAAAGGGATTAGCCCTAGTTTGTGTATGCATCGTATTCATCTTGAGGATGATCATGCCTCTTCCATTGAACCTCAAAGGCGGTTGAACCCGACTTTGAAGGAAGTGGTTAAGAAGGAAATCCTCAAATTACGTGAGGCGGGGATCATCTATGCTATCTCCGATAGCAAATGGGTGAGCCTGGTTCATGTGGTTCCCAAAAAAGGAGGCATGACCATTATTCAAGATGACAAGGGGAATGATATCTCCACCCGCACTGTCACGGGGTGGAGAATGTGCATTGACTATAGGAGGCTTAATAAAGCCACTAGAAAAGATCATTTCCCCTTGCCATTTATTGATCAAATGTTGGAAAGATTGGTGAGGCATTCGCATTATTGTTTTCTTGATGGTTATTCGGGTTTCTTTCAAATCCCAATTCACCCGGATGATCAACATAAAACAACCTTCACTTGTCCATTTGGGACATTTGCCTACCGAAGAATGCCCTTCGGGTTATGCAATGCCCCATCGACTTTCCAACGATGTATGACAGCAATCTTTTCTGATATGATCGAAGATGCAATCGAAGTTTTCATGGATGATTTTAGTGTGTGTGGTTCGTCTTTTGACCTATGCTTGCATAATCTTGAAAAGGTTTTAAAGAGATGTCAAGAGACGAACCTTGTCTTAAATTGGGAGAAGTGCCATTTTATGGTCGAGGAGGGCATTGTCCTCGGGCATAAAGTGTCCATTAATGGCATTGAGGTAGACCCGGCAAAGGTCTCGGTGATAGAAAAGCTACCCCCACCAACATCGGTGACCGGGGTACGTGCCTTCTTGGGGCACGCCGGCTTCTATCGCCGATTTATCAAAGATTTTGCACAAATAGCTAGACCTTTGACGAGTTTACTTCAAAAAGAGGTGGAGTTCAAATTCGATGATGCTTGCACTAAGGCATTTGAAACCTTGAAAAATGCTTTAGTGAATGCGCCTATAGTGCAAGCACCGGATTGGGAACTCCCATTTGAACTAATGTGTGATGCGAGTGATAATGCAGTTGGAGCAGTCCTTGGGCAAAGGATAGGAAAGAAATTGAACGTGATCTCTTATGCAAGCCGGACCTTAGATACGGCACAAAAGAACTACACCACCACGGAGAAGGAAATGTTGGCGGTGGTCTT
Organism: Chenopodium berlandieri; assembly: GCA_034703905.1. NCBI lineage: Eukaryota > Viridiplantae > Streptophyta > Magnoliopsida > Caryophyllales > Amaranthaceae > Chenopodium > Chenopodium berlandieri. The sequence goes on from CM068278.1 coordinate 31,784,095, forward strand.
CTCTTTTGACAAGTTTAGACCCTATTTGGTGTGCAACAAGGCCATTGTCTACACCGATCACTCCGCGGTGAAGTATTTGATGAGCAAAAAGGATGCCAAGCCGCGTCTAATCCGATGGGTCCTTCTCCTACAAGAATTTGACATTGAAATTCGGGATAAGAAAGGAAGTGAGAACCTAGTGGCCGACCATCTCTCAAGGTTGCCGTTAGACCACCCTTCTTACCTTGACAAGGAGGATCCCATTGATGATGAGCTTCGAGATGACTCTCTCATGGCGATCATTGCCAACACCGTCCCTTGGTTCGCTGATTATGCAAATTATTTGGCAAGCGGGGTGGTACCTCATGACTATGATGCTAGACAAAGGAAGAGGTTCTTCAAGGAGGTCAAGAGGTATTTTTGGGATGATCCGACCTTGTACAAGAAGTGTAGTGACGGTTTGTTCCGGAAGTGTGTAGCAAATCATGAGATAGAAGGAATCATAGAACATTGTCATTCATTAGCTTGTGGGGGTCATGGAGGTGTCACCGAAACCGTGGCGAAGATCCTAGGGTGCAAGCTTTGGTGGCCGACGATGCATAAAGATGTTCACAAGTTTATTCTTCGTTGTGACCGATGCCAAAGGATGGGAGGAATCACCAAGAGAAATGAAATGCCGCAACAATCAATCTTAGAAGTTGAGCCGTTTGATGTATGGGGAGTAGACTTTATGGGTCCATTTGTCTCCTCATGTGGGAATATGTATATCCTTGTGGCTGTGGATTATGTGACTAAATGGGTGGAAGCAATACCTTCACCCACAAATGACCACAAGGTAGTTATGAAGCTGCTCAAGAAGATCATTTTTCCTAGATTTGGGGTGCCACGGTGCCTAATTAGTGATGGCGGATCCCATTTCGCCAAGAAGCAATTCGAAGCACTCTTGAAGAAGTATGGTGTGCATCACAAAGTTGGACTCCCTTACCACCCACAAACCCAAGGGCAAGTAGAGGTGTCCAATAGAGAAATCAAGAGTTTGCTTGAGAGGATGGTCAACAAATCTAGGAAAGATTGGTCCCTAAGATTGGATGATGTACTATGGGCCTTACGGACCGCTTACAAGACACCGATTGGCACCACGCCATATCGACTTGTCTATGGTAAGGGATGCCACCTTCCGGTGGAGTTGGAGTACAAGGCATGGTGGGCTGTAAAGGAACTCAACATGGACCTTCACTTGGCCGGAGAAAAGAGGTTACTCAACCTCAACGAGTTGGAGGAGTTGAGATATGATGCTTATGAGAGCTCTAGACTCTACAAAGAGCAAACCAAGAGGTGGCACGACAAGAGGATTCGAGATCGTGACTTCAAGGTGGGTAACAAGGTTCTTCTCTTCAACTCACGTCTCCGACTTTTTCCCGGGAAGCTCAAGTCCAAATGGGTGGGGCCGTTCACAATCACCAAGATAACCCCCTATGGCTCGTTCGAATTGGAAAGCCATGAAGATGGGAGCCGGTTTATGGTGAATGGGCAACGGATCAAAAGATACTTTGATGAAGGAGATATTGGAAAGATCGGTTGCCTAATGCTTGGGATGGACCTCACCGTTCCTCCCCCTTAGCCTTATTGCTCGTGAGATATCGTCAAGCTATGGACGTTAAACTAGCACTCCTTGTAATATAATGACAATTTTTGGTTTTGCTTTTATTTCTTTATTTCCGTTTTCGTTCCGTGTACTTTGCAAAAATCCGGAGGATTTTTCCCAAGGAGGGGAATGGTTTATGTGGGTTATCGTTAGTCAATATGCTTTAATTCGAAGGGCACGACCTCTTGGCTCAACCAATCAATGGTTGAGTCGGGTACCTAGGTCGCATCCTATATAGAGGTACTAACGATTTTGGTTTGAGTGATATTTGAGAATTGTGCAGGTTTGGAAATTGAGTCTTTAAAGCCAAAAATCCGAGATGATAGAGCGGGCGCTCTAAGGGTAGAGCGGGCGCTCTGATTCGAGGGTAAAAAAATGGTTAAGTGTGGGAAAAATCCGAGATGTTAGAGCGGGCGCTCTAAGGGCAGAGCGGGCGCTCTCATTTGGAGGTGAGAAAAATGGTTAAGTGTGGGAAAAAGCCGATAAGTTAGAGCGGGCGCTCTAGTGTTAGGGCGGGCGCTCTGAAAAATTGACTAAGTATGGATAAAAATTCGCAACTTTAGAGCGGGCGCTCTACCACCCAGAGCGGGCGCTCTACCACCCAGAGCGGGCGCTCTACCACACAGAGCGGGCGCTCTGACTAATAGTGCCATTTCCAGCTTTTTCAGCGAAATGTTAGAGCGGCCGCTCCGACCGTAGAGCGCCCGCTCCGACCCTGCTGTTCAGATATATGCGTGGATTTCCTTTCAACCTTAACCACAAAATTTTTTTTTTTTTACCCCATCCCACGTCCTAACCCTCTCAAACACTCTCAAACTCTCATCCTCAACCCAACCTCCTTCATCTCCAAATCTTTACTTCCCAACCATAAATTCCTCTAAAATTCACTAATTTTTCATCCTTTATCTCCAAAAATCATACCTAACATTCAAAAACTCAGCATTTTTCCGGATTTCATCAAGAATTGAAGCGGGTTCTCACGGGTTCGCACCGGGCCAAGTTGGGTTCTTCTTCAAATTTCAATTCCATTCCGGTTGTTCTTCAATTGTTGGTATAATCCTACTCTTTTTAAGTTAAATTTCCCTATTTCTAAGAACTTTTGCTTATTAGGGTTGGATTGAATTGAGTTTTGATGGTAGATGATTGAATGTTGTGTTTCATGTGGTGAACTTTGGTTGTGAATTTATAATTGGTTGTTTGGGTTGGTGATTTGAAAAGGGAGAATTCTTGTGAGTTCTTGCTTAGTTGTTGGTTTTTAGGAGTTTTGATCTTCAATTTGGTGGTTGTTCAATATTGTGGAAGGTTTTCTTTTTTTTGGTTATTGATTGAAGCTTGGAAAAGGATTTTTGGTTGTTGATTGTGGTTTGGAATTGTTGTTTTGGTGTATTGCTTTGGTGAATTGTTGTTATATTGTTGTTGTGAGTAATGGCTGGTGGTTCGAAGAGGCAAAGAACCGAACCAAGGAGTGGTAATGTAGGAGAGAGTAGTGGTGCAGGTACTAGTGGTGGGAATGCTCAACCCGCTCAATTGAGTATTAACCTTCCCCTTGCGGCCCAAAGGACCAAATTGGCCGAATTGGATAGGAGGGCGATTAAACCTACTCTCTTCTATTCCCAACACGATTGTTACATGATCGGAATAGATGAGAAAGTTAGAGAGCTTGCGGCGAATTTGGGGTTCGATGGATTTCTGGATTGTAGAATGCCCAATGAATACATCACCGCAGACGCCGACTACTACTTCCCTACCCAACCACCTCTCACCTATCGCGCTTTGACATTGGAGTTTCTGGCTAGCTTTGATTTGATACAAGAAGAGGGTATGGAGGGCATTGATGCTTATAGAGTAAAATTCCGGTTATTCAACAAAGGCCGCAACATTACCCTCCGTGCTTTCAATGAATTATTTGGTTGGGACCCAAATGCTCAGATTTTAGATACCTCCGGGCTTGACGGTCAAGGTTATATTGAGGGGTACAATCCGCAAGAGTTTTGGGCCCGAATCACTAGTGGGGCTAGAGAATTCCACTCAAACTCCTCCAAAGCCTCAGAAATCCACCATGCCGCCTTACGGTATCTTCACCGTATGTTTGCCTATATTTTCTTCTCCAGAAAAGATCTTGGGAAGATGAGCGATCAAGAATTGTATCTCCTCTGGAGAGCTACCGAGGGTGTGCTTTTCTACCCACCTACTACCCCGGAGCACAAGATCAATCTTGGCTTTCTGTTTGCAAAAAGGTGTAAGGCAATTAGGGACTCCCCTCAGCTGACTGGTCCTATTTTTATGGGAGGGATGGTCACTTTCATCCCCGGGAACTGATTTTCCTTGGCAAGTCCCTATGGAGCAGATTCACGAGAATGACCTCTCCCAGCCCGAGATTGATCACAGAGCTGAAATTAGGCAAGCGAGGCAGCAGCAACAACAATTCCAACAACAACAAGAGCAGCAGCAGCAGCAGTTCCAGCAACAACAACAGGAGCAATTTCAACAATTTATCTCTCAAGCACAACATCATCTTCAGCAGCCCCCCCAGTTTTCGGGGGGAGGTGAGCCTTCTTCCTCCTCTTCTGTTTTTAATATTGAGCAAGCTTTCGCTAACCTCACTATGGAGGTTAGGAACCTCGCTAGGGAAAGAGAGGAGGCCCCTGCTCAGTCTCCTGGTCCCAGTTTTGATATTTATCAAAACCACATTTATGACTATCATGTGGACCAGGGACACTTTCGCCCATGTGTCAACTACCCGTATTACCCTCCACAACACGGGCCTGTCCCGAATTGGGAGCCACCCCAGGTAGATGAAAATGGGAACCCCATTCCTCGTACCAGCGGCCAATACCCTTATTGGCAAGGCCCCGGTACCCTGCATGATCCTCCCCACTCCTTCCCCCCCTACAACTACCAACGCCCAGGTGGGTGTGATTACCGAGGTGATCCCGCCTATCCTTATCAGGGCGACGGCTTCCCCCCCGGTTATTACGGTGGGTGGGAGCCATACGGGCCACCGATCGATGTTGATTATAATTGGGTGCCCCCGGTAGTTGTAGAGGGAGAGGAAGAGGATAACGATGATTCTGAGGAATAGATGATCATTTCTTTTGCCCCTCCCCCCCCCCCCCACCCTTGACTATTACATGTTTTATCGCACCGAGACGGTGCCTGGTTTTAGTTGGGGGGGCGCCTTAGCATTTTCATATCTAGGGGCAAAAGAAAAGGTCATCTTGGGGATGAGCAGCCTTTGCTATGCGTGCTTGTGCTTAAAAATCTGTTGGCTTGTATTATCCATGATCACTTCTCCTCTTTCTTCTTTATTTTGTTTTCTAATCTTTTGCTTTGGAGTTTTGGTGCTTTCTCACTTGTTGGCAGGTTGTATACTACTTTTGGAAGGAGCCAAGGTTGGTTTACATGGATCTCATCATTTTTTTTATGTTTTGGATTGGCATGGCTCCGGTGAGATCTCTCCAAACTCTTTTCTTTTTAGCTTATTTTGCTTTGTTCCTAGGAGTAGAGTTAGATTTATGTTTGCTTCTGAATACTGTAGTTTGTTTTGGTTGTTTTTGCTTTTGCTTTTCCTTTCTATTTTTGTTGAAGAGTAGCAACGGGGCGAGGTTCACACCTCGTGAGAGGCGCCCGGCTTTATGCTTAGGAGGACGTGCATTCAATTCACGTACCTCCTACCGCCCCCACACATGGAATTTATTCCATACGAAGTTCTACTTCTCTTGTTGCTCTTCAATGTTTTCTTTTTCTTTTTCTTTCCCTTAGTGAGGGACAATTGGAGGATAGGATCTTTATAGGCCAGGCTTTTGAGCATGAGCTATGTGACCTTCAACCAAGAACATTAGCTAGCTTGCCCACCTATCTTGCCAAAAGTCTTCGCTTCCTTGTGATTGTATTGTAGTGAAAGTCCAACCATTCATGTTTGCTTTTCTTTCCCCTTTTATTTTTCTTCTGTTTTTCTATTTTTCTCTTTGTCTTTAAAAACCTTGCCTTGGTTTAGTGCGAAGTTGTGGGTTAGTCTCACTCGAAAACCCTCACGAGAGCATACTCGTCCTCCTAAGTGACTTGGAGGTTTAAATGGCTTGTCGTTTACGCTAAAAACGACCGTGATTCCTACGAAAGTGAGTTAGTGTATAGACTTATGCTTTTGGTTATTTTTGTTTGCTTATTTTACTTAGCTCGAGGACGAGCAAAGGACTTAGTTGGGGGGAATTTGATCAGTGGCCATTTGGCTCACTTTTCTACTTCATTTCTTCCCCAATTGAACCCCTTGTTTGCTCTTTTCCCTCTATTTTAGCTTAGTTTTGTTATTATTGAGTTTATTTGTTACTTGGAGTGGTTTTGAGTCATTTTTGGCTCTTTTTCCTAAGGTTTTATTCCCTCCCCTTTAGCCCATTTCAATTTGCTCCTATTAGAACCTTTCCTATGAATTGTGTTTTCCATCTCTCAGGTCCTCCTATGGCTAAGAAGGCAAGGATTGGAAGCAAGGATTAGGCATGCTTTGGATTCAAAGAGATTGGAGCAATAGAGGCCAAAATATGAAGTAAAAAAAACTTCAGAGCGGGCGCTCCAAAGATAGAGCGGGCGCTCTGCATTCCTTGCTGCAGAAGCCTAAGTTCCCAACACTCAGAGCGGGCGCTCCAATCTCAGAGCGGGCGCTCTAGCTCTAAGCAAATTCAGAGCATTTTCTGCGAGACTTCAGAGCGGGAGCTCTAGGATCGAAGCGGGCGCTCCAGGTTTACAGGAATATTCAGAGCTATATTTCGAGAATTTGGAGCGGGCGCTCTAGACGTAGAGCGGCCGCTCCGTGCTCCCCTGTCTGATTTGAATTCTGCTGCACGTGCTGGGCGACGGCTATGTTAATTCTCTGCACTTATTCCCTAAAATTTTGGGCCTTGATTTGGGTTAGGTTTTAGAAGAGGGTATAAATACTCCTCTCCCTTGTAACTAAAGGGGAGGTAGAGAGAGAAGAGAAAAAGAAAAAAATCAGATTCAAGCTTATTTATTTTTGCTTTAGTTAGGGTTTAGTTCCTCATTTTTAGATCTAAAATACTACTTTTGTTACTATCTTTCATTATCAATCCAAGATTAAAGCTTTTGGTATTATTTCTATCCTTACTTTTTATTTATTGCTTTGTTTATCTATTTTCATTAGTTTTAGCTTGTTTTTAGTTGTTATTTTAAGTCAATAGAATAGTTTAAATCATCTTAGTTATTTCCTTGTTTAAACTTGCAATTTCTGATTTTGTTCCTTTATTTTCTTGCTACTAGTATAATATTATCCTTGTTTGCTTAGTTTTCATGCTATTTAGAGTAGATTAGAAGTAGACTTAATTTATCCCCTTTTATATTAACATCTTTAGTAAAGTTTAATCATCCTATTTTCTGGTTTTAGCCATGTTTCTCTCATTAAGCTTAGTTTATGCTTTTGTTGATGTTCTTGTGTGCTTTGGGATGACTCTCCCTTCTCTAGGCTAGGTTTCTAGCTAGGGGAGGGGGAAATGATGAACTAATGATGAAATGAATGATGTATGGTGCAAGATTGGTTTGATTGAGAAGTTTTGCAATTGATTCCAACCTAGGTTTTAATTGTTAGGAGTTGGAGATTGATCACCTCTAAGTCCCTATCTTGTGTTGCATGCTAGTTGCGCGAGAGTGAGCTTGTATGTGATGATGACTAGGTTAGGGATGACTACGACCACCGCGGCGGGGTTGGGTAGGCGGTGTTTAGGTGAGCCCGAGAGGGGATCCTAGATGTTGGACCATAGGCCCCATTGTTTGGTTGATCGATTGAACCATTCTTGTTGCCTCTAATTGTTGAAATCATTGTTAGTTAGGATTTTCCCCCTATCCCCTAGTGTTTGTCATTCCTTGATTTTCGAAGTCTTATTGTTTGCTTATTACTTGTTAATTTAGTTCTTAATCTTTTTGCTTCCTTAGTAGTAGATAAATCCATCAAATATTTATTCCCCCTTTCCAATTGATTTATAAGTGACCTAGGCTTTAGACCTTCGACCTTCCCTGTGGATTCGACCCCTCTTCCACTATACTACCTTTGGTTAGTTTAGGACGTGGGTTTTTATTCTTGGTTCGACCTTTAGGAATTAACGACACCTAGAGGGCCGATCAGTTAGTCAAAAAGGGTCCATGGTTATGAGTCCGAATGCACCACGCGGAAGCCTTACCTTTGGAAGGGTTGGCGCATGTGGATGGGACCCCGCGAGTTAAACTCGCTTCCATGGTTTGGTGAATTCAACATTCTCGGATGTACCCTTTGTTGCTCAGAGCGTTCAATCAGGTAGCATGAATTCCCAGAGGGTTATGTCCATACGTAGAACACATATGAGTTTCAGAAAAGTGAGAAAAACTCAATCAGGAAGTAGAATCGAGCTAACAGTGCTAGAACTAGTCGAAACAAGAAGGCATATTTCAAGCTCAGTATTGGAAGAACACGGTGCCAGACAACTGAGTCCGTCGCCAGGCGACAAAGCCATATCATTGGCGACAGGATCTGTTTTCTAGACGCTAGTTCCTACATGCCTCAGCAGCTTTCTGTGTTCTTAGAATTTTCAAGTTTTGGTAGTATTGTTTCGATTCTAGTTGTGAAAGATATTCCTCAAATTTTCTACGTGTAAAAATCCTATGTTTTTTACTCATTACGGATGGTCTTTTCAATGAGAACCTTTTTTTTATGCATATGACAATAATGTTAATCAAAATTATGCACATGAAATACTTAGAACTTCTCAAGTCTAATCCACTCATTCTAAATCATTGCCAAAATAAATTTCGGGAATTAAAATAGAAATCCTCCCCAGTGGAGTCGCCAAAAACTGTAGGGAATATTTCAAGCATTACCCCAAACATGAACCCCACTGTGATCATACACTTAAGCATGGTGGCGTCCAAAGGGAAGGAAGCAAGAGCAAAAGAGTCGCAAACAAGTGTTAGGAACTTGTAAACCGTTCATAAGGTGAAGGTTACAACCTTAACGATCCAAGAGATCGTCAACTACAATAGGTCTGGAACCAAGACTGGAAGTTTGGGGATAATGGTACAAATTTAATCTAAAAGAGAAAGAACATGCCCTAATAATAGGCCTCTTCTTTATTCTTCTCGTATTCATGTGTGCTTTCTTACTAACATGTAATCATTAGGCTTACCCTAAACCTATTTAATCTATTTTGGTTGAATATTAATACACAAATAAAACTTACCCTAAACTTTCATTGGTCCAAATAAGTCATATAGTATGTTGTTGGAAAGATCTTGAAATCTAATTTCCAATCCAATTAGAATCCGGTTAAAATATTTTGTAGATAAAAAGTTATGGCAGAAATAGTGGAAGGGTGTCAGTTTTTGATAAAGTTTCGTATCTCATTCAAATCTTTTTCGTTATAGCTCAGAATTATTATTATAATATATCATTGGAAAGATAATTTCAAGATCTATCCAACCATATAATATTTGAATAAAGATTATGAGGCACGAAAATAATATCTAAATATATTCCATTTCGTACAAAACAAGGATTCTCAAAAGGAGTAGTTTTATTCAATTTCAAACTCATTGAAACATAATTATCAATCCTAACTCCATTAGGATTCAAAAGAACTTTCTAGAGTATTCTAGAAGACTATAATCAATCCTAATAGCTTTAGGAATGATAATTAGTAATAGGCCTTCCTCTAGATCATTGTGCCGCATATAAGAACCAAACCGAGCCCAGTTTAGTATTTTGGCCATAACTTCCTCATTATTCATCGGAATTGGGCTTTTAACATATCGTTGGAAAGGTCTTTTCAAGCCCCATCAAACTACACCATTATTAGACCCTTGCTATTGACCAAACTAAACTGGATTGACTATTTTCATAAAATAGAGTAGGTTTTCGAAAATAGAAAGAGAGATTTTTAATAAAAACTAACCACAACATTAGACTTTCCACACTTTCACTTCATTCGATTATGATTCGACGCGAAATATATTCATCACCGGGTTTTGTTTTGGGGAGACACAAATGGGTGTCTACATCTACATTTTTCCATGTTTAGCAGAAATGCCGAGTAAAAAAGATATCGAAGTTGCTTGTAACATAGCAGCTCGGCCTCAAAAGGCTAAGTAAAAACGCCAAATAAAATAATTTATAAAATGGTGAAAATATAGAAGTTCGGCTGCAAAAGGTATAACCCAACGACCATTTATTATCTAGGCAAAGGCATCCTAACAAAGATACCGTCCGACACAGAAGTTGGGACGGACGGTAAGGCACAGAAGTTGCCTAAAATTTCTCTAAGGCTTTTTATGCCCCAAAGGAGAGTAAGGGCATGCCAAGGCACCCAAGCCCAGCCAAGACTTAGAAATTTTCAGGTTGAGATATTACATAAACATTTCGGGGCCTGAACGATAACTTCAACGGACGGCCCTACAAAGCCAATAGAGTGGTCAAATATCTGATATTGATATGGCGCACACCTAGTCCAAGGGAAATCATGATATAAGATTTGATTAACTTGTTTAATCCATACCCTTAAGGCATCAATTGATCACGGATTAAATAGGTCGTTAAACTACTACCCTAATAAAATTAATCATTTATATTACCAAAACTTACACCAAACTAGTTAGTGGCAAGTAAAGGGTCAAACCACTAGGGAAGCACACTAATTCAACATCAATATTCACTAATGTAAGAGTAAAAAGGGGATTGTTTTTGTTGGTTTTGTTGAGTAAAGAGCACTAAAACTACAAATAAGCAAGAAAATGATGATCAAAATCAAGGGGAAAAGGTGCTAGGGATAGGGGGGTGTCAAATATGATTAGAAAGAGGGGAATAATAATGATTATCATGAAACACATGCCAAAGAACACAAGATTCTACCTAAACAATTCATTCTTATGCAATAGTCTAGTCAAATCAATGAAAGAGGTCTATACTAATAAGGATAAGAGGTCTATACTAATAAGGATAATTCTCATGCATCCTATTAGTTACAATCAAATCAAGAGAATAAAGAAGCACAATCCATAAAAACTCCACTTTAATAACTCATTCCCATGCAATCATTAAAATAGAGATGATCTTAATCTAGTTCAAATCATTTTCATGCATTTAAACTAGAAAACATCAGATAGAGTGCAACAATAATCTCAAGCAATCAAAAATCATGTCTTTCATTAATTTATGGCATGAGTTCAATCTAACCATCATCATTCATCCAATATTAACAAATATTTTCCACCCCCTTCCCCTAGCTAAGATATTATCCTTGAGAAGGGAGATTAAACATAATATCAAAACTAGAAACAAACTCAAGAAACTCAAAACAAAACATGATTAAGAACAATGAAATCAATAATAACTAGATGAACTAATAAGATTAACAAAATAAGCAACAATAAAGAAAATAAATAAAGCTAAAAGGAAGGATTAGAGATTACTAAAGAAAGGATTAATGAAAGAAGAAAACTTGAAGTCTTGCTTGATTGAAGATTAAACTTGACCAAAGTTGAATACAATAAGAAAACTTGAGTAACAATCTACTTTCTCTCTCTAGATTAAGCAAATATTCTATGGAATTAGAACTAAGTGTTTTTCAATACAAAGTGTCCGGACTATATATATGTGGCTCCCCCAAAAGAAAGAAACTTAAGCAACACGGCGCAAAAAAATCAAAAACCCAGCGGTGCGCGCCTGCACACGAAGTGTGCGCGCTCGCGTAGTAGTAATATGCGCCCTCTCACAATATTACGCGGCCGCAACTTTGAGGGTACGGGGAAATAAGGCGCGCCCGCACAGTAAAGCTGTGTGCCCGCGCAGCAGGTCGCACGCTTGCACGGAGACTGCATAGTAGGTCGCACAAACTCTCTGGTTTGGCTCTGTCTCATCAGCTTGGCTGCGCGGGTTCTAACAGGGTTGCGCGCCCGCACAGCCAAGGATGCGCACCCGCGCAGTTGCCGCATAGTATCCCACGCAGAATAGCTTACTTGGCTCCTTGAAGTCCTTCTTCTTTCTGCACATCGTACCTACAAAACACAAGCATGGAAATCAAAATAAAGTGAAGGCAAAAAGACTAAGAAATTTAAAGATAAAAGAGAAGGAAAAGGAGAAAACAAAACTAAGTAAAAATGCTTAGAAAAAGGCTAAACAAGTGCAAATGAGGGGAGAATCCTTAGTGAAAAAAGGATAAAGGAGTGGCATAAATGCCACTCATCAAAATCCACCACACTTGCCTCTTGCTTGTCTTCAAGCAAGGAAAACTAGAACAAAGAGACAAACACAACAAACATAACATGACAAGGTTTTAGTAAAACCAATCAAGCCTCAAGGTAATGAAATGCTCCATTTGGACTCACAAGCAAATAAATGCACCAAAGAATACTTATGTTTCTCAATTCAAAGAGGGAAAACACGTTCTAAGGTGCTCAAGGTTAAAAGAGACAAACCTAAGCTAAGCATAGAGAACTAATGATTTCATTCTCCGCCCTAGCCCCATCCAAGACGGTCCGCGTTCTCTCCACTAGCTTCAGTTCACCCCTTAGTTAGCTCCTCATGATTCCTCGAGGGAAACGTAAAAACAAATTTTATGTGGAATCATAAGGTCATCGCGACATCTCAACTATGCATACTCTCTCCATAGGGTTCAAATCTATCTCCCTCCACCGGTCTTGGACCTCGCTCCTCCAAAGTCTAAGGGTCTTAACTAGGGTTGTAATGTCATGGCTAAGGGTTAAGATTGGGAATCAATTTGAAAATTTTGGTGGCAAATCCTAAGTGAAGCAAAAGAGTGGCCATCCCTCATGAACAACCTAAGAATTGAACTTAAACTCAAACTACAACCTTCAATAAAAACCTCACAACATTACTTCATCCCTTTTCATCATTTATTCATTTTTCATCACCATTTTTTTTTTTGAAAAATTGGTTTTCTTGAATTGCATCTTGTGGGCGTCGTTCGAAGTGCGCCTACATAAAAGCATGTTGTGAATATGCTTTGCACTCATAGGAAGTGGGAATTGACATAATACGATAAGGGACATGGTTAAGGACAAGGAAAGTAGGGAGCCGCCAACAAGTTTTTAAGGAACTTGTAAACCGTTCACGGATCATAAAAGGCAACCACGAATAAGGGACAACGATAGGCAACAACGAGTGCCCCGTGAAGGTTACACCCCATTCATAATCCATGAGATTACTAACTCCATATGGTTCGGAACCACGAAAGGAGGATCGGGGATGATGGTACGAAGTGAGTCATGGAGTCACATTCGCCCGTATTGGCCTCTACTCGATTCTTATAGTGAAAAGTGATTCCTGCGATCTCAAAGGCATACAAACAAAATATTCAATTCGCTCCAAACTATTATTAAGCTAAATTGGTTGAATTTTAATGGAACATATTATTCTAAAATATTGTGATCACTTGATTAAACAATAAGATTAAAAAGGAACCTAAACCGGTCGTCCAAATTATCTTATTAGGCGTGATTTTCAATTACATATTCCCTTTAAACATGCAATATAGTGATCATAATAATAAATAATAGAACAAACATTAATATTGGAAGCAATTTAACAATAATAGCGTTAATCAAATCAAATATAAAATAACCTAATCATGATGCTAGCAATATAAAAATAAAATAAGAGTAATTAAAATAATTAATTACTCACATTCCGCGCGTTCCTTTAAATTGCTACATCATGAATAAATTGTTAGTAACTTCAATAAAAATATAAAGCAAATGAAAATTAAATTAAAAAGTAGAGTTGATTTGGTCCAAACTCTCAGTTAATTATACCTTTTATGCCTTGGTTTAAGTATAGAACTTTGGGTTAAGTATGAACTCCTTGGAGGGCTTAAGGGAAGAATGGTGTAATTAGAAATATAGATTTAAGGCTTAGAATATGAGAGAGAGAAAAGAGAATGATTTTTGGTGTAAAAGAGAGGAAGAGAGAATAATTTGATGACTAAGATTGTTGATGATTGGAAAATGGGTGATATGACCTCTATTTATAGAGAAAAAAAGAAGGGTCGAAGAATTAAGATAAGATAAGAATTCGAATCGGATAAAACTCTTGCGATAGACAACAGTTTTTGCGGTTTTTGTTTTCATCATATCTTTTGATCCAAAAATTGAAATAAGATGATTAAGATATCGTTGGAAATATCTTAAAGTCTTATTTCTAACACAATTAAAATCAGATTAAAATATTTTTTAGAACAAAAGATATAGCCGAAATAGTGAGACGGTGTCAGTTTTGGATAGAATTTGACATTTTATTCATATCTTTTCCGTTATAGCTCGGAATTGATATTATAATATATAATTGGAAAGATAATTTCAAGGGCTATCTAACCATATAAAATTTGGATAAAAAAAATGAGGCACGAAAATCATATCTGACTATCTTTCAACATCTTTCAATTCGGATAGAAATAGGATTTTCAAAAAGAAAAGTTTTATTCAATTTCAAACTCTTTAATCTTATCTTTTCAAAAAGGATAATTAAGATATTTTAGAAACTTATAGAAGTTTCTAATTAATCCTTATTGTTTTAGGAATGGGATTAAATAATTTGGACCCTCCACATGATCATTGGGTCGTAGGTAAGGTGGGCTTAGGTTCGGTTTGGGCTCAGTTTAATATTTTGTCCATAACTTATTCGTTATAACTCGGATTTGGGCTTATAATATATCGTTAGAAAGATCTTTTCAAACCCCATCCAACTATTTAATCATTAGACCCATATTATGGAACAAAATATATTGGAATAAAAGTTTTTATAAAAAAGGACAGGAAATGAATGATTTTAAAGGACACGAAATGAAAAATTTTGGGTTTAAAGGCACGAAAAGAGGAAAATAAGTTATGGTTTGGGGAAATAGGCTAGGAATTTGGTTGGTTTATGAAATTGAAAAATGGATTTAAGCACTCCAAGATTAAATACTCAACCCGACCAATAATGGCGGTGAAAGGTTGTTCATCATCGGGTTTGGTTTTGGGGAGACATTTTTAGGTGTCTACAGAAGCCCCGACTTTGACCGAGTTTGTAGAAATGTCAGTTTTTAAACGATAGTCAAAGTAGTCGATAGGGACGGAGAATGATTTAAGACGTTCTGCGATCCTAAATCACTATGTATACGCCGATACCTGCAAAAAATGTTAATTCCACAGATAAAAGAGTAAAGGGATAGAACGCTTATCTAACACAAGTGTATCGGTGACAAATGAGGTTGGTATTTTCCTATGCTTGAAGGAATCCACCAGATGACGTTTGTTGAAATACTTTCCATGCTTGAGGAAAGCTGACAGATGAGTTTGGTAGCTTTCTAAGCCTGAAGAAACCTACTGGATGATACTTTCCATGCCTGAGGAAAGCTGACTAATGAATTTGGTGTCATTCTATGCTTGAAGAATTCTACCGATAATGCCTTCCATGCTTGAGGAAAGCCGATTTGGCGGTTTTCTAACTTGAAGAAAAATCCACCGGATAATACTTTCCATGCTTGAGGAAATTCGACAGATGATGAGATTGCAAGTCTCTGTGTATCGAGAACCTTGCGTCACGAAATGATGGTGGTTCGATTGTCCTCGAACGTGGGCTGTAGATGGTCCGCTTATCCCCGGACGTGGGCTGCAAATGGTCCGCTTGTCCCCGGATGTGGGCTGTTTGTAAATGGTCCGCTTGTCCCCGGACGTGGGCTGTAGATGGTCCGCTTGTCCCCGGACGTGGGCTGTAGATGGTCCGCTTGTCCCCGGACGTGGGCTGTAGATGGTCCGCTTGTCCCCGGACGTGGGCTGTAGATGGTCCGCTTGTCCCCGGACGTGGGCTGTAGATGGTCCGCTTGTCCCCGGACATGGGCTGTAAATGGTCCGCTTTTCCCCGGACGTGGGCTGTAATTGAGACCTGCAAAATGAAATTTGCCAAGGGACTCGGATAGCATATGATTGACTTGACCAACTGACTTGATCAAGCTTTGACTTGACATGACATGACATGTGTTTTGGGTGTTTTTGTCCCTCGTGAGAGTTAGAACACGAAGACTGATCCAGGGTGAGCTGTACCTGCAAAACAAACGGAGACATCAGTTGGGTGGTGCTCCGCCTCCGACGCACAAGTTAGTAACTTGAAGGGAGAAAAAGGTGCGGAAATTTAGGTAGGGATCTGCTCGGATTCCAAGCTTGGGATGTCTCTATCAAAGAGTCGATGTGTAATAAATGAAAAAACGTGTCCCCAAAAAGAGGGTCCTCTCCCTATTTATAGGGTCTTTGGGATTTGTGCCCCTGATTAGGTCACTGTACCCTAATCAGTGGTGGGCTGCGCCGCTTCGCGGCTTTCTCGGGATTTGGGCCTGAAGGCCGCCTTTTTCCCTTAATTTCTAGATTGACACGTGTCAAGCAGGGATTGGTCCACTTTGAGCCATCCTGGGACTGACACGTGTCATCCACTGATTGGACCACATGGCGGGGTAAAATTACCCTAAACATTTGCCTCTCACAGATGTGACGTTGCACGCCACGTGGCATCTGTGACACATGCCACGCTCCGGTTGGTGGTAAATTTACCATTAAAGAGTAACCGTTCACCTTCCGGGTAAATTACGGAAATGCCCCTGTTTTTACCCTCTATATATAGCCGTTTACCCTCATAATTTTGGTACGCTTACAGAAAATTTTCTACAGAGAACTTTGAGAGAGAAAACGTCACACGTTTGAGTCAGGCGCAAGCAAGAAAGCTTTTCTTCCAGAGACCCAACCGGACTCGCCTAGTTTCAGATCTCTCTTCAAAAGGTACCGTCTCTGCCTCTTTCAGCTCTTTTTCTTTTTTCACCGCTTGTACATATTTCTTGCAATAAATGGATGCTCACCAACACACACGGCAAAGCCTAGGTTAGAGTCCAGCCGGTCACCAGGGACGGCTGAGTCTAGGACTGGGAGTGTCGTCTCGGGGTGTTGGGACCACCCTTTGCCTCAGATTCCGACCAGTTACG
Organism: Chenopodium berlandieri; assembly: GCA_034703905.1. Lineage (NCBI taxonomy): Eukaryota > Viridiplantae > Streptophyta > Magnoliopsida > Caryophyllales > Amaranthaceae > Chenopodium > Chenopodium berlandieri. The sequence continues at coordinate 31,800,712 of CM068278.1, forward strand.
TGTCTGTGCAGGACACAATGGCTCGGATAAAGCAGACGGCAATTGATCCAAATTACAAGAGCGAAGGCTCAGGCGGCCAAACGCCTGAGGGAGAAACGTCTGGTCAGGGAGGCTAGACGGCTCTGGAGAGATCCCCTCCGCGCGCCCCTTCAACTCTTGCTGATTCCTTCTTGGAGGAATGTGACCAAGGCGGCGACAAGGCCGCCTCTGCCCCCTTGGATCAAAGTGAGGGGGAGACGGAGAGCGACAGCTCCGCCTCTACCTCTGAGAGCAGTGACGACTTACCCCCTCTTCCGGATAGCGAGGAGGAAGAAAAGAAAAAGTGGAACGAGAAGGATGATCCCTTCAACATCCACGCCTCCTCCAAGGACCGGATCCAAATGGAGGAAAACTTGAAGAATTTTACTAAAACGCACCCACTAGGAGACGGGTATAGGATCCGGGTGCCGCCTGAGAATGGCACCATCGCCTGGGGGGACGATCAACAGAACGCCAACAGCTATTTCGGCTGTTATGAGGCGGCATTCAAAGCTAGCCTTCGCTTCCCCCTTCACCAGGCGATGAAGGCAATTTTAAGAGGCTGGTCTATACAATAAGAAGCCCGACTTACCCCTTCCCCCTTGGAGTCTGGCAACTTACCCCCAACTCTTGGACAAACATTTTGGGGTATGTTGCCGCCTGCGAGTTTCAGGGGATTAACCCCGACTGGGAGGCTTTTGCTAGTATGCACTATCTTAGCAAAAGCCCAGGCGGCTGAAGGGCGTGGTATACTCTAACCACGCAGCCTCAATATACGATGACCTTAGACAAGGTCTCGAAGTTCGATGGCTGGAAGCACAGGTTCTACCTGATGTCAGCCCCAACCAAACGGGAAATTTACGAATCCCGTCTATACAATAAGAAGCCCGACTTGTTGGGCAGGAAGTGTGCTCTTCCCCGGATCCCAGAGGAAGATTTTAACAAGATAATTGAGGCAGACTTTTTCGGCCTCACAGAAGAAACTCTGTCAACAAGAGAAACAATAAAAGTTCCTAAGAACTGGATCCCCAAGAGCGCCTGGTTCAGTGATGAGTGTTTCATAGCCGCTTGCGGGCTAGGGCACATGTTTACAAAACGTATGCGCCTGAGTTTATACCCGCCTGTAGTATTTTTCTATCAAAATTGATTTATGATATTGACCAATTTCTTTCTTTTTGCAGAAGAAGCATTAAACATGTTGTAGTCGGAGAAAACCCCTAAGCGGTCTTTTGCAACCATTTGCAAAGATCTTACGGAGAAAGCTGCGGCTGAGGTCAAGGCCAAGGTATCAAACGCCTGACCCTCTCATAAAGTAATCCTTTAAAAATCATTTTTCCCGGATGCTAACCTTAACTTTGGTTATTTTTGCAGGGAGGAGAGGTTGGAAAGTCGTTTGAGAAACAACTAAAACGGGCTAGGGAGGAGAACCCTGCCGTTCTCAACAAAATCAAAAAATCCACCTCTGCATCAACTCCTGGTGCCTTAGCCGGGCATCAGCAGATGCGGGTAGAGGGGCGACTCGAGAAGGTATGCGACAGCTTGTGCCTTGATCTTGTCAACCCCTTATCAGCAGCCGCGGGGTTCACCACGCCTACAAGCGGTTCCCGGTTGGCCGGCTCTTAAGGTAAGAACCCTTTTGAATCCCCGCTTGAGCTGGGGTGGCCTTTACGGGTGAAATCCCACTCTCAACAGACGTCATCTTCAGACGGTCGACAACAATTAGGTGCCGCCTTAGTCTCGCACTCATCACGTATTGATTGTGGTGCAGATCAATCTCCTCGCTGGCCAGACGTCCAGAAGCACGCCAAGGCCATGCTGGAAGCCGTCCGGAAGAGGGATAAGGACAATATCCCTGGGATAGAGACGTTCAATCTTGAACGCATTCTATCTCTTCTGGCTGAGGTAAGAAACTTGTCAATTCAATTTTTTTTTTCCAAGTGTCTTATCCCGCCTGCAATACTTATACTGCCTGACCTTTTGTAGGCCATGTAGTGGGTGGACGGGCTCAAACGTCCTTATTCCCGTAAACCGGAAGAGGTAAAAAGTGGCAAGAATTCCGCCAAAGACGCTGATAATATTGCTTTACACTCGACTATCGTAAATAAACTTGAAACTAAAGCAATAATTATGACACAGGCGTCTAGAATCTAGCAGCTGGAGTCAGATCTGAAGACGGCCAATCAGCGGGCGACGGATGCTGAGACGGCTAAGAAGGAGGCGGAGGAGGCCCAAAAGAAGGCGGATGAGAGCGCCAAAAAGGCTGGTGAGGCGCTCAAGAAAGCCCAGACGAACCTTGTGACACTTAAAGGTGTTTCCAAAGAGAACACCAAACTGAAGACCAAGGTTCAGAGGCTGGAGAAGGAGGCTGCTCAGGCTCAGATAAACTTTGCAACAACCCCGGAGGCGGAGCAAAACCGCCTTGTTGCTGAGAGTGACGCTGACAATGACAATGAGCCGCCCGCGTCTGAGCTTCCTGGTCCTGGTGAAGCACAGGAGATACCCTCAGATGATGAGGAGAAGGAGGACCAGGAGGCACCGTCTGCAGGCCAGAAGTGACCATTCAGCGGCAGTATGCCAATCTTTGGTTTTTTATTTTTTCTTTTATTCAGCGGCTGTATGTCATAACTTGCTTTTTCCGGCCTGCGTGCAGAGTATCCTTGTATTTGCCAGCTGTGGAGCCGTGTTAATTAACAATTTCTTTCTTCCGGACTGGGTCCGATTAACATTTTAATCCACTACAACCGTTTGGTTGGGTGGACTTTAGTAAATGCACCGACTGAGTCGGTTTTGATCATTTTGCATCTGAATTTTCATTTTTGCCTAACTTATCAAAAGCATGCGGCGATTTTTCATTTTTGCCTAACTGATCAATAGTCCAGCTGTCCTTGCCCCTTGACGGCTGTGTGGTTGGTTTCAAGTAGAGTTGGTTGATTGTCTTGAAAACGTCTGATGCTGTAAGAGCATGATATGTTTATAAGTCAATCAATCACAATAGTGATTGCCCCAAACCAAGTGCACAGCTGTACATCAACAGGCGTTCCAGTTACTACCCAGGCGGCGTTTGTCTGCCTAGGTAGAGATTTCATAGCCATTGCACGATTCTTTTGCCCCAATTGGGGTGGGAAGTGCAATTTTGGAATAAACCTAAGTGAAACCTTCAGCCGGTGACCGACTGATGCCCCATGGCATCCGGTATTCGGCAACTTGGTCAGACGGCTGTGATTGACCAATTAGGTCGTTCAATCTTTGCCGTCTGCATGGATATGTAGAACCGACAAATATTCTGTTCTCTACGACGATTGCACCCGGAGGGGTGTCGCCGGACGCCTTTTTCCATGTTGCGACAAGCGATTTTATAAAATGAGCAACCATCCGGCAATTTTATCCTTTGGTCTTGTTTGAGATCGGTTGTATAGCCACTAAACGTTTTTGTGCTTAGTTTTTAGGTAAATTATTAAATTTACACTAAGTATCGAACTCAGTTTTTTAAACAAACGAGTCTGTCTGGGTATTACTAAGTATCAAACTTAGTTAGATAAATGGGGAATCCGTCTGAGTATTACCTAGGCGGATAGTCAAGGAGTTGAATAAACTTAAGTATCAAACTTGAATAAACAAGAGATCCGAGTATTACCCAGGCGGTCAAACAAATGTAACCTTCACTAAGTATCGAACTTAGTTAGGTAAATGGGGAATCCGCCAGGATATTACCCGGATGGGTAATCAAACCATAACTCAATTTTGCAAACAAAGTATGAATCTTCATTAATTGACTCATTGTTTACAAAAAGTTTACATTCTCAGAAGTAGTACTTTTTTAGATTGTCTACATTCCAGGTTCTAGGTAGGCGCCTTCCGTCTGGAGTTTCCAGGCGGTAGGTGCCGTCGCTTACTTCTTCATAGATCCGGTAGGGGCCTTCCCAATTTGGGGTTAGCTTTCCCAGCTCATTGGCCCTACCGATTGCCTCCATTTATCGTAACACCAAGTCGTCAACTTTCGAAGGACGCTTGTGTACTCTTTTGTTGTAAGCTCTCGTCATTCTCAGACGGTAAATCTCATGACGCAAGGCGACATTGCCCCTGCGTTCTGGGAGTGAATCCAATGCCAGGAACATTGCTTCCCAGTTTGCCTCTTCATCATATAGCATGACTCTAAGAGTCGGCTCGTAATGTTCGATGGGCAAGACGGCTTCAGCACCGTAAACCATGAGAAATGGGGTTTCACCGGTTGCCCCTTTTGCTGTTGTCCGGATGGCCCAAAGGACATGGATTAACTCTTCTGCCCATAAGCCACCGGCTCTTTCTATTTTCTTCTTAATGCCGTCCGAGATGAGTTTATTGAAGGCCTCAACTTGGCCGTTTGCTTGGGGCCGGCCAACGGATGCAAAGTAGCTTGAGATCCCCTAATCTCCCAACCAAGTTTTTAGCTGAGTCGTCTCGAACTGAGGACCATTATCAAACACCATAGACATAGGTACCCCATACCTGGTGATAATGTTTTTCCAGATGAAGGAAACCACGTCTGAGGTTTTGATGTTTTTAACCGCCTCAACTTCTACCCACTTGGTGAAATAATCCATAGCCACTAAGATGTAGCGCTTTCCGCCTGGAGCAGGCGTGTAAGGACCTAGAATTTCCATGCCCCATTTTGCAAACGGGATTGGGCTGTGGATAGCCGTCAGATTAGTAGCCGGACGGTGAATGAGTTTGCCAAATTTTTGGCACTTGTCACATTTCTTCACCAACTCCTTGGCGTCTGCCTCAAGAGTTGGCCAAAAATAGTATCGTCTGGCTCTGACGGCTAGGGACTTGCCGCCAATGTGAGAGGCGCAGAATCCCGAGTGCAAGTCTTCGAGAACTTCTTTCCCCTTTTCTGGGGTGACACACTTCAACAAAGGCTTCAAAAACCCCGCCTTGAAGAGCTCTCCATTTTTCAACTCGAATCTTGCAGCTCGCTTTTTCAGGACGGCTTCTTCCTGTGGCGAGTCAGGAAGTGTGCCGTCTGAGAGATAGGCCCGGATGCCATCCATCCAGGTAGAGCTTCGGTCCAGAATTCCAACGGGATCCTCATAGATGCTTCTCTTTTCAAGAACTTCCCAGAAGACTGACCGAGGCGTATCATGGCAGGCGGAAGATGCTTGATTTGACAATGCATCCACCTGGTTGTTTTCCGACCTAGGCAACTGATTCAGCCGGAATTCCTCAAGTGCCTTGGTCTCTTCTTTGACTGCCTGAAGATATTTAATCATAGCCGGATGAGTAGCCTCGTAGCTTCCCTCATATTGGCTAACAACCAATTGAGAATCAGAGTAGGCGTCAATTTTCGTGGCCCATGCCGCCTTACACATGCGGATGCCGGCTAGCAGGGCTTCATATTCCGCCTCATTGTTAGAGGCCTGAAATTTGAAGCGTAGTGCATATTCAAATCTGTCCCCTTTAGGAGACTCGTAGATTACGCCTGCACCACAATCGCTCTTTGTAGAGCTCCCGTCTACATACACTTTCCAAACCTGGTCAAGATTATCCGGAGCCACCGGACGGGTCATTTCAACAATGAAGTCGGCAAACGCCTGACCTTTCACTGCCTTTCTTGGTTCGTAAGTGATTTCAAGACTTTGCATTTCAATAGCCCATTTTAACATTCTCCCCGATGAGTCCAAGGTAGACATTGGCCGCTTGAGTGGCTGGTCGGTGTAAATCACTACCAGATGTGCCAGAAAGTAGGGCTTCAATTTTTTGAAAGCCATATACAGAGCAAGGCCAAATTTTTCAACCATGGGATACCAGAGTTCAGCATTTTTAAGAACATGGCTAATGAAGTAAACCGGGAGTTGCACGCCGTCTCGCTCAGCAAGGAGAACGGCACTGAGGGCATGATCTGAGATGGCTAAGTACATGTACAACGTCTCCCTAGGTAAAGGACTGACCAACCTAGGTAAAGAATGTAAATGCTCTTTCAACCTCTAGAATGTCGTCTCAGCATCATCCCCCCATTCAAATCTTGTCTTCTTCCTGATTGCTTGGAAGAAGTAGAGGCACTTGTCGCCTGACCGGCTGAGGAACCTCCCTAGGGCGGCCAGACAGCCGGTGAAACTCTGAACTTCCTTAACAGAACGGGGTGACTTCATGTCTATCACCGCCTGTATCTTTTCAGGGTTAGCCTCTATCCTCCTTTGATCAATCAGGAATCAAAGAAACTTCCCAGACTCAACACCAAAGACGCATTTCTTAGGATTTAACATGACCTTATGACGCCTGAGGGTGGTGAATGTTTCTCGGAGATCAGCCAGGTGATCCGTCTGGAGCTTGGATTTGACTATCATATCATTAATGTACGCCTCCACATTCCTCCCAATCTCATTAATGAAGACCGTATTAATCATCCGTTGGAAAGTGGCAGGCCGTCTTCTCTTGATCTTTCTTCCACAGGGGTATCTGATGGAAGCCGGAGTAGGCATCCATGAAGCTCATCAAGGCGTGACCGGCTGTAGAATTGACCAGACTGTCGTTCTTTGGAAGCGGGTAACTGTCCTTTGGACACGCCTTGTTGAGGTCTGTGTAATCAACACACATGCGCCAGGTCCCATTTGGTTTCTTAACAAGGACCACATTGGCCACCCAGTCGGGAAAATTACAAGGCCGGATGAACCTGGCGTCTAGCAGCTTTTTAACTTCGGCAGCTGCCGCCTGACTTTTTTCCTCACCGTGGTTTGTTTTCTTTTGCCGGATGGGCTTCTTTTTAGGATCCACGGCGACCTTGTGGACAACTAGATCCGGGCTGACGCCTGGCATCTCTTCCACTTCAAAGGCAAAAATGTCTTTGAATTCCTTCAGCAGAAGGTGCAAGTCTGCACCCAAAGTACGTTCCGGACGGCTATCATCTAGAAGAGATCAATGCTTTCACCAGCCGGTTGGGGACGGAGCTCATCTGACCGTTCACCGGTCAGTGATTGCTATTTTTTCTCTTTCTTTACCTTCACTAGCAAAGGTGCCTTTCTTTTCTTTCCGGCTTCTGGTGGGGCAGGTGCTGGATCGGCATCCTTGACATTGTCAAGGTCAATTGGTTCCTGACCGCCTGGGGTCACAGTGTGTCTGACGGCTGAGAGGTAGAACTCTCGGGCCGTCTTCTGATCCCCATTCAAGGAACCAATAGAGCCGTCATCCCTCTCATATTTGATGAGCATCAGGGACGAGATGATTACTGCCTTGGCTACGTTAAAGGTTGGCCGGCCAAGGATAATGTTGTAGGCGGTCAACTCCTCAACGACCAAGAATTTGACGACGATACGTCGTCCCAGGCCTTTCTCCCCCAGCCGGATGGGCAAGTCAATCCTTCCGGCTGGGTAGACCATCCCACCCCCAAAACCGACCAAGGGGTGGGTGACCGGATGCATACTGCTGACAATGTATTTCAGTTTTTGCAGGCACCGGAGGCTGATGATGTCTGATGAGCTGCCGCTGTCAATAAGGATCCGTCCAACTAGCTGGTTGGCAACCTTACATTCAATGACAACCGGGTCATCATGCGGACGGCGGACGCTGCCCCTATCCTTCTCCGTAATCAAGACGTCTCGAAAGGAGGTGCTCGCAGACGCCTGCTCATCCTCATCCTTGTCCATCTTTCGAAGATGGCTTTTGGTGCCCCGGATGGTAGGGCCACCACAGGAAAACCCGCCTGCTATTGTGTAGACCGGCTCCTTGTCTGTATCCGAGCTACTAGCAGGCTAGGGGGTAGTCTTGGAGGACTGATCCTTTCTTTTCTTTTTTGCCCCGGCTGGGGACTTAGAAATGTAGGACTTCAACAGCCATTTGTCAGCTAGACGGTCCAACGCCCGTTGAAGACTGAAGCAGTCGATGGTATCATGGCCGACCTCCTCATGGAACTGACAGAATTTATTTTTGTTCCGTGACTGGACAGAACTCTTCATAGGATTCGGCTTTTCAATGGACAGTCGGTCCTTTACCTCCATGAGGATGTAGTTGCAGTCTTTGTTAAACTCGTACTTGGGGACGTACGGTTTAAACTCTTTCTTTTTCTTCTGGGACGGCTAGTCAGAGTCATTAACCGCCCAGATTTCTTTTCTTTTCTTGCTCTCTTCTTTATTTTTGGCCGGCTGAGCAGACTGGCTGTCTTTCGGTTTGTCGGACTTCTTAGAGTCCGACTGGCTACCGGGCGTGCAGAGGTCGGTAGCCTGGATGTAGCTTTCCGCCTCCCTTAGGGCCGCCTGTAAGGTGAAAGCCCCTTTTTTGACTAGGTTGAACTTGAAGGTCGACCCGTCTCTTAGACCCTTGAAGAAGTTTATAAAAGCTACCTCGTTAGACAGTCCTTGAATCTGAATTCTGATCAGATTGAACCGCCTGACATATGAGCGCAACCGTTCTCTCTTTCCCTGCTTAACAATGCTCAAATCAAGGCTTGTTTTCTTAGCAGGGATGTTCATTGAGAAGTTGGAAGCAAACAGGAAGGCGAGCTTCCTGAAACTATAGATGGACCCAGCCGACAAGTTGCCAAACCACTGTTGGGCAATGCCCTTCAGTGTAGCCGGGAAGCACCGACACCAAGTGGAATCATCCAACCCCTGCAGATACATGAGGTTGGTGTAAGCCATGAGGTGGTCTTCCGGATTGGTGGTACCGTCATAGGTACCAACCAACACATTCTTAACCTTGGTCGGCTGAGCCGCCTCGGTTATCTCCCGGGTAAACGCAGAAGGCTGTTCACCCAGGCGTAGCAGACGAAGCTACCAGTCCAATGGCTGGACATTTGGATATGCCGCCTGACCTCCAAAGAGGGCCGGCTGCATAAAGTGAGGAGGATACTGTCCGTAAGCCTGGGTAGGCACATACGGTAAAGCTCCAATCATGTGAGGGTCCGAATGGACGGTATTATCGCCTGTCTGACTCTCATGCAAGGAAGATGCATTCCCGGCAGAGGTGTTGTTAAAGCTGTCTGGAAAGTACGACGTTGAAGCCGACTCAGACAGCGACTGGTTTCTCATCCGGTTAATGATCTCCCGGGCATCAAGAGTTGATTTTTTACTTCTTACGGCTGTTGAGTCCGGCGGGAGTTATTGTTATTCCCCTTGGGGAGAAGAATTTTGGACCAATCAATGGTCCCGACTGCCTTCTCCTTTGGATGAGGAGTGGGCTGCCGATCCTTGACTGACTTCCCCTTTTCCAGAGGAGTCTTCTTGGCCGACTGACCTCTACTTGGGCCAGCCCGGCTCTAGGTGATCAGTTCTTTAATTTCACCCTTGAAACTTGTCATGAATCTCATGAGCTCGTCCCGGGTGACAGGCGCTGATCCAGCTGCCGTTTGGGTTTCCCCTTCCGACTTCCCAGAGGGTCTACTTACACCCGCCTGGGAGGCACCCCGCTCTGAAGTCTCTCTGGGCCGGATGCGCTTGATTCTGAGAGAGCCGTCTTCGGCTGTAAAGGTGTCGACCTGAGGATCTTCATCCTCATAGTCTGTCAAGACTTCTGGGTCTTCACCCAGACGGTTAAGGGGTGGTACAGACTCTTGAACCATCTTCGAGGTACTCTCCCCACAGACGGCGCCAAATGTTTTGGGTGTTTTTGTCCCTCGGGAGAGTTACAACACAAAGACTGATCCGGGGTGAGCTGTACCTGCAAAACAAACGGAGACACCAGTTGGGTGGTGCTCCCCCTCCGACGCACAAGTTAGTAACTTGAAGGGAGAAAAAGGTGCAGAAATTTAGGTAGGGATCTGCTCGCATTCCAAGCTCTGATGTCTCTATCAAAGAGTCAATGTGTAATAAATGAAAAAACGTGTCCCCAAAAAGAGGGTCCTCTCCCTATTTATAGGGTCTTTGGGATTTGTGCCCCTGATTAGGTCACTGTACCCTAATCAGTGGTGGGCTGCGCCGCTTCGCGGCTTTCTCGGGATTTGGGCCTGAAGGCCGCCTTTTTCCCTTAATTTCTGGATTGACACGTGTCAAGCAGGGATTGGTCCACTTTGAGCCATCTTTGGGCTGACACGTGTCATCCTCTGATTAGACCACGTGGCGGGGTAAAATTACCCTAAACAACATGTGTATGACTTGTGATTGTGTGTGTATAAGTATGATTTGAGTGTGTGCAGACACAAGCAACCGAAATTTTTGTCATGAAATGAGTGGAGGGTACCGACTTTCTCCCGAAAAAGAAAGACGTGAAAACTGAACTTTTATTTTTCAACTTCCATTGATGAGAAAAAATTTTGATAATGTTTTTGAACTTTCCCAAAAGAAAAAGATGAAAAAGGGAAGAAGTTTTGAACTTCCTCCTTGAGGAAGATGAAATGAATCGCATGGATTGTATGGATGATGCAAGTTCTTAGGCTAGGAGGCTAAGGACAATTACATCATGTGACACGATGGATGAATGAACTTAGGTCATGGAGCTAAGCATCATATATGGTGCAAAGAAACGATCTTGAACGTCACTTAGGTCTGGAAGCTAAGCACGTATATAGATGAAGTGATTATTGAGTATTGCTTAATGAATGTTGTCCTGAAAGATGATGAAACATGCACAGTGTTGAAACAAGATTCCATGATAAAGGGTTCTTAAAGGGAGGATGATATGGATATGGATGTGTGTGTGAAAGAAGTGTGTGAAAGTGATACTAAGGTGAGGCTGCAAAGGCTATGGTGATGGAAATATATGTGTAAAGAGTCAAAGATGATGACTCTTTAGGCTAGGTATGCTAAATGATGTGGGTTCAAGCCCCCAAGTCTAGCTCTAAATGGGTAGGGGTAAGCATGGGATATTCTTTGACTCAATCAAGCATATGAATGTGAATGTGAATGTGGCCGCACCTCGATGTGAGGTTGCCTACGTATCCGTTAGGATTCAGGCCAAACGTAGCTCTAACAAAACTTTGCACAAGTGTGTGTACACCTCAAAGAGGTCTTTCAGGGTTGTAATGTGATTAAGCTAAAGGTTTAAAGAAGAAAGGGGTAAAAGGCTCAAGACCCGAGAGAAGCCCCCAAGATATGCAATTATGTGTTAGACTTTGCAAGTTTTATTTTTCATATATTTTTTTTTTTGAATTTCTTTTTTTTTTCTTTTTTCCATTCTTGTGAATCAATGTAGTCAATCTCAGATCATGCGGTCCATCACTCACTTAATTTCATGTCAAAGAAGGAGACTAAGATAAAACAAAAATAAATTAAAAAAAGTTAAATATCAAAGAAGGAGACTAAGACTTTAAACAAAAGGAAGAAATAGAAATAAAAAAACTATCTACAAAGTTTGGATCAAGGGAAATTTGGATTATCAGGAGTTTGGATTTTCCTTCTTAGGAGCGCCATCACCTACACAAATACTCAAATTTTCATTGAAAATTCATTAGCAAAAGCTCATCAAAATCACCCTGAAACATCGTCATCAAGAAAATCAATCAGCATCAAAACATGTTAAAACCAACCGAACCATGCAAGCTCTACCACCTACAATGGAGTCCCCCCCACACTAGCATGATGCTAAACCTTCCCCTACATTACCAAAAATAACACCCCTTTGCTTCATACACCCCCCACACTAAAACAATGCACCATCCGCGGTGCGCCAAATTAAAACAATGGGAGGGGGCAAAGGGGAAAAATAAAAAAAAAACGAGGGAGGCTAGTGGCCACTAGGGCCGGCTTCGTCATCATCCCCATCATCCTCGGGGTCATAAGAAAACCCTTCCGGAGGAATTTCATGAGGGTCCCAACCACCAGTGAAACCCGAGGGCCAACTATAGTGACCTCGATAGAGGTCTTGTTGCCATTGAGGCAACGGGTCGAATGGGGCGGGAAGTTGAAGAGGGGAAGGGTGGAAAGGGTCGACATAAGGATAATTAGGGTCACCCCTAAAATCACTCCCTATCGGGGCACGATAATCGTACCCGGTTTTCGTCGGGTAGTCTACCCGGGGAACGCCTTGGGAGGAGGGCCCTTGCCAATAGGGCCAAGTAGGTTGCGATCCCTGCCATTGAGGGACCGAGCCTTGCTGAGGCGGCCAATAAGGGTAATTGACCGAGGGGGTGATCTCACCTTTATCAACGGCCACACCAAAGAGAGCTTGAGTTTGCATGAACATACCTTGCTGGTTCTCTATCAAGCTTTGCATGCCAAGTTGCATGCTCATCATTTGCTGCTCAATGCTACACATGCCTTGATGTTGTTGTTGTTGTTGATGATGATGATGATGATATTGTTGTTGTTGTTGTTGTTTTTGTTGTTCGACTACCAAATTCCTTGCGCCACCCAAAGCGGTGGGTAACACACCATTTTCTTGCGAAATTTTCCATACATTCCTAGCATTCCGCTCCAAAGATGTGCGGTTGAGGTAAGGCAAGATGCAATGGTGCTCGCGCTCAACATACCAAGCATGAAAATTGTTGGCATCGGCAGTTCCTTGGATGAACCCCGACCTTCTCATTTGTTGGATATCAATGAATAGATCCTTATCGGACCCAACTTGAGTGCATGCGGGAAAGAAGCATTCATAGTTAAGCTTCTTAGCAATCCTAGTAATCATCCCACCAAGGGCGATTTCACCCGTCTTATTCCCCGACTTGATTGCCTCGCAGCACAGGACGAACCAATACCCCCATGTTGAGCCGCCCTCTCGACTCCTCTCTGGTAGCAACCCCTAAAGTAAAGAGCTCTTCATTTGAGAGCTTGCTCAAATCTTCCTTACTAAACACCGTATACCCCAAGATGCGGTGAAGGATACGGAGAATAGGGTGGATGATTTGGTTTGCCACCGAATACCTTGTATTGAACTCGTCTAAATCGGTAATTGTTCGCCACTAACGGAATGCATCATACTCGGGGAAAAGGCTCAAGGATGGGGCAAGGAGATCAGCATCGGGATTGAAGTCCAACAAGGCATTGAGATCACTAAGAGTCATGGTATGTTGGTTGTTGAATAATTGGAAGGAAATTTGGAAGTCGTTCTTTCCATATGGTTCTTTTTCAAAGGAGGCTAGGAATTCAAAAGTGGGTTCTTTGTATGTTCGATGTGGGTGTTTAATGAACTCACTCATCCCTAGATTGTCAAGTAGTGACCTTATGTCATCATCTATCCCCAAAGCTCTCATAGAGTGTCGATCATAGTGCCTTGTGGGATTAAGCTTTCAGCCTTGAAGGTCATTGTAGAAGGTAGAATGGAGCTTGTTTAATAATTTCAATCGAGGGGGAACATTGGGTGCTTGAGTTTGAGCTTGAGCACTAGGCTCCTCGACCCTCAACTGGGGCTCCTTTCCACTCTTTCTTTTGTTCATTGCGGCCTCAATCAATACAAATTTCTCAAAGAACACACCGACAACCAAACCAAGTGGGCACTCACTTCGAACTCAACCAAATTTGAACCACAACAACAAACTGAGCTTTAACAATCTGCAAAAGGTTAGTACCAACAACTAACCACACAAATATTGCTCCAAGAACAACTAGGATCAACAACGATGCACACAATCACAACACATTATGATAACAAGCAATTTTCATGTAAATAGTTGCATTATCATCAATACTAACAATAACACAAAATTACTCAAAAAAATTCCATGAAAATAGCTTCAAAATCAATAATGCCAACAACAATGTTCCACAATCACTACTTTCACACTAAAAACCAACAAATCCTTAGCAAAGAAATCCAAAATCACATAAAACTCACTTAAGTTAAACCATGCTTAATAACTCAAAAATTTGAATAAACAAGTGAAAATAAGCAATAAAGTATCAAAATTTAGAGTTATACCACAAAGGAGAAGCTTGAACACCACTAAGAACCCCCTAGACCACCACCTTCAACCAAGCTTGCACAGCAATGAAAATGGAGGACATTTGGGTATTTTGGAGAGAGAAAGTGTGTAAATTTGTGAGTAAAGTGAGAAAGTTTGATTGATATGAAGGAAAATCAAAGGAATTTGTGAGTTATGGGTGAAATTGAAGGGTTAGGGTTTGAGTTTGTGAGGAGAGAGAAGAGAGCATGAAAGAGGGGTTCACGAAAATGTGAGGGTGAAATGGGGAAGAGAAACTTAAACCCTGATTTACCCAGCTTTGCGCGCCTACACACGCGATCTACGCGCCCGCACAGATAAATGAGCGCCCGCACCTGGGTTACGCAAACTCTCTGCCTCAATTTCTAAATTTCGACCAAAAGTGTGCGGGTTCTGACAAGGCTGCGTGCCCGCATACATTTCCCTGTGCGCCCGCACACTAGTCGCGCACTGGGTCGCGCAAACCTCTTGCCTCAAATCTTAAATTTAGACCAAGTGTGTGAGAAATCTGACAGGGCTGCGCGCCCGCAAACACTGCCCCTGCGCACCCGCACACTGGTCGCGCACTAGGTCGCGCAGAGCAGCCTTGAATTTCTTTCTTCTCTCATCGTCGACATGGAAAAGCCTTTACCCCCTCATCATCCAAACACCTATCAACCAAAAGGGTAAAAATAATATTTAAATGCAAAAAAGAAAAGTGAAATTTGAATATAAAAAAAAAAAGTAGAAAAGAGTTAGAAACTAGGGTTGCCTCCCGAGAAGCGCTTCTTTACGAGGTCACTAGCTTGACCATGAGGAAAATTCGTCAAGGGGGAGGCTTTGGATCCAAAGGATCAAGCATTATACATTCAATGAAACCAACTTCTTCCTTGCAAAAGTAATGCTTTAAACGATGACCATTTACCATGAACTTGTTACCATCCGCATCTAACTCAAAAGAACCATAAGGAGTAGTCTTTGATATCACAAAAGGACCCAACCACTTGGACTTGAGTTTACCCGGAAACAAACGAAGCCTTGAGTTGTAAAGGAAAACCTTGTCTCCAACCTTAAAGCTCTTGTTTCAAATATGTTGGTCATGCCACTTTTTGGTCTTCTACTTATACAATCTTGAGCTCTCATAAGCATCATCTCTTCTCACCGGCCAACGATAAATCCATTTTTAGTTCTTTGATGGCCCACCCAGCCTTGTATTCTAACTCAACCGGCAAGTGACAAGCCTTTCCATAGACCAACATATAGGGGGTCGTGCCGATAGGAGCCTTGTATGCCGTCCTAAGAGCCCATAGCGTGTCATCAATCTTGAGAGACCAATCTTTCCTTGATTTGTTCACCATCCTTTCAAGTAGATTCTTGATTTCACGATTCGAGACCTCCACTTGTCCTTGATTTTGAGGGTGGTAAGGTAATCCAACCTTATGATGAACGTCATACCTCTTGAGAAGAGCTTCAAATTGCTTTTTGGCGAAATGGGAGCCTCCATCACTAATTATCACTCTTGGAACCCCAAACCTAGGAAAAATGATCTTCTTTAGAAGCTTAAGCAAAATCTTGTGATCATTGGTAGGAGACGGTATGGCTTCAATGTATTTTGTCACATAATCAACCGCTACCTAGATATATAGATTTCCACAAGAAGAAACGAAAGGCCCCATAAAGTCCACCCCCCATACATCCAAGGGCTCAACTTCAAAGACATTTTGTTGATTCATTTCATCTCTTTTGGTTATGCCACCACTCCTTTGACACCTATCACATTGTGAAACAAACTTGTGAGCATCCTTATGCATCGTTGGCCACCACAATAGAGATTGAGAAAAATTTGCCACCGTTTTATCAACACCCCCATGTCCTCCACATGGTAGTGAGTGGAAATGCTTAAGAACTCCTTCAATTTCATGATCCGGAACATATTTTCGAAAAAGGCCATCTCTACATTGTTTGAACAAGTATGGGTCGTTCCAAAAGTACCTCCTCACTTCCTTGAAAAACCTCTTCTTTTGTTGAGAAGAAAACTCCGGGGGAATGACTCCACAAGAAAGATAATTGGCGATGTATGCATACCAAGGGATACATGTTGAAGCCTTAGCCATGAGAGTTTCAAATCCTATCTTTTCATTGATTGGTACATCACTTTTGTTCTCAAAAGGTAGCCTAGACAAATAATCCGCAACGTAGTTCTCCGCTCCCTATTTGTCCCTCATTTCCATGTTAAAATCTTAAAGAGAGAGAACCTAACGGATTAAGCGAGGCTTTTCTTCCTTCTTAGTCATGAGATATCGCACCGCAATATGATCTGTGTACACAATCACCTTAGAGCAAATAAGATAGGACCTAAACTTATCGAAGGCAAAGACAACAGCTAGCATTTCCTTCTCCGTTGTTGTATAGTTCTTTTGAGCTTCATCAAGAGTCCTACTTGCATAGTAGATGACACATGATTTTCCTTCTTTCTTTTGTCCAAGCATGGCACCCACTACAAAATCACTCGCATCGCACATTAGCTCAAAAGGCAAGCTCCAATCCGGAGCTTGCACAACGAGATAGGAAATGAGAGCTTCCTTGAGCTTACGAAATGCTTCAAGGCAAGCCTCATAGAAGGTAAAAGCAACATCCTTTTTGATTAATTCGATCAAAGGTTTGGCGATTGACGAAAAATCTTTGATTATTCTCCGGTAGAAACCGGCATGCCCAAGATAAGCTCGTACTCCCGTGATAGAAGTAGGAGGGGGCAATTTCTCAATCACCGAAACTTTGGCCGGATCAACCTCAATGCCATTTTTTGAAACTTTATGGCCGAGTACAATGCCCTCCTCGACCATGAAATGGCATTTTTCCCAATTCAAAACCAAACTCGTCTCTAGACTCTTTTTCAAAACTTTTTGAAGGTTAAAAAGACAATTGTCAAAAGACGAGCCACTAACACTAAAATCATCCATGAAAACTTCAATTTCTTTTTTCAAGCATCTCGAAGAAAATGGAGGTCATGCATCTTTGAAAGGTAGAAGGAGCATTGCATAAACCGAATGGCATTCTTCGGTATGCAAATGTCCCATATGGACATGTGAAAGTAGTTTTCTCTTGATCGCTTGGATGGATAGGGATTTGGAAGAATCCGGAATATCCATCAAAGAAAAAAAAGAAAGCATGTTGAGAGAGCCTCTCAAGCATTTGATCCATGAATGGGAGAGGGAAATGATCTTTCTTGGTGCTTTTGTTCAACCTCCTGTAAACAATACACATTCTCCACCCGGTCACCGTCCGGGTGGAGATTTCCTCTCCTCCTTCACCCTTGATTATGGTCATCCCACCCTTTTTTGGAACTAAATGAACCGGGCTAACCCACTTGCTATCAGAGATAGCATAGATGATGCCCGCCTCACGTAGTTTCAAAATTTCTTTCTTCACAACCTCTTGGAGGTTGGGGTTCAACCTCCTTTGAGGTTCAATGGAGGTGGAATGATCATCTTCAAGATGAATATGATGCATGCATAAATAAGGGCTAATACCTTTGATATCATCAATGTTATACCCTATCACATCCTTATATTTTCTCAAAACATCAAGTAGTCTTTCCAAATTAAGACCATCTAGGGTAGCATTGACAATAATAGGGTATTTTCCCTTTTTATCAAGATAAGCATATTTCAAAGAAGGGGGAAGGGGCTAGAGTTCTACCTTGGGAGGAAGCTTAGAACTCTCCTCCAATTTCTTCTTCTTGGACTCAAGCTCGATCTCAACTTGTTGTTCAACCTCCTCCTTTGAGGATTCCTCTATTGCCAAGACAAACTCTTTAGCCTCTTGAGAGTGGAACTCTTATTTGCATGTTAGAGCTTCTATCATTGGATCTTAAGGCGTTATCATGACCCTCCCGAAGCTATCTAGCTCCTCATTCACAACATCAACTCTATAGCATTTTTCAACCATGGGGGTCTTAAGCAACTTAGAAAACTCAAAGACAATCTTCTCATCAGCCACTCACATGTGATGGTGTTGTTCTTGCAATTGATGACCGCCCCCAAAGTTTTATGAGCTTCACGTCCCAAAATCAAAGGAGTGTTAAACATTTTACTCCATATCTATCTCTACAAATTCACAAAGCACGTAGATGTGTCCCACTTGAATTGGAACATCCTCAAGCTCTCCACAAGGTAATTTCACCGACCGATCGGCCAATTGGATTGTATTCCTTGTAAAGATAATCTCTATATTGAGTTTTTGAGAAATGGATAGAGGGATTAAACTAACACTTGCTCCAAGATCGGATAAGGCGCCCCTAGCTTCCATGTTCCCAATTTTCACCAGCAAACTGAAACTTCTCGGGTCTTTTTCCTTATTAGGCATCTTATGTTGGACAAGAGCACTCACTTGATGAGGAAGGGTGATAAGCTCATCATTGAGCTTCCTCTTGTTGGTGAGAATATCTTTGAGGAACTTGGAGTAAGATGGCATTTGTGTCACAACATTAAGGAAAGGGAGGTTGATGTGCAAATTCTTCCTTACACTAAGGAATTTCCAAACTTGTCATTCAACTTCCTCTCCGCAAGCCGACCGGGAAAAGGAACCGGTCCATCAAGGTTCCTAGCCTCAATAGGAATTGAAGTTGTCTTCTCATTGTCAAGCTTCTTCTTCTCCTAACCTCCTTCTATCTCATCAACTTTTTCTTTCTCACCTCCCTTGTTTTCATTCACACTCTCCTCTTCTCCCTTCTTTTCCTCACTATCCCCCTCATTTGGTCCTTCATAGGAAGTTCCCGACCTCAATGAGATTGCCTTGCATGTATCGGGTTTTGAGTTGTGAGAAGGGTTAGGTTGTGGTTGTCCAGGTAGAATAGATGGTGAATTGAAAGAAGTTCTCTCAGCCTATTGAGCTAGTTGTGAATCAACCATTTTGTTGTGAGCTCTTTATCTCTTCCATTTGTTTCCAAAAAGTTTGCATTTGTGCATGCATGGCTTGAAGGAGTTGAGTTTGTGTTAGCTCCGCTTGAGGTGCTTGTTCTTGATTTCTTTGAGGTGCTTGGGTTTGATTGTTGTATTTGTTGTTCCTTGGATAGCTTCCTTTTGGGTTTTGGGGTTGAGATGGAGGTGGATTTTGATATTGACGGTTGGATTTGTAGGAAGGTTGAGCTTGTTGGTTCCATTGTTGAGGTTGAGGTGCAAACCAGGGTTATGGTTGTCTCTAAGCTACTCCACCGCCGCTTCCTCTAAATCCACCTTGCCTTGTGTTGTATTCCGCTACATGCTCGGGGCTCTAACCTCCACAATAAGATGTATCATGGTTCGTTCCTCCACAATTTTGACAAGAGAAAGAGTTAACTTGAGAGGAGCTTGCTCCACCACTTGAACTTGCACTCACACTCGTGTTCAACTTGGAAAGCCCTTTTGTTTGTTGATCAATTTGATGTTGCAATTGATCAACTTTCTCCAATTCGTAAATACCACCTTTCTTTGGAGAATTTCTTCTTCGGCCCCCCTAAGAGTAATTCTTTGCTACCTCTTCTATTATGGCTTCAACTTGATTTTGAGGGTTTTTGATTAATTGACCACCCGCCCCCGCATCCAAATTGGCTCTTGACATGGACTCCAATCCGTCGAAGAAAAACTGCATGAGCAACCCTTGATTGTACACATGGTGGGGACACGCTTGTACCAACTCTTTGAATCTCTCCTAAGCTTCACCAAGACTTTCATCGGCTTCTTGCTCAAATGAAGCGATTTTCCTTCTCATTTCAGTGGTCTTCTCCTCGGAGATAAATCACTTCAAGAACGCCTTTACCACCTCCCTCCATGTTGTGAGAGTGTTAGGCTTTACTTGCTTTAGCCATTTCTTTGCTCGTCCGGTGAGAGATTGCCGGAAAAGATGCATACGAATGTAGTCTTGGCTCACTTCATTGTTCTGCATCATCGCGCACAACTCAAGGAATCGATCAACCAACATAGATTGTTATAATTCTGGGTTTTGTTCTAGAGAGAGAAACTCTAGTTTCTTTCTAGCCCTTTGAAGAAGGGTCCCGGTGGTTGCCTTCATCGGATTTTTTCTTTAAAGGGTTAGATTGAGATGCTGGTCTCTTGTTCTTCTATGTTAAAATACAAACCCTAAGGGCTTTGGGAACTCGGGTCTGTTTTTTCGACCTTCATTCAAGGTTGAAGAAGCGGCGGCTGTTTTGGTTGAATCGACTGCTGGGAGGTGTTTCAAGTCTATTTTATTTCCCAGCAGTCGGGTTGTGCTTAAAGTGTTAATTTTTCTCTTGCTGGGTTGTTTTTGGGTTTTTTGGGTTCGATTTCTAAATCAAACCCTCGGTTTTTCTGGGATTTTTTTTGCTTTGTACTGTTCTAGCTCCCTGGTGACTGGGTTTTTTCTAGCTTATTTCGCCGGTGATTGGTCTAGTTCAGTTGGTTTTCCTTCTTCGATTTTTTGGGTTTCTTGCTTGAGGTTGAAGAAGGTCTGATTTCATTATTCCGGTGGCTGTTTTGGTTGATTCGGCTGCTGCGTGGAGTTTCAGGTTTATTCTATTTCTCGGCAGCCGAAACTTCCTAAAGGTGTTGATTTTTCCTTCATTCGTTGGGCTGATTCTGGATTTTTGGGCTTCGATTTTCTAATCAAATCGTCGATTTTCTAGGTTTCCGCTCAAGGATGTTGTGATGTTTTGGTCTTGTTTGCCGGCGACTGGGTTTTCTTGTTTGGGTTGCTTCGCCGGTGATGGGTTAAATTTAGTGGTTTCGGGGTGGTTTTCTTTGTGGTTGGCGAGTCAGTTGGTTTGTCGACCGTCTTTCATCCCCTATTGGTGTTCTGTTGTCGGGGCTTTGCTATGGTTTCTGGGCTCGTTTCTCCGGGGGTTTTTCTGCTGTTTTGCGGGGTTTCTTCTTGGAGGTTGAGCTCGGGGGTTGGTGGCAGCTCCTTTGTTTTGCGTTTTTTGTTGAGATTGAGGTATTTCCTGTTGTGCTTCAACTGTTAAAGGAAGGATAAATATTTTTATTTTCCTCCTATTTATTATCTTTGTATAAAATGGGATTTGCTTCTTTGGTTGTACCTACTGTCTAGATGTATTGTATTACTTTTTCAGCTTAGGCTTCCTAGTGATTAGTGTTGTTGGTTGATGGTTCATGGTAGCGATCCTTTTTCCTGTTTTGTATTGTATGCTTGCCGTGCTCCTGTCCTAACACGCTGGTTTCTGGGTTGTTATTTAGCTGTTAGTTTAGGATTACGTCAATTGATGGTGGATAGTTGTTGGAGGTTGGTTGTCATTGTTAAGTCTGGGTGTTGTTAGCTTGCTTGGTGTGTAGTGGGTTGAGGCCCGTTTTTAGTGCTGTCTCCTAGCATGAGGAGCTAGTTGATGGCCTGGGTTGTATGGTGGGTGGTCTTCCTATTGCTACCTTGTTTCTTGCTTCTGTCTGGACTTCTTTTATGCCTCTTCCTTTGTGGTAGTTGTTAACCTATCTTTTCCTCGGCATCTTATACTTTTCTGCTTTGCTTGAGCTCCTGTGTTTGTGATGTTGGCTGATGGATCATGGCTACGATCCTTTGTCCTGGTTTGTATTGCATGTATGCTTTTGTTCTGTCCTGGCATGCTGATTAGAGGGTTATTACCAAGCTAATTTTATGGTGGTGCTGGTGGAAGGTGTTCTTTGTTTTATTTGGTGGAGGTTGGCTGTCATGGTTGAGTCTTGGCCATTTTAGCTTGCCTGGTATGTAGTGGGATGAAGCCGTTTTTAGTGCTGTCTCCTATCATGAGGTGATAGTTGATGGCTTGTATTGTATGGTGGGTGGTATCCCTCTTTCTACCTTGGTTCTTGCTTTTGTCCAGGCTCCTTCTTTTACCTCTTTTGTTGTGGTGGTTGTTGATCTACCTCTGTCCGGGCATCTTATGTTATTATGTTTTTCTTGAGCCTCCTTGTGTTTGTGCTGCTGGCTGATGGTTCATGGCTACGATCTTGTGTTCTTGTTTGTACTGCATGTATGCTATTGTTCTGTCCTGGCAGGCTGACTATGGGGTGTTATCAAACTATTTTATGGTGATGTTGGTGGTGGTGTTTTCTCTGTCGTTGTTTTGGCGTGGTGAAAGTTGGTTGTTAAGGGTGAGTCTTGGTTATCCTAGCTTGCTTGGTGTGTAGTAGGTTGAGGCCCTATTTTTAGTGTTGTCTCCTAGTATGAGGTGCTAGTTGATGGCCTGGATTGTATGGTGGGTGATATTCCTATTGCTTCCTTGTTTGATATTTCTTCCAGGACTCCTTCTTTTGCCTCTTCCGTTGTGATAGATGTTGATCTTCCTTTATCGTGGCATCTTGTGCTTCTCTGTCTTGCTTGAGCCTCCTTATGTTTGTGCTGCTGGAGGATGGTTCATAGCTGCGATCTTTTGTCCTGGGTTGTACTGCATGCATGCTGTTGTTCTGTCCTGGCAGGCTGACTGTGGGATTGTTATCAAGCTGCTCTTTATGATGATGTTGGCGGATGGTGTATGCTCTCAAGCTAAGCTAATGCTTTTTTATACTCACCTTTTTTTGTAATCTTTGGATTGTTGGGTTTATTACCTACTTTTGGTTGTAGCTTCGGTTTCCTCTACCTTTGTTAGCTAGAGGTTCCATAGTTGTTGTCTTTGTTTTGCCTTCGGGCTTTGGTTTTGTTGCTTCTATGGCCCAGAGGGCATGTACTGCACTTTCATTTCTTGTAGTTACTACTTTTTTGGGTAGTAACTCTTTACTTTTGGTAATAAAATTCTTTATTTACCAAAAAAAAAAGGAATCGGTCCAAATGTTCAATAGGGTCTTCATTTGCACTTTCGGAAAATTTCTCCAATTGGACCATTCTAGTATATTGAGGATGGATTGAGAAGTTGGCTTCCGTGACGGGGAGCAAAATCCCTCCCATGAGCTCATAATCCTCCGAATTTCCGAATTCACGAAACAAAACATCATCTTCTTGTCCCGCCATTGATCTGCTTTGTGAACTTGAAGAGTAAGAATCACTTTCACTATCAATTATATCACCAAAACCTCTTCCCTCGTCTTGATAAAGCCTACGGACTTGTCTCAAGGTTCGGTTGATCTCGTGGTTAATTTGATGTGAGAATTCTCCTTGAGACCTCATAAGCATTCACCAAAGCTAAGCAAACAATTAGCAGTGATAAGGATGATAAAAGAAACAAAACAAAAAGAAAAGCAAGTAAAATGACTAAGAAAAGCAATAATAGACGCTAAACAAGCCGCTTCCCCGGCAACGGCGCCAAAATTTGATCACGGATTAAATAGGTCGTTAAGCTACTACCCTAATCAAATTAATCATTTATATTACCAAAACTTACACCAAATTAGTTAGTGGAAAGTAAAGGGTCAAACCACTAGGGAAGCACACTAATTCAACATCAATATTCACTAATGCAAGAGTAAAAAGGGGATTGTTTTTGTTGGTTTTGTTGAGTAAAGAGCACTAAAACTAAAATAAGCAAGAAAATGATGATTAAAATCAAGGGAAAAAGATGCTATGGATACGGGGGTGTCAAATATAATTAGAAAGAGGGGAATAATAATGATTACCATGAAACACATGCCAAATAACAAAAGATTCTACCTACACAATTCATTCTCATGCAATAGTCTAGGAAAATTAATGAAAGAGGTTTATACTAATAAGGATAATTCTCATGCATCCTATTAGTTACAATCAAACCAAGAGAATAAAGAAGAACAATCCATAAAAAACTCCACTTTAATAACTCATTCTCATGCAATCATTAAAATAGAGATGATCTTAATCTAGTTCAAATCATTTTCATGCATTTAAACTAGAAAACATCAAATAGAGTGCAACAATAATCTTAAGCTATCAAAAATCATGTCTTTCATCAATTTATGGCATGAGTTCAATCCAACCATCAACATTCATCCAATATCAACACATATTTTCCACCCTCTTCCCCTAGCTAAGAGATTAGCCTAGAGAAGGGAGATTAAACAAAATATCAATACTAGAAACAAACTCAAGAAACTCAAAACAGAATATGATTAAGAACAATGAAATCAATAATAACTAGATGAATAAATAAGATTAACAAAAATAAGCAACA
This sequence comes from Chenopodium berlandieri, assembly GCA_034703905.1. Lineage (NCBI taxonomy): Eukaryota > Viridiplantae > Streptophyta > Magnoliopsida > Caryophyllales > Amaranthaceae > Chenopodium > Chenopodium berlandieri. Next base: position 31,824,570 of record CM068278.1, read on the forward strand.
ATAAAGAAAATAAACAAAGCTAAAAGGAAGGATTAGAGATTACTAAAGAAAGGATAATGAAAGACGAAAACTTAAAGTCTTGCTTGATTGAAGATTAAACTTGACCAAAGTTGAATACAATAAGGAAACTTGAGTAACTATCTAATTTCTCTCTCTAGATTAAGCTAATATTCTATGGAATTAGAACTAAGTGTTTTCATTACAAAGTGTCTGGACTATATATATGTGGCTCCCCTAAAAGAAAGAAACTTGAGAAACAAGGCGCAAAGAAATCAGAAACCTAGCGGTGCGCGCCCGCGCAGTAGTAATGTGCACCTTCTCACAATATTGCGCGGCCACAACTTTGAGGGTACAGGGAAATGAGGCGCGCCCGCACAGTAATTTTGCGCGCCTGCACGGAGACCGCATTGTAGGTCGCAAAAACTCTCTTGTTGGGCTTTATTTCATCGCCTTGGCTGCGCGGGTTCTGATAGGGCTGCGCGCCCGCACAACCAAGGATGCGTGCCTGCGCAATAGCCGCGAAGTATCCCACGCAGAATAGCTTACTTGGCTCCTTGTGTCCTCCTTCTTTCGGTACATGATACCTACAAAACACAAGCATGGAAATCAAAATAAAGAGAAGGCAAAAAGACTAAGAAAAAGGAAGATAAAAGAGAAGGGAAAGGAGAAAACAAAACTAAGTAAAAATGTTTAGAAAAAGGCCAACAAGTGCAAATGAGGGGAGAATCCTTAGATAAAAAAGGATAAAGCAGTGGCATAAATGCCACTCATCATCAATCTACAAAGTTAATCAAACCATTTTAAAATCTAGACTAGGAGACTGCCAATTAAAGGGGCATACCCCCCCAATACTTGTACAAAAGCAAATAAAATCATAAAAATTGAACCAAGTATAAAAAAGAATCATAGAAAACCGCTTAACTAGCGGCAAAATGTAAATTGAAACAAAACCGCTTAGTAGGAAGAAAAATATCTGTATAAACCGTTCAAAATAGGCGGTATTGAAATTGTTAAAAATAAGCAAAAAAAAAGCTAAGTACTAAAAAGCTAAGTACTAGAGGGCTTGAGTTAGGCAACGACCGAAGGAGGACCTGAGCTCTATTTAGCCAAGTTTTTGTCTTTGGCAGGCTCCTCCGAAGCGAGAGTGGACGCATCATCAACAACATTCGTATCTATCTTCCTTTTTCTTTTCGCCCTCCACCTCGTCTGCCTCTTCTTCATCATCCTCCTCCTCATCCAACCCGGTCGGAGTAACGTCCAGTTTGAGAGAAGGCTGTCTGGCCTTATTGGCCTCGTCTCTAAGGCAGAAAAAGATAAGGCGCTTAGTCAAGCGCTCTTTATAGTAGTCGGCCTCCCCTTCCGCCACCATTAGATCAAAGGCCTCGAAGAAGTGGCTTTTCAACCTCTCCTCGGCGTTATGTTCAATACGAAAAATTTGGGTTGGGCTGGGTGGCCAGGGTGGCTGTAGCTTCACAATTAAGTCTAACAACCTTTTTCAAAGTTTCCACCTTAGCCTTGAGGGCCTTCGCCTCCTGGAGGGCCATCTCCAGGTTTCGTTGGGCAAGGGCCAGGTATCCCTTTAGCTTTTCGGAGGCTTCGAAGCCCTCCTTCTATTGTTGGGCGTTAAGGAGCGCCACATCCCTCTCCTGCTGAAGGGTATCTGAAGACACCTAAAAATGTCCCCCCGAAACCAAACCCGATGATGAACAACCTTTCACCGCCATTATTGGTCGGGTTGAATATTTAATTTTTGAGTGCTTAAATCCATATTTCCATTTCATAAACCAACCCAATTCCTATCCCATTTGCCCAAACCATAACTTGTTTTCCTCTTTTCGTGCCTTTAAACCAAAATAATTCATTTCGTATCCTTTAAAATCATTCATTTTGTGTCCTTTTTATAAAAACGTTTAATTTAGTTTATTTTGGTCTATAATATGGTTCCAATGATTGAATAGTTACAAGGGGCTTGAAAAGATATTTCCAATGATATATTATAAGCCCAAATCCGAGTTATAATGAATAAGTTATGACCAAAATATTAAGCTGAGCCCAAATCGAACCTAAGCCCACCTTATCTACGACCCAATGATCATGTGGAGGGTCCAAATTATTTAATCCAATTCCTAAACCAATTAGAATTAATTGGAAGCTTCTATAAGTTTCTAACATATCTTAATTATTCTTTTTGAAAAGATAAGATTAAAGAGTTTGAAATTGAATAAAACTTTTCTTTTTGAAAGTCCTAATTCTATTCGAATTGAAAGATGTTAAAAGATAGTCAGATATTATTTTCGTGTCTCATAGTTTTTATTTAAATATTAGATGATTGGATATCCCTTGAAAGTATCTTTCCAACGACATATTATAATATCAATTCTGAGCTATAACGGAAAAGATATGATTGAAATACCAAACTTTATCCAAAACTGACACAGTCTCACTACTTCGGCCATATAATTTATTCTACAAAATATTTTAATCTGATTTTAATTGGGTTAAAAAGTATAATTTAAAAGCTTTCCAACGCCATGTATTTATCTTATTCTGACATCTGGATCAAAAGATATGATAAAAACAAAAACTGCAAAAACTATTGTTTATCGAAAGAGTATTATTCCAATTCGAATTCTTATCTTTTCTTAAGTCTTCAACCCTTATTTTTTCCTTATAAAAAGAGGTCATATCACCCCTTTTTCAATTATTAACAAGCTTGATCATCAAATAATTCTCTTCTCCCTCTTTAGCCTTAACACTGGCCTTCTCATTAACTACCTCATTCTTTCCTTAAGCACTCCAAGGAGTTCATACAATACCCAAAGTTCTATACTTAAAACAAGGCTTGAAGGGTATAATTAACTGAGGGTTTGGACCAAATCAACTCTAATTTGTATTTAACTTAATTGTTTCAATTTAATTTATATTTTTTTATTGAAGTTACTAACAATTTATTAATGATGTAGCAATTCAAGGAAACGCGAAAAATGACTAATTAATCACTTAATTACTCTTATTTTTATTTTTGTTGCCAGTATTATTAGGTTTATTTATATTTGATTTGAATAAAAATTTATTGTTAAATTGCTTCCAATATTAATGTTTATTCTTATATTTTTTATGATCACCATATTGCATATTTAAAGGGAATATGTAACTGAAAATCACGTCTAATAAAATAATTTGGACAATCGGTTTAGGTTCCTTTTTCATCTTGGTATTTAATCAAGTGATCACAAATGTTGTAGAATTATATGTTGTATTAATATTCAACCAATTTAGCATAATAATATTTTGGAGCAAATTGAATATTTGTTTACATGCCTTTGTGATCGTTGGAATCACTTTTCACTATAAGAATTGATTAGAGGCCAATACGGGCTAATGTAATCCCATGACTCACTTCGTACCATCATCCCCGATCCTCCTTTCATGGTTCCGAAACATAAAGAGGTAGCAATCTCATGGATTATGAATGCGGTGTAACCTTCATGGGTCAATCGTTGTTGCCTTTCGTTGTCCCTTAAATGTGGTTACCTTAAATGATCCGTGAACGGTTTACAAGTTCCTTAAATACTTGTTGGCGGCTCCCTACTTTGCTTGTCCCTAATCGTATTATGTCAATTCCCACTTCCTATGAGTGCCAAGAATATTCACACATGCTTTAACGTAGGCGCACTTCTAGCGACGCCTACAATTTGGCGACTCTACTAGGGAGGATTCTTGGTTATTTATCGATTTGACTGATTGGTATTTAATTAAGATGAGTGCATGAGACTTGAAAGATTTTTGAATTGTATTCCTGCAATTTAATTGGAATTATCACATATGCATATGCTTTTTAGCTTACCTATTTTGCCACAATAGTACGTGTTCTATGTATGTGGCTAGCCTGGGGATTTAAGCTCTATCAACCCGAAAACGCTCATGGCAATAAGGGTTCATCCGAGTTTTTAAATCCACCTAAACCATGGAGTTGAGTTCGATTTCATAACGAAATCGCGGAGCCGCCCGTTGGCATACACCCTCAAGGGAGGCTGCCTTGCTAGCGCGTCCAAACTCTTAACCATGGTACTCTTTGACACCCAAATAAGCTTGACTAAAGTCGAACATAGAACTTAACTTTAGGTTGCGAACTTCATTGCATCATGCGTGACAATGTGCTTATATGTGCATTTTTATTGACTTATTATTATTATTTTTAGTTTTTCTCTTGTCATATCCTTTTTTTTATATTTAAGTCGAGTCATATTCTTTTTATTTATTTATTTATGAGTCAACCCGGATTTTTATTCCCGTATCCTACACAAGAGTCAACTTGTTTTGGTCATAGTCGAAGTTCTAGAGAGAGTAACGTGTCGTGCAACTAGGATCTGTATCCCCGAGTTTTATCTTTCATTTGGAGTTGGTTTCGTCCCAATCTGAGTCATAGATTAAAAGTTATAATAGAAATATACTACAGCCTGTCCAGTTTAGGTATCTTTTTAGCGTCAACTTTCTTTTTTATTTAATTTTTTTTATATCTTTTCGTGTCGAGCTAGTTGTAGCCAAGTCCTTTAATCCGTGTCAACTCTTATAACATAGGATTATAGATTTTTTTTTTTAAATTATTTTTTTTTATACCCATGAGTCCTAACTCTTCTAGAATTCTAGTCCTCTTCCTAGTCTCTTGCGATTTTTGTGCTAACCTTAACATGTGTTATTTGACTTTGATTGTGGTTGATCTTATTTATGTCTAACGATTGCCAATGGACCATTTTCACCTATTAAATATCATAAAAGTTAAAATTGGACAAAATTAATCAAGTTAGTTAGTCTTTTAGTCCTCTGTGCTATTTCGTCCTTGGGTCCTTTGTTTTTCACAACGTCCTCATGTATAGCCATGCGATCATACCACGAGTTTTATAAACTCACCTAGTCACACATGTTGAGTCGTTTCACACACTTTGTATTCGAGTAATGCACTATATTTTTTATGATCGTATACTAGGACCATGCATGCGTCGTCGTTTTCTGTCGTAATAAGAATGAATGGAGTATTTCCCGTTGGTTTTCAAAATATTTTCATACACTCTTCCTTCCAATCCGAGTATTGAGACAATTCACTATGTGATCTCATTTTTTTCCATAGTACTCAAGTTCAAGAATCACTAGTTAAGAGTGAACGTCATTCCTTCCTTCTTTTCTTCCAATCAAAGCATCAACAATAACAAACTTCTTGTCCCTATTTGCGGTAACAAGTAATTCACAAGCATCCATGAAGACGAAGCACAAGACAAGTTTCCATACAAGATTTCATGCTTTTTTTTCTTCGTTCGTTTCAACCCTTTTCCTCTAATAAGTCTAGAATAGGTTCTCCTTATCCTTATGTCTATATGCCAAGTTCCATCAATGAGCATTTTTTCCTTTGCATTCGATCATGTCATTCGCACATATATATATATATATATGTATATATATATATATGTATATATATATATATGTATATATATATATATGTATATATATATATATGTATATATATATATATGTATATATATATATATACATACATATATATATATATATATGTATATATTCAATTACCGAACTAAACACAAGGTACACCAATGACTTAAGGCACCTTTGCAATCCTGTGATTCTCTATTAACCATTTAATCACATATCCATTTCTTCATTAACCACTTTGAGCCTCGTCTAACAATTGGCCTTATTTTCAACCCACATTCACTTAACCCTGGGTTGGAAGATGTGTAATTGTATAACATTCAAAAAGCAAGAAAAAAAAGGGTTTTTCTACATTATAACCCTGTAAATTTTCATTTTCTACGTTGTGCCCCATTTTTTGGGAAATCTACAGTGTAACCCCAAATTACGTATGACATCTACAAAGTATCCCACATCATGCAGCATTTATGACGGACGTTGGTAGTTGGCATAATTCCGTCACCTACCTGATACTGTTCATAGACCATTCTCTCTCCTTCAAAATTCCCTCCTATTCAATGACATCACTGCCCGCTGTTTCATTTTTTGATAAAAAAACCCTAAAACCAAAAATTTAGAGACTGAGAGAGATAATTTCTTGCGTATAATTTAGGGTTCATTCGTGCGACATTTATGAAGAACAATCTGACACTGGAGTAGCCCTATCAACAAAGGTATGTAACTGTTTTCTTATTTTGGTAATGCATAGGTTGGTTAAATTTTTTGTATTTTTGATGAATTGTTATACGATTGAGATGGTAAGTGGAAGAAATTGGTGAATTTGTGTTATTTGATTTGTGTATGTTGCCAAAGATTGCGTCTTTCTTGGGGTAGAAACTTGGTTACTGGGTTTGTTTTGCATGAACCTTGATAAGGTTTGGGTCTTTGTTGGCAATTGTTTGATTTTATTGATTTATTGGTAATGATTTGCAGATGGATGAACAGAGGATTTTAAAAATCCACTATGGTGCTAATTGTGTTGACTCAACAGTAGATGATATTGATAAGTGTGTATTAATTGATTTGATAAATGATATGTTTGAGGGTTTTGCAATTAGAGGGTTTGATTTGCCTGAGTTCCCTGGGTTGCATTATTGTTGTAAGGAGAAAGCTCATGTTTTAGTTGATGATGGAACAATGATGAAGATGTTTCAAAATATTGAAAGTAAAGAGATTGATTTGTGGGTACATTGTTTAAGCGAGCCAAGTTTTATATTGAAACTAGCAAGAACAATGAAACCCCAACAAGTTTATCCTAAGCCACATGACTCCATATCTGTTACTGGCCCAATTGGTGAGGTTAGCCCACATGTTCCTACCAGCCCAACTAATTCTGAACTAGGCCCATCTAATATAGTTAAACCAGGCCCACCCAAGCCTTTCACACAAAAATTACCCTCCAGGATAAACAATAATAAAAGGCAACATAAACAAATTGCTACTGAATCAGTTGCTTCATTGTGTAAATTAGAACCTGTTAGGAGGAGCCCAAGGTTGACCCTACCTAGTTCACCTCCACATATTTCTTCTCCACCCACTCATGGTATGAGGTTACCTAGGTTATTAAAAGAAATATCTTCACATTCCCCTCCTCAGATCATGTCATACTTTTTGCTGATGATTACTTTTTCACCAACCACTCCTCCCAACATGCATCCCCTGTACCCAGAAGAAGCCCTAGGCTCTTACAAGTTGATCCTAGCCCAAATCTTAGGAAGGCCCCCCTTGAACCACCTCATCCTGAACCAAATCCAGAAACTTCTAACAGAACCAGGTCATGCTTAAGCAAAGTGCAGCTCTTTCCTCATGGGGAAAAATGGTTAATTCCACTGCTAGGGCAAAGGGTTTGTTTGTTCCTTTTAGTCAGTCTTCCCAAAACATACATAGTGAGGTAAAATAAAGTGTAGGACTAGGAAATAGGGTGCTACTAGGGTTGTTAATGAAGATGACAGAGATCATGCATATTGATGATGATAGTCAATCTGAGAGTTATGGTGAGTATATACCTGAAGTTGATGAAGAGAATAACAGTGAGTGTGAGGAGGGTGATCTAGATGAAGATGAGGAGAATGTGGCGGACTTGTTGAACCAGAATTTTGTTGATAGTTGATGGGAGCCTTTTAGTGGTCACTGGAAACATTATGATGGAAATGGAGGTCAGTTAGGATTGAAAGCCAATGTTGGTGAGGTGTATGATGATGCTGAAATAGGTAAGATTAGTTTAAGGGCTTGGCAACTATTTGTTGATAGGGATCATTTCAAGGAAGCATTGAGAGACTACTTCATCCAGGAGGGCTTTAGTTTAGTTATTAGGAAAGCAGAGCATGAGAGATACACAGTTGAGTGTGCTAATATCAGGTGCTCTTGGAGAATTCATGCAATAGTATTACTGGATGGGTTTACCTGGGCCATAAAAAACATTAATAACAAGAACACATGTGACTTGAACATGATGAGCAATCCCCTGTGCAATTGCAAATGGGCTGCAACAAAGCTCCTGGAAGATATCATAGCTAGTCCAGACATCAAAGGTAAGGCTTTGAACCATTTACTTTGGGAGAGATATTGGGTTAGCATGGCCACATCAACATTGTACAAAATGAAGGCCATTGCAATGGAGATGATTCAGAGAGGTCATGATTAGTCATACTTCAACCTCAATGTTTACTGCCACATGGTAAAAGAGAGAAATCCGGGTTCTATTGCTTTTTGCACATGGAAGGAACTACAACAACCAGAGAAGCCTCTCCAATTTAGATCAATTTTCATAAGCTTTGCAGCCTAGTTCCAAGGTCTAATACAAGGGTGCAGAGGGCTTGTTTGTGTTGATGGTTGCCATTTGAAAGGCAATGATTGAGGGTAAGATAGGTCGTTAAACAACTACCCTAATCAAATTAATCATTTATAATACCTAAACTTACACAAAACTAGTTAGTGGTAAGTAAAGGGTCGAACCACTAAGGAAGCTCACTAATTCAACATCAATTTTCACCAATGCAAGAGTAAAAAGGGGATCAATTTTGTTGGTTTTTGAATAAAGAGCACTAAAACTACAAATAAGCAAAGAAAATGATGATTAAAATCAAGAGAGAACGACGCTAGGGATACGGGGGTATCAAATATGATTAGAAAGAGGGGAATAATAATGATTATCATGAAGAACATGCCAAAGAACACAAGATTCTACCTAAACAATCCATTCTCATGCAATAGTCTAGGAAAATCAATGAAAAAGGTCTATACTAATAAGGATCATTCTCATGCATCCTATTAGTTACAATCAAATCAAGAGAATAAAGAAGCACAATCCATAAAGCTCCACTTTAATAACTCATTCTCATGCAATCATTAAAATGGAGATGATCTTAATCTAGTTCAAATTACTTTCATGCATTTAAACTTAAAAACATCAAATAAAGTGCTACAATAATCTCAAGCTATCAAAAATCATATCTATCATCAATTTATTGCATGATTTAAATCCAACCATTATCATTCATCCAATATCAACACATATTTTCCACCCCCTTCCCCTAGCTAAGAAATTAGCCTAGAGAAGGGAGATTAAACATAATATCAAAACTAGAAATAAACTCAAGAAACACAAAACAAAACATGATTAAGAACAATGAAATTAATAATAACTTGATGAACTAATAAGATTAATGAAAATAAGCAACAATAACGCAAATAAATAAAGCTAAAATAAAGGCTTAGAGATTACTAAAGAGGGGATTAATGAAAGATGAAGACTTGAAATGTTGCTTGATTGAAGATTTAACTTGTCCAAAGTTGAATACAATAAAGGAAACTTGAGTAATAATCCACTTTATCTCTCTAAGATTAGGGCTAAATGTTGATAAAATAAAAGATGATTACAAACATGAATAAGGAGAGCCCTCTAGCACGCAGCCGCGCCCTCTCTAATCTGGGTACGGAGTTGCTTCACCCAGCAACCCGCGCCCGCAGCTTCAAGGCCCGTGCCCGCGGCTTAAAATAGGAGAGGCCTCTCCTACTGAGGAGAGGTCGCGGTCTGGGAGCTGGGGAAAAGAAGCTGCCTCGATATGACGCGCCGCGGCTCCTAGTGCCGCGCCCGGGGCCAAGGAGGAGAGGCCTCTTCTAGGGCGCGGCACGACATCTCCGAGTTCCAAGTCGTTTTCAGCAAAAAAAACGCCGCACCCACGGCCCTTTGCTTTACGCCCGCAACTCCAGCATGGCCCTAAAACCCTCCTTGAACATCCCATTTCCCTTCCATAGCTCAACATGCATCCAAAGGTTCTTCCAAAAGGGCCAATAACCTACAAAACAACAAAGAAACACTAAGAAAACCAAAGGAAAAAGTGAAAAAGGAAAGAAAACACGAGAAGGGAAAAGAGAAAACAAAATTATGATAGAAATGCTTAGAAAATTATGATAGAAATGCTTAGAAAACACGAGAAGGGAAAAGAGAAAACAAAATGAGGGGAGAATCCTTTAGAGAAAAAGGATAAAAGAGTGGCATAAACGCCACTTATTAGACAACTATGGTGGGATTCTCTTATCTGCAGTTTCTTTAGATGGGAATAATGAAATTTTCCCAGTAGCTGTAGCTGTTGTTGATTATGAGAACAAGTCTAGCTGGTCTTGGTTTTTTCATCATTTGAAAAACTTACTCACTGAGACTGGAAGGTAAGCTTGGACAATAATGTCTGATGGGCAGATTGTTTGTCATCATTACTTTTGTACTCATTTTCATATCTCGCATTATTAACTAGGGTAATTTCTAACACAGTGTTTCAATGTCTGTAAGGGAATTGACCCCTCATTGGATCAGATATGGCCAAAGGTTGGAAGGAGATACTGTGCTAGGAATTTATGCAAAAATTTCAAGACTGATACCCTGACATTCTAATGCACAAGATTTTTTGGGGAGTGACAAATGCATAGTCAAAATTTGGTTTCAAAAAGGAACTCTTCAAAGTTCAACAAGCTGCTGGACTTGGAGCTGTGAAATGGTTCAAAGAATTAGGGCCTCTAGAAACATGGTCCAGATGGAAGTTTGACTATGAAACTGCTTCAGATGAGAATACAAACAACTTTGTTGAGAGTTTCAACAACAGAATTGGTGTTGATAGGACTTACCCTATACTCACTCTACTTGAAGGTATACATAGTCCCTTGTACTTTCTAGTTCACTGTATTTACATAGTGTTGTTGACTAAAAATGTCTTAATTTATAATAGGTGTTAAGAGGATTGCTATGGCAAGGCATGCAACAAGATAACAACTGGCTAACCAATAGGTTGACGAGGGAATATGCCCTAACATTAAAGAAAATGTCAGAGTTATAACTAGAGAATCAAGGTTATGCCATGCATATCCATCTGGCAGGGGAGAGTATGAAATTTTTGATGGAAGGAGTATGCTCCCTGTTTTACTTAACAGCAAGACATGTGTGTGTGGTAAGTGGTAGATAAGTGGCATTCCATGTAGGCATGGAATTAGGGCTACACTAGATGCTGGCAAAGATCCACTTGATTATGTCAGTGAATGGTATTCTATAGCTAAGTATAAGTTAGCCTACAATGGGAATATATTACCTATCCCTGATCCTGACCAATGGCCTGACTTAGATGTTCCCAAGCTAGTCCCTCCCCATGAAAAGAAGTGTGGGCAGACCTTCCAGAAATAGGAGAAGAGAGGAGGGGAAGAAGAGAAAAGGGAAGAGGAAGGCAACAGTGCAATGCAAGAATTGCAAACAGTCTGGGCATAATTCAGGCACTTGCAAAGGTGGAGTCACTAAGAAGGAACTTCTACAACAACTAGGGAAGTCAACCAACACAACTACTAAGTCCAAGAGGTAGAAAAGGCAACACACAAGTCAACAAAGCATTCAGGTTAACTTAATTGATCTCATGATTGGGAACAATTCATCTAATGTAGCCGCGGAGTCTTCAAGCCAACCATTGCCAAGGCAAAAGTCAGACAACCAACACACACTGAGGGACCTTTCACACAGCTGTAGGAAATATTTTAAGCATTACCCCAAACTTGAACCCCACTATGATCATACACTAAAGAACGGTGGCGTCCAAAGGGAAGGAAGATAGAGAAAATGAGTCTCCAACAAGTTTTAGGAACTTGTAAACCGTTCACAAGGTGAAGGTTACACCCCTTAACGATCAAAGAGATCGTTACCTCTAATAGGTCTGGAACCAAGACTTGAATTTCGGGGATGAAGGTACAAATCCAACCAAAAAGATATTGAACCTGCCCTAATAATAAGCCTTTATTTTATTCTTTTCGTATTCACGTGCACTTTCTGACTAAAATGCAATCAATAGGTTTACTTTAAACCTGTTTATCTATGTTGGTTAATTATTAAAGCACAAATAATACTATTACTGGCGATCACTTGAATTATAATCATATTAACCCTAAACAATATTATTAATTATCTTATTAAGCATGATTACAAGTACCAATTCCCTTTAAACATGCATAAAATGCGTGATCAAGCAATAAAAATAAATATAATATCAAGCAACATAATAATCATCATAAACATAATCATAATTAAAATCATAACAATCACAATCTCGTTAAAGAATAATAATAGCAAGATCCTAAGCATGATACTAACAAGATTAATAACAAACCCTAGCATGTCACTAAACAATTAAAATCAAAGATTTAGCCCTAACATGACATTAACATGTTATTAGGAAAGAAAATAGGAAGCATCATATAAAACATAATTGATATTAAGAACTTATTGTTGTCACCCTAAACATTATACTAAGAAATGCATCCTAACATGATACTAGGAAGAGCATCATAACATGATACTAGGAATCAAAATAACAACCTAAGCATGATTTCTATATCACAATCTCAATTAAACAATTAAAGTACTTACTTGGATGCCTCGTACCTCTTTCTAATAACAAAATACACACGTTAGTAACTTCAAGGAAAATAATAAAATTAAAACAATTAAATTAAATAATTGAAATAGAGATTTGGGACAAACCCTCATAAATACCAAACCTTTCACGTCTAGGGCGAAGACAACTTCGAATTTGGCTAGGTGTGTCTCGATCTTATGCAAAATTTTGTTTGTAAAATGTTGGTTTAGAATAAGAGAGAGAGAGAGTATCAAGAATTTCTTGATGATAGTTGATGAGAATTGGTGATTAAAAACGGAGGTTTAAGGAGGCTATTTATGACGAAAATCAGCCAGAATATGATATAAAAAAGAATTAGAGTTTCAAGAAGAATAAAACACGACGCTAGGGCTGCACATGCCTTTGTCGCCGCGCGACAATGTCTGTCGCTGAGTGAAAGGCGTGTCGCCAGGCGACAACCTGTGGTGCGGCGCTGCAGGCAGTTTTTTCACACGTTTTCATAGTTTTAATAAAATTAAGCGTAAGAGGGGTAAAACTGTAATTTCATTTAAAACACTTCTTTTATTCTAAATAAAACTCATAAAACTCAATTATCAATGCTAATCACATTAGGATTCAAAAGAACCTTCTAGAAAATTCTAGAAAACTATAATCAATCCTAATTGCATTAGGAATGATAAATCATAATAGGCCCTCCTCTAGATCATTGGGCCGCATATAAAGATCAAATCGGGCCCAGTTTAGTAATTTGGCCATAACTTCCTCATTACTCATCGGAATTGGGCTTATAATATATCGTTGGAAAGCTCTTTTCGGGCCTAATCTATCTACACCATTATTGGACCCTTTCTATGGACCAAACTAAACTGGATTGGCTATTTTCATAAAATAGGTTTTCAAAAAACATAGAGAAAGAAGAGAATTAAAAACTAACCGCAACACTAGACTTTCCACACTTTCACTTTATTCGATTATGATTCGACGTGAAAAGTATTCATCTTCGAATTTGGTTTTGGGGAGACACAAATGGGTGTCTACAAGAGCCCCCACTTTGACGTAGTTTGGATAAACGCAAGTTTCGAAAACAAAAGTCAAAGTATCGATAAGGACAAGTATGATTCAGAACATTCTGCAATCTTAAATCATTCTTGTAACGCCGATACCTGCAAACTAGCATTAGTTAAACCGATAAGAGAGTTGAGAAACGCGTATCTTGCACCGTCGAGCACACGTCTATGAGGGTAACAGATTGTTGCATTTGTTATTGTGACAACCTTCCACAAGCTAGGAAATTCCATCAAAGATAACTTCTCTTGAAATCACCTCCAGTTGTTTGTGACAACCCTCCACAAGCCAGGAAACGCCGTCGATCAATGCTGCTACATCTCTTGCCATTTTCTTGAATCATAGTGACAACCTTCCCAATCATAGAAAAAGTCGTCGAAGACCGCCTCATCACGAACCGCTCTTCTCAAAACTTGGTGACAACCTCCACATTTGCAAAGATCGCCCATCTCGTGCAATCTTCTAAAATCTTGGTGACAACCTCCACAATCTTAGAGAACACCGTCGAAGACCGCCCATCTCGTGCTATCTTCTCAAATCTTGGTGACAACTTCCATAATCTTAGCAAATGCTGTCGAAGACCGCCAATCTCGTGCTATCTTCTAAAATCTTGGTGACAACCTCCACAATCTTAGCGAACGCCGTCGAAAACCGCCCATCTCGTGCTATCTTCTCAAATCTTGGTGACAACTTCCACAATCTTAGCGAATGCTGTCGAAGACCGCAAATATCGTGCTATCTTCTCAAATCTTGATTACAACCTCCACAATCTTAACGAATGTTGTCAAAGATAACTTTACTTGAAGTCATCCTCAGTTGTTACGATAATATTCCAAAGGAAACTACCAAAGACCAACGCTTGTTGATCCTTAATGCTAATTGAATTTTTCTATTGTAGATACTTGATGAAATTGCAGCTGTGCTAGTACGTCGGCGCTTTTGCTTTTTGTAAACCATTACGTCGGTGCATGCGATGAGCCAATGCTTAGGCTCTTTAAGCTAAGTGAAACGATCTTTTGTCAGGTCGATCACTTATTGTGATTGTAATCAAGCCGACTACTTAATCATGTCAAATTGCTTATAGGGGCTAACTGGCGTACCAAGGAACCCGAAAATTGCTGCACTAGGTCCGCATAATCTAATATGGGGGCCACGCATTGTGTCGCCGCACTAGCGCCCGCTGGAACTATCTAGCGCCACGCTTTTCTTCTGTCGCCAGGCAACAGATGTTTTCGCCAGGTGACAGCCTTGTCGTCTAGCGCTGGAGTCGGGTCTTCCCTGTTTTGCCCTTGAAACTGTTGTTCGTTGCTCGATTTTGCTTCGAACTTTGAACTTGGTCGTATCCTTTGAACCAAATCTGCTTAAATCTTTTGTAAATTAAAGCTCTTCATCTCTAATTTACTAATCCATGTGATTTTGCTCAAACTCCTCTTATCTTGGAGGAATCTCATGTGGTCATATTCTAAATTTTTCGAAAAAAATCCGAGAATATTATTACTCATTTGCTCTTTGGAATGTACCTGCACTTATATTTTGCACTATAGGACTTTGCTCATCTTTCTGTAGGGTTGACCTAAGACTTAGTGTTACTTGACTCATTGACTTGATATGACTCAACGTATGACGACTCTTTTCATGTTACTCATGTGTGCGTAAACTTAACTCGATGTGATAACATGACATGACTCAATGTGTATATGAATCGTGTGTGCATTGTAATGTGATTGTGTGACTCGAAAATGCGAAAAAAAAAAGAAAAAAATTTCAGTCATTTATGTGGAGGGTATCAACTTTCTCTTAAAAAAGGACGCAAAAAAGAATCAAGCAAAGTTTTTTGAAAGTGCATGTTGAATGAGCTTAATCCGTTGTCTCTCATAGTACAAGGATTGTAACATTTTAGACTATCCTGGTTGACTTGATGATGAAAGTATTTTGGTGACTTAGGCGCGGAGGCTATGTAATTCATACTTTGTGATGCAATGATGAGTGATGTTGATATGACAAGGCATGCTTCAGCGTTGTGTTAAGATTTCAGACCAAGGGTACTTAAGGGAATTATATTTGGTCATGTATCTGTGATGTGTGTGATAGTGACACTAAAGTTAGGCCGCAAGGGCTAACTGTGTGAAAAAAACTACTGAAAAGAGTCAAATAATGGTGACTCTTAAGCTAGGTAAGCTAATAATGTAAGGATCAAGCCCCCAAGGCTAGCTCTACATGGATAAGGATGAGCATTGGATATCCTTTGATATGATCATGGTGTGAATTTGTGAATGTGAATATGAATGCATGTTCATTACGGCCGCACCTCAATGTCAGGTTGCCGCCTACGTATCTGACATGAATCAGGTCGAACGTAGCTCTAGCCGAACATCGCACAAGTGTGTATACCGATGTGTCTATTTTATATAGTATTTTACCCCCGTCCCTTGGTCATAATTAGTAGTGTTTTCTGCTCTTTAGAGCCACTTTTATTACTAATTGGTGTTTTCTAGTGTTTTCGTAGATTTGGTTGACTTTAGCAGGGATTTACACTTTTGGAGTATTTTCCCGAGACATTTTGGAGCAATAACGAGCATTAGAGAAGAACGACCAGACTTTATAGCCCAGGACCGGTTAGAGCCATCGAACCGGTGATTAAGGGCTCGGTATAAGTAATACCGGGGCATTTGGACCGAGTATTCAAGACCCGAAGAGGAAACCCAGATTGGCCCGAAGAATTGGAGCCCAATCGTAGTCCAATTAATGGCCCAAGAGAGCCGCTCGGCCAAAGAGGCTGGCGCCTGGAAGCGCGCCCGGCCGGGCGGGAGAAGCTAAGGTCGGCGCCTGGTGACGCGCCAGGGCGGGCGCGAGATTCAACCTGAAGAGCAAAAAGGCGCGCCCGATCGAGCGGTGCCTCGCCCGATCGGGGGCGTGTAATTGTTAGGAGACGATTAGCGTCGTTTTAGTTTAATTTAGTTTAGGATTCGTACGGAGAATAATTACTCCTCCGAAATACGATTTTAGATTCTCTCTCTCTCTCTCTCTCACTCTCTTTACTCTTTCTTTACTCTCTTAATTGTTTTCTTAGATTTACTCTCTTTTATACTTTTGTTCTTAATCTACTTTTAATTCCAGATTTGTTTGGTAACTATTTCTCTTCTCTTAATCTTAGTTGTTTTTTTCATTCCTTTGATTATGTCTTGTTTTATCGCTTTGATTTGTTTAGTTTTTATTATGTGTGAGTAGTTCAATTTCTAAGGTTTGTGGGGATCCATAAATAATATGAAGGGGTAATTTATTGTTGTTAATTATCAATGCTAGATTATTTTCCTATTGATTGATTTAATGCTCTGTGACTAGATTAGGCGTGATCTTTTATGCATTAGTTTGACAATATTGATTCGAGATTCGACAGATGAGAATTGATGTTTAGGTCTAGTTTCAATAGGCAGGTTAATTTATAAATGGTTAGGTCGAGATTCGAAAGATGAGATTTAATATCGGTAAATTAATTGTGTGATTATAATGCGTAGCGAAAGCCCTTTATAATCTGATTGATGTATGCATTGATGAATGATTATTATATTCTACCCTGAAATATTATTTATTGGTGAACCTATGCCCTAGATCCTTTCATATATTGTTTTCTCCCTATTCTCAATCTTCGTAGTTTAGCAATTTATATAGTGGTTACATAATAATCTAGATTATATTAGTTAATTAGGAATAGGAAGACACGTTTCTTAGTGGATTCGACCCTACTTTCCTATCTACATTAGTTAGAGGATTTAGGTATTACTTTTGATTTAGGGATACGACTTTACCCTGTCAAAATTTGGCGTCGTTGCCGGGGAGACGGTTTTATTTTTAGTTCTCGTTGTTTTTGTAGTCTAGATTATTTTCTCTTGTCTTAGAGAACGTTAGTTCTTTGAGGCAATTCTCATATTTGCTTTTAGTTTTTTTTTATGCCCAGGTGTTCCAGATCAGGGTACATCCCATTCGATCCTGAAATCGAACGATCTTTTCATAGACAGAAAAATCTCTATAAGCAAATCATGGCGGATTCTGGTGATAATAATAATCACCTAGTCCCTCCAACTGGTTCTAGCGATTAAGAGGTATCATCCGATCCAGAATCAGAGATGACGGGTCCAAAGAAGCTTAATGATTACTCACAACCAAAGCTTACAGATTTTCCACATCTCACCCCTACTCCGGCTCTTGATGGGGTTCAATTTGAAATTAAACCTCAATTTATAACGATGATAGAGAGGAAGCAATTTAGTGGAGCTAAGGGTGAAGACCCAAATCTCAACATTGCCGACTATTGTCAATATTGTAATACGATCAGGAAAGCCGGGGTCACTCAAGACCAAATCAGGGAGATTCTCTTTCCCTTCTCTTTAACTGGAAAAGTTAAATTGTGGTTTAATGGCTTAAATAGAACTTCACTTGATATAACTGACTGGGAAACTCTTGTTTTGAATTTTTATAACATGTTTTATCCTGTAGAGAGAACAATCGCACTACGGAGTGCGATTCAAAACTTTGCCCAAGAAGCCGATGAATCCTTATATGAGGCTTGGGAGAGGTTCAAGGACTTACAAAGAGAATGCCCCCACCATAATTTAGCACAATGGTAGTTAATCCAAGCCTTTTACAATGGCATTGGAAATTCTTCTAGAATAATTTTAGATTCTGCAGCTAGTGGGAGATTTATGAATCATAATGTTGATGATGCAGGTCAGGTTATTGAAGATATGGCGATACACAATTCCCAATATGGAAATCCTAGAGGATTTTCTAACAAGGGGAAACATAGTGTTGACTTTGTATCCTTTTTGCAAGCTGAACTAACCTCTATATGCTAAAAATTAGATAATCTTAGCAATGCTAATGTAGCTAATGTTTCTGCGATTAATAATAATTCTAATGAGGCTTTCTGTGAAAATTGTGGTATTTTAGGTCATTGGGAACAAGATTGCAGGAGTTCCGTGGAGCAAGTTAATGCCTTTCAAGCTTATAGGCAGAATAACCTATACTCCAACACCTACAATCCTGGGTATCGGAATCATCCGTACCTTTCCTACCGAAGTAATAATGTTCAAAATCCACCACCACAAGAACCGCAGGCGCCATAACAACAGCAGTAGAAATATTATCATCCCAATGCTGGCCAGAAGAACCAACCACAACAACCCTCCTCATATTCCGACCCTTCTTTGGTGGAAATTAGAGCGATGTTGGTTAATATGCATAAGCACATGGAGAGTAGAGATGCACAAATTGATCAAATTCTAGCACATAATAAAATTGTAGATAATCCAATTGCGCAACTTTCCGCTACTCTACAAGTCCGCCAGCAGGGAGCTCTGCCGGCACGGCTGAACAAGCCTACGGATCAAGTTTATGCAATTAATCTAAGGAGTGGTTCAAACTATGAAGGGCCCCCTATGCCCAGAGTTGATGAACCTGTTTTATTAAATAATGCTAATCTTGATTCCATTAAACCTAACAATGCAGCTAATAGCCCTGCAGGGCTAAAGCATAGTACTAACACATCTAATTCTACATTGCAGGTTACGACTCCAGAGAGGGTGGCTACTCCAGATAAGAGCAACAATGCTCCAAAGCAAATTATCAAACTTCCATTCCCCAATCGTCACTTGAAGACAAATTTGGATAAGCAGTTTGGTAAGTTCTTGGAGATGGTGAAAGATTTGAAGGTAACAGTTCCTTTCACTGAATTAATCACACAAATTCCCTCGTATGCAAAATTTATGAAAGAAATATTGACAAGGAAAAGGTTTATTAGTGAGGTAGAGACAGTAGCTTTCACTGTAGAGTGTAGTGCCGTACTTCAAAATAAATCTCCACCTAAATTAAAAGATCTAGGTAGCTTTTCTATCCCTTGTCATATAGGCAATCTAAGGTTTGATAATGCATTGTGTGATTTGGGTGCTAGCGTTAGTGTCATGCCATTATCTGTGTGTTCCAAGTTGAATATGGGTAAATTAAAAGCTACCAATATTACTCTACAAATGGCCGACCGTTCCTTCAAAATACCCCTTAGGTGTTTTAGAGGATGTCCCCGTTAGAGTAGGTAAATTTTATATACATGTTGATTTTGTTGTTCTTGATATGGCTGAGGATATGCAAACCCCAATTATTTTGGGTAGACCATTCCTTAACACTGCTAGACCGGGTGAGAAACCGCCCGATCAAGCGTTAGGCTAAAGGTCCTAATTGTTGTACTTGGTAAAAAGATCGTGCGGGACCTGGATAAACCAGCGCTTTGCGGGAGGCAACCCGTACTTTTAATGCTTTTTAGACTAGTTTTTTCTTTCTTTTTCTTGTGAGAGGAGAGATGAGGGAATTTAATGAGTTTTATGAGTGCTTATACAGGTTTGAAGGAAAAGAGTGAGCAAAAATTTGAAGAAAAGAAGCAAAAAGTGAAATCGTCAATTAGCCTCGGGCCCGATCGGGCGAAGCTCGCCCGACCAGGCGCGAAATTAGTCGTATACGGACATATTTGTCCGCCCTATCGGGCAACCCTCGCCCGACCGGGCGCGATAAGTGGTGGAAATTTGGGCATTAGATCGCCCGACCGGGAGCGAGAGAATAATATTTCGGGCCGTCTAGATTGCCTGATCGGGCAAGTACCGCACGACCGGGCGCGAGAGCTGAACAAATTTTAAACATTAGATCGCCCGACCGGGCGAGCCCCCGCCCGGCCGGGCGCGACGCAGCGACGTTTTCATCTTCTTCTTTCTTCGTCTTTTTCCCTCATTCCACTCTACCTCCTCAATTACTTTCTTTCTCTAAAAGTCAAATTCTCTCTAACTTCTCTCTAAGTTTTCTCCTTCATTCCTCACCCAAATTCAAAAATTTTTACATATTTGTAATCCCCTCTTCATCCTCTACATCTCCATATAAAATTTTTCAGATTTTATTCAAATAAATTTTCATACCCATTTCTACCATGTCTTCAAAGAGGGCTCAATCGATTTTAAGTAGGAGCTCCTGTTCGAGGGAGGAATACGACCAAGGTTTGCAACTCCGTACTGGCCGACGATCCGTATTGCTAGCCGAGAGCAAAAGTAGCGGGTAGAACACTTAATCGGGCGCGAGGTAATTCCTTCTCGGTGGTTACACCGTCCTACATTAGAATCATTTGGTTTGTATGATTTTGTAAAACGGTTTTTAAATGACATTAGCATGAGAAAATTTGTTGATATGTACTATCCTACATTCTGAGAACTAACTTGTAAATTTTTGTCTTCTTTACAAGTTGTAAGTAGTAGAAATGGGCCGAATTTAATTTTTAGGTTGAACAATAGGAATATTAGTTTAACTTATGTAGAATTTTATAAATTATTTGAATTAAATTCTGAATTACCTCACCACTGGCATGCGGATTATAAAGTGGGTGACATATATCATGCTTTGACTGGTTTGCCTACACCTGACCCCCAACATGCTAGTACCAAACCTATTCATCACCCTGTCCCAAAAATCTGGCAAAGATTTGCGGGTTTGTGTTTTTTAGGTAGGAACGAGCCCCATAATGCCCAAACTAACGAACTAGCTGTTATAGGACACTATGTGTATGGGTTCGGAAAATTGAACATAGGTAGGTATATTATTCACCATCTGAGCAGGCATGCCACGGCCAACATCATATCTCGCACCCCCATCCGTTTAGGAGGCCTTATCACTCGAATAGCAGTGAAAAAGGTCGGTTTTGTAGTGGATGAACCCCACAAACTGACCAACTGTGGACCAGATACCTATATGACTCCTAGGTATTTTGAGGAGTTGGGGTGGGTACGACGGATAGCGAGCAGAGACCCTTTTGGTGTATTAGGACTGGGAGTGAGCAACCTTTGCCCATCTTTCCCCTACCCAGTCCTGACTTGACCGCCTTTCCCCCGGGGCAACCATCCTATACATATGATGTTTTAGTTGCCAACGCTAGGGGCAAGCACCACCACCACCAGTTCCACCACTCCAGCCTCAGCCTCAGCCCGAGGTGGCATTCTCTCCACCTCGCATGTCTCACTCCGTCCCTCATGTTGACTCTGACCTTGTTTGGGACCTTCAAAATATAGGTCAGGCCTTAGGACGTATCGAGCATTCTCATACTGACCTTAGGAGGATGGTAGGCTCCATAGACCAGAGGTTAGGGTACCTGGAGAGGAACCAGGGTAGAGCTCTCTACCCTATGTACGATGATTATGCTCGTCGGGGCAACATTCCCGACGACGCTATTCACCCTAACTGGTTTCAGCCTCTACCCCAGGGATACGATAGGGATCCCACTGCCCATGGTATTTACACTGACTATTCTTCCTTCCATGGGTACGGCCAGGACATTCCTTTCGGGGGACCGGCGGGGGAGGGGTTTTCATGCTGATTATTTTGGTGGTAGCTCTTCTGGTGCAGGTGGTGTAGGTGGCAGTGGAGGTGCAGGCTTCGGCTCGATGGATGAGGATGATCAGGACTAGCTATGCTGGGCTAGTTCCCGAGCCAATGAGGACATTGTCTGATTCTTGCTTGGGGGAGATTTTGGATTTGGTATCTTTATTTTTCTCTTTTCTTTTATTTTTGGTGTGTTTTCTTAGGATAGATTTATTGCTTTCTTATATATAAAAAATACAAAAAAATTGAAAAATAAAAAAATCCAAAAATACGTTCCAATGAATTGTAAATCATGCTTCCCTGTGCCCCATACTTGAGAAAATTGTTTTGATTCTTGGTATTTGATGATAAGCATTGTGGATTAGCTGATCATGGTTTGATGTTTGATTGCCTTGAAACCTTTACATGAGTCAATTTTGCCCAACTACCGGTGGATATAGTGCTTGACTAGTTGATTTGATTAGGAATGTGTGTTAGTTCCTGGTAAGTCAATGAATTTGAGTATTGATTTGCAACTATAAGTAGTGTTTATATGATTCATTATTATGCACATTGAGGAGGACGAAGGAATTTGTTCTTTTAGGTAGCCTCCAGATGATTGTAAATACATTTGTTCCCTTCTTGCTACCTATGTTGTTGCCTTGACTTTCTGTTGTTTTATTAGCCACATTACAAGCCTATTTTGCACCTTTGGTTACTAGTCCCAAGCTTGGTTTGGGAAGCTATTAGTGAGTGAGGTGAGGGAATTTGTAGTGTGCTTATTATTTGCAAAATTTGGGTGGGTTGTGAGAAGTTATTTTGTTTTTGATAATGTTTATTTTTGATGAGTTTGAGAGTTATATTTTCTTGGAAAAAAATTAAAGCATGATGTAATGAAAAAAAAAATAATAATAAGTGAACTTCAATAGAAAAAAAAAGGAAAAAATGTTCAATGTTCAAATGCTCTAGTTGGAGGTTGATTCAAAAGAAAAAAAAAATAAGAACTTCAATGAAAAATTCAAGTTTGGAAATAAAGTTTTTTTATTCACTCCACTTCTTCATTATTATATTTTTATGAGTGAAATTATAAGTGTTGGGACTGTTTATTATGATTGGAGTATATTTGGTTGATATTAGAGTTGGTTGTGTTGGAGATGTTGATCATTATTTATTTTGATCATGGGCTTTATCAGGATTTGCTCCCTTAAACATAGCTTTTCTCTCACTTGTTCCCAAATGATTCCTACCCTTTACCCTAGCCTTACATTACAAGCTTTAAAGACCTTTCGACCTTTGTGCATAGAATTGTATGAGTGTGAAAGTGTTGTTTATCAATGCAAGTTGTGATTTGACATATTTTGAGTCGACTAGTAGGTTGAGCGTTCATTGTTTTATACACACGAGAGTGTGAGTTGGGAGGGCATTGTTCACATAAAGGGGTTGGATGGAGAGCGATCGAGTACATCTTTTACTCGCCACAAAAATGAGAGTTAAGTGCGTGAGCACTAGTCTTGAATTCTATATGCTCTTGTGGTTTGCTCTGTTTGACAATTGTTAGGGAGGAAAGGTAATTGGATGGATTTGATTGGTTGATTTTGAAGCATGTTTATTTGATTTACCCTAAGTTGTTTGTGCTTGATTTTTACTTTTTTTGGGGTGAAGCATATTTATTGATTCATTGATGAGATCTTTGCTTACGGACAAGAACAGGTTTGGCTTGGGGGAGTTTGATGTGTCTATTTTATATAGTATTTTACCCCCGTCCCTTGGTCATAATTAGTAGTGTTTTTGGCTCTTTAGAGCCACTTTTATTACTAATTGGCGTTTTCTATTGTTTTCGTAGATTTGGTTGACTTTTGCAGGGATTTACACTTTTGGAGTATTTTCCCGAGATATTTTGGAGCAATCACGAGCATTGGAGAAGCACAGCCAGACTTTATACCCCAAGACCGGTTAGAGCTATCGAACCGGTGATTAAGGGCTCGGTATAAGTGATACCGGGGCATTTGGACCGAGTATTCAAGACCCGAAGAGGAAACCCGGATTGGCCCGAAGAATTGGAGCCCAATCGTAGTCCAATTAATGGCCCAAGAGTGCCGCCTGGCCAAAGAGGCTGGCGCCCGGAGGCGCGCCCGGCTGGGCGGGAGAAGCTAAGGTCGGCGCCCGGTGACGCGCCTGGCCGGGCGCGAGATTCAACCTGAAGAGAAAACAGGCGCGCCCGATCGGGCGGTGGCTCGCCCGATAAGGCGCGTGTAATTGTTGGAGACGATTAGCGTCGTTTTAGTTTTTTTTAGTTTAGGATTTGTACGGAGTATAAATACTCCTCCGTAATACGATTTTAGATTATCTCTCTCTCTCTCTCGCTCTCTTTACTCTATCTTTACTCTCTTAATTGTTTTCTTAGATTTTCTCTCTCTTATACTTTTGTTCTTAATCTACTTTTAATTCCAGATTTGTTTGGTAACTATTTCTCTTCTCTTAATCTTAGCTGTTTATTTCATTCCTTTGATTATGTCTTGTTTTATCGCTTTGATTTGTTTAGTTTTTATTATGTATGAGTAGTTCAATTTCTAGGGTTTGTGGGGATCCATAAATATATAATATGAAGGGGTAATTTATTATTGTTAATTATCAATGCTAGATTAATTTCCTATTGATTGATTTAATGCTCTGTGACTAGATTAGGCCTGATCTTTTATGCACGAGTTTGACAATACAGATTCGAGATTCGACAGATGAGAATTGATGTTAGGTCTAGTTTCAATAGGCAGGTTAATTTATTAATGGTTAGGTCGAGATTCGAAAGATGAGATTTAATACCGGTAAATTAATTGTGTGATTATAATACGTAGTGAATGCCCTTTATAATCTGATTGATGTATGCATTGATGAATGATTATTATATTCTACCCTGAAATATTATTTATTGGTGAACCTATGCCCTAGATCCTTTCATATATTGTTTTCTCCCTATTTTCAATCTTCGTAGTTTAGTTTCATATTCAATTTATATATTGGTTACATAATAATCTAGATTATATTAGTTAATTAGGAATAGGAAGACACGTTTCTTAGTGGATTCAACCCTACTTCCCTATCTACATTAGTTAGAGGATTTAGGTATTACTTTTGATTTGGGGATACGACTTTACCCTGTCATATACTTCAAAAAGGTCTTTTTAATGTGGTTAGGCTAAACGTTTGAAGAAGAAGGGGATAAAGGTTCAAGACCCTAGATAAGCACCCAAGGTGTGCAACCTTGCATTTGAATCTTTGTATTTTTATGCTTGAGGATTTTAACTCTTTTTTAGCTCTCTCTTGTTTATATTTTGCTCTTTTTTATTTTTTTTTTCTTTTGCATTTTTTTATTTTGATAAGTGTGGGCAATCCCGATCATGCGGTCTATCACTCACTTGGCATTCATGTTTCTCAGGCTCGGTACCGAGTACTCGATAAGAGACACAATCTGAGACGTGTTCATATTAAAGACATGTTCACGTCAAAGACATTGGAACACTTGCTCTTTTGTACAATTTTTTTTATATTTTGCTTTATTTTTTGCTATTTTAATCTTTTGAATCACTCAAGCTCTTGTTCTTTGAAAATTACATAAGTTACACACCATCCCTTCCCAAGGTTAGGTAGATATGGGTTGAAAAATAAAAGGTCTATCGTTAGACGAGGCTCAAAGTGGTTTATCAAAAAGGGTTGCATATTTGAAGGGTAAAATATGATATGATATGGCTACAAGTGGTGCCTCAAATCATTGATATACCTTGTGCTCAATTCGACATGGATTTTATTTTTTTATTTTTATATGTGATGTAATGCAATGATCATATGCAAGAAAATAAATTCTTATTTTATTAAGAGGTAAAAAGGAAAAAACCTACAAAATAAGATCTTAGGAAAATAAAATGTGCCTATGCTAGACTTATTGGGGAAGGAAGGATAAAAGAAAATATATAAAAAGAAGTCACGAAATCTTGTCGTTTAAGCTCGCCTCTTGTCTTGTGTCGTTTGCTTTATCATCACTCGCTCTTCTTGCTGGCTGAAGGTATAGGAAGCTTGTTATTGTCGATTAAATAATGGATAGTCTCTTTTAGCTTCCAACAGCTCTCATTACTATGACCCCTGCCTTGATGGTATTTCCAATGTGCATCTGGATTCCAACTAGGCAATCTCTTTTCAGGTGCGGGATCTTGAATAGGTCCAATGGGAGTAATGAGTCCCTTAGTATGGAGTCGATCGAAGGCAGTATTGTAGCTCATCCCAACGGGGGTGAAGTCTTTCCTTAGTTTCTTCCTAGATCCTTGGTTATCCATGGCTAAAACTTCACTGAGATCAAAGGTACTATCATTGTTACTAGAGTGGGCGTTTTCGGAAGAAGAAGGATTGTCGTTCTTCTTTCCTTTCCAGCCACTGTGGTTACTATTGTTAGTAGCTTTTTGCTTTGCGAGGTCATCTTCGATCTCGATGCCTATGTCATAGACGGCCTTGAAAGTATTCAAGTTGTGTTGATATTTTCAGTGCTTTGAATACTTTTCTTGTAAATTTTTTATGAACATCCTCACGGATTTCTTTTTCAGCAGGGACTTCGATCATGTTAGCGGAAGTTTCCCTCCACTTGTTGAAGAAGGAGGTGAACCCTTCGTTTTGTTTTTGTTTTAGCATCTCAAGTTGTCTATGGACGGGTTCAATTTGAATATTACACTTATATCTATCAATGAAAGCATTTTGTATTCAATCCCAAGTAGAGGTCTTCCCTTTATCAAGGGAGAAGAACCAATGTTGACAAATGGTTTCAAGAGATAGTGAGAACAAAGAGTGAAAAATATTCTTATCAATCCCTTTAATGTTCATTAAAGTTTCAAAGGCCCTTAAATAAAAGTAAGGATTGTTAGTTGGCTTAAACTTAGGGATGTCAGTGGCCTTGAACTTCTGCGGAAGAAGCTCCTTGTCCACTGAGAGCCCTTGTGAGCTAATGCCCTGGAATCTATACTCATTGGATATTTTGCTCAAGCTTTCTTGCATGAGCTCCATTTGTTGTTGCTTCACAGGGTCATTGATTCAGAGGGTTAAGGTCTTTAGCAACTCATTAACACCAGCTATTTGCTTTTTGAACTCATTGACTTCTTCTTGACTTGCCATTTTCTTCTTAGCTTTTCTTTTCCGACTGACTAGTTTATCAAAAAGTTGTACTTGAATAAAGGTGTTGTCCTTGATTAATCGCCTTTCTCTCCTTGACCAAGTACTGTAGAAAGGGAAATTAGGGATATTTGTTTTTAATTATTTGACTCAAACTCTATTCAACATGCATGGATGGAAGAAGGTAAGAAGAATGAAGGTTTTGATATGGAGAAAGCATTTAGAGAATGGAAAGATGATGTAGATGGAGAGATATGAAAAAATTAGGAATATAATGTACCCCCAACTCAAATGACGGAAAAAATCAACTCATGCATGAACTAGGACATGGGCATGGTATGAAAAGAGTATGTACAAAGTGTGTGCTAAGACTAGTGAGTTTCGGTGACATGTTAAGAATTTTTTCATGACCATGTGACTAGACTATGTGACTAGACTCGAACAAAGTCTAAGTTAAGACCTCATGATTATGCATTAAACTGAATAGGTTGTGGTATTTTAATCATAACTTTTGATCTGTGACTTTGATTGGTATGAAACCAACGCATAATTAAAAATAAAACTCGGGGATACAGATCCATAGGTTGTACGACTCTTAGTTCTTCATAAAACTCCAGATATGACCAAAACAAGTTGACAATTGTGCAATATACGGGAATAAAAATCCGGGTTGACTTAAAGGAACTATGACTCGATTTAAGGTATATTTTGTAGATCAAATTAATTAATCAATTAATTAAGAAAACCCCTTTAGTCATTGGTTAGTTTATTTAGGATTAAACACAAGTCAAACAAACGGTTAGGAAAAACACATAGAGTATGTACAAGTAAGAGATGCACAAGTAGTCAAGTAGTCACAACATGATGCAATGAGTTTGCAACCTAACCATGGCTCTAGTTCTCTAAAGTTCGGGATATGGGTTAGTCAAAGAGGGTCCATGATTATGAGTCCAGATGCACCACACGGAAGCTTTACCTTTAGAAGGGTTGGCGCATGTGGATGGGACCCCGCGAGTTAAACTCGCTTCCATGGTTTGGTGTATTCAACATTCTCGGATGTTCCGTTTGTTGCTCAGAGTGTTCAATCAGGTAGATGGAGCATGAATTCCCAGAGGATTATTTCCATATGTAGAACACATATGGCTTTCAGAAAAGTTAGAAAAACTCAAATAGGAAGTAGAATCGAGCCAACAGTGCTTGAACTGGTCGAAAAAAAGAACACATATTTCTGGCTCGGTATTGGAAGAACACAGCGCCAGCCAATAGGGACTGTCATCGGGAAATGAGCCCTGTCGCCTGGCGATAGAATATTCGCTCGGAGACAGAGCCATGTCTTCGGCGACAAGCTTAGTTTTCTAGACTCCAGTTCCTACATGCCTCAACAGCTGTCTGTGTTCTTAGAGTTTTCCAATTTTTCGCAGTATTATTTTGATTCTAGTTGTGAAAGATATTCCTCAAAATTCCTACGTGTAAAAATCCTATGTTTTTGACTCATTACGGATGGTCTTTCCAATGAGAACCGTTTTTATGCATATGACAATAATGTTAATCAAAATTACGCACATGAAATACTTAGAACTTTTCGAGTCTCATCCACTCATTCTAAATCATTGCCGAAATAAATTTCAGGAATTAAAATAGAAATCCTTCCCAATGGAGTCGCCAAAAACTGTAAGGAATATTTCAAGGATTACCCCAAACTTAGCTTGAACCCTACTGTGATCATACACTAAAGTACGGTGGCGTCCAAAGGGAAGGAAGCTAGAGCAAAAGAGTCGCCAACAAGTTTTAGGAACTTGTAAACCGTTCACAGGATGAAGGTTACACCCCTTACCGATCCAAGAGATTGTTAACTCCAATTGGTCTGGAACCAAGACTGGAAGTTCAGAGATAAAGGTACAAATCCAACCTAAAAGAGATTGAACCTGCCCTAATAATAGGCCTTTACTTTATTCTTCTCGTATTCATGTGCGCTTCCTAACTAACAAGCAATCAATAAGTTTACCTTAAACCTGTTTATCTATGTTGGTTGAATATTAATGCACAAATAATAATATTATTGGCGACCACTTGAATTATAATCATATTAACCGTAAAAAAGATTATTAATTATCCTATTAAGCGTGATTACAAGTACAAATTCCCTTTAAACATGCATCAAAGACGTGATCTAGCAATAAAAATAAACATAATATCAAGCAACATAATAATCATCATAAACATAATCATAACTAAAATCATAACAATCACAATCACGTTGAAGCATAATAATAGCAAGATCCTAGGCATGATACTAAAAAGATTAATAACAAACCATAGCATGTCACTAAACAATAAAAATCAAAGCCTTAGCCCTAACATGATACTAACATGTTATTAGGAAAGAAAATAGGAAGCATCATATAAATCATAATTGATATTAGGAACTTATTGTTGTCACCCTAAACATCATACTAAGAAAAGCATCCTAACATGATACTAGGAAGAGCATCCTAACATGATACTAGGAATCAAAATAACAACCTAAGCATGATTTCTATATCATAATATCAATTAAATTAATGTACTTACTTGGATACCTCGTATCTCTTTCTAATAACAAAATACACATGTTAGTAACTTTAAGGAAAATAATAAAATTAAAACAATTAAATTAAATAATTGAAACAGAGATTTAGGACCAAACCCTAAGAAATACCAAACCTTTCATGTCTAGGGCGTAGGCAATTCGAATTTGGCTAGGTGTGTCTAGATGTTGTCAATGCGAAATTTTGTTTGTAAAAAGTTGGTTTAGAATAAGAGAGAGAGAGTATGAAGAATTTCATGATGAGAGTTGATGAGAATTGGTGATTAAAAACGGAGGTTTAAGGAGGTTATTTAAAATGCAAATCAGCCGGAATATGATAAAAAATAATCTGAATTTCAAGAAGAATAAAACACTACACTAGCGCCGCACATGCCTCTATCGCCGCGCGACATGCATGTCGCCAGGGACAGCCTATGGCGCGGCGCTGCATGAAGTTTTTTCACACGTTTTCATAATTTTGATAAAATTAAGAGTACGGGGGGTAAAACTGTAATTTCATTTAAAACACTGCTTTTATTCTAAATAAAACTCATAAAACTCAATTATCAATGCTAATCACATTAGGATTCAAAAGAACCTTCTAAAAGACTATAATCAATCCTAATTGCATTAGGAATGATAACTCATAATAGGCCCTCCTCTAGATCATTGGGCCGCATATAAAGATTAAATCAGGTCAAGTTTAGTAATTTGGCAATGACTTCCTCATTATTCATTGGAATTGGGCTTAAAATATATCGTTGGAAAGCTATTTTTGGGCCCAATCCAACTACACCATTATTGGACCCTTGCCATGTACAAAACTAAACTGGATTGGCTATTTTCATCAAATAGGTTTTTAAAAAGCAGAGAGAAAGAAGAGAATTAAAAACTAACCGCAACACTAGACTTTCCACTTTTTCACTTCATTCGATTATGATTCGACGTGAAAAGTATTCATCACCGAGTTTGGTTTTGGGGAGACACAAAT
This sequence comes from Chenopodium berlandieri, assembly GCA_034703905.1. Classification (NCBI taxonomy): domain Eukaryota; kingdom Viridiplantae; phylum Streptophyta; class Magnoliopsida; order Caryophyllales; family Amaranthaceae; genus Chenopodium; species Chenopodium berlandieri. Next base: position 31,855,093 of record CM068278.1, read on the forward strand.
GGGTGTCTACAGTAGCATGTCCCAACATCTACAAGTTTGCATAACAAGCTTAGCCAAAAGAGGCAGAAGATCATGAATAGGCTTGCTATGTTATGAGTTCCACTTTGGAAACTTAGTGTCACATTGTTTTTTTTTTTTTTGTGGGGATAACATGATGAATTGCAGGATTTGTTTGGGTGTTGATATTTTTGGGGTTGAAATTTTCTGTAATTATTTGGATGTAGTTTGTTTTTGGGTATCATACTTTGATATTTTTTGGTGTCAAACAATTATGGTTCTACAACATTGAATATTATCTTTATATACATCAATTATCTATGTAAGGAGATTATAACTTATTGTTGTTGTTTCTTTATTAACAGTTGTGTACTCAATTATATGTTTGCTTTTATTTCATAACTGAAAAAAATGCCAATGCTTATCGCTCATTAGAATATAGTACTCATTTCATTAACACAATATTAACTACAACACCAAGAGAAAAACAACAATAGATGAGTTACAATGTTCAAGTCACAATCTCTTCACCCTACACGTTTTAACATCACAATTATCACTAACACCACATACATAATTACAACTAACATATAAATAAATAAATAAAATATTACATTATAAATCATAAAAAAAAATTATAATGTAAAAATAGAAAAATTACAATATAGATCCATTACAACTTGCATAATCTTCTGTACCTGCACTAATTAAAACAGAAAAAAAAAATCAATTGGTAAAAGTCAGCTTAAGAATAAATAAAAAAAAAAACCTAAAAATTCAATTCAAAATAAAAATTCATAATAAATAAAAAAAACCAAAAAATTCATTGTCGAAATTATAAAAAACGAAAAAAAAAACCAAAATTCAAATCGAAAAAAAGAAACCAAAAATTCGAAAAAAAACAAAATCAATATCGGAAAAAAAAAAACAATTAATATTGGAACCCAAAAAACCAAAATCAAAAACAAAATCCTAGAAATCGAAAACAAAATCCAAAATCAAAAATCAAAATCAATATTGAAAACCAAAAAAAAAAAATCAAAAACAAAATTCCAGAAATCAGAAAAAAAAAAAAAAAAAAAAAAAACTAAAATCAAAATTGAAACCCAGAAAACCAAAATCGAAAAAAAAATCCCACAAATCGAAAAAAAAAAACCAAAATCGAAATTAAAAGGAAAAATCGAAAAAAAAAACCAATTACGAAAAACAAAACCAAAATCGAAATTGGTGAATCGAAAACAAAAACAATTAAAATCGAAAAAATAAAGCCAGAACTTTAACTTTGAGAGATTTTGTGGTGGTGGCGGCGGCTGTTGTTGTTGGTGCTCGAACGTTGTGGTGGTGGCGGCGGCTGTTGTTGTAAATCGAGGGGAGAATATGAGGGAGAGGAGATCGATGGAGATGAAAGAATAAAAAAAAAACGAAGAGAGAGAGAGAAGAACGAACAGAGAGAGAGAGGAGATTGAAAGAAGAATGAACAATGGAGATTGAAAGAACAATGGAGATTGAAAGAAGAATGAACAAAGAGAGAAGGAGGAGAGAGAAAGAGAAGAGAGGAAATGGGGGCGGATTAAACAATTTTAGGGTATATAAGTTTAATGCTCCGTTTTTTTTTTAAAAGGGTGAACCAGTGCCATTTGTATTTTTGGCACCGGTTTAATCTAAACTGGTGCCTTTTCTCTTCGTCTGAAATCCCGCCCATTACTGGACCGGTTTTGGGCACCGGTTTAGCCTGAACCTGTGCCATATGGGGGGTGCCTAATGCTTTTTTCTACTAGTGCTACATCATAATAACAATGTAAACAATTAAAGCACTTACTTGGATGCCTCGTACCTCTTTTTAATAACAAAATACACGCGTTAGTAACTTCAAGGAAAATAACAATCAAACAATTAAATTAAATAATTGAAAGAGAGATTTGGGACCAAACCCTCAGAAATTAAAACCTTTCACGTCTAGGGCGAAGGCAACTTCGAATTATGCTAGGTATGTCTAGTTCTAATGTATGAGGAATTGTGTTTGTAAAAGGCTAGGCATAGAAAGAGAGATAGAATCATGAAATTCTTGATGAGAGTTGAAGATTGAAAAAGGTGAGATATGACCTTTATTTATAGAGAAAAAAGAGAGTCGAAGAATAAGAAAAGAATCCGAATTTGAATCGAAATAGAACTCAATGGACAGCCGTTTTTGCGGATTTTTTTTTTATCATATCTTTTGATTCAAAAGTCCAAATATAGAATATAATATGTCGTTGGAAAGCTCTTAAATCTACTTTCCAACCCATATAGAATCAGATTAAAATATTTTGTAGGTAAAAAGATATGGCCGAAATAGTAGGACGGTGTCAGTTTTGGATAGAGTTTCATATCTAATTCATATCTTTTTCGTTATAGCTCGAATTTAATATTATAATATATAATATATCATTCGAAAGATAATTTCAAGATCTATCCAATCTTTTAAAATTGGGATAAAGATTATGAGGCACAAAATAAAATTTGACTGTCTTTGAACATCTTTAAATTCGAATAAAATTAGGATTTTAAAAAAGGAAAGTTTTAAAAAAGGAAAGTTTTTATTTAACTCAAATTTCAAAACAGAGAAGGAGCACGACAATCCACTCTTGGAAACTTTGCCAGAGATGACATTCCTATCTTGGAAAAATTATTGTCGTTTGAAGAAGATGCGCGACAATCTATATTTATAAATATTGTCAGTTGGGGATGACAATCCAATTTTTGGAAAAATTGTCGTTTAAGAAGAATGCGCGACAATCCATATTTGGAAATATTATCGTTTAAGATGAATGCGCGACACTCCATATTTGGAAATATTGTTGTTTAAGTGCTTGTTTTTAAACCGATACGTCGGTGCTTGTAATGAGCCAGTGTTTTAGGCGATTAAGCTAAGTGAGACAATTTTTGTCAGGTCAATCACTTACTACGATTTAAATCGAGGACTACTAATCATGTCAATTTGCTTATAGGGGCTAACTGGCGTACCAAGGAACCCGAAATTGCTGTATGAAGTTAAAAAAACTGTTCTGAGAGGCTTCGAGCTCTGCCGCTGCTGAAATATCGCTAGCGCCAAGAATTGGCTCTGTCGCCAGATGCTGAGATCTAGTGCCAGGCGCTGAAATCTGTTGCTAAATGCCAGATGTTGTTGTCTGGCGCTGGAGTCGAGTCTTCCCTATTCTTCTCTTTCTGCCGCTGTTGCTCGGTTTCGCTTCGAACTTTGAACTTGGTCGTTTCCTTTCAACCAAATCCGCTCAAAACTTTTGTAAATTAAAGCTCTTCATCTCTAATTTACTGATCTATGTAATTTTGTTCAAACTCCTCTCATCTTGGAAGAATCTCCTGTATCATATTCGCGGTTTTTTGGGATGCACCTGTATTTAATTTTTGACTATAGAACTTTGCTTATCTTTCTTTAGGGTTGACTAAGGTTTAGTGTTTCTTGACTCATTGTCTTGACACGACTCAAAGTATAAACTTGACTCGCTGTGATTGACTGACTCGAGGTTGACTCGACTCGAAGTGAAATGACACGTGTGACTCATGACCCGTGTGTGCATTGTATTGTGATCGTGCGACTCAAAAATGCAAAAAATCACGACTCGAAAATGCAAAAAAACAAAAATTTTCCGCCATTTTTGTGGAGGGTACCGACTTTCTCCCGAAAAAGAAAGACACGAAAAAGAATCGAAGTGAAGTTTTTGAAGGTGCATGTTGAATGAGCTCAAATGTTGTGCAAGGATTAATTCATCCTAGGTTATCTCAATTGTTGACTCCATGATGAAAGTATTTGGGTAACTTAGGCACATAGGCTAAGCACTTCATACTTCGATGCAATGATGATTATGATTGATGAGTGATTTTGATATGACAATAAATGCTTCAACGTTGTGTTAAGATTTCAAGACAAAGGGTTCCTAAGGGAATGTATATTTGGTCATGTATCTGTGAAGTGTGTGAAAGTGACACTAAAGTTAGGCCGCAAGGGCTAAGTGTGTGGAAAGATATTATTTTTTAAAATAGTCAAATGGTGGTGACTCTTAGGCTAGGTAAGCTAATGATGTAGGGATCAAGCCCCCAAGTCTAGCTCTAAGTAAATAGGGATGAGCATAGGAGATCCCTTGATATGATCATGGTGTGTGAATGTGAATGCATGTTTATTACGGTCGCACCCCAATGTGAGGTTGCCTATGTATCCATTAGGAATCAGGCTGAACGTAGCTCTAGCCGAACCTCACACAAGTGTGTATACCTCAAAAAGGTCTTTTGAAGGGTTGTAACGTGGTTAGGCTAAAGGTTGAAGAAGAAGGATAAAGGTTCAATACCCTAGATAAGCCCCCAAGGTGTGCATCTTTGTATTTTTATGCTTGAGGTTTTCTACTATTTTTTAGCTCTCTTTTCTCTCTTTTTTTTTTTTTTTTGTTTTTTTTGCTTTAGCATTTATTTTATTTTTATAAGTGTGGGCAATCCCGATCATGCGGTCTATCACTCACTTGGTATTCATGTTTCTTAGGCACGGTACCCTTTTGTACACTTTTATTTATTATTATTTGTTTATTTTATTCTTTTGAATCACTTAAGCTTTTTATGAAATTGAAAATTGCGTAAGTTGCACACCATCCCATCCCGAGGTTAGGTAGATATGGTTTGAAAAATGAAAGGTCTATCGTTAGACGAGGCTCAAAGTGGTTTATCAAAAAAAGATTGCATATTTGAAGGGTGAAAGTTAATATGATGTGGCTACAAGGGGTGCCTCAAATCATTGGTATACCTTGTGTTTAGTTCGACATGGATTTTTATTTATTTATCTATTTTTTTATTTTTTTGCAGTGTAATGATCATATGCAAGAAAATAAATGCTCATTTTATTAATAGGGAAAAGAAAGAATCTACAAAATTAATCTAAGGGAAAATAAAGGTGTCTATGCTAGACTTATTAGGAAAAGGGTTTGAAAAGAAGAAAGCATGAAATCTTAGTGAGAAGCTTGCCTTGTGAATTTGTTTCATCATTACCCTCATTTTTTTGTTTGTCAATCACATGACTCAAAATCGATTCAACATGCATGGATGGAAGAAGGTAGGAAGAATGAATATTGTGATATGGAGAAAGATGATGTATATGGAGAGATATGAAGAAATTAGGAATAGACTGTACCCCCAACTCAGATGGTGACATATATTCAAAGTGTGTGCTAGGACTAATGAGTGTAATGAATGTAGGTGACATGTTAAGACTCGTGTCATGACCATGTGGCTAGACTATGTGACTAGACTCAAGCAAAGACTAAGTTAAGACTTCATGTATATGCATTAAGCTGGATAAGCTGTGGTATTTTTTTCATAACTTTTGATCTGTGACTCTGATAGGGATGAAACCAACGTCAAATTAAATATAAAACTCGGGGCTACAGATCCATATGTTGTACGACTAGTAGTTCTTCCTATAACTCCGACTATGATCAAAATAAGTTGACGCTTGTGCAGTATACGGGAATAAAAATCGGGGTTGACTTAAAGGTACTATAACTCGATTTTAGACATATTTATTAGCTCAAATCAATTAATTAATTAATTAAACAAAGTCCTTTAGTCTTTAATCAGTTTATTTAGTCTTAACACAAGTCAAACAAATGGTTAGGAAAAACACATAGAGTATGCACAACCAATAATGCACAATTAGTCAAGTAGGCACGATATGACGCAATGAGTTTGGAACCTAAACCTGGCTCTAGTTCTCTAATGTTTGGGATATGGGTTAGTCAAAGAGGGTCCATGGTTAATTGTCCGGATGCACCGCACGGAAACCTAACCGTGAAGGGTTGGCGCGATTGGATGGGACACCGCGAGTTAAGAAAAACTCGCTTCCATGGTTTGGTGAATTAAACATTGTCGGATGTACCCTTTGTTGCTCAGAGCGTTCAATCAGGTAGATGGAGCATGAATTACCAGAGGGTTATGTCCATATGTAGAACACATATGGGTTTTAGAAAAGAGAGAAAAACTCAATCAGGAAGCAGGATCGAGCAAACAGTGCTAAAAACGTACTGGTCGAAATTAGAACGCATATTTCTGGCTCGGTATTGGAAGAACTTGGCGCCAACAAACAGAGGCCGGCGCCACTTTTAGGCTTTAGCGCCTGGCGACATAGGTTATCGTCTGGCGCTAAAGTCAAAATACTGGCACTAATCTTTCTTTGCTGACGCTAGTTCCTACGCATCTCAGCAGCTTTCTGTGCTCAATAAAATTTTCCAGTTTCGCACAGTGTTATTTCGATTCTAGTTGTGAAAGATATTCCTCAAATTTCCTACGTGTAAATATCCTATGTTTTAACTCATTATGGATGGTCTTTCTAATGAGATCTTTTTTATGCATATGACAATAATGTTAATCAAAATTACGCACATGAAATACTTAGAACTTTTCAAGTCTCATCCACTCATTCTAAATCATTGCCGAAATAAATTTCAGGAATTAAAATAGAAAACCTCCCCAGTGGAGTCGCCAAAAACTGTAGAGAATATTTCAAGCATTACCCCTAGCTTGAACCCCACTGTGATCATACACTAAAGTACGGTGGCGTCCAAAGGGAAAGAAGATAGAGCAAAAGAGTTGCCAACAAGTTTAAGGAACTTGTAAACCGTTCACGAGGTGAAGGTTACACCGCTTAACGATCCAGGAGATCGTTAACTCCAATAGGTCTGGAACCATGACTGGTACTTCGGGGATGAAGGTACAAATCCAACCTAAAAGAGATTGAACCTGCCCTAATAATAGGCCTCTACTTTATTCTGATTGTATTCATGTGCGCTTTTTGACTAACATGCAATCAATAGGTTTAACCCTAAACCTGTTTATCTATGTTGGTTGAATTTAATGCACAAATAAAACTATTTTTGGCGATCACTTGAATTATAATCAAATTAACCCTAAAAAAGATTATTAATTATCTTATTAAGCGTGATTACAAGTACAAATTCCCTTTAAACATGCATAAAAGGCGTAATCAAGCAATAACAATAAATATAATCAAGTAACATAATAAATTAAAATAATAATTAAAATAATCATGATCATAAATTATAACAATTATAATCATAATTAACATAATCATGTTAAAGCATAATAACAATAGCAAGATCCTAGGCATGATACTAACAAGATTAATAACAAACACTAGTATGTCACTAAACAATAAAGATCAAATATGTAGCCCTAACATGATACTAACAATCATAAATATTAGGAAGAACATATAAGGCATCATACTTTTAATCATACTTGATATTAAAGTTACCCTAGACATGATAATAGGAAGATCAAAACACCCTAACATGACGCTAGGAATCATAATAGCAACCTAAGCATGATTTCTACATCATAATAACAATGTAAACAATTAAAGCACTTACTTGGATGCCTCGTACCTCTTTCTAATAACAAAATACACGGGTTAGTAACTTCAAGGAAAATAATAATCAAACAATTAAATTAAATAATTGAAAGAGAGATTTGTGACCAAACCCTTAGAAATTAAAACCTTTCACGTCTAGGGTAAAGGCAACTTCAAATTATGCTAGGTATGTCTAGTGCTAATGTATGTGGAATTGTGTTTGTATAAGGCTAGGCTTAGAAAGAGAGAGAGAACCAAGAAATTCTTGATGAGAGTTGGTGATTGAAAAAGGGGAGATATGACCTCTATTTATAGAGAAAAAAGAGAGTCGAAGAATAAGAAAAGAATCCGAATTCGAATCGAAATAGAACTCGATGGACAGCCGTTTTTGCGGATTTTTTTTATCATATCTTTTGATTCAAAAGTCCAAATATAGAATATAATATGTCGTTGGAAAGCTCTTAAAGTCTAATTTTGAACACAATTAGAATCAGATTAAAATAATTTGTAGATAAAAAGATATGGCCTAAATAGTAGGACAGTGTCAGTTTTGGATAGAGTTTAATATCTAATTCATATCTTTTTCGTTATAGCTCGAATTTTAATATTATAATATATCATTGAAAAGATAATTTCAAGATCTATCCAACCATATAAAATTTGGATAAAGATTATGAGGCACAAAAATAAAATCTGACTGTCTTTGAACATCTTTAAATTCGAATAGAATTAGGATTTAAAAAAATGAAAGTTTTAAAAAAGGAAAGTTTTTATTTAACTCAAATTCTTTAATCTTATCTTTTCAAAAAGGATAATTAAGATATTTTAGAAACTTATAGAAGCTTCTTTTTAATCCTAATTAGTTTAGGATTAGGATTAGACCTTTGGACCCTCCACATGATCATTGGGTCGTAGGTAAAATCCGGTTTGAGCGCAGTTTAGTATTTTGGCCATAACTTCCTCATTATTCATCGGAATTGGGCTTATAATATATTGGGCTTATAATTTCAAGCCCCATCCAACTACAACATTAATTGACCCATATCATGGACCAAACTAAATTGGAATGCACGTTTTTCAAAAATAGGGTAAGAAAAGAAATATTTTCAAAAACAAAAAGAAGAGATATTTTAATAAAAACATCCTCATCACCAGACTTTTCACACTTTTGCTTTGTTCGATAATCAAATGACATGAAAGGTATTCATCACTGGGTTTGGTTCTGGGGAGACACATTTGGGTGTTTACAGGGGGGCACAACGTAGAAAATGGAAATTTACAGGGTTATAATGTAGAAACCCTCCCCCCCAAAAAAAGCAATAAAGCAACAATAAAATAATGTCTAAAGGCAAGTGTTCCAAAGTCTTTGATACGAACACGTCTTGAATTGTGTCTCTTATCAAGTGCTTGGTATCGTGCCTTAGAAACATGAATGCTAAGTGAGTGATGGAACGCATGATATGAGATTGCCTACATAGATTCAAAAGAATGAAAAAAAAAATGAAAAGCCGAAAAAAAAATGAAAATAAACTTGCAAAATTCAAAAATTACACATCTTGGGGATTCTCTCGGGTCTTGAGACTTGTACCCTTTTCTTCTTTAAACCATCAGCTTAACCATTATAACCCTTGAAAGACCTCTTTGAGGTGTACATACACTTGTGCAAAGTTTGGTTAGAGCTACGTTCGGCCTGATTCCTAACAGATACATAGGAAACCTCACATTGAGGTGCGGCCACATTCACATTCATATGCATGATCGAATTGAAGAATATCCAATGCTTACCCCTATGATCCTATCCATCTAGAGCTAGACTTGGGGGCTTGAACCCACATTATTTAGCAGCTTAAAGGGTCACCATTTCGACTCTTCTCACATCTCCTTCCATCACCATAGCCTTTGCAGCCTCACCTTAGTATCACTTTCACACATACATAGCCATATCAACTTTCCCTTAGGAACCCTTTATTGTGAAATCTTGTTTCCCCACTGTGCATGTTTCATCATCTTTCAAGACAACATTTATTACAAGAAACATTGTATACTTACTTAGCTTCCTGACCTGAGCAATATTCATTGTTTCATGCATCGCATATCGTGCTTATCTCCTTAATCTAAGAAACATTCATTACGCAATACTCATCAATCACTTCATCTATATACATGCTTAGCTTCCAGACCTAAGTGACGTTCAAGATCACTTCCTTACAGCATATATGATGCTTAGCTCCATGACCTAAGTTCATTCATCTATCATGTCACATGATGTAATTGTCCTTAGCCTCCTGTCCTAAGAACATGCATCATGCATACATTATTTTCAAGGCAGGCAATTCAATCCATACGATTCATTTCGTCTTGCTCAAGGAAGAAGTTCAAAACTTCTTACCTTTTTCATTATTTTCTTTTGGGGAAGTTTAATAACTTTTTCAAAATATTTTATCGAGGGAAGTTCGAAAACAAAACTTCATTTTTCACGTCTTTTTTTTTGGGAGAAAGTCAGTACCTTGCACTCGTCTCATGACAAAAATGACGAAAAATTTTGCTTTTTCATTTTCTGTTGCTTGTGTTTTCACACACACACCATATAAACACACAACCATAAGTTATACACATGTCATGTCGTGTCAAGTCAAACATGGTCAACTCAATAATAGTCTATACGAGTCCTTTGGCAAATTTTATTTTGCAAGTCTCAATTACAGCCCACGTCCGGGGACAAGCGGACCATCTACAACCCACGTCCGGGGACAAGCGGACCATCTACAACCCACATTAAGGGACAAATGAACCATCTACAACCCACGTTCGGGGACAAGCGAACCATTTACAGCCCATGTTCGGGGACAAGCGAACAAACTACAACCCACGTTCTGGGACAATCAAACCACCATCATTTCATGGCGCAAGGTTCTCGATACATAGATAATTGCAATCTTATTAGACAAATTTTTCCTCAAGCATGGAAAATTGTTGGTCGTTGTCATCTCTCAACGCGAAGAAGTCAGCGATCACATCATATGTCGAATTTCCTTAAGCCAGGAAAGTATCTCAACCGGTGGGTTTCTTCAAGCATAGAAAGCTACCAAAATCATCTGTCGACTTTCCTCAAGTGTGGAAAGTATCTTTACCGGTGGGTTTCTTCAAGCGTAGAAAGCTACCAAAATCATCATCCAACTTTCCTCAAGCATGGAAAGTATTACCGGTGGGTTTCTTTAAGCATAGAAAGCTACCAAATTCATCTGTCGACTTTCCTCAAGCATGGAAAGTATTATCCGGTGGATTTCTTCAAGCATAGAAAGCCGCAAAATTCATATGTCGACTTTCCTCAAGCATGGAAAGTACCATCCAATAGATTTCATCAAGGATAAAAAGCTACCAAACTCATCAGTTAACTTTCCTCAGGCATAGAAAGTATCTCATCAAAACATCATCCGACAGATTCCTTCAAGCATAGGAAGCTACCAAACTCATTTGTCACCGATATACTGGTGTCAGATAAGCATTCGATCCCTTTACTCTTGTATCTGTAGAGTGAACATTTTTCTGCGGGTTTCGGCGTATACAGAGTGATTTAGGATCGCAGAACGTCTTGAATTATTCTCCGTCCCTATCGACTACTTTGACTATCATTTTCGAAACTGAGTTTCTACAAACTCAGTCAAAGTAGGGGCTTCTGTAGACACCTAAAAATGCCTCCCCAAAACCAAACCTGATGATGAACAACCTTTCACCGCCATTATTGGTCGGGTTGAATATTTAATCTTGGAGTGCTTAAATCCATATATCCATTTCATAAACCAACCTAATTCCGAGCCCATTTCCCAAAACAATAGTTTGTTTTTCTCTTTTTGTGCCTTTAAACCCAAAATAATTCATTTCGTATCCTTTAAAATCATGTATTTCGTGTCCTTTTTATAAAAACGTTTAATTCAGTTTATTTTTGTTCATAATCTGAGTCCAATAATTGAATAGTTGGATGGGGGTTTGAAAAGAGCTTTCCAACGATATATTATAAGCCCAAATCCTAGTTATAACGAATAAGTTATGACCAAAATATTAAACTGAGCCCAAATCGAACTTAAGGCCACCTTACCAATGGCCCAATGATCATGTGGAGGGTCCAAATTATTTAATACCATTTCTAAACCAATTATGATTAATTGGAAGCTTCTATAAGTTTCTAAAATATCTTAGTTATTCTTTTTGAAAAAGATCAGATTAAAGAGTTTGAAATTGAATAAAACTTTTCTTTTTGAAAGTCCTAATTCTATTTGAATTGAAAGACGTTCAAAGATAGTCAGATATTATATTTGTGCCCCATATTTTTTATCCAAATATTAGATTATTGTATAGCCCTTGAAATTACCCTTCTAACGACATATTATAATATCAATTCAAAGCTATAACAGAAAAGATATGATTGAAATACCAAACTCTATCCAAAAATGACACCGTCTCACTATTTCGGCCATATCTTTTATTTTTACAAAATATTTTTATCTTATTTTAATTGGGTTAAAAAGTAGACTTCAACAGCTTTCCAATGCCATATATTTATCTTATTCCGACATCTGGATCAAAAGATATGATACAAACAAAAAACGCAAAAACTGTTGTTTATCGCAAGAGTATTATTCCAATTCGAATTCTTATCTTTTCTTAATTCTTCGACCCTTGTTTTTTCCTTATAAATAGAGGTCATATCACCCCTTTTTCAATTATCAACAAGCTTGATCATCAAATAATTCTCTTCTCCCTCTTTAGCCTAAACACTAACCTTCCCATTCCTAACTACATCATTCTTTCCTTAAGCACTCCAAGGAGTTCATATAATACCTAAAGTTCTATACTTAAACCAAGGCATGAAAGGTATAATTAACTAAGGGTTTTGACAAAATCAAATAAATTTTTATTTAATTTATTTGTTTCAATTTAATTTATATTTTTTTTATTGAAGTTACTAACAGTTTATTAATGATGTAGCAATTCAAGGAAACGTAGAAAGTGAGTAATTAATGACTTAATTACTCTTATTTTTATTCTTGTTGCTAGTATAATGATTAGGTTTATTTATATTTGATTTGAATAACAATTTATTGTTAAATTTCTTCCAATATTAATGTTAATTCTTACATTTTTTATGATCACCATATTGCATGTTTAAAGGGAATATTTAACTGAAAATCACGCCTAATAAGAATTATACGTTGCATTAATATTCAACCAATTTAGCATAATAATAGTTTGGAGCAAATTGAATATTTTTTTACATGTCTTTGAGATCACAGGAATCAGTTTTCACTATAAGAATCGAGTAGAGGCCAATACGGGCGAATGTGACTCCATGACTCACTTTGTACCATTATCCCCAATCCTCCTTTTGTTATTCCAAACCATATGGAGTTAGTAACCTCAAGGATTATGAACGGGGTGCAACCTTCACGGGTCAATCGTTGTTGCCTTTCGTTGTCCCTTGATCACGGTTGCCTTACATGATCCGTGAACGGTTTACAAGTTCCTTAAAAACTTGTTGGCGGCTCCCTACTTTGCTTGTCCCTAATTGTTTTATGTCAATTCCCACTTCCTATGAGTGCCGAGAATATTCACACATGCTTTAACGTAGGCGCACTTCTAGCGGCGCTTACAGTATCCCTCGCTAAAGACTCTTGTTCAAGAGCCTTGCCCAACTTAACTAGATCCTTAGCCTACCGCGCCGCTTTATCTGTCAGCGCGGCTATTTGAGTCTCCAGATGGAACCTTTGGATTGCGGCCGTCCCCGTCACCTCATCCCGGACCTTTTTTAATGTGACCTAGGCCTCCTTCAGCCGCTCGTTCTATCTCTCTTTCCATTCCATGAAGGCAGTGAGCCTGAGAAAGAAATGAACGCGGACAGAGAGTTTTTAGTAGTAGAAAATTAAGAAATATTGTCTAAGTATAAAAAGCTAAAATGACAAACAGATGCGGACGGTTACCTCGGCACTGCAGTTTATCATGGGACTGAGGAAGCCCTCGTTGGTCCCTTATAGCTTGTCCCTCTGCTCCCGAGGGACGGCCCTAGCCATGGCCTCCCTCATCACTTTCCTGTTCGCACCACTCAATGACTGGCTGGGCAGTTTCATGATCATCTCCTCCCCAATATCTGCACACGGCCGCAAAAATTGTTAAATTAATGAAAAGTTTGCAAGAAAATACAAATGTAGAATCTATGACTAACCAGTTGAGAAGCTGGGAGGAGATGGGAAGTTGAAGTTGAAGGAAGGAGGAGGGTAAGGTTCTTCCTTCTCTTCACCTCTGCGACCGAATATATCTTCAGTCGTATGATTGGCAGCCGTTTGCTAGTCTGACTTTTTGACCCTTTGAACAGGGCCGCCGTCCTTACCCAAGGACAAATCGTGGACCGACCTTGTTTTTGGGTCCACGGACTTGGAGCCCCCACTTGTTGTCAGCTGGGATTGGTCTCATTTGGATTGCTTTATGGAGATACGCGGCGTCGTCTTGGCTGCAGAATCCGAGGGGGTCTTGGAAGCGACCGACTTCCTCTGTTTGGACGCCTTGTCCTTAAAAGAGGTGGTCGGCGCCTTTCGTTTTGCCCTTGTGGTGGGAGTAGCCAGCTATAAAAGAAAGAAAAAGTTAGTGCAAGAAGTTATTAAAACAAGTTAACAGCCGTGCCAAAAGGGGAAGGAGTTTTATTCCAAACATAGCAGCATGGACGCAAAGGAACGTCCGCTCAAAAAGAGAAGGAGACTCTTCTAGTTATAGCATCACGGATGGAAAAAGCGTCCGCGCTAAAAGGGGAAGGAGTCTCCCCCAATTATATACCAGTACGACAAAGGATATAAAAAGAGAAAAGTCCATACTTCCTTGGTCTGCTCGTACGCTCGTTGCCGAGCCTTGTACCGAGTAAGATCAATCTCAGACATGTCAATCTCCCCCTTCTGCTCCTTGTCTAGCATGGCGTACGCTTCCTCTGCAAAAACAAAAAATGATCAACAGTTAGAAAAATTTCCAAAGAGAAAAGGTTCGTGTATAGGCCGCATGCGGACATAAAAATTGGGTCTCGGATCCAGCCGGCCAAGGGAATCCAGTTCTCGGGCATGACCACCAATTTGTCATCCCGCCTAACCCTCTTGACCTTAAATTATTCAAGTTTGTTAGCTTGGTCTTGGTGGACAGGTGGTTTGTATGGTTTATGATCCTCTCGTCTGAGCTGGATTGACTTGGTATTGAACCAATTCATTCACAGATTGAATTCCGTGTCCTTTGTTTTGATGCGGTAGAATCGGTTCTTCTTGTCTCGTCAAGTTCAAATTATTCTCCTAGATGGAGAAATGCCTTGTACTCATCAAGGCCTTCATTAATGTAGCCCAAGGCCGTGCTACCCACCGTACAGGCGCACGGATCCTTGAATGTATCAAAATTAGCAACAACCTCCTCAGCTGCTGACTCGCCATCGGACGCATTCTCACCCTCGTCCATGTTCTCTGCCTCCACTTTAAAATTCAGAGGGAAGAACTCTATCCAAATCAGCAGCATCGGCCGAGCTCCGCTTCTAGAGCCATGGACGCCCCCAGAGATAGCCGCCTCCTTTGGAACTAAGAGACCCTTGCCCGATTCCTTTGCAGCGGCCGCTCGATTTCCCAAAGTAAGGTTACTACAAGGTGGCAGGTCGGACGATTCATTGATAATAACCCCAGTCCTAGGCCTGTCCGACCTGATATGTTGGAGATGGGGTGGTTAAGAAAATGGGGCGGACGATCAAGCCCTGTCCACCCCAAAAGAAAAAGGAGGTCTTTCTCGAGATAGAAACTTGGCCGGATCCAAGACCATGTTGGCATATTGGGGATTCCTTAGCTCCGGGGTTTTCCTAGACGCATCCTTAGGAGAAAACCCGCCCTGAGTCCTTTGGCGCTCTTCGAAAGAGGCGGTCACTTCAATCACCGAGCATTCAGTACCAGGCGGTGTTTGTAGTAACGTCAGCTTGGGAGTTAACATTGTACGGGTCATAGGGGACCCTAGGATGGACCAAACTACCTTCTGGATTCCTCTATGCGTCTTTATCGTACGTTTGCATTATACAGGCCATCTTCGACTGCAGGGAAAGAGAAGAAGAGGTGGATAAGAGTTGGTACTCATTAGAGATGGACCCACTCCGTAAAGGAGACAACTCGTCTCCGTCCAATCTAGACTACTCAGTCCCAGGCGAATGGCCGGCCTCATGAGGAGAAACGAACGAAGCCGAGTGTAGAGGGCCATTTTTTTTTTATTATTTAAAAAAAATAAGAAAAGAAAAGATGAGTAAAATATTGAAAGCAGCCGACCTTCCTCTGTGTGTGTAGAAAATTCTGGATGGTGGTTGTAAACCTCAAACTCTGGCCGGAAAACACAAGCAAACGACGGAGCTCTTGAAGATTGAAATGAAATCACTTTAAGTGCCAAAATAAGGTCAAACCTTCTCTATTTATAGGAAAAATTTATGGGGGCAGAATGGTAAATTTATCTTTCCTGCCTGCAAGTTCAAACGGTTATTATTTGAAAATTTTAACCTAGAATTAAAAAAGGTAAAAAACAAACCTCCGTTAACTAAGACGAAAAAAGAGACGGACGTCCAAAAGGCATGACCAAATAGAAGGCCACGTCCGCAAAGAGTAAATTACCATCCTAAAAAGCTGGGTGTCCGATCTTCTCTATAAGAAGATGACGAGCCAGATTATGTCCGCCTAATTCCCAGACTCAGCCGTCCAATTGAGGAATAATAGGCAGATTGCATAGGCTTTAGGCCCAAGGACAGTCGTCCATTAACATAGGCAAACGAATCTATCCGCCTGTTCTACCATATGCCTTAGATCTTCCTACGAGGACGAGATAGGAAAGGTAAGGATCAGAAGAGGTGGCTAGTAGTGTACGCGCCACCCTCTCTGAGGGGCAAATGTTTAGGGTAAAAATACCCCTTATACGTGGTCCAATACCATAGTGACACGTGTCCCAATGGGAAGATAACTCGTGTAATAAGCTCATAGAGAGCACCTGAAATGAGAGAAAAAGGGCCTTTCTTACATTAGAGCCCAAATCCAGAGATTCCTGTAGAAAGCCGCAAAACGGCGCCCCTAAGTGACACGTGTGAATACCTGATTGCGCAGCCAATCAGGACACGAAAACTTAGGGCACAAATTCCCACCCCTATAAATACCCCAATCATTTATGATTGCAGGGGGGATTATGACATAACATTTAATCGAGCATCAAAACAGCTCCATCTTCTCTCTACTTTCTCTCTCTAGCTTTTCCGTTCCCGGTTACTAACTCAACCGTCATTGTTTTGCAGTTGTCATGTCTCGTTGCCAACAGTACGTGACCAGTGTCCCGAGGGAATCCAAAAAACCCTCGAAACAATATGGAACATGAATGGCCAACTTGGAACGAAGATTATCAAACTGTGCTTTTCCGAGAGCCTTCGTAAAAATGTCTACAAGCTAATAAGACGTCAAAACATGTGGAGTAATCAACCCTTCTGTAATTGTGACAGGCGAAAGTCGTATCACCTAATCAAAAGTAATTCCTAAAACCACTAACTAAAATAGATAGCAAAGTAGGGTCGAATCCACAGGGAAACAATGTTCTTTTATTCCTAATAAATTATTATAATCTAAATTATAAAGTACCAAGTTGTTATTAAAGGAATTAAACTAATGAGATTAAGAATAGGGAGAAATAAAAGTAGGAAGAAATCAATTAATAAAAGACTAGCGTATAACTTCACCAATAAATAATATTCAAGGGTAAAACATAATAATCAATCATCAGTAAATCAATTAGTCAGATCATAAAGGGATTTCGCAACGTATTACAATCACATAATTAATTTACCAGTATTAAATCTCATCTCTCGAATCTCGACTTAACCATTTATAAATTAGTTCGCCTATTGAAATTAAGCCTAAACATCAATTCTCATCTCTCGAATCTGAAATCCATATTGCTTAGCTCATACAAATTAAATCTGGCCAAATCTAATTATTACATAGCATTAAATCAATCAATAGGAAATTAATCAAACATTGACAATCAACAATAATAAATTACCCCTTCATATTTTTCATGGATCCCCACAACACTAGAATAAAACTACTCGTGCATAATTAAAACTAAACTAACCAAAGCAATTAAATTAAACATATATAAACAAGAATTAAAATAAAGAGAATAATAATATTAAAACTAATAACAGCAAAGAGAACTAGAAAATAAAATCAAACTTTCATTAAAACTAAAAGAACAAAATTTAAAGCTATTGAAAACTAATGAATTGGAAGAAAACTAAATAAAGCTAAATTATGAAAGCTAATGAAGAAGTTGCATAAAAACATGAAAACTAAAAAAAAACTAAAGTCAACTCTAAAGAATAAAACTATGAAATCCCCCTTAAACTAAAACTAAAGAAAAATTTATGTAACTCCTCACAACCCAGTAATTGGGTATTTATAATTTCCCATTATAACCCACTAACCAACCTATATTTCACAACAAGGAAGCGCGCCCTACTGGGCCACGATCAGCTCGATCGGGCTTGGTGTTTTTACTAGCCCAGCAGCATACTCTTTGGATTGGGCTTCTTATTTAAACCCAAATCTTTAACTTCCTTGATCCGTGGTACTAGCTTGTTCATTACTTGGACTTCTTCACCAATCAAGACCTATCAGTACGACCTTGAACTTTAAATACTCGGTCAAAAATGCGATCCGACTCTAATATTTTTGTAGTGATTCAATAAGTTCGGGAATTGACATAATTCTTCAAATTTCTGCAAAATAATACCAACTCTACAAAAACACTAGAAATCGTATATTAGGAATAAATATAGCTCTACAGAGCTTAAATAAGCATAAATATGACCATAGAACGGGGAATAAATATATATATAAAATAGACTTATCAAACTCCCCCAAGCCAATCCTTTGCTTGTCCTTAAGAAAAGCAATGAATAAATAAATCAACACTTTACCCCAAATACAATTAAAATAAATAAATTTAATTCATGGTAAATCTGACAAACATGTATCAAAGTCAATCAATCAAATCCATCCAACTACCAATCTGCCATAACAACTGCCAAGTAGAGCAAACCACAAGAGCATTTAGAATTCAAGTTTAGTGCTCACACACTCAATTCTCATTTATGTGGCGAGTAAAAGATGTACTCGATCTCTCTCCAACCAACCACTTTTAATGTGAACAATGCCCTCCCAAACTCACAACACTCGTGTGTTTAAAAGACATACACTCAACCGAGTAGTCGACTCGGAATATGTCAAATCATTCTTCGCATCGATAAACGACTAATTTCACATTCATACAACTCTATGCACAAAGGTCAAAAGGTCTTTAAAGCTTGTAGTGTAAGGCTAGGGTAAAGGATAGGATAAATTTGGGAAAATGTGAGAGAAAAGCAATGCTTAAAGGGATACAAAACCTAATAAAACCCAAGGTCAAAAATAAATAATGACCAAACATCTCCAACATACTCAACTCCACCAAAAAATCACCAAACAACCAACCAATATTAACAATATTTTCAACACTTACAACTTCACTCATAAAAATATACTATTATAGAACTTGTGTTAAAAACAAACTTTGAACTATTTTTCATCAAACTTGAATATTTTTTTTCTTTGAAACTAATAACTTTTTCCTTAAATAACCTTCAATTAGAACACTTGAATATTGAAGCAATTTTTTTTTATTTTGCTCTTTTTTTTCCTTTTTATCTCACATTGAAAAAAATTTCAACTTTGAACAACTTTCAATTTTTTCTAATCAACAAAAATAAGAACAAATAAATAACTTCTCAAATTCACCCAAATTGTGCAAATCATGTGCACACTACAACTCCTCACCTCACTAACTATTAGCTCCCCGAAGCCAAGCTTGGGACTAGTAACCAATGGGGATTAAATAGGCTTGTAATGTGGTTAAATAAACAATAAAAGGCACACGCAACAACATGGGTAGCAAGAAGGGAACAAATGTATCTAATATCATCTGAAGGCCTCCTAAAAGAATAAACGCCTTTGTCCTCCTCAATGTGAATAATAATGAGTCATACAAACACTACTCAAAGTTGCAAACAAATACTCAAATTCATTGACATACCATGAACTAACACACATATATACCTTACCAAATCAACTAGTCAAGCACTATATTCACAAGTAGTTGGGCAAAATTAACGCATATTAAGGTTTTAAGGCAGTCAAACATCAAATCATGATCAACTAAATTTATCATCATTACTAAGAGTCAAAACAATTTTGAAAATTTTTCATCAAGGGGCACAGGGAAGCATGATTTATTATTCATTAGAACGTATTTTTGTTTTTTTATTAATTTTTTTTTTGAAAGCAGTAAATCTAACCTAAAAAGCAATAAAATCTATACTAAAAAATCAATAAAAACTAGAGTATGAAAGCATTAAAACTAAACTAAGCAAACAAAGAAAATAAAAAGAAATGGGAAAGAAAGATTACCTATATATACAAGAAATTCCCCCCAAGCTAAATTAGACAATTTCCTCATTGACTTCAAGGGAAGTTAGTAACCCAAGTGACTACCCCTCATCATCAAACTCGTATCCACCACCATCCCAAACATTGCAATACATCACCTTGATACAATTTTGGACAAAAAGGAAACAAAGTGTTAGTAAGAGTAGAGGAAAAAACGAGTCATGTTCATTATTTTGCTCATAACATTTTATATAAAAATTATAATGCAGTGATTCTAATTGCATTAGAAAGTAGAATTGAAGAGCTTTCCAAATAGGTCACACGCAAAATTTCGTTAAGAAACGCAAAAGTTATAGCGTTTTGAAGTCGACCAGTTTTACTGCCGTGATCTCGCGTCCGACCAGGCGAGTGTGGCCCAATCAGGCCCGACTCCAAGGTACGGTCATGTGGTTTTTCACCACTTGATGCAAGAAATTTCTTCCTACACTCGATTTTCTTCGTTTTTGCCCTTGATTGAGTAAATATCACTCGATCGGGTGGAACTTTCACTACAGGCACAAACTCTATAACTTGTTCTTAATCTCCACTTCTTCATCTTAAAACCCGAGTCCTACACAATTTATAGCTCTTTCTATAGCATCCACTTCATCTTTCCAAGTATTAGTTTTTCCTGCAGAAGATGCAACACAAGATACCTCCTCCAAGGAATCATTAACGGGAGCTTGGGGCTTATTAGAAAAATTATTTACATCAACCACACCAATACTAAAACACTTTTCCTCTAACATGGGGATTTTAGGGATATTATTTAAATTAAAAGTGATGTTATCATCCCCTACACATAATGTAAGTTTACAACTTTTGACATCTATTATTTTGCCTGCATTATGAAGGAATGGTCTACCCAAAATAATCAAAATTCGCAAATCTTCCTCCGTATCAAGAACAATAAAATTAACAGGTATATAAAATTTACCTACTCTAACAAGAACATCCTCTAAAACATCTAAAGGGTATTTCACACAACGATCGGCCATTTGCAGAGTAATATTGGTAGCTTTTAATTTACCCATATTTACTTTAGAGCTCACAGATAATGGCATAACACTTACACTAGCACCCAAATCACATAAAGCTTTTTCAATCATCAGATTACCAATATTACATGGAATAGAAAAACTACCCGGATCTTTTAGTTTAGGTGGAGATTTATTCTGTAATATAGCACTACATTCTGCAGTAAAAGCAACCGTCTCTACCTCACTAATAGATCTATTTCTAGTCTAAATTTCTTTCATAAATTTAGAATATGCAGGAACTAGAGTAATTAAATCTGTGAAAGGAACTGTTACCCGCAAATTCTTCTCAACCTCCAAAAACTTACCAAATTGCTTATCCAACTTACTCTTTAAATGTCTATGAGGGAATGGAAGTTTGATAGCAAGACCCTGCACATCTCCACTCTTATCCTGGGGTTTACCCTGCAAAAAATTATCAGAAAAGTTAGTTTTACTTTGTAGCCCTATAGGGCTAGGAACAACATTATTTGGTTTAACAGAATCAAGATTAGCAATTTTTGTTGTAGCAGGTTCATCATCTTTGGGTATAGGAGGCCCATCATATTTTGAACCACTCCTTAGAGTAATTGCATTTGCGTATTTTGTTGTTTATAATGGCTGTGATGGTAGGGCTCCCTGCTGGCGAGTTTGTAGAGTAGAGGAAAGTTGCGCAATCTGAGTATCTATTATTATATTATGTGCTATTAATGAGTCAATTTGAGCATCTCTACTCTGCATCTGCTTCTGCATATTGGCTAACATCGTTTTGATTTCTGATAGGCCAGAATCAAATGGAGGAGTAACAACTTGTTGTGGTCTCTGATGTGGAGGTTGGTAGTACCTCTGTTGTGGTTGTTGTACCTGTGGTGGAGGGTTAAGCACATTTGTACTATTTTACGACATATTTTGGTTATTTTTCAACCCTGTATTGTACGTGTTAGAGTATGGAGTAATTTGCTTATAGGTTCGAAAAGTATTAATCTTCTCAATTGAACTCCTACAGTCATGTGCCCAATGACCTACAAGACAACAATTTTCACAAAATATTGTAGAGTTAGTAAAAATAAAAGAAACATTAGCAACAGAAGATGAATTAGAATTATTAATATGTCTAGTTTCTGGCTAATAGAAGTCAATTGTGTCTGCAAAAACAAAATAGAATCGACTTGGTGTTTTCCCTTATTTGCAAATCCTCTGGGATTCCCATATTGGGTATTATGAATAGCCATCTCTTCGACAACATTGCTCGCTATATTCTCATCCAAATTCAAAAATCTTCCGTTAGCTGTAGAGTTCAAAATCATTCTTGAATTATATCCAAGCCCTTTATAGAAGGCTTGGATTATCTGCCACTGTAGTAGTTTATGATGGGTACATTATCTCTACAAATCCTTAAATCTTTCCCAATTTTCATATAAACTTTCATCAGCTTCTTGGGCAAAATTTTTTATTGCACTCCTTAACAAAGCTGTCCTCTCTGGAGGGTAATATTTATTATAGAAATTCAAAGCAAGAGTTTCCCAGTCAGTAATACCAAGTGCAGTTCTATTCAATCCATTATACCATAATTTAGCTTTACCACATAAAGAAAAGGAAAAAGAAACTCCCTGATTTGGTCTTGTGTGACCCCAGCTTACCTAATAGTATTGCAATACTGACAAAAATTTGCAATATGAAGATTAGGGTCTTCACCCTTAGCTCCACTAAATTGCTTTCTTTCGATCATCATGATAAACTAGGGCTTGATCTCGAATTGAACTCCATCGAGATTAGGTGAAGGAGCAAGATGTGGAAAATCTATCAGGGATGGCTGCGAATAATCGTTAAGCTTGTGATAGGCCGTCGTCGAGCCTACCAAAGATAAATTCCTATCTTGGTCTCTCTAGCTAATAGAAAGGGTAAGAAAGGGTCGAACCCAAGAGAGGTGTTGAATCAACCACCGAAATACTACCGCATAAATAAGCTAAATGAAGTCGAAATTGGTTTGGTTTTATGTAACAAGTGCTAGTTCAAGTCAACTAAAGCTAGGGGGAGATTAACAATACTTAGAGAGTTCTAGGGCTTGGGATATACCACTCAATTTCGTCAAAAATCACAATTAGCAAGTAGCAAACAATGGTAATTTGAGGGGATAATATTGGGGAAGTCATCTAAAGCACCCACCTACTCTCTCAAGCTAGAGGGATTACTCGAATAATGAATACAACCTACTCTCGTGGTTACAAAGAATAAAACAAGTATTAAAGCATAATCACGATGACAAAAACATTCCCTTGACTGGAAATTCCTATTCTCATGGCATTTCAAGTCAATTAAGCATAAGGGAGCTAACTCAAGTTCATCTCTCGATGGTTCGTTGAGAAAGCTTAGATAATAGTTCTAGCAATGGCCATATACAAGAACTAAGTAATTAAACCACTTAAACTCAACTAATTAACACCCAACAATTACCAAATTAACACATCCAACAAGTAATTAGTGACTACATTGAGGGTTTTACCCAAACCCTAGGAAATTAGACTACTCACAATCCATGGAGATAAAAGCAATTAAGGATTTAAGTAACTCATGCTCAAGAATTACCTAAAGATTAAGCTAAATAACAATCTAAGCATACAAGAATTAAGCAAGATAATTAACAATCAAAGCAATTAAAATGGAAGAGAAGAGTGAGAAAATGTTACTAGAAGCTTCAACTTGAATATCAATGGTGGAACTTGTCTTCTACAATGATTGAGAATGAAATTTCCAAGCTAATAATTATAATCTAACTAATGATTTGAGAATATTTGTGTTTCTACAATTGCAAACTAAGAGGAAGCACTAAAAACTTGGATGCCGTACAAATGAGCTCAAGGAGTTATTTATAAAGACCCCAAATAAAAAGGACGGTGAAAACAAGAGTCGGGCACGGCTACAGGTCAGCACGGACGTGCTGATGTTGGCACGGACGTGCAGCTATACCTGGACGGACGTGCTGAGGTTGGCACAGACGTGCACCTGGGAGGCAGAAGGTACTGTTTTGGCCAGGGCATCTTGCACGGACGTGCCAAATATGGCACGGACGTGTAGGCGTTGTTCAGTAGAATCAATTTTGAAACTTATTTGGGCTGAGCAACTTGTACGAACGTGCAGGATCAGGCGCGGACGTGCTGGAACAGGCACGGACGTGCTGAATATCCTGCACGGACGTGCAGGCCTTGAAAGCAGTAGGCAGTAGCTTCTGGTCATGCTGAAACACTTCTGCACGGACGTGCCATACTTCGCACGTCCATGCAGACTCTCTAAGGCCTTTATCTTCACTTTTCTTCAGTTTTGCTCCATTATTTCGGCTTCTAACCTCGATTTATCATCCAAATGCCTCAAATGGTCGTTTTTGAACCTAAAAACCCAATAAAAACACTAACATCCTGTGAAGCAAGGGATACACAAAAGTTAAACAAAAGTAGAGTAAAAGTGAACCAAAATGCCAATATACCATGTAAACAAGGTTCGAAATCACTCTAAAATCGTATCAAATAACAAGTTATCAAATCCCCCCAAGCTAAGCTTTTGCTAGTCCTCGAGCAAAACAAACATGTCAAATCAAGAAGGAAGATTACTTGCTAATGATCAAACCAAGGAAAGATACTTAAAGAGAAAACACAAACACAAATCCGCATGAAAAGAACCATAAACACTTTTAGCACAAGTGAAAAGCAATTTAAACCCCTAAGTCGCTTAAGAGGACGAGTTTTTATCTCGTGAGGGTTTCCCTTGAGCTTAACCCACAACTCACAAAAACCATGCCAAAATTTACAAAGCACATCATCATCATCAAGGTGATAAATACACACTAAAACCAGTGTTTTTATTGCCCAAGTCAACTCATCGGGATATAAATCACAAGCAAGACAAGTGAGCGACTTTCAAGAATTACCGATCATACAAATGTGCACATGAGTTGGGGGTAGAGAGGAGAATTAAGTAAGGTTGCACTAGGATACTTCCTTATACCTTTTACTAGTTCATTAGAGCACGTCTAGATATTCCAAAGTTGCAAAAAAAGCCCTATTTTGGTTATAAAATCTCAAAATGCAAGTCCACCTCCCAAAATGCACTCCCAAGCCCTTTCAACTACGCTCTAATTCGGAAATTTACACAAGAAACATCTTAATAGATAGTATGTGGGAGGCATCCACAAATTGACCTCTAGAGAAGAAAAAGTGAAAACTTTGAGAAATTTGGAGGAGTTTTTTATCTCCTTTTCTTTTTCTATTTTTTTTTCTTTTCTTTTCTTTTTTTTTTAACATTCATTTCCCTCGCCTCTTTTAACTGTAAGCGGCTCTTTCTTTTATTCGATACATATGGCTTATTATGCCACTTATTACACAAGATAAAAATAGAACCAATTCCCTAATAGAGTTTCATGTTGGCGGAGGAGGGGAGGAACATCAAGGGCACAAGGGACCGCAATTCGATTCAAACATATCCTACTTTGGGCAAATTTGACAATATCCTATACTAGACGTGCAATTGAGCATTCATCGGTTTTCATTTCATATACTCTAATGCAATCAAGATTAATAAGCCTCTAAATGACCCCAACTCTTGCACACACCCTTCTAAAAGAACTTTTACTCATCACTCAAGAGTCAAGAAAGCAAATCATATAAGCATCGTCATTTGAGTCTCATCCAAGGGCCATTTTTCCTTTTTTTTTTTTTAGGCAAGAATAGATAAAAAGTTAAGAAAACTAAGCTAATCATAAAAAAAAAATGAAGCACAACTATACATCTAAATAAATAAAGAGAGAAGAGAAGAGAAGTATTCACATAATTAAGAGATTTGGATTTAGGGTGTTGGATTTCAAAGGGAGAAAATTTGGATGTTTAGGGGTTTGGATGCTAGGGGAAGGAACAAACAACATGCAAAGTTTATACCAACAAGAATATACAAGAACCAACATATGAACCAAAGAGAAAGACTCCCCCCAAGCTATCATAAACATTGTCCCCAATGTTAAAACAATTAAAGCACAAGAAGGGGGAGAAAGAGAACTAACTCATTGGCTCGGGCTTCCTTGGGAGCCCCCGGGGTACCAATGTCGGTAGATGTTCCGGAATTCACCCAATTCCGATCGAAGACCCTCAAAGCTTGTCCTCATATTGTCGTAGGAGGACCTCAAGTCTTCGTGAGACTTTCTCATAGTCTCGAACTCGGTGGACATGCGGTTGAACCCGACATTCATCATTTGCATTTGTTGCTCGAAGGAAAGGGGTGGGTTGCCCTCACCCATGCCTTGACCTTGGTACCCTTCTTGGTACCCTTGTTGGTGCTCATATTATTGTTGTTGTTGGAATTGTTGTTGGAAATGTTGTTGTTGCGGTTGTTGTTGTTGTGGTTGTTCTTGCCCTTGCTCATGCTCTTCTTCATCATCACCGGGAATCCAAGGGTGGTCCCTCTCAAAGACCCAGTTGCTCTCATTGTAGATGAAGGTCCGCTCCGGATCGGGGAGGTAGGTATAGGGGCGGCCACTCACGTGCCACAACTAAGGATGCGGCCCTTCCACGTCCGCAACCCATCTCATGGTCCTAAGCGACTGCATGTCTATCTACGTCGGCCCTTGGCAAACCTGCTCATCTGCAAAATCAAGGTTAAGAGCAGAAGCAATAATAGTGATCATGCCACCTATGGTGATGTTGCCGGACCTAGTGGCAATATCCTCTAGGTGGTCGACTAACCAGGCCCCTACATCTAGGGCCGTACTACCCTCGCTCAAGTGCCATAGGAAGTGAAGCTCCCTAGTGGACACTACACCCGAACTATCACCTCTAGCGAACGTCGTGCTCGCTATGGTGCGCTGTGACATCCTAAAGGCGGGGTGGATTATGGCCGTAGCTTTATCAGTCCTAGGGTTGTAGTCAAAAAGGTCGGTGATCTTCCTCCAAAACTCACCCGCACAATAGTTACGGGGGGGCCTATCCTTTGGTCCTATAGTTCCTTTAATTGGCCACCCAAAAGCTTGGTTCACCCTCTTTATGTTCAAGTTGTGTTGGGTGTTCATGAGTTGGAAGGTAAGGCGGCGGGGGGATCTATTGTTGTCTCGTTGAACTTGAAGAGTGGAGTGGAATTCAAGTGTCAACCTTTTGTAGGTCGGGGCGCTTAAATCTAGCCAATTTCCTAAGCCACAACCCTCGAAAAGCATCCTAACATCGTCCCCTACCCCTAAAGCCTCGGCAACACTCTCGTCATAGAACTTTGTAGGTCGAACTCTCCTCCTACTTATTCTTATGTAGTTGTTCAAAAATGTTGGGTCATTGAACACAATTCCCATAGTGTCCACTTGTGGTGGATCAACAGGATGAGGAGGAGAGGGGTTGCGGTACCTAGCATCCGTGTTTCTAGGTCGATTTCTTCTAGACATGGTCTGTCTTAATGCAATGCAATCAAACAAACCAAGATAAAATAATCACCTTGCAACCACACAAAGAGACTAAGTCCACAAGTCGACCAACCAAAGCTCAAACAAGGCCAATGAACACCACACAATCAAGTCAAGTTCTAAGTCTCCCACCTAAAACAAGCAAATCACCAAGCAACAAAGACCACTTCAATAATGCATCTACAACAATTCTACATCGATTTCATGCAATATTATCAAACAAACCAACACAACAATCCACCTGAACAAGCATGTTCTTCCTTCATGGAAATCAATTTTTCAACCTCACTTACAAAAAATCCAATTCTCAAAACACACCAAAATTCATTCAAACTTAATAATGCTTTTCAATTATCAACTATCAATAACTCACGGCCAATTCAAACAAAATTTCTCAAGCAATTTCATGCAAAAAATCACGGAATTAAACATGAAATTAGTGAAAGGGAGGAACGATTATACCGAGCTTATCGTGGGTGTAAAACCCGCAAATAAACCTTTTTAACCTTCCTTTTGCTTACTTGAACTTATTCCTTCAACCAATTGTCTTGAACTTTAACTCCAAAGAAAACCCCCAAATTGATTTTTCAAGGTTAGGGTTTGAGTATTTTGGGTGATTTTTGGGTTTGAATGTGAGAAAAGGAGTAGTAGATTGTGAAAATGTTGAAATGGAGTGAAGATTTTGGAGAAAATTGTTGAATTTGGGTGAGGATTTGGGTGAGAATGGAGAATTGAGTGGGTTTTCAAGGAGGAAGTAAAAGTTTTAGAGAGAGGAGGAGTGAGAATCGTGAGATAGAGAGTGAAGGAGTGAATTTTTTATTTTTTATTTTTATGTTATAACCGTGCTGCTGCCAGCCATTTTTAGGGCGGCACGGACGTGCAACATGTGGCACGGACGTGCAGCCTTAGACAAAAACGTGGGTAAGGTACTGAATTATTTGGCACGGACGTGCAATATGCGGCACGGACGTGCTAGGTTGCACGGACGTGCGTAATTTGGCACGGACGTGCAGCCTCAGACAGAAACTTAGGTAACATACTGACTTGTTTAGCACGGACGTGCAGGATTTAGCACGGACGTGCTTAGCCACCTTGCACGAACGTGCTTAATTTGGCACGTCCGTGCCAATCTGGAGAAATTTATTTTAAAATTTCTGATTGCTTCTGACTGCCTCTGCACGGACGTGCTATTCTCTGCACGTCCGTGCATACCTGCTGCTGCACGATCCTTTCCCCCTTTTTTTTTTGAGAATAATAGTAATAGTAAGGCATAATAATAATAAAATTATTATCATTACCATTATTATTATTATTATTATCTACTACTTCACTTCCACAAAAACCTTTTCTTATTTTTCTTTTCATTAACACCTACAAAAGACATTAAGAGAAAAGTTAGTAATAGTAAGAGTGATGGAAATTAAATAATAGTTTGTGAGAGAGAGAGAGTTGAGAAACTCGGGTTGCCTCCCGGAAGCGCTCTTTTAACGTCACTAGCTTGACGACGTTGCGAGATCAATGAGAGTAGGGAACATCAAACTCATCAAGGTGAACAACCTTGGCTTCCTCATGCACAAAACCATCAAAGTATGCCTTAAGCCTTTGGCCATTCACTTTGAACGGTTCACCATTGTCATTTGAGGTTTATATCGCTCCATATGGAAACACCTTCTTAACGGTGAAAGGTCCACTCCATCTTGACTTAAGCTTACCTGGAAACAACTTTAATCGAGAATTGAATAGTAGGACCTTATCACCTTCCTTAAACTCCCTTTTGCTAATATGCTTGTCATGCCAAGCCTTGGTCTTTTCTTTGTAAATCCTTGCACTCTCAATGCATCCATTCTTAATTCTTCCAAGGCGTGGAGGTCAAGCAACCTCTTCTCACCGGCGCTTTGAAGGTCGAAATTCAATGTTTTGATAGCCCAATGAGCCCGATGCTCAAGTTCTATTGGCAAGTGGCATGACTTCCCATAAACAATATTGTATGGTGTGGTGCCAATAGGAGTTTTGAACGCGGTGTGATAGGCCCATAGAGCATCATCAAGCTTTGTAGACCAATCTTTTCTAGACCTATCCACCGTTTTCTCAAGGATCATTTTTACCTCCCGGTTTGAAATTTCAGCTTGACCACTTGTTTGGGGGTGGTAAGCTAATGACACCTTATGTCTCACACCATATTTCTCAAGGATAGCTTGAAAGGAACGCTTTGCAAAGTGTGAACCTCCATCACTAATCACAGCCCGGGGAACTCCAAACCTTGGGAAAATTACTCTTTTGAAGAGCTTGACCACAACCTTAGCATCATTAGTAGGAGATGCAACCCCTTCCACCCACTTTGATACGTAATCGACGGCCACTAGAATGAACTTGTTCCCAAAAGAGCTCGGGAAAGGCCCCATAAAATCGATGCCCCATACATAAAAAATTTCAAGTTCAAGGATGTTGTTTAAAGGCATTTCATTTCTTTTTGAAATATTACCAGTTCTTTGACACCGGTCAGAAGCTTTCACCACACCCCACACATCTTTGAACATTGTTGGCCAAAAGAAATCGCATTGCAATATTTTCGCCAAGGTCTTGTTGGCACTCATATGTCCTCCACAAGGTGAGGAGCGACACATTGTGATAACATCTTCAATTTCATTATCCGGGACACACGTTCTAAAAAGGCCATCAAC
The DNA here is from genome assembly GCA_034703905.1 of Chenopodium berlandieri. Lineage (NCBI taxonomy): Eukaryota > Viridiplantae > Streptophyta > Magnoliopsida > Caryophyllales > Amaranthaceae > Chenopodium > Chenopodium berlandieri. The sequence goes on from CM068278.1 coordinate 31,885,164, forward strand.
ACCTTGTTTGAAGAGCAAGGGGTCGTCCCAAAAGTATTAGCTTACATCATGAAGAAACTTCCGTTTTTGTTGATAGGAGAGGTCGGGAGGAAGAATAGAGCAAGATAAGTAGTTTGAAATGTCCGCAAATCATGGTGCTGGTGCTTGGAGAATAGCAAATAGTTGATCATCCGGGAATGAATCGTCGATTGGCAAGTTATCAAGATCACCTACAAGGATAGGCAACCGTGAAAGATGATCGACCACCACATTTTCGGCACCCTTCTTGTCCCTGGTCTCAATGTCATAGTCTTGTAAGAGCAAGACCCACCGTAACAATCTTGGCTTTGGTTCCTTCTTGGACAAGAGGTACTTCAAGGACGCATGGTCGGTGAAGACTATGACTTTAGATCCTAACAAGTACGACCTAAACTTCTCAATTGCATGAACAATGGCTAGAAACTCCTTTTCCATGGTTGTGTAATTCCTTTGTGCATCATCCAAAGTTTTGATAGTGTAGTAGATAGCATGGAGCTTCTTATCCTTCCTTTGTCCAAGAACGGACCCAATGGCAAAATCCGAAGCATCACACATAAGCTCAAAAGGAAGCTCCCAATTAGGGGGTTGAATGATAGGAGCTGAAATCAATGCCTCCTTCAACCTATAAAATGCTAGCAAACAATCATTAGTAAACACAAAAGGGGCATCCTTTACCAACAATTGAGTGAGCGGCTTTGCGATTTTTGAAAAATCCTTTATGAACCGGCGGTAAAAACCCGTGTGTCCAAGAAATCTCCTTATCCCCTTCACATTTGTAGGGGGTGTGAGGCGCTCAATGACCTCAATTTTGGCACGATCTACTTCAATGCCCCTACAAGAAATTACATGACCAAGAACAATTCCTTCTTCTACCATGAAATGACATTTTTCCCAATTCAAAACCAAATTCACCTCTTGACATCTTTTCAATACTTTAATCGAATTCGAAAGGCAAATGTCAAAAGATGAACCAAAAACAGAAAATTCAGCCATGAATACTTCAATTGATGATTCAAGCATATCGGAAAAAATAGACATCATACACCTTTGAAATGTGGAAGGTGCATTACAATGTCCAAATGGCATCCTTCGATAAGCAAAGGTGCCAAAAGGGCATGTGAATGTAGTCTTCTCTTGATCCTCGGGTTGGATTGGGATTTGGAAGAATCCCGAGTATCCATCCAAGAAACAATAGTGACTATGTGATGCTAGTCTTTCCAATATTTGATCGATGAAGGGGAGTGGGAAGTGGTCTTTCCGGGTGGACTTATTCAATTTTCGATAATCAATACACATCCTCCACCCGGTGACCGACCTCGTAGAAATGGTCTCACCCTTATCATTCTTGATTATGGTCATGCCTCCTTTTTTAGGCACAACTTCAATCGGGCTAACCCACTTACTATCGGAGATAGGGTAGATTATTCCTGCTTCAAGAAGTTTTAAAACTTCTTTTTTCACAACTTCCTTCATGTTTGGATTGAGCCTTCTTTGGTGCTCAATCGAGGAAGCATGATCATCATCAAGTAAAATCTTATGCATGCGTATAGTAGGACTTATCCCCTTAATATCATCAATTTTGTACCCAATGACACCTCTATACTCCCTTAAAACAACTAGGAGTTTCCCAAGAGAGGTATCATCAAGTTTAGCATTGACAATAACGGGATAACTCTCACTATCATCAAGAAAAGCATATTTAAGTAAAGGAGGAAGGGGTTTCAGTTCAACCTTGTGAGGAGGTGTAGTCCTCTCCTCTTTTACCTCCACATTAAGCACTTCCACTTTCTTTTCGTTGTGCACTAAAGGTTGGTTGAGCAAAACATCATACCCCATTGTTTCTTAACCTTCCTCAACTAAGCCTCCCGTTAGAATAGCTTGCAAAGGATCTCCTTCAAACAAATTCTCTTGGAACTTCTCTAAGTCCCTTTCTAATGTATCAACTCTATGAACTTCATCATACAACGGCTTTTTCAATGTTTGTGGGAATGAAATTGATATTTTCTCATCTCCCACATTTAAGGTCAATCTTCCTTGCTTCATATCAATCACAACACCCGCAGTGTTCAAAAACGGTCTTCCCAAGATTAGGGGCACCGTAGTATCTTCTTCAATTTCCATTACCAAAAAATTACATGGCAAAAATACTCTTCCAACTTGAACCGACACATCTTCAAGAATTACCAAAGGTAGCCTAACCGTGCGGTCGGCCAATTGTAAGGACATTCTTGTTGGCTTCAAGTCTCCCACTTTCAAACTCTTAGCAATAGAATAGGGCATCAAACTCACACTTGCCCCAAGATCACATAAAGAATCCATAGCCTCTAAGTCTCCAATCTTCACCGGTATTGCATAGATACCGGGGTCACCAAGCTTTTGAGGAAGCTTGTTTTGAATGATTGCACTCACCTCCTTAGGAAGGGAGATGGTTGTACTCTCTTCAAGCCTACTCTTGTTGGATAAAAGATCCTTCAAAAATTTTGCATATGTAGGCATTTGTGAAATAGCATGAAGAAAGGGGATATTCACTTGAAGTTCTCTCATGACTTCAAGAAAGTTTGAAAACTCTTCATTCAATTTCTTTTCAACAATCCTATGAGGGAATGGAATGGGAGGCTTGTATACTTTCATGGGGGGCTTTTCTACCTTTTCCTCATCTCCCTCGTTCTTACTTTGTGGCTCCTTTCTCTCAACATAAACTATCTCATTTTCAAACTCACCCTCATTTCTCACCACAACTCCCTCATCTCTCTTTTGTGGCTCCTCTTCACTCATAACCAACCCTTCATAACCTCTCCCCGATCTCAAAGTAATGGCCTTATCTTGCTCCTTTGGGTTCACAACCGTTGAGCTTGGGAAGTGACCACTAGGATTGGAGGATGAACTTCCAACTTGTTGCGCAATTTGAGCCAATTGATTCTCAATTATCTTGTCGTGTGCTTGAAGTTGTTGGATGTTCGCTTGCATATCCGCATTGCTTCTTCCTTGTTGTGTAATGAAGGTCTCAAGTGCGGCTTTTAGGCTAGATTTTTGAGGAGGTGGAGGAGCGGGTTGGTTATATTGTTGCCTTTGTTGGTTTTGGTCCCTTTGGTTAGGATGACGGTAAGGAGCTTGTTGGTTTTGTGGATGAGATTGGTTGTATTGGTTTTAAGGGGGGCCTTGATTTTGTTGTTTCCAACCCGTATTTTGTTGGGGTTTCCAACCTTGATTGTAGGGTTGAGAGTATTGATCGTTTCTTTGCCCAATAGGCGCAGCTTGCTCTTGGTTAGTTGAGTTGCAATAGGAGGACAAGTGATCATTTCCTCCACAAGTTTCACAAGACATGACTTGTTGTGAAGAAGAGCTTGGAGATGTAAGGGTGGCTTGATCTAGCTTGTTAGCTAGCACGTCGAACTTTGATGCAATAAGGTCTATTGCACTAAGGTCGTGGATTCCGCCCTTCTTTGCTTGAGGTTGCCTTCTATCACCTCCGTATGCATAGTGCTTTGCCACTTCTTCAATCATCTTGTATGCATCATCTACCGATAGCTTTTTAAGGCTACCACCGGCCCCGTTATCAAGGTTGGCCCTTGAAGTAGGAGTAAGACCATCATAAAAGCTTTGAACAATGATCCATGATGTGAAACCATGGTGTGGGCATTCTCTAGTGTAGTCCTTGAAACGCTCCCAAGCTTCACTTAAGGTTTCATCAATCTCGTGGTTGAAATTGGTGATTTTCCTTTTTAGTTCGGCGGTCTTTTTGGGTGGACAATACTTTCCAAGGAAAGCTCTAGTGACTTCATCCCATGTGGTCAATGATCCCTCTTCTACCGTTCTCAACCAATGCTTTCCTTTGTCACGGAGGGAGAATTGAAACATGTGCATACGGATGAACTCTTCCGTAATGTTGTCTTGCTTGATGGTTGTGCACAATTCGAGAAAGTTGTCCAAGTGAGTAAAAGGACACCCATTAGAACTCCCACCAAATTGATCACTTTGTATCATACAGATGAGTTGAGGTGAAAGCTCAAAATTATTTGCATTCGTAGTAGGGAGAGGTATGCCACTCCGAAGTGTGAAGGCATTGGAGTGGTCATAATCTCGTAACAATGGTGGAGGAGGATTGTTATCACCCATGTTATCTTCTTCGTTGGTTGCAAAGATTTCCTCCGGATTGGAATCCAAATATACAATAGAGAACTCGGGTGTGCCTTGCAAAAGCCTCCTCACGTTTCTCAAAGTCCTATTTAACTCTAGATCAACGGGAATAAGCGGCGATTGCTTACTCTTCTGTGTCATGTAAGGTCAAACAAAGATAAGAAAAACGTTAGCAATGACTATCACAAGTTGAAAACACAAATATACAAAAACAAATAAGAAAAATTATGATAAAAATATACACACTTAGACTCATTCAACAATAATACATTCAATTTGACTTTGCGTCCCCGGCAACGGCGCCAAAATTTGATAAGCCATCGTCGAGCCTACCAAAGATAAATTCCTATCTTGGTCTCACTAGCTAATAGCAAGGGTAAGAAAGGGTCGAACCCAAGAGGGGTGTTGAATCAATCACCGAAATACTACTGCATAAATAAGCTAAATGAAGTCGAAATTGGTTTTGTTTTATGTAACAAGTGCTAGTTCAAGTCAACTAAAGCTAGGGGGAGATTAACAATACTCAGAGAGTTCTAGGGCTTAGGATATACCACTCAATTTCGTCACAAATCACAATTAGCAAGTAGCAAACAATGGTAATTTGAGGGGATAATATAGGGAAAGTCATCTAAAGCACCCAACTACTCTCTCAAGCTAGACGGATTACTCGAATAATGAATACAACCTACTCTCGTGGTTACAAAGCATAAAACAAGTATTAAAGCATAATCATGATGACAAAAACATTCCCTTGACTGGAAATTCCTATTCTCGTGGCATTTCAAGTCAATTAAGCATAAGGGAGCTAACTCAAGTTCATCTCTCGATCCTTCGTTGAGAAAGCTTAGATAATAGTTTTAGCAATGGCCATATACAAGAACTAAGAAATTAAACCACTTAAGCTCAACTAATTAACACCTAAAAATTACCAAATTAACACATGCAACAAGTAATTAGTGACTACATTAAGGGTTTTACCCAAACCCTAGGAAATTAGACTACTCACAATCCATGGAGATTAAAGCAATTAAGGATTTCAAGTAACTCATGAAAAAGAATTAACTAAAGATTAAGCTAAATAACAATCTAATCATACAAGAATTAAGCAACATAATTAACAATCAAAGCAATTAAAATGAAAGAGAAGAGTGAGAAAATGTTACTAGAAGCTTCAACTTGAATATAAACGGTGGAACTTGTCTTCTACAATGATTGAGAATGAAATTTCCAAGCTAATAATTATAATCTAACTAATGATTTGAGAATATTTGTGTTTCTACAATTGCAAACTAAGAGGAAGCACTAAAAACTTGGATGTCGTACAAATGAGCTCAAGGGGTTATTTATAAAGACCCCCAAATAAAAAGGACAAAGAAAACAAGAGTCAGTCACGGCAACAGGTCAGCACGGACGTGCAGCTATACCTGCACGGACGTGCTGAGGTTGGCACGGACGTTCACCTGGGAGGCAGAAGGTACTGTTTTGGCCAGGGCATCCTGCACGGACGTGCCAAATATGGCACTTACGTGCAGACCTTGTTCAATAGAATCAGTTTTGAAACTGATTTGGGCTGAGCAACTTGCACGAACGTGCTGAATATCCTGCACGGACGTGCTAAGCTATACTTTGCACGTTCGTGCAGACTTTCTAAGGCTTTTATCTTCACTTTTCTTTGGTTTTGCTCCATTGTTTCAGCTTCTAACCTCGGTTTATCATCCAAATTCCTCAAATGGCCGTCTTTGAACCTAAAAACCCAACAAAAACACTAACAACCCGTGAAGCAAGGGATACACAAAAGTTGAACAAAAATAGAGTAAAAGTGAACCACAATGCCAATATACCAAGTAAACAAGGTTCGAAATCAGCTTGCGAACAGGATGAGGTGGAGGTGGTGCAATTATCTCTGATTCTTGATCTGTACTAAACAAATAAATATGAGAAACTGTCCCAAAGAACTTACGTTTTATGAGACGAAAATAATAATAATAATAATAATAATAATAATAATAATAATAATAATAATAATAATAATAATAATAATAATAATAATAATAATAATAATAATAATAATAATAATAATAATAATAATAATAATAATAATAATAATAATAATAATAATAATAATAATAATAATAATAATAATAATAATAATAATAATAATAATAATAATAATAATAATAATAATAATAATAATAATAATAATAATAATAATAATAATAATAATAATAATAATAATAATAATAATAATAATAATAATAATAATAATAATAATAATAATAATAATCTAGACTAAAAAATTTAATCATAAATAAAAATAAAACCGTTTCCCCGGCAACGGCGTCAAATTTTGACAGGCTAAAGTCGTAACACCTGATCATAAGTAATTCCTAAAACCACTAAATAAAATAGATAGGGAAGTAGGGTCGAATCCACAGGGAAGCAATGTTCTTTTATTCCTAATAAATTATTATAATCTAAATTATCAAGTAACCAAGTTGTCTTATTAAAGGAATTAAACTAAGGAGATTATGAATAGGGAGAAATAAAAGTAGGGAGAAATCAATTAATAAAATCCTAGGGTATAAGTTCACCAATAAATAATATTCCAGGGTAAAACATAATAATTAATTTACCGGTATTAAATCTCATCTCTCGAATCTCGACTTCACCATTTATAAATTAGTCCGCCTATTGAAACTAAACCTAAACATCAATGCTCATCTCTTGAATCACGAATCAATATTGCTTAACTCATATAAATTAAATCTGGACAAATCTAATTGCATAGCATTAAATCAATCAATAGTAAATTAATCAAACATTATCAATCAACAATAATAAATTACCCCGTCATAATTTTCATGGATTCCCACAACCTTAGAATAAAACTACTCGTGCATAATTCAAACTAAACTAACCAAAGCAATTAAATTAAACATATAAAAACAAGATTTAAAATAAAGAGAATAATAATATTAAAACTAATAACAACAAAGAGAACTAGAAAATAAAAAGCAAATTTTAAGTAAAACTAAAAGAATAAAATTTAAAGCTAATGAAAACTAATGAATTGGAAGAAAAACTAAATAAAGCTAAATTATGAAAGCTAATCAAGAAGTTGTGTAAAAACATGAAAACTAAAAATGACTAAGGTCAACTCTAAAGAATAAAACTATGAAATCCCCCTTAAACTTAAACTAAAGAAAAACTTATTTAACTCCTCACAACCTAGTAATTGGTTATTTATAATTTCCATTATAACCCACTAATCGACCAATATTTCACAACAAGGAAGCGCGCCCGCCCGAGCCACGATAAGCTCGATCGGGCCTGGTGTTTTTACTAGATCAGCAGCATCCTCTTGGGATTGGGCTTCTTAATTAAGCCCAAATCTTTAACTTGCTTGATCCGTGGTACTAGCTGGTTCATTACTTGGACTTCTTCACTAATTAAGACCTATCAGTACGACCTTCAACTTTAAATACTCGGTCATAAATGCGATCCGACTCTAATATTTTTGAAGTGATTCAATAAGTTTGGGAATCGACATAATTCTTCAAATTTCTGCAAAATAGTACCAACTCTACAAAAGCACTAGAAATCGTATATTAGTAATAAAAATAGCTCTGCAGAGCTCAAATAAGCATAAATATGACCATAGAATTGGGAATAAATATATATATAAAATAGACTTATCAAATTGTATCACGAACTAAGTGACAATCAACCTCAATGTGCTTTGTTCGTTCATAAAACACTGGATTCTTAGCAAGATGCAGAGATAACTCATTGTCATAAAACAATTTTATTGACTTTGGATGTTGTACATCGAGACTCAATAACAATGATTTGAGCCATTTTAGCTCATAAGTAACGGGCGACATGGACCTGTATTCAGCTTTCGTAGATGATGTTGACATTGTGGGTTGCTTCTTGGTTTTCCATGAAATGGGAAACTCACCAAGACACACTAGCCAACCAGATAAAGAACGACGAGTGAGAGGACAAGCAGCCCAATCTGAGTCACACCAACCCTGCAGATTCAAGTCACACTCAAAGCTCAATAAAATACCTTGTCTCGGAGTGCCTTTCAAATAAACGAACCACCCTTAATGTAGCATCCCAATGCTCACTATGAGGTTCTTGCAAAAAATGAGACAAAACATGAATTGAGTATGCTAAATCAGAACGAGTAACATCAAGATAAATCAAACGACCTAGTAGTCATTGATATGCCTCCGGATTAGAGAGAAGATCACAAGTAGCAAGACTGAACTTCTGGTTCTGCTTGATAGGAAAGCCATGACAGAGGAAATAATCGCGTCGTTAAACGACTATCCCTAGATCAAATACAATTTATACAACCTAAACAAACCTAATACGAGTATAAGGCAAGCATAGGGGTCGAACCACAGGGAACGAATAAACACCACCAAATGTTATCGACAATTAAGCTAGTCCGGAATAAGAGATAAATAAACTAAATTCTAAAGATGCTAAAACAAGAAATAAAACATTAAGAGAAATGGTTTAGGTATAGCATTTACTTGAACATAAACAAAGGCATAGAAATTGAATTAATTATGAACTAAAAATGCTCAAATTTTGAAGTAAAAGATCCAATCTAGCCGCCTTCCGGGGTCAATTGGATTCTCGTAACATAGCCTCTATGTTTCCACACTAGAATCATATATTGGGAGGTGCAATCAAAGAACAATCGATAGTAATGAACCTTAACTAAGTCAACTTCCATTCCTTGTTAGCAAAGATTCACCTTTAATCAACCAACAATGTGCACTTGCAAGAAGATTAAAGAATATCAAGCATATAAAGACTTTCATCACAAATAAATTAATTCTAAACCCTAAAACATGCTCAAGATCCAACTACACCACAACCATCCCCTTAATAAGGAAATTACTCACTAATCATGCTAATAACAAGATTAATGAACAAGTAATCAAGAATAAACATGATTAATCAGCAATACCAACAACTAAAATAATAATCATAAGAAAGCAATAAATATAGAGGAGAGAGAGTTAGAGATTCTCATTGATTGAATGTGAAAATCTACAAACAAGATGATCAATCTTCTTCTTCAATATTCAAGCTCAACAATGATAAAACCCTCACTTTCTCTCTCTAAACTACTCTAATCCTAACCTAAACCTAGATAGAGAAGCTCTCCAAAAAACTAATTAAAGAGTAGAATAATTGGTAATTGTTCTCCCCCCTAATTACCCAAAAAATGGGTATTTATACTAACTTGGGAAAAATAGGAAAAATAAAAGGGGAAAAATAAAATAAATAAAGAAATAAGAAAAGGGAAAGAAATAATAAAAAGCAAAGGAAATAAAAATAAACCCACAAATCCCCCAAAAACATCAGACCCCTACTTGCTCTTCTTCTTTTCGAATTAAGCAGCTCTAAAATGGGGTTTTAATCCCATACTTTGCATCTCACCAAATCAAACTAACAACCATCATAATCAAATCACCACCGCTCATCATCATTGAAAATCGGCATCAAGCAAACACCACTGTTCGATCTTCATTAAAAACCACGTGAGAAGTTCGTGCTACGGTTCAAAATGAACCCTGAAGACAGCACCTGCGGTGGTCTGAGCCGCGCCATCTCCTAGACATCTCCTCGGCATCTACCAAAACTTGGATAAGGGGTGGAAGGACAGTGTCGCGCTCGTGGCAGAAGAAAACGCGCCCGTGGCGGCCTGGGTAGCTGCAATTGCGAATTTGGGCCAATTGATTGCGGTGGCTACTGCTCTGAGTTGCGGTGGTGTTGGTGCGCTGCTGGGATGGTCAGGTGAATTGCGTGGGAGATTGAAGGGATGAGAGCAGGTTGTTATTGCGGTGGTGATAATATTGCGGGCTGCTCTGGTGTTGCGGGGTGGTTGTGAGGAGCTGATGTTGGTGTCGACTTGGGTAGCTGAAAGTGGTTGATTGTGGTTATAATTGAAGGTTGGTCAAGACTGCTAGATGCAGTTTATGGGTGCTGGTGGTGATGGGAGTGACGATGGAGCAGGGGAATTGTTGGTTGATGGTGGAGGTTGGTGCAGCAAAGGTGAAGAAGACTTGGAGCAGGGGAGGCTGTTTTAATGTGGTGTAGGATAAGGGTAAATAGAGAGGGAGTATGTGGTGTAGGATATTGAGGAAGTGGTTGCGGTGGTGTTGGTGGCTTGTGCAGTCGGCAATTGACTTTTTACATGAATTTGGAAACCGAACTCACTTGGCTTAAAACCCGAACACCTACACACAAAACCTAGGAAAGGGATTAAGAAAAATAAAATAGAACTAAGTAATAAAATAAAACCAAATAAACTAAATATAAAATGAGAGAATTAAAACTAAAACTAACAAAATTAAATAAAACACAAACAAATAAAATATGAAAAACACTCCAAACTAATTAAAATAAATAAAAGTAAAATAGAAATAAGGGAAATAAAACTAAAACTAATAAAAATATAAAACTATACAAGTAAATAAAATAAAATAAAATAACAAAATAAACTTAAAACTAATAAAAACTATGAAAGTAACAAAGAAAAGGAACGAAATAAAATAAATCGAAAGCAAATTAAATACGAAAATAAACTAGAAACAAATTAAACAAAGAAATTAAATTAAAACATACTAAAACTAAGAAATAAATTAGAAACTTTATTAAAAAGAAAACAAGAGAATAAAAGGGAAAATAAGGGAAAATAAACACAAAAATGACTCTAAAAATACTTCCTAAGAGTGACATAAATGTCACTCATCAAATTCCCTCAAGCTAAACCTTTGCTCGTCCTCGAGCAAAGCTAAGGCAAAAGAGCACAAGATGGAATTATTGAAAGCAAAAGAAACAAAAAGAAACAAAGAGAAAGAATGTACACTAAATCACTGCCGTAGGAATCACTGATGCATTTAGCGTATGCATCAAGCCCTTTAAACCTCCATGTCGCCAAAGAAGGCGAGTAAGCTCTCGCGAGGGTTTCCTAAGAGGTTTAACCCACAACTCTTGGCAACACATAACATTCAAGGCAAAGGTGAAATCAAGAAAACTCGAGTTTTGACATTTCAAACCAAACACAAACAACGGGCTAAGTGCACAAGAATGCAATCCTTTCTAGACATTAAAGGTAGACAAGCAAAAAAATAGCTAAGGTTAGTACACACATAAACCATGCAAAGGGTAGAGAACTTAGAGGGACTTACACTCCTCCTTATTTCCAACCAAACTTCCGCGTCCTCTCTAGTTTTGCATCCACTTTTAAGGTGATATCTCGAGATTCCACGAAGGAACCGGAAGAAATAAACAATGAAAAACATATAGGCTACCCGACATCTTGGCATCGATAGCTCACTCAATAGGATTGGCTTGATTACCCTCCACTGGCAGTAACTAAACCTCACTAAGGTCAAAAGGTCTTAAAAGGGTTGAAACGTTTAGGCTAGGATAAAGGGCGTGGAAATAAATTTGGAAATTGGTGGTAAACTTAGAAGTGAAGCAAGGTTGATCATTCCTCAATTCAAACTCAATAAACTACCAACTTTCAAATAAAAAATTCTAGCAACTCCTCCCCAAAGCTTATTCTTTTTCAACCAAACAACAAATATTTTTGTATTTTGTCAATATTTTTTTTTCTTTTTTTTTCTTTTTTTTCATTTCTTTTTATTCTTTGCTCTCGCCTCTTTTAACTTTGAGCGACTTTTTCTTTCATTTCCTTTATTTTCTTCACATTTGCTCAACCATTCAACATAACAAAGATAATCACAAGTACTAAAATATGAGTTTTTCAGTTCTTTTTCATTCTTTTTCTCACTTTCATTAACCAAAAATACAAATCAAGTCCCAAGGATGCTTCACAAAAACTAATAAAGGTGAAAATAAAGCAAAGGTCCATTGGTTTGTAATGTGGTTATGCCAAAGTAGGGGAAAAAAGGCTCAAATTGGGTTACTAAATGAGAAAATGCAAAAGAAAAATAAAAGAATAGAAAATAATAAAACAAAACAAAATCCTAATTGCCTTCGTCTTCCCCTAGGTTGGTTCGGTCTCGATCTCGGGTAGAATCAAGCCAAATTCTCGAAATAAGCTAGCAATGCCAAGGATCCAAACGCCACACATGCAAGAAATGTAGAAGGCAGAACAATATAGACACATCCTCACAAGAATGATGGTAGTGGAATAGCAAAAATAACCTTTAAATCTTTAACTAGCTAGAGAGCGACAACCATCTTACCACAAAACCGAGTGAGCTAATGTCTCATAGCCCTTAAGTTCTACTACCTTAGCTTGGCAATGATATATGTGTGAACCAACCCCGACATCCAAGTGCACGAAAACCTCTAACAACTAGGAAAGAGAGTATTGTAGGTGCTAAAGCCCAAATATGTCCAATATTGAAACAAAACATTTTGAAACCTTGACTTGAATGCCATGGAAAGACACTATACACACGAATGTTCATAAAACTAACAATACTCAAGAATGCATATGCAATTGTGCAAATATGAAAGCATGATCAATGAAAACTACATATACCAAAAGTAAACTCAATAAGGCGCTCATGGCCATCCAAACATAGAAAACCAATCTCAATAATAGACTTTGGCAAGTATGGGAGAAATAAATCAAGCAATCATGATACTATGGATTAAAAAACAACCAAGAGATATAGATAACCCCCCAAGCTAGCGAATAGCTACTCCCCCAAGCTAGAATGGAGCATTGTCCTCAATGCTAAAATTAAAGGCACAAAGGGGGGGAGGGAGGGGAAGAAAGAAACCATATCCACACAATAAATCATATTCATTCAATCCAAATGCATATAAGAAAGCAAATCCAAGATGAGGGAAGAAGGAAAGAGTAAACCAAATGTGAGGTGGGTGTTGAAACCCGCAATTGAGCACATTGTCCACATTTTCATCTAATTCCTCGTCTTTGTTGCTTTTCCAAATGCAAGCAATCATTGGTGTGCTTCTTCTGAAGGAGCTCAATCCAAAATCCTTGCACATGAGTATATGCATCGAGTACCTATACACATAGACAAGAGAGTAAACAAAAATGAGAAGCATAAAAGAAAGAAAAAGAAAGCAATAAAACACGGATTACTTCCCGAGAAAGGCTTGCTTAACGTCCAAGCATGACCAATCTAGTAAATAACCCGACAAAGAACGCAAAAGCTTGTCATATGAACCGGTAAACATATCAAGAAATAGAGCATACGCGATGCTCATATGATAAACAAACATAAAGTACAAGGAGACTTTATGCTTGAGAGAAGGGAGAAAACAAAAAGTAAAAGAATCCAAAAGAAAAATCAAGAAAATAAGAAGAAAAGGTAGAAGAATAAAAAGAAAAATAGGGAGGCAAACTCTCCTCACAAAAATCTTTTTGGTTGGCATTATAACTCTTTTCCTCAGCAATAATGAAAGAGTTGGGGGCTTCGGAAGCATGAATAGGAAAAGGACCCCTAAGAGGTTCTTTGAGAAAAGAAGGGAGGAACATAGGATAGTAGGAGATGTAGTTAAACCTTTGGGAGAAAGGTGTATGAGAAAGGGAAAAAGGGGTAGCTAAACCCTCATCACAAGATCTCACATCACTAATGAGGGAATGAAAATCAATCATGGAACCCTCAAATGAAGAACTCTCACGTTCTACATCTGCCTCAAGCTCAAAAACTCCAAGCGATTCAACCTCAATCTCCTCTTAACAACCTTGAACAACATCTCCCTTAAATTTCTCAAGGCCTACCATCTCAAAATCAAGAGTGAATGGGGGCAAATTTCTCTCAAACTTATCTCTTTCTAATGAAGTCTTATCAATGAACTCACTCATAAGGTTATGGGCTACCGTTTGAAACTCAAGAAATGTTTGGGCCATAATCTCAGATGAGTCCAAATCATCATGGATAGACGAGTCAAAAGCTTTCTCATTGGAATCATCTAGGGGACTATGGCGAACACCTTTAGAATTCAAGCAAAAATCGGATGTAATATGAGAAAGAACATGCACTTCATCATCATTAGAATGTACCTCATTACATTGAGCTATAGAGGGAGGGGAGTTAAATCATGCATTACATGGTCACTATGGGGAGCATCAAGCACATCATGGGAATTCATATTAGACAAATCATGACAATTAGCATCAACATTAAAAGCATGAGAATCCCGAACATAAGTCTCATGATTGGCCCTCTCCCAATCATAATTATCCCTAGCTAACCATGAATAGAAATCCCAAGCTTCATCCGAAGACATGTCTTGAAATCTACTATTTAACATATTGTCAACTACTCCTCTAAAATGCTCATTTAATCCCAAATTGATGATTTCACAATAATCACCCTTGGTAAAACCCTTAACACAATCTAGGAAATCCTCAAGTCTATTGAAATACACCCAAAATGGTTCATTATCAAATTGAGGAATAGAAATATAAGCCATTTTTTCAAATTAAGCAACACAAATAAAAACCAGCAAATAGAATGAAAAATTATAAACAATGGACTAGTCTCAATAAGATAACACAACGGTAATGGAAGCCGTTCCCGGTAACGTCGCCAATTTGACAAAGGAAATAATCGCGTCGTTAAACGACTATCCCTAGATCAAATACAATTTATACAACCTAAACAAACCTAATACGGGTATAAGGCAAGCATAGGGGTCGAACCACAGGGAACGAATAAACACCACCAAATGTTATCGACAATTAAGCTAGTCCGGAATAAGAGATAAATAAACTAAATTCTAAAGATGCTAAATCAAGAAATAAAACATTAAGGGAAATGGTTTAGGTATAGCATTTACTTGAACATAAACAAAGGCATAGAATTTGAATTAATTATGAACTAAACATGCTCGAATTTCAAAGTAAAAGATCCAATCTAGTCGCCTTCCCGGGCCAATTGGTTTCTCCTAACATAGCCTATATGTTTCCACACTAGAACCATATATTGGGAGGTGAAATCAAAGAACAATCGATAGTAATGAACCTTAACTAAGTCAACTTCCGTTCTCTGTTAGCAAAGATTCACCTTTAATCAACCAACAATGTGCACTTGCAAGAAGATTAAATAATATCAAGCATATAAAGACTTTAATCACAAATAAATCAATTCTAAGCCCTAGAACATGCTCAAGTTCCAACTACACCG
Source organism: Chenopodium berlandieri (assembly GCA_034703905.1). Lineage (NCBI taxonomy): Eukaryota > Viridiplantae > Streptophyta > Magnoliopsida > Caryophyllales > Amaranthaceae > Chenopodium > Chenopodium berlandieri. Next base: position 31,900,487 of record CM068278.1, read on the forward strand.
CAACCATCCCCTTAATGGGGAAATTACACACTAATCATGCTAATAACAAGATTAATTAACAAATAATTAAAAATAAACATGATTAATCAGCAATACCAACAACTAAAATAATAATAATACCAACAACTAAAATAATAATAAAAAGAAAGCAATAAAAATAGAGGAGAGAGAGTTAGAGATTCTCATTGATTGAATGTGAAAAATCTACAAACAAGATGATCAATCTTCTTATTCAATATTCAAGCTCAATAATGGCAAAACTCTCACTTTCTCTCTCTAAACTACTCTAATCCTAACCTAAACCTAGAGAGAGAAGCTCTTCTAAAAACTAATTAGAGAGTAGAATAATTGGTAATTGTTCTCCCCCCTAATTACCCCAAAAATGGGTATTTATACTAACTTAGGAAAAATAAAAGGGGAAAAATAAAATAAATAAAGAAATAAGAAAAGGGAAAGAAATCAAGGAAAGAAAATAAAATAAAAGAAAAGGAAATAAAAATAAACCCACAAATCCCCCAAAAACATAAGACCCCTAATTCCCCTTCTTCTTTTCGAATTAAGATGCTCTAAAATGGGGTTTTAATCCCATACTTTGCATCTCACCAAATCAAACTAACAACCATCATCATCAAATCACCACCGCTCATCATCATTGAAAATCGGCATCAAGCAAACACCACTGTTCGATCTTCATTAACAACCACGTGAGAAGCTCGTGCTACGGTTCAAAATGAACCCAGAAGACCGCGCCCGCAGAAGACTAGGCCGCGCCCACGGTGGTCTGAGCCGCGCCATCTCCTAGACATCTCCTCGGCATCTACCTTAAACTGGATAAGGGGTGGAAGGACAGTGCCACACCCGTGGCAGAAGAAGACGCGCCCGCGGCGGCCTAGGTAGATGCAATAGCGAATTTAGGCCAATTGATTGCGGTGGCTGCTGCTCTAAGTTGCGGTGGTGTTGGTGCGCTACTGCGATGGTTAGGTGAATTGCGTGGGAGATTGAAGGGATGAGAGCAGGTGGTTATTGCGGTGGTGATAATATTGCGGGCTACTCTGGTGTTGCGGGGTGGTTGTGAGGAGCTGCTGTTGGTGTCGATTTGGGTGGCTTAAAGTGGTTGATTGTGGTGGTAATTGAAGGTTGGTTAGTGTAGAGAATATTTCAAGCGTTACCCCTAGCTTGAACCCCACTGTGATCATACACTAAAGTACGGTGGCGTCCAAAGGGAAAGAAGATAGAGCAAAAGAGTCGCCAACAAGTTTTAGAAACTTGTAAACCGTTCACAGGGTGAAGGTTACACCTCTTAACGATCTAGGAGATCGTCAACTCCAATAGTTCTGGAATCATGACTCGTAGTTCGGGGATGAAGGTACAAATCCAACCTAAAAGAGATTGAACCTGCCCTAATAATAGGCCTCTACTTTATTCTGATTGTATTCATGTGCGCTTTCTGACTAACATGCAATCAAAAGGATAACCCTAAACCTGTTTATCTATGTTGGTTGAATATTAATGCACAAACAAATCTATTATTGGCGATCACTTAAATTATAATCAAATTAACCCTAAACAAGATTATTAATTATCTTATTAGGCGTGATTATAAGTACCAATTCCCTCTAAGCATGCATAAAAGGTGTGATCAAGCAATAACAATAAATGTCGAGCAACATAATAATAATAATAATTATTATAATAATCATCATAACAATCATAATTAAAATAATCATATCAACGCTAAAGCATAATAAGAGCAAGATCTTAGGAATGATACTAACAAGATTAATAACAAACCCTAGCATGTCACTAAGCAATATAAATCAAAGCTTTAACCCTAACATGATACTAACATGATAACTATTAGGAAGAACATAAAAGGCATCATACTTTTAATCATACTTGATATTAAATTTACCCTAGACATGATACTAGGAAGATCAAAACGCCCTAACATACTATTAGGAATCATAATAACAACCTAAGCATGATTTCTACATAATATTAACAATTAAACCATTAAAGTACTTACTTGGATGCCTCGTACCTCTTTCTAATAACAAAATACACAGGTTAGTAACTTCAAGGAAAATAATAAATAAAACAATTAAATAATTGAAAGAGAGATTTGGGACCAAACCCTTAGAAATTAAAACCTTTCACGTCTAGGGCGAAGGCAACTTCGAAAAATGCTAGGTGTCTCTAGGTCTTGTGAATGCGGAATTTTGTAAGAAAGAAGCACTAGTAGAAAAATACAATAAGGCACCCCCATAAAGGCACTGGTTCAGGCCAAACCGGTGCCCTAAACGGCCTAAATTTGGGCGCCATTTTACACAAATATAAAAGGCACCGGTTCAGACCAAACCGGTGCCAAAAACTAAAATGGCACCGGTTTGAACCGGTGAACCGCTCCTTAATTTTAAAAAAACCGGTTAAACTTAAAAAAAAAAAAAAAAAAACTCGGCCATATTTATACCCCCCAAACCTTATTTCTTAGCTTCATTCTTGCCGCTTCTCCTCTCCTCTTCTTTCCTACTCTTTCTCTCTCCTCTTCTCCTCTCATCCTTTTTCGCTCCACTTAACCAGTCTTTCTCATCTCCTCCTTCCCTTTCTCATCTCCTCCTTCCCTTTCTTCATTCTCCCCAAGCTACCGCGTCTCCTTCTCCTTCAAGCTCACCACGAAGACCACCACGGAGACCACCACGAACACCACCACGGAGACCACCGCGAGCACATGCAACACCACCACGGAGACCACCACGAACACGTCTCCTCCTCCCTCAATTTCTGGGTTTTTGTTTTCTGATTTTGTTTTTTGTTTTTCGATTTTGTTTTTCGATTTTAATTTTCGATTTCAATTTTCCCTCAAAATCGAAAAAGGGGTTTTTTATTTGTTCGTTTTTGTTTTTATTTTTTCGATTTCTGGGTTTTTCAATTTTTTATTTTTGTTTTTCGTTTTTGATTTTGTTTTTCTTTTTTATCGATTTTGATTTTTGTGTTTCGATTTTTACTTTTGTTGTCTGATTTTGATTTTTGATTTTTGTTTTTCGATTTTGATTTTGTTTTTTCTTTTTTTTTAGATTTTGATTTTTGTATTTCGATTTTTACATTCGTTGTCTTATTTTAATTTTTGATTTTTGTTTTTCGATTTTGATTTTCGATTTTTTCTGGGTTTTTCAATTGTTCGATTTTGTTTTTATTTTTATGATTTCTGGGTTTTTTTCATTTTTTTTCTTGGACTTTGTTTTTATATTTTCAATTTTGTTTTGATTTTTTGATTTCTGGGTTTTTTCGATTTTGTTTTTAATTTAATCGATTTTAATTCGATTTTTTTTTATTTTCTGGGTTTTTTTATTTTTTTCGCAGCTTACTCATTTTAACCAATTTATTTTTGATGTTTTAATTGGCGCAGGTATACATAATCGAAAAATCAAGAATCAAGAATATGGGGATTTTTAGATTATGATGTTGTAATATTTTTTTTTTTATTTATATTGTAGTTTTTTTTATTTATATGTTGTAATTTTTTTTAATTTATAAGTAATTTTTTTTATGCTGTAAAATTTTATTGATTATATATATATTAAACATAATCGTTTATATTGATTGTGATGTTTGATTTATATTTGTGTTTTTATTTAATTTAGTTTATTTAATTTTTAAGCAAACAAGGACAAAAAAAAATTGATTTTTAGGGGTTTTTTTTGGCACCGGTTAACTGGTGCCAAAAACTTTGAAATAATTTTTAGTGGGCCTTTTTGGCACCGGTTAACCGGTGCCAATTTTGATTTTTGGCCCCGGTTTGAACCGGTGCCTTTTTAAACCCCTTTTTGGCACCCCCCACATTGGCACCGGTTCAAACCGGTGCCTTAGGCCGGGTTTGAACCGGTGCCAAATTCATTTTTTCACGTAGTGAAGGGTAGTTTTAGAAAAGAGAGAGAGAAGCTTTAGCTTAGAGAGGAATTTGATGATTGTAGATTAGAGGTTGTAGATGAGAATTAATGAATAAAAACGGTGTTTTTAGAAGGCTATTTATAGAGAAAATCAGCCAAAAAGATAGAAAATCGAAACAGAGTTCTGACGTGCAAAAACGAGGTTAGCGCAAGACGTTGACATTAGCGCCATGCGCTAACACTAGCGCCAGGCGCCAAGGTTAGCGTCAGGCGCTAATGACTGGCGTTTGGCGCTGATTAAATTTCTGACGCGTTTTCTGAAATAAGATAGAAATTAATCGTACAGGAGGATAAAATCGTATTTTCCTCAAAAACATTCTTTTATTCTGATTAAAACTCTTAAAAGTCAACAAAAGTCAATTTATCAATGCTAATTGAATTAGGAATAAAAAGAACCTTCTAGAAGAATCTAGAGACTAAAATCATTCCTTATTGCATTAGGAATGATAACTCCATATTAGGCCCTCCTCTAGATCATTGGGCCGCATATAAGGGCTCAAACCGGGCGCAGTCTAGTAATTTGGCCATAACTTCCACAATATTAATCGAAATAGGGCTTATAATATATCGTTGGAAAGCTCTTTTGCAAGCCTATCCAACTACACTACTATTGGACCCATATGATGGACCAACCAAACTGGATTAGCTGTTTTCTTAAAATAGGTTTTCAAAAACAGAGAGAAGAGAAAAGAAATTAAAACTATCCGCAACACTAGACTTTCCACACTTTCACTTCATTCGATTATGATTCGACGTGAAAGGTACTCATCACTGGGTTTGGTTGTGGGGAGACACAAATGGGTGTCTTTAGTCAGGACTGCTAGATGCGGTTTGTGGGTACTAGTGGTGATGGGAGTGACTATGGAGCAGGAGAATTGTTGGTTGATGGTGGAGGTTGGTCCAGCGAAGGTGAAGAAGAGTTGGAGCAGGGGAGGCTGTTTTAATGTGGTGTAGGATAAGGCAAAATAGAGAGGGAGTGCGTGGTGTAGGATAGTGAGGAAGTGGTTGTGGTGGTGTTGGTGGCTTGTGCAGTCAGCAATTGACTTTTGACATGAATTCGGAAACCAAACTCACTTGACTTAAAACCCGAACACCCACATACAAAACTGAGGAAAGGGATTAAGAAAAATAAAACAAAACTAAGTAATAAAATAAAACTAAATAAACTAAATAGAAAATGAGATAATTAAAACTAAAACTAACAAAATTAAATAAAACACAAACAAATAAAATATGAAAAACACTCCAAACTAATTAAAATAAATAAAAGTAAAATAGAAATAAGAGAAATTAAACTAAAACTAATTAAAATATTAAACTATACAAGTAAATAAAATAAAACAAAATAACAAAATAAAATTAAAACTAATAAAAACTAAGAAAGTAACAAAGAAAAGGAACGAAATAAAATAAATCGAAAGCAAATAAAATACGAAAATAAACTAGAAACCAATTAAATAATGAAATTAAATTAAAACATATTACAACTAAGAAATAAACTAGAAAATTTATTAAAAAGAAAACAAGAGAATAAAAGGGAAAATAAGGTAAAATAAACACAAAAATGACTCTAAAAATACTTCCTAAGAGCGACATAAATGTCACTCATAAAATTCCCCCAAGCTAAACCTTTGCTCGTCCTCGAGCAAAGCTAAGGCAAAAGAGAACAAGATGGAATTATTGAAAGAAAAAGAAACAAAATAGAAACAAAGAGAAAGAATGTACACTAACTCACTGCCGTAGGAATCACGGATGCATTTAGCGTATGCATCAATCCCTTTAAACCTCCATGTCGCCAAAGAGGGCGAGTAAGCTCTCGCGAGGGTTTCCTAAGAGGTTTGACCAACAACTCTTGGCAACACATAACATTCAAGGCAAAGGTGAAATCAAGAAAACTTGAGTTTTGACATTTCAAACCAAACACAAACAACGGGCTAAGTGCACAAGAATACAATCCTTTCTAGACATTAAAGGTAGCCAAGCAAAAGAATAGCTAAGGTTGGTACACACATAAAGCATGCAAAGGGTAGAGAACTTAGAGGGACTTACACTCCTCCTTATCTCCAACCAAACTTCCGCGTCCTCTCTAGTTTTGCATCCACATTTAAGGTGATATCTCGAGATTCCTCGAAGGAACCGGAAGAAATAAACAATGAAAAACATTTAGGCTACCCGACATCTTGGCATCGATAGCTCGCTCAATAGGCTTGGCTTGATTACCCTCCACTGGTAGTAACTAAACCTCACTAAGGTCAAAAGGTCTTAAAAGGGTTGAAACGTTTAGGCTAGGGTAAAGGGTGTGGAAATAAATTTGAAAATTGGTGGTAATCTTAGAAGTGAAGCAAGGTTGATCATTCCTAAATTCAAACTCAATAAACTACCAACTTTCAAATCAAAAATTCTAGCAACTCCTCCCCCAAGATTATTCTTTTTCAATCAAACAACAAATATTTTTGTATTTTGTCAATATTTTTTTTCTCTTTTTTTTTCTTTTTTTTTCATCTCTGTTTATTCTTTGCTCTCGCCTCTTTTAACTTTGAGCGGCTTTTTCTTTGATTTCCTTTATTTTCTTCTCGTAATCATGTGCGCTTTCTGACTTACATGCAATCAATAGGTTAACCCTAAACATGTTTAATCTATGTTAGTTGAATGTTAATGCACAAATAAACCTATTATTGGCGATCACTTGATTATAATCAAATTAACCCTAACAAGATTATTAATTATCTGATAAAGCGTGATTACAAGTACAAATTCCCTTTAAACATGCATAAAAGGTGTAATCAAGAAATAGCAAGAATATATAATCAAGCAACATAATAATCAAAATAACTAAAATAATCATCATAACAATGATTATAACAATTATGATCATAAATCATAATAATAATCATAATCATGTTAAAGCATAATGATAGCAAGATCCTAGGCATGATACTAACAAGATTAATAACAAACCCTAGCATGTCACTAAGCATTAAAAATCAAATCTTTATCCCTAACATGATACTAACATGCCAATAAGTAAGAAAATAGGAAGCATCATAGAAACCATAATTGATATTAGAAATTTAATCATCCCTAAACATGATACTAGGATGCAATAAAACATCCTAACATTATACTAGGAAGAAAAATAATAATCTAAACATGATTTCTATATCATAATATCAATTAAGCAATTAAAGCACTTACTTGGATGCCTCGTACCTCTTTCTAATAACAAAATACACACATTAGTAAGTTCAAGGAAAATAATAAAATCAAATAATTAAATTAAATAATTGAAATAAAGATTAGGGTCTAAACCCTCATAAATATCAACCTTTAACGTCTAGGACGAAGGCAGCTTTGAACTTGGCTAGGTGTGTCTAGATCTTGTGAATGCGGAATTTTGTTTGAAAAGCGTTGGTTTAGAAAGAGAGAGAGAGAAAGAATAAGCTTTAGCTTAGAAAGAGAGAAGAGAATTAGAGAATTCTACTTATTTTTTTTTATGAGAAATGGTGATTGAAAACGGAGGTCTAAGAACGCTATTTATAATGAAATAGTGCGCAATTGATAAAAAGAATCAGAGTTTGAAAAGGAATAAAACACGCCTCTGTCGCCAGGCGACAACCTGACGTGTGGCGCTGCAGAATTTTTTTCCACGCGTTTTCTATTTTTGATAAAATTAAAGTCGTTAAAGTCCGTACAAAGAGTAAAATCGTAATTTCACATAAAATACTTCTTTTATTCCAAATAAAACTCTTAAAACATAATTATCAATCCTAATCGCATTAGGATTCAAAAGAACCTTCTATAAGATTCTAGAAGACTATTATCAATCCTAATTTCATTAGGAATGATGATTCATAAAACATCCTCTAGATCATTGGCCCGCATATAAGAACCAAAACGGGCCCAGTTTAGTAATTTTGCCATAACTTCCTCATTATTCATCGTAATTGGGCTTAGAATATATTGTTGGAAAGCTCTTTTCGAGCACTATCCAACTACACTATTGTTGGACCCTTGTTATGGAACAAACTAAACTGGAATTGCAATTTTCATAAAATAGAGTAGATTTTTGAAAACAGAAAGAGAGAATTTTAATAAAAACTAACCGCAACACTAAACTTTCCACACTTTCACTTCATTCGATTATGAATCGACGCGAAAGGTATTCATTACCTGGCTTTATTTTAGGGGGACACAAATGAGTGTATAAAGAAGTCCCCACTTTGACTGAGTTTGGAGAAACGCAAGTTTCGAAAACAAAGTCAAAGTGGCGATAGGGACGGAGAATGATTCAGACGATCTACGATCCTAAATCATCCTTGTAAAGCCAAAACCTGCAAACTAGCGTTAGTTAAAACAGATAAGAGAGTTCAGAAACGCGTATCTTGCACCGTCGCGCACACGTCTCTGTAGGTAACCGATTTGTGTTGTATTTGTTGTTGTAACAACCTTCCACAAGCTAGGGAATGACATCCTGCTGCTTTGATGATCTTCCTCAACCTAGGGGATACCACCCAAAGACTGCTACGCTTGTAACTGTCTCCAATTTTTGTTGTGATTGTCTTCTGCAAGCTAGAGAATCCTTTCAAAGATTTCTTCTCTTAAAACAATCTTCTACCGCCTTGTGACCATCTTCCGCAAGCTAGGAAACATGATCGAAGATTACCTCGCTTGAAATCACCTCCAGTTGTTTGTAACAACCCTCCGCAAGCTAGGGAACGTTGTCGAAGACATCTTCACTTGAAGTCATCCTTATTTTTTGCGATAATACTCCGAAGAATATCACCGAAGATCAACGCTTGTCGCTCCTTTAAAAGTTCGTTTGAACTTTTGCCTTTGCTATGCCAGTACGTCGGCGCATTTGTTGCTTGTGAACTAGTATGTCGGTGCTTCTGCTGTTTATAAACCATTATGTCGGTGCCTTTGTTGTTTATGAACCATTATGTCGGTGCTTTTGCAATGAGCCAATGTTTTGGCGCTTTAAGCTAAGTGAGACGATCGTTTATTAGGTCGATCACTTAATGTGATTGTCATCGAGCCGATTACTAAATCATGTAAAGTTACTTAGAGGGGCTAACTGGCGTACCAAGAAACCTAAACTGCTGTACGAGGTCCACATAATCATTCTACGAGGCATCATACTCTATCGCCGCTCCAGAGGTTGCTGGAAGGTGCTGTTGCCGCGAATTCTTCCTATCGCTCGGCAACAGACTCTGTCGCCAGGCGACAGATTTTTCGTATGATGCTGCACTTGGGTTTTTCGAATAAATCCCCTTTCTTCCTCATTTTAGTGTCTGTGCTGTTCTTGTTTGCAATTCGCCTCAAAACTTCAATTTACTCGTTTTCGCTCATTTCCCTACCAAATTTGCTCAAACTTTTGGCGAATCGAAACTTAGTTCATCTAATTTGTTGATCTATGTAAGTTTTCTTCAAACTCACTCGAATTTTGCTGAACTTTTTACATGTTAATTAACGAATTTTCCAAAAATTCAAAATATACTTTGCTTAATTTGCTTTGTTTGTCGAATTTTATGCCATGAAATTGCTTGATTATGTTTGTATATTGCCTTGGGAGTATTTTGAGAATTGTTTGACTCAATTTTGTGGAGAAACGAACAATTCACCATTGTTGACCATTTGAGGTCGTGAGAACAATGTCGCTTGTTCTTCGCATTTTTTCTAGCTATTCTTGTTCAATTTGTCACAATAATTGTAATCGTATTGCTAGAAATTTTTTGATTGCTTGAAAATGACATATATGCTTGCATTGAAATCATGCTCTATTTTAGTACTACCGTACTCTGTTTTTTGCGAACATAGTATCATGCGGCTAGGCAAACCTTAGATACTATAGAGCCTTAATTTTTGTTAATTTGCGTAATGTAGTATGGCTAAACAACGCGAATCTGTTTCCCGTTGTCGAGACACTCGACGGGAGCACGAGCCCGTGGGTGAGGACAAGGAGCCGCCCACCTCTTTTTGTCCCTTCCCTGAGTGGGATGACCAGACCTTGTTCTTCGCTCCCAAGCACCACATTTCTGAGCGAGTGCGACGCGGGATTACTAGCGGGAGGACGCGTAGCCACAACTCTGGCAACAAGTCCATCGGCTACTTGTACGACAAGTATTTTCGCAACGATGAGGAGTTGCGAAGTCTTTGGGAGTCTTGTGGGATGACTGCCTTGCTTCGGGCTACTCAGGCCATGTGCTCGTTTGACGCGAGCCACCACGTGGTTTAAGATTTGGTGGAGTTCTTATGGGACACCACCAACACCTTCCACTTTCCCTGGGGTGAGATGACTGTCACCCTTACAGACTTCAGTCTCATCTAGAGAGTGGAGTTCCGCTTGATTGCGTTGCCATTCGACATTACGATTTTTGTCCTTTCTCTTATAGTCGAGGAGCTGTTTGGTCCGATTATTGTTTGGGCCTATGCCAAGGTTGAGCCGTCTCGACTTAGCCCCCTCAGTGCATCTGCCGGTCTATTATGGCGATGGATTTTGAGGATGATGCGACAACTAGTGAGCGGCGAGTGCTGTAGAGAATATTTCAAGCATTACCCCAAACTTGAACCCCACTGTGATCATACACTAAAGTACAATGGCGTCTAAAGGGAAAGAAGCTAGAGCAAAAGAGTCGCCAACAACTTTTAGGAACTTGTAAACCGTTCACAGGGTGAAGGTTACACCCCTTAACGATCCAAGAGATCGTTAACTCCAATAGGTCTGGAACTAAGACTGGAAGTTCGGGGATGAAGGTACAAATCCAATCTAAAAGAGACTGAACCTGCCCTAGTAATAGGCCTCTACTTTATTTTTCTCGTATTCATGTGCGCAATCTGACTAACATGCAATCATTAGGTTTATCCTAAACCTGTTTATCTATGTTAGTTGAATATTAATGCACAAACAAAACTATTATTGGAGATCACTTGAATTATAATCATATTACCCCTAAACAAGATTATTAATTATCTTATTAAGCGTGATTACAAGTACCAATTCCCTTTAAACATGCATAAAAGGCGTGATCAAGCAATAACAATAATATACATCAAGCAACATAAACATAATCATAAAAAAAATAATCATAAAAATAATCCTGAATCATAAAAATAATCATCATCATGTTAAAGCATAATAATAGCATGATCCTAGGCATGATACTAACAAGATTAATAACAAACTCTAGCATGTCACTAAACATTAACGATCAATTAGCCCTAACATGACACTAACATGTTATTAGGAAAGAAATAAGAAGCATCATAGATGTCATAATTGATTTAAGAAACTTATCCTTTACCCTAAACATCGTATTAAGAAAAGCATCATAACATGATACTAGGAATCAAAACAACAATCTAAGCATGATTTTTATATTAATAAAACAATTAAAGCACTTACTTAGATGCCTCGTACCTCTTTCTAATAACAAAATACACACGTTAGTAACTTCAAGGAAAATAATAAAATCAAAGAATGAAATTAAATAATTGAAAGAGAGATTTAGGACCAAACCCACAGAAATATCAAACATTTCACTTCTAGGGCGAAGGCAACTTTGAATTATGTTAGGTGTATCTAGATCTTGTGATTGCGGAATTTTGTTTGTGAAAAGTTGTTGGGAAATTCTCAATGGTAGCCCTGAACTTTTGGCAATTCTCAATGGTAGCCGGTTTTTTAAAAAATTCTCAATGGTAGCCCTGAACTTTTTAAAAAGTTGCTTCCGTAGCCTATTTACTTTGAAACCGTTAACTTTCCGTTAACTTTGAACTATGGTTAAATTTGGAGGGAAAGTTTGGAGCCAAAAATAACCTTAGTTAGCCTTAGTTAACCTAACAAACCGAAATGACCACTTAATAACAGAAACTTAACGTCTTAAATGCTGACCAACGTCAAAATATTTAACCATAGTTCAAAGTTAACGGAAAGTTAACGGTTTCAAAGTAAATAGGCTACGGAAGCAACTTTTTAAAAAGTTCAGGGCTACCATTGAGAATTTTTTAAAAAACTGGCTACCATTGAGAATTGCCAAAAGTTCAGGGCTACCATTGAGAATTTCCCAAAGTTGTTTTAGAAAGAGATAGAAAGAGTATCAAGAATTTCTTGATGGGGGGTTGGTGATTAAAAACAGAGGTCTAAGGACGCTATTTATAATAAAAATTGTCCGGATACGATAAAAAAGAATCGGAGTTTTAAGAGGAATAAAACACGCCTCTGTCGCCGCAACTGCCTTTGTTGCCGCCCGACAGGGCTTGTCGCCGTTCGACTAATAGGCTTGTCCGTAGGCGACAGCTCGGCGTTCAGCGCTGCAGGCAATATTCCACATGTTTTCTATTTATTTGATAAAATTAAGCATAAAAGTCCGTACGAGGGGTAAAATCGTCATTTCATTTAAAACACTTCTTTTATTCCAAATAAAACTCATAAAACTTAATTATCAATCATAATCACATTAGGATTCAAAAGAACCTTCTAGAAGATTCATGAAGACTATAATCAATCATAATTGCATTAGGAATGATAATTCATAATAGGCCCTCCTCTAGATCATTGGGCCGCATATAAAGATCAAATCGGGCCCAATTTAGTAATTATCCCATAACTTCCTCATTATTAATCGGAACTGGGCTTATAATATATCGTTGGAAAGATCTTTTCGAGCCCAATCCAAATACACCATTATTGTACCATTTTCATAGACCAAAATAAACTGGATTGGCTATTTTGATAAAATAGGTTTTCGAAAACAGAGAGAAAGAAGAGAATTTTAATAAAAACTAACCGCAACACTAGACTTTCCACACTTTTACTTCATTCAATTATGATTCGATATGAAGGTATTCATCATCGGGTTTGGTTTTGGGGAGACAAAAATGGGTGTCTACAGAAGCTCCTTACTTTGACGGTGTTTGGAGAAACGCAAGTTTCAAAAACAAAAGTCAAAGTCCTGATAGGGACGGAGAATGATTCAGAACGTTCCGCGATCCTAAATCATTCTTGTAACGCCGATACCTGCAAACTAACGTTAGTTAAAACAGATAAAAGAGTTAAGAAATGCGTATCTTGCACCGTCGAGCACATGTCTCTGAAGTTAACCGATTTGTTGTGTTTGCTGTGGGGACAACTTTCCACAAGCTAGGGAACGCTATCTTGCTGTTTTGATGTTCACTCATCTCTGAACAATGGAGCTTATTTGATATGTCCATGCGTCTCTAAACAAAGAACTTTGACAATCTTCCTCAAGCTAGGGGATACTGCTTAAAGACTGCTACGCCTGTAACTGCCTCCAATTTTCACTATGATATTCTTCTGCAATCCAGAGAATACTATCAAAGATTGCTTCGCCTTAAACAATCTTCTACCGCTTTGTGACCATCTTTCGCAAGCCAGGGAACATGATCGAAGATTGCTTCGCCTGAAGCCATCCTCATTTTCTACGATAATATCCCGAAGAATATTACCGAAGACCAACGCTTGTCTATCCTTTAAAGTTCGCTTGAACTTTGCTTTTGCTATGCCAGTGCGTCGGCGCTTTTGATGCTTGTGAAACAGTATGTCGGTACTTCTATTGTTTATGAACCATTGTGTCGGTGCCTTTGCTGCTTATGAACCATTATGTCGGTGCCTTTGCGATGAGCCAATTTTTAGGCTCTTTAAGCTAAGTAAGACGATCATTTATTAGGTCGATCACTTAATGTGATTGTAACCGAGCCGATTACTAAATTATGTCAAGATTCTTTGACTGGCTAACTGGCGTAACAAGGAACCCAAATTGTTGTACGAGGTCCAAATAATTATCCTATGAGGCCTCACATTTTTTCACCACTATAGCGGCTGCAAGAAACTGCTGTCGCCGCTTTTTCTTCTTGTCGCTCGACGACAGCCTCTGTCACGCGGCGACAAATTTGTCGCGTGGCACTGCACTCGGGTTTTTTGAATAAAATCCCTTTCTTCCTCATTTCGCTAATGCTGTTGTTTTTTCGCTCGTTTCGCCTCAAAACTTCAACCTACTCGTTCTTGCTCGTTTCTCAACCGAATTTGCTCAAACTTTTTGCAAATCGAAGATTAATTCATCTAGTTTACTAATGTATGTAAGTTTTCTTCAAACTCGCTCGAATTTTGCTGAATTTTGCACATGTTTATTCACGAATTTCTTGAAATTTCAAAATTTAAATTACTTAATTTGCTTTTTTTTTTGTCGAATTTTATGTCTTGAAATTGCTTGATTATGTTTGTATATTTCCTTAGGAGTATTTTGAGACTTGTTTGATTCAATTTGGTGAAGAAATGAGCAATTCACCATTGTTGAACCCCTTAAGGTCGTGAGAATAATGTGGGTTGTTCTTCATGTTTTTGCTAGCAATTCTTGTCCAATTTGTTACAATAAATATCATAATATAGCAAGAAATTTTTTATTATATGAAAAATGCCATACATGCTTGAATTGAAATCATGCTCTATTTTAGTACTACGTATTCTGTTTTTTTTTCTGCGAACATAGTATCATGCGGCTAGGAGAAATGATGAGTGTCATTTATGGCACTCATAGGGTAGTCTTTTAGGGTTATTTCTTTCCCCTTTTCATGCTTTCTTCTCTTATTTTTGGTCCATTTTCCTTTAGTTTCTCTTTTTCCTCTTTTCTTTATGATTCTCGTGTTTTTATCGTGTTTTCCTTTATTTGTCTCTTTTTCCCTTTTATTTCCTTTCTTTGTGTACTTGTGTAGGTATTGTGAGAATCACTTTGGCAAAGGATTCAATTTGGGACTTTAATGATCAAGCAAGGAAGAAGCATTTGGCTAGAGAGGGCTTAGAGAGGGCTTGGAGAGGCCTCGGAGAGGTTTCCAAGGCAAATCCAGCAGGCCGCGGGCGCGAGTCATCTTGCCGCGGGCGCGGGCCCATGTTACTCAAAATTGCCAAAACTTGGCAGGAACTTGCCGCGGTTGCCCCGCGGGCTCTCTGCGGGTGCGGGTAAAATGAAGAGGGCGCTCCATTTAGAGAGACCGCGGCCCCCTGATCAGGCTTTGGGAGCAGGGGATTAGCCGTGGGCACGGGTTTCACTGCCGCGGGTGAGGATCTCTGTTGACGCGGGCGCGGGGTCTGCCCTGGTAGCCCGCGGAGGGTTCCGTACCCTTTTTTCCGCGGGCGCGGGTCTATCGAGAGAGGGCGCGGGAGCTGCCTATTTCTTCTTTACTTATAAATAGAATTGTATTTCCTTTTTGAAGGGGACTTTTTGATAATTTTCATTAGCTGAGTTTTAGAGAGAGAATCTAGAGAGAAGTTAGAGAGAAGTTCTTGGTTTTGGATTTGGAACTCAACATTTGATCAATCAAGTTTGGATTTCTTCATTTTCAATCATCAATATTAGTGAGAATCTCTTCCTTCTTTCATCTTTTACTTACTTGCTATTTGATTTTTGCTTGTTACTTGTTCTTCTTTGGATTTGAATTTGATATTGTTGATTATTTTTTATTTCTCTTAGATTTTGATATAGAAATGAAGATTAAAGCACTTTCTAGTTATTTGTTCTTGAATTTCACCATGATTAGTGAGTAGATTAGTTGCTAGGGAAAGGGGGAAGCATGTTTGATTAATGAAATTGCTAGTTGATGCTCTTTGATTGATTGGTTTCTTGCAATTAAATTGGTTGACATAGTTTTGCATGTGATTGATTAGACTAGGAGTGATCAACCTATAAGATTAATCTAGATTGCATTGCAACTCTTAATGACATGAACAATCGAATTGAAAGTTGCTCTAATTGATTGGGTTTGCTTGTGATTCTTCTTGATTTGCATTTCATAGTGACACCAAGATTGGCCTATAGGAGACAGCATTTGAACACTCTTGATTGCTACTATTGTTTGTCCATTGCAATACTTTAATTAATTGATTGAGCTCTAAACTAGCATTATCATTGAACTTGCATGTGGAACCCATATCCCTAGTGTTTAGACCTTTGTTTTACTTGATTAGACTTAATTTATTTAACCATAGTGCCAACCATAATATCAACTCCATCTTCGAGGTAGCTTGACTTAGACTCTAGTTTTCATCATTGCATTCCCTAGGGATCGACCCTTAATTTGCCCTATATTCATATAAGGTTGGTTAGGTGTTTAGAAATTTTGTTTGACTTGGGAAAGGGTAGATAACGACATACATTTTCCCCCTCGTCAAAATGGCGCCGTTGCCGGGGAACGGTGTCTATGTTTGAGTGTTTTTGATTGCTTGAGTCTAGGTCTTTGTGTATATTTTTTTACTTTTATTTGATTTTTGTTTGTTTTGTGAAAAAAAAATGGCATGTCTATAATTTCCTCAATATAGCAATGAGCCTTTTTGTGAATATTTCATTAGACTTGAGGGATTTTTGGACTATAATTGTTGTAATATTTGGGAGGCTTGTGACATTTGTTATTTTGGTTTGAATGAGCAAACTAGGGATGAAGTTGAATGTATGCATAATGGTGAATTTAGAGCATTGTCAATTGATGATGCTTGGGATTTTTATGTTTGGTTTTCTAGGGATGTTTGTGATAGGGGTAATCATGAGTCTAATATTGATATGCAATGTCTTAATTCTTCTAATATTAGCATGAATTCCCATGATTTGTCACATGATCCCTTAAGTGAACCTAGAACACATGATTCCAACTTTATTTCTCCTTTTGTTCATGATAATGAAGTGCAAGCTCAAGTTGATGCTAATGGTGTGTTTCAATATTCTTCATTATTTACCATGCCTTCTTGTGATGTGCTTCATTCCCTTAATGATGAATCTCATGTTATAAATTGTGCCCCCACTCCCCAATGTGATGTATATGCTCATGATCTTAATGTTGATTCTTCCAATATTGGTTGTACTTCTTCTTCTCTTGTTGAGCCTCAACCTTCTACATCTTTTGAACTCTTGTTGATACATTTGAGTCTCAAATTAGGCACATTGAGCTTGATGATGATCTTGGGACTAGTAAGGAGATGATTCTTCAATCTATGAGAGGTCAATTAGAGATAATGAAAAAGAATGAGGAGCGTCTTGAGGAGGGAAAGAGAAGAAAAGATGAGTTAGAAAGCCAATTGTCATCCTTGATGCTTGTTTGTGAAAAATCTCAATTTGATGTGTGTGTTGAGTATGATGATGATGGTCATTTTGAACAACCAAGAGTGTGTAAGGATCCTATTGTTAAGCATAGGAGTGAAGGAAAGGGAGTTGAGAGTGATGATGATTATGATGATTTTGTGAATCTAAACTCCTCTTCCTTGGTTGATTATGATGAGTCTCAAGTGTATGAATGTGACTCTTCTATCCATGAGTGTTTGGACTTGTTTGAGGTTATGTCAAATGTGTTTATTGAAAGTCCAATGAAAACCCATAGCCTTCTAAGTGAGTTCATTGATGATGCTTCATGGGAGAGAGATGATTTTGAGTTATATTTGCATCCATTCATGCACGGTTTTGAGGACTTAGGTTTTGAGTTTGTGGAAGGAAAGATTGTTTATTGTGGTGCAAAGAAGGATGAGGTTGATTCCTTTGGAGTTTTTGAGCTTGAGGGAGATGTCGATTGTGAGAGAACTTCATTTGAGGACTCTATGATTGATTTTCACGCCCTCATTGGCGATGTGAGACCTTGTGTTGAGGGAGTCGCGAACCCTTTGCCTATTTCTCATACCCCTTTTTCTCAAAGGTTTGACCACATCCCCTATTGCCCTATTTTTCTCCCTTCCTTTGTTGATAAGCCTATTGGGGACTCCCTTGTCTATGATGATCTTAATTTCCCTCATTCGTCTATTGTTGAGGAAAAGGGTGATGTTGCCACCCAAAAATATTTTAGTGAGGAGGATTTGCCTTTTTCTTTTTTTTCCCATTCTTTTATTCCCCCTTCTTTTTCTTCTTCTTCTCATTTTCTTGTTTTCCCTTTTGATCCTTCTTATTCTTTCTTTTGGCACCTCCCTTCTTACTTGCGTGAAATGATCTTGTTGCACGTTTTTCTTCCGTCATTTGCCTACCTTCTATCATATGAAATGTGTAGTAGTGCATTTGACAAGCTCTTGCGATCGTTGCAATATTATTTTACTAGAGCGGTCAAGCTTGGACCTTAAGCAAGCCTTTCTCGAGAAGTAACCCGTGTTTTAGAATAGATTTTCTTTTGTTTTTAGAATAGATTTTCTCTCATGAAAATTTTTGTGTGCCTTTTTCTAGGTACATGAGTTGATATACTTCGGTGCTTCGATTTGGATCGAGAATCGAGGAAGTTCGACTCTTATTTTTGCTAGCATATGGAAACAAGGTTTAATTATTGAGAAATTAGCTTTGAAAGGTTAAATTGGGTCATTTGAGGGTATTTACACCCACCTAATATCCGGTAATATCCTTCCTTGCTCTTTCTCTAGTGGATGATGACTTGTTGGACATATGTTGGTTTGTTGGATTGATCTCCTTGTTTTTCCCCTCCCGTGGAATATTTGATTTATGTTTGAGCATGTTGTCTCATTCAAGCTTGGGGGAGGGTATTCTATCATGTTTGGTGGAATGTTGATTCATATATGTCATGCACCTTTGTATATGCTTTTCCATGTTTTCATATTTTGAAAAACTCCAAAAAGATTTTTGTTTCTATCAAGGCAAAATTGCATTGTGTTTTGTTTTGTTATTGCATTGGACATAATAACATTTGGACTTGTATACTTGAATTCTTTTCTTCCTAAATGGTAGTGGTGTGCACGGTTTGAGATACGTTTGGTTGATTCTAGGATAAAGCATGCTAATGTAGTTGTCTAGAACTACGGGGATCATGAAATCGGATTCTACTTGTTTGTGGCATGTTGGTAGTTTCTCCCTATCTTCGATTTGACAACCTTAGTGAGTTTTTGCTACAACCATGTGAGATTTATATTTGTTCAAGCTTCCATCATATTCTTGCATGAGCGGCATGGGGTCCTTGACTTTGCAAGCCTAATCTATAAAGCTTGATGTATGATTCTTAAACTCGAGACCGAGCTATCAAGGGAGGACAAAGGCACCTTTTTCGGGGTGGTATTTTTCATTTTTAGGTTAGTTTGATTCATATTTGTTTTTGGGTTTCCATTTGCCTTCTTGCAACCATTTGAGCCTTATACCTTCTTTTCAAGCCACATCTTTAGTTCTTTGGCCTTTTGTTTCATTTTCTTTCTATTCTTGGTTTTTTGTGAAGCAAATTGATCACGTATGATGGAGTTTGTGGTGGACAAGTTGGAAATTTGGTTTTCATGAGTGCTAGTTTGTGATTAAGTCTTCTTTGTGAATAATGGCAAGTGTTTGAGTAAAAGCCGTCCTTAATCATAAAAGGCATGGACTAATAAATTGCATTATAGAAAAAGCCGTCCGAATTTAGCAAAAGGCGAGGACATTGCAATTTTAAGTAAAAAAAAAAGAAAAAAAAATTTGAAAAAAGTGAAAATTCAAAAATATTTTGATGTATTCTTTTCTCCTTCTAAGCATTGAGGACAATGCTTCATTTAAGCTTGGGGGAGAAGCGTTTACGCTTTTTGTATATATTTCTTGTGAGTATAGCTTCAAATAAGCTTGGGGGTGTTGCTTTTGCTTGGTGATTTCTTGGTCGTGTTGTTAAGGATTGATCACCCTTTTGCTTCACTTTTTAGGAAAACCTCCAAATTTTAAATTTTATCCTACCTTCACCCTTTATGCCTTATGTTACAACCTTGGAGAAAGACCTTTCGACCTAGAAAGTTGAGTCACTATTCGGGGGAGGGAATCATGGGTCATTGCCTAAGGAAAGGGAATGCGAAGTCAAGATGTCGAGTAGCCCAAAAATTTGATCTTTTTCCGGTTCCTTCGCGGAATCTATGAGATGCTCACTATGGGGAGATATGAGATTAGTAGAGGGAACGCGGTAAGACTGTTTGGGATGAAAGTTGAGTGTGATAACTAGTTCCTATGCTTAGCATTTTTATGTTTCAATCAACCTTAGGTATCTAATAGCGTGCACTCCCTTACTTGTTTAGAAAGATTTGCATTCATTGTGCTTGTACATTTGCAAAAGTCCTTTCATGAACATTTGTTTGCTTTTCTTGTATTTTGTTTTCTTTTTCATGCTTTGCCTTATTTGTATTATTATGAGAGTTATGAGTAAACTCTTAGGATACCCTTACGAGAGCATCACTCGTCCTCTAGGGCGATCTAGAGGTTTAAATGGCTTGTCTTTAGTTGCTAAAATTGACCGTGATTCATACGAAAGTGAGTTAGTGTATATTCCCATCTTCTCTAGTTTTCTCGTTTCTTTCTTTGCTTGAATAATGTCATCATTTTTCCCTTGGGTTGGATTTTGTTTTGCTCGAGGACGAGCAAAAGTTTAGCTTGGAGGAATTTGATCCGTGCCATTTTGGCACCTTTAGGCTATGTTTTTTTTATATTTCTATGCTCCTTTGTAGTCGTTTATGTCGTGTTTTTAGATAATAATGCTTGATTCGCGTGTTTTTGTGTTAATTTAGAGAAATGCATGCTTTTAATGGCTTTCTTATCATTTTATTCATTTCTCGGCCATTTCTCTTGCTTCTCCATTTCTTTGTCTTGTTTTTTAGGTATGTCGCGGGCTATATGCATGGGAATTGAAAATAGCACCCACTAGGATCAATATGCACTTTTCGAAATTGAATTTGAGTTTGAAACAAAGGAAAACGAAGAATTTCAAAGTATCAAATAGGACCTTTGTGCATTGTTTTAGTCATATCTCAAGTTCTACAGATCGGATTAAGGTGACTCAAGTTGGGTTGGAAACTAGACTTGAAGAGCTTTCCAATGATAGGTCTCACGCCTTCATACAATTCTTAGATCAAAAGTTACAGCCTTCTGAAGTTGTCCCTGGAAAACTGCCGCGGGCGCGGGCTACATTAGCCGCGGGCGCGGGGTTGCTGCAGCTCCAAAACTGCCGTATTTGGGCAGTAAGCACCCGCGGGCGCGGCTATCGGGGTGTCCGTTCCCCTCCGCGGGCGCGGGTTTCTGGGTCTTTTATGATTTTAAGCTTCGTTTCTCCTTTTGTTTATATAGTTTTTGGTTTCCTTTATTCTTGATTCATGTAATTCTTTAGTTTTAGAATAGTTTTCTCTCTCTTAGATTGAGAGCTTCTCTCTCTTGATTAGGCTAGATTAGGAGTAGTTTTAGAGAGAGAAAGTGAGGAATTTCAATGGTGATTGAGAGATTGAAGATGCAAGTGTGACAATTGTGTTGGGGATCTTCTTAATTATCAATGAGCATTTCTAAACTCTATCTCATTCAATTGCATTGTTTAATTTGATGTTTGTTTGGTTTGATTTTGATATTTGATGTTTGATTAGTGTAATTGTTCTTGGTATTTTGTTGATTCTTGATTTCCATAGTTGTTAGTTGATAGATGATGATTCTTGAATAGTTTTTTGGCTAGGAATTGGGTTAAATTTGTATGAATGATTAATTGTGATTAATTTGGGTATTATGTTGATTAATTGTTGAGATTAAAGTGATTAGTGAAGGTTTGCATGTGTGTAATTCAATTAGGTCTTGAGAATTATGCTAGATTGCATTGTAATTGCTAATGACATGAACAATTGATTTAGGAATTGCAATTATCGATTGGTTTTGATTGTGATTCTCTTAGTTTGTTATCCATAGTGAATCCTAGCTTAACAATTAGGAGATAGCTCTTTGATTCCTATTGATTGCTCTTATTATTAGTCCTCACAACCTTTGATTGGCATGCTCTTCCCAAGTTGTTGCAATTGACATGATTACTTGTTGATCCCCGTTCCTAGTGTTTTATTTCCTTGGTTACTTGTTTTGTTAGTTGTTAGTATTCTCTTTTACCTTCGTCTTCGACCTAGCTTAGGTGCATAATTGAAAGTGCTTGAACATTACCGTTCCTTTGGGTTCGATCCTTGACTTGCCTCTATACTCGTATTTAGGTTTGTTAAGTGTTTATAAATTTAGTTTGACTGAGGGAAGATTAGATAACGACCTAGTTTTTCCCTCGTCAAGAACCTTAGATACTATAGAGCCATATTTTTTTTCAATTTTGCACAATGTAGTATGGCTAGACAGTGAGATGACTGTCACCCCAGTCGACTTCTGTCTCATCTCAAGACTGGAGTTTCGCTCGACGCGCTGCCATTTGATAGTACCATTTATGCTTTTTCTCCGATAGTTGAGTAGTTGTTGTGTCCGATCGCTGTTACGGCCCGTGCCGAGGTGGAGCCAGCACGACTTAGCACTCGGTGCATTCGCCGGTCGACTCTAGCGATGGCTTTTGAGGATGATGCGATCACCAGAGAGCATTCGCTAGTCGACTCTGGCGATCTCATGCTAGCTCGGGGCAATGCTATGAGGTGGACTTTCTGTCGTTGTTAGCTCCGGCCCCTGTTTTGTCTAAGGAGGTGGCAATATGCTTTTTATCTTTTTAGTTCTTTGCTATGTAGCCCCCAAGTTGTGTTTTATTCACTTTGGTTTTCTTTTTGCCAGACTAAGCCTGCTATATTTGTTCCTCCTCGGATGTCCATCAACTATCAGGGGACATACGACCCTATTGAGGAGTTTATTCCTCCGGCTCCTGAGGATCAGCGCATCGTAAAGCGATCCATCCTTCGTCACCATACTCGGGTGAGTTACTTGCTTGCTATTTTTTTTATATTTGTCTTGTATTGTTACTGACTTTGTTTCTTGACAGTTCTCGCACGAGGTGGTGACGGCGATGGCGAGGTGCATAGACACCTTCCGGAGCCAGCTAGTGCTGATGAGGAACGTGACTTCCTGTCGTCGTGACGACACTGCTCAGGAGGTATTCCTTTTTCCTCTTATTTTGCATTGTTTATTTTTCTATTTTCTTTGCATCTTACTTAATTTACTTTTGTAGGGACAGCCTATCCCTTCACGTACTCGGACGAGACCCGAGGCTAGGAGGGAGCCATCCAGGTCTGGCTCGAGGCGTCGCCGCACTACTTCTGGTGGCCGAGGCGGCCGATTTGACACTGCTAGGACCGAGGCAGTGGATGGCTCGGGTTCTTTTTCTGAGGGTGCACGAACTAGGCCGATGGGCCAAGGAGAGGCGACATCTGCTCTAGTAGGTGGTGGGACGTACGAGGTCGGCTCGTCGTTGCAGCAGCCTCCGCAGCCTAAACCTTTGTTGATTCATTACCAGGGCGACCCTGGGTGGAGTGGTCTTGAGTTAAGGTTTCAGACTCCTGGCGAGTCCGGAGTTGGTGAGGAGCATACTCCTTAGTCTGCGATGTTCTTCGACATGATGAACATCCCTCATCATCTGCGCCCTCCAGCACCGTAGTTGTTCCTATGGTTATTTTATTTTGACTTTTGTAGGACTTTGCCGGCTGTTTTATTTATTAGACATATTTGTATATACAAACTATTATCTATTACTAATGTTTCATCTTTGCATTTTATTTTTCATTTTTTTGTGCATATGTGTGTGTGCAAAAAATTAGTGAATAATTTTGCGCAAAATTTTCCGTCATTTTTATTACTAATGGAGGGTATCCGACTTTCTCCCCCAAAAAGGAAAAATGAAAAATAAATCGGTAACTGCTAAAGAGAGAAAAGAACTCGACTTTTTTCACATGAGAGGTATTTATGGTATTAAGGGGGTAGATCTTGACATAGATTTTATTCATACCGCCTTACAATATTGGGATACAGATACACATTGCTTTAGACTAGGGTGTGATGAAAAGTGCTTTACCGGAAGAATTTGGTGCCTTCCTAGGCTTCCCTTCATTAGATCTTGCGGTAATCCCTAGAGTGAATGAATATTATTATAAAGATTTTAAGCGCTTCTTTAATTTAAAAGACATAGATCTAACAAATATTGTACATGGGAGGGTAATCAATCTAAAAGAATTTGCATGCCACTACTTTGATAGACCGTATTCTGAGTCTTTTCATGTTTATAGAAGAAGGGCTTTTCTCTTTTGTATGCTAACCAATATCTTCTCACTATTGGTAGAACTAATGAGGGTCAAGCAATTATATTAACTGTCTTGGAGCAAATTGAATCTGGAAGGAATCCAATGCCATTAATTGTTGGAGAGACTATGCTTAGTCTAGATGAATTAAAGAAGAATGCAAAAGCACCTTTTCGGGGATCTCTAATTTTATTACAGGTAGAAAAATAATAGTTTTAATTACATAAATCAAAAACATATTTTTGTATAGTAATACTAATTATTTGCATTGATTTTTTTTTTTTTTTTTTTTTTTTTTTTTTTTTTTTTTTTTTTTTTTGCAGATATGGCTAATGGAGAGACTAGAATTAATTAGTCCTCCTGACAACATTGAAAAATACACTCCAAATTTCTTTGTGAGGCGAAAGAAACGTTTCTCTAAGATGGGTCGCCATGAGTGGAGTAAAGTTTTTGCCTCTTTCAACTTTGCTATCAAGTGGGTCGTCCCATGGTGGAAAATTGAGAAGATGGTTGGTGTCAACAAACAACCCTTCTGCCGTCTTCCAAGCTTAACCAAAATGACTTTTTATTATCCCTGCAGTGCAAAAAGGCAGTACGGTCTGCTTCAAACAATTCCATCCGGGGATCTCCGTCATCCTTATGAATTCCATGTTTCACAAGAAGTAGAGACATTTGACACATATTGGAGTGCTAAGCCTTTATGGGAAATGACTACCTAGAAGGTTCCTCCTTCCTTGCCCAATGATGTGAAGAAATGGCTTCTTAATAAGCCTATAAAGGACATGGAGATAAATTAGAGTACAACCAATGTGAAGAACCATCTAGATGACAAAGTGATTCATGTTAAGGAACGCTTGGGTTAAAAAGTTGAATTTAAAACACCTGTGATGCCTAAAAAGAAAGACACTACTAAGGATAAAGGGAAAAGTAAAGTTGACACTTCAGAAAACAAGGTTTGGTTAGAAAAGAAGCATGGAGTCCTAGCTAAGGGAGAAACCATTTACTCTAAAATTGAATGTAGGTCCTCTAAAGGATGCCTACTAGCTAAAGTCATGGATGATGAAGACGATGCAGATAAAAATTGGAAGAGGGCAAAGAATGAGAAGAAAGATTGAAGCATTGCTTAACTTCCAATTTATTATACTAGTTTAAATTTTAAGCCAATTTATTTAATTAAGCTTTTATTTAAATTTTATAAATAATGTAATTTTTACTTTATTTTATTAATGCAATTTCAGCTTTTTTTTTAATGAAATCAATTTTTAAATTTAATTTATTAAAGCAATGAAAATAACTTAAATTATTTTTAAGAAATTTTCTCGAAGACAGAAGTCGAAAAATTTCCGAAATACATCGAAATTCGACCAGATATTCGCAGAAAATCGGCGTCGCTATTTTGCGTCTGTCGCAAGACGTTGCTGCCTGTCGCCGGGCGACAGGATTTGTCGCCTTGTGCTGCAGTCTGTCGTCTGGCGACAGACTCCTTTTTGTGGCGCTACTATTGCGTCGAATTTTTATTGCTTCTGGGATGCGAGGTTTGTGAAAATTGAAGTGGCCACACTCTGTAAAGGGTTGCCTATCCTTTCCTAAGGAATCAGGCCAAACGTAGCTCTCTTGAGTGTCCTACTTAAGTAATTATGGGTAGTAATTTTCAAGTTGGTCAAGGTTCATCATGTTTGTGAACTCGTTGCCATCCATATTAGTTAGTTTTTCCGCACCACCTGACAGAATTGTTTTGACGATATATGGTCCGGACCAATTAGGCCTAAATTTGCCTCTTCGATCCAAAACATTTTTCCTTTAAGATTTTAACACCAATCTCCTACTTTAATGTTTCTTGTCTTGAACTTCTTATTAAGTGGCTAGCCATACGGGTTTGATAACATTGGGTATGATGTAGAGCTTCTAGTCGCTTTTCATCGAGTAGAACTAGATCTTCATATCTTGCCCTAGTCCATTTGACTTCATCGAGTTTACTTTCTAATGCAATGCGTAGAGACGGTATCTCTAGCTGTACATGTTGTATGACATCCATTCCATAAACCAAGGAGAATGACGTATTTCCTGTTGATGTGTGAATTGACTTGCGATTACCCCAAAGTGAGAAATGGAGTTTGTCGAGCTAATCCTTGTAATTTTCTGTCATTTTCTCGATAATAGTCTTTAATTTTTTGTTAGCCTCCTCAACTACTCCATTTGCTTGAGGTCTATAAGGGGAAGAGTGATTGTGTTGAATATCATATTTTTGTAACAATTCTTCACATTCTGCTTGAAAGTGAGTTCCATTGTCACTTATCATCTCATGTGGGACTCCACATCAACAAATAATATTCCTTTCGATAAAGAGTGCTACATGGTTAGCAGTGAGTTTAGCATATGACTGTACTTTATCCCACTTCGTGATGTAATCAATTGCTAATAGAATGTATTCGTGACATCCTCTTCCAGGATGGGTGATTTTACTAATAATATCAATTCCACATGTAGAGAATGACCATGGTGAAGTGTAGGTGTAGAGTAGAGATGGAGGAACATGTTGTAGGTTAGCGTAAATTTGGCACTTAGGGCATCTTTTGACATATTGATGACAATCCCTATTCATGGTAGTCCAATAATACCCTTCTGGCATTATCTTTTGTACTAGCATTTTGTTATTAACATGAGTTCCACAAATGCCTTCGTGGACTATCCTCGTAGCTCTTTGGGCTTCCTTTTTCCCTCCACATAAGAGAGCTCGATCCTTAGGTACCCTTTTGTGTAATTCATTGTTTATGAGTACATATTGGGAAGCCAAGAGTCTTAATGCTCGTTTTGCTCTTTTGACAGCATGAGGAGGATATTCTACTTTGGTGACGTAATTGAGTATATCCGTATACCATGGTTCTTCTTCTTCATCTTGGACCAGTTCATCACCTTCTATGGCTTGAATGTAAGCTGGTTTATGCCTTTTTTTCTATATTTAGAGGCATTTGCTCGATTTTCTTAGGAATCCTAACCATTGAGGCTAGTCTTGCTAAGGAATCAACAAATTAGTTTTCCTCTCTAGTTACATAGGTGTATTCTACCTTTTCCAACTTGTTGGTTAGGGTCTCCAGATAGGTTTGGTAAGGGGCTAAACTTTCACTCCTTACTTTCCATCTTTTGGAAATTTGGTTGATGATCAAGGAAGAGTCTCCGAATAATCGTAATTTCTTTACTCCCAATGCCAAAGCCATTTCGAGGCCTACCACGCATGCTTTGTATTCAGCAGCGTTGTTGGTAACGACGAAATCTAACTTTATGGAGATTGGAACGTGCTCTTCTTTAGGTGATACTAATAGTACTCCAACGCTACATCCCTTTTGGTTTGAGGCTCCATCGAAGTATAAAGTCCAAGTATCATCTTCTGTGACCATCAAGTCTTCATCTGGAAACTCGTTGTCATGTAAAGGCATCGAATCTTCTATTCGGAAATCCGCTAGGAAGTTCGAGACCACAGATCCTTTGATAACCTTTTGAGGCATGAATCTTACATTGAATTGGGCTAAGTTGACTATCCATCTTGATATTTGCCCATTGAGTGTAGAATTTTCGAATAGATACTTAAGTGGATCCATTCGAGAAACTACAAAGATTGTATGCACGAGCATGTAATGTCTTAGCTTGGTTTTGGCCCACACTAATGCGAGGCACAATTTCTCAAGCAGTGTGTAGCGTACTTCATACTCGAGCATTTTCTTGCTTAGATAGTAGATTGCATTTTCTATTCCTTCTACTTCTTGTGCTAGCATAGCCCCCATTGTCTCCTTGGTGACTGTTAAGTACAGCCTAAGAGGGATTCCTGGAAGCGCTGGTGCTAATACGGGATGATTTGCGAGATAGGCTTTGATCTTTTTAAAGGCTTTTTGACACTCACCGTCCCATATTATTGGCATATTCTTTTTGAGCTTCTTGAATATTGGTTCACATATCGTTGTTAGCTTCGATATGAACCTACTTATATATTACAACTGGCCAATAAATCCTCGAATTTGTTTCCCAGTTTTGGGTGATGGCATTGACATAATCGCCTTGATCTTGGTTGGGTCTATCTCTATTCTTCTAGAGCTTATGACATATCCCAAAAGCTTGCTTGAGGCGACTCTAAAAGCACACTTTGATGGATTCAACCTCATGTTGTATTTTCTTAGCCATTCGAAAACGTTTCTTAAGGCTACTTGATGTCCTGGGCGATCTTTTGATTTCACAATCATATCGTCAACATATACCTCAACCTTTTTGTGCATCATATCATGGAGTAGGGCAGTTGCTACTCGTTGGTAAATAACACCCACGTTTTTCAACCCGAATGGCATTACCGTGTAATAGTAAGTACCCCACGGTGTTATTAATGTCATTTTCTCCATGTTTTCTTCTGCCATGAGAATCTGGTTGTACCCCGCGTATCCATCCATAAATAAGAGAAGCGCATGATTTGCTGTATTATCTAATAAAATATCGATGTGTGGTAAAGGGAAATCGTCCTTTGGACTTGCCTTATATAAATCTCGATAGTCCACACAAATTCTTACCCTTCCATCCTTCTTCGGAGCTGGGACCACATTTGCTACCCATTCGGGGTATTTAGATACCCTGATAAAACATACAGTTATTTGTTTTTGAACTTCTTCTTTTATTTTAAGAGCTACGTCGGGTTTCATTAGACGCAACTTTTATTTTACAGGTTTAATTCCCGGAATTAGTGGTACGGTGTGTTGAGCTAGTTCTCTATTAATGCCTGTCATATCTTCATATGACCAAGCAAATAAATCGATAAATTCTTTAAGTAGATTAATTAAATCGGTTCTTTGTTTTTTATTTAGCGTTAATCCGATTTTAACTTCTCTTTTAATGGTTGAATCATTTGAGATATCAACTGTTTCAGTATCCTCAATTACCGATGTTTTTTTTTTCAAGTGTTTCCATTGCTTTAATAATTTTTTTGTAATTTTCATTGTTAGTTAAGAAATGCTCGTCATCTTGGGTTAATTAATAACACGAGGAGTAAGGGGAAGAAGACATGTTATTAAATTTTGAAATCATTACATCGAATAAAGAAATGTCCCCAAGGACTTGATTGTTAACTATCCTTGGAGTAGATGCTAAAGAATTAGAAGAAGAAAGAGGTGCTACGGCTAATGACTTAGAAGACTCCACAGGGAAAGACTATGACTCTGACTCTGACGACTCTTTAAATATTGGTCCTTGCCCTATTGTTATTAATATTTTTCTACCACTCGGAGTAGTCACCTTGACCATCTTGCGCCATCCTTGCACTAAACCCTCTACTCGAGTGATGAGCTTCGAAGGGTCAAAATTCTCGCTTTGTAGTACCGTTTGAATGAGCGAGAGTTATCCTCTATGTAATTTGGCTCATCCTTCTCGCGCCCAAAGAGGAGTCCTATGACATTAAAGTTAAAGCATGGGGTGCTTTCTCCTTGTGAATAGGAGTTGGGATCTCATCTAGAAAGTAACAATCCATGAAGATTTTGAACCCAGGTTGCCTTATTCCATTTACAACGAAAGGTTCGAGAAATTCGTAGCATGGATAGTCCTATCCTTCTCTTATAAACTCTCCATTGAGAGTAATAGGATATTGGTCCATTGGGATTGCTTTTTTTTTGGTGTAAGCATTCCTACGCGCTTTAGACTTTTCCTGGACTCGCTTTAGATCTTCCTGAGTCAATTCAAAACAAAGTATCCTTTTTTCTTGAGAATAACATTTACCATCGTCTTAGAGTGGGGATCGTGACAAAGAGGGGTCCTTTCATCTTCCTCAATTAAGGAGACCTCTTCATTAAAGCCCCACAAGTCTTCATCATTCTCATTGTGCTCCACATTAATGATTGGATTTTCGACGGCTTTAATTCTCATCGGTGAAGCATCGATTGTGATAGGGATCCCTCAAACTATGGCCTTTACTTGTTGATGAAGGGATGAAGGGACGACCTTTAGGTCATGAAGCCAAGGGCATCCCAACAATAGGTTTAAGGAAGCCTTAATATCCACCACTTGGAAGGTAGTGGCAAGTTCTATTGCTCCCGTCGTTACATTCATGGTGATTTTCCCAAGAGCTTGGCGACGAGTATTGTCGTATGCTCTTTTTTCTTGTGTTGATGGGGTTAAATCTTCATCCCCTATTCCTAACATTCTCGCAGTTCAAAGTGGACATACATTGATTGTCGATCCATTATCTACACGAGTCATTGAGACATTCATCCTCTTGCAGACTGCTGTGAGGTTTAAAGCATTGTAATGCTTGTCACCTAAAGGAGGTAAATCCTTGTCGGATAAGGTGATTAGATTGATAGGACTAGGGAGATCACTCGTACGGAAGTTAGCCAACCCCTC
Source organism: Chenopodium berlandieri (assembly GCA_034703905.1). Lineage (NCBI taxonomy): Eukaryota > Viridiplantae > Streptophyta > Magnoliopsida > Caryophyllales > Amaranthaceae > Chenopodium > Chenopodium berlandieri. Next base: position 31,930,742 of record CM068278.1, read on the forward strand.
AGGAGTGGTTTCGGAGTCTATCCCTATCTTCTCCAAGGCGTTCATTACCGCCAACCTATGTTCTCGGGATGTAGCTAGAAGTTTCCATACATTCATCTCGACCTTGGTCTTCTTGAATTGTTTGTCAACATCGTTGTCCTCTATATTTGGTATGGGAACTTGTTGCATGGTAGGAATAGGTTGTGTAGAGATGGAAGGTTGCATTCTCCCAGATCTTGTGAGGACGTCTATGGGTGAATCTTCTTCATCCCAAAAATCGCTTATTGGATATATGAATTAAAGTGGAGGTTCTTCCATATCCTTGAGATAGACGTCTTCATCATCGCTGTTGAAAACCCCATTAGTACTAATATCTTGTTCTTGTGGGATTTAAACTATTTTTTGTTATCAATCAGATTTTGAATTAAATCGTTAAATTTAAAACAATTCCCAATGGTATGTCCTCCTGATTGATGATATAGACAGTAGAACCTATTTGTCCTCTTTAGCGACTTAAATGGTCTCGGTTCGAGAAGTTTGAATTTACCACTCTCAGAGAGCATTTAGAACATATTAGCATAGGAAATCCCAATTGGAGTGTAGGGCTTATTTCTCCTCTTGGGTGTGTCAATTACTTGGAGAGAAAATGGCTTCTTCTCCATAGGTGGGATTTTGACATTCTTGCTTTGAACCACCTTTTCTTGCTTCTTTGCGAATTCAATAGCTTCACGTAACAAGTCTATTCCCTCCCATATTGATCTTATGAGAATCCATACTTCTTTCTTAGTTGCAAGTTCTTATACAGAAGGGAAATCATCCATGGCATAGAAAAAGGTTTCCTCCTCTTCTTCGATAGCATGAATTTCTTCAACGGGTTTGATGAAGGATGATGGATCAACATGGTTTTTCTCATCAGAGATAGCTAAAGAATTAGAGAGAGGTGCATTGTTGATACTTGGCTTCTTACTTGCCAGGGGCAATGGAAGTTTATTGTTGTCAATCAAGTCTTCCTTAAGCTTCCAACAGTTCTCAGTGAGATGGCCCCTGCCTTGGTGATACTTGCAATGTGCGTTGGGGTTCCATTTAGTTGTCCTCTTTTCATCATGTGTGGATCCTCGAATGGTCCAATAGGAGTTATAAGACCTTTTGCATTCAGTCGGTCGAATGCGGTGTCATAACTCATACCAATAGGAGTAAAGTTCCTCCTAAATGGTTTCTTTTGCCCTTGGTTGTTCATAGAAAGGACTTCACTCAAATTAAAGGTGCTAACATTATTTGAGTGGGTGGTTTTAGAAGAAGAAGGATTGTCGTTCTTCTTACCTTTCCAGCCACTGTTGGAGTTATTATTATTAGCAGCTTTTTGTTTAGCAAGGTCATCTTCAATGTTAATCCCAATGTCATAGATGACCTTGAAAGTATGTAAGTTGTTTGGTAATTAAGATGTTTGTAGTACTTTTCTTTCAGGTTCTTAATGAACATCCACACAGATTCTTTTTCACTCGGTACTTCAATCATCCTAGCAGAAGTTTCTGTCCATTTATTAAAGAAAGAAGTGAAACCTTTATTCACTTTTTGTTTAAGTATTTCAAGTTCTCTATGATCAGTTTCTACTTGAATATTGCATTTATACCTATCAATGAAAGCGTTTACAATTGATTCCCAAGTAAAGGTTTTCTCTTTGTCAAGGGAAAAAAAACCATTGTTGGTAAACGGTTTCAAGTGATAGAGAAAATAAAGAATGAAATACTTTCCTATCAATTCCCTTAATATTCATTATATCTCAAAGGCTCTTAAATAAAAATAAGGGTTATCAGTTGCCTTGAATTTTGGGATGTCGTTGGCATTGAACTTCTGCGGAAGAAGCTCCTTGTCCACCGAGACCCCTTGCAAGAAAATGCCCTAGAACCTGTAGTCATTAAATATCTTCCTAAAGCTCTCTTGCATGACATCCATTTGTTGTGTCTTCACAGGGTCATTGATTTGGAGGGTTAAGGTCTTTAGCAACTCATTAACACCAGCCATTTGCTTCTTGAGCTCGTTGAATTCTTCTTGACTCGCCATTGTCTTCTTAGCTTTTCCTTTTCGACTGACTGGTTTATCGAAAGTTTGTACTTGAACGAAAAGGTTATCTCTGATTAAACGCCATTCCTTTCTTTTCCACCCGCTGTAAATTAAAACATTTTACTTATTTTAATGACTTGACTCAAATTGACTTTGACTTTACGGGATTATAAAGAAAAAAAATAAAGCAAAAATATGGTGCATATTTTTAGGAATCAAGTATATGGATTCAAACAAGTGGTTTAATTGGAGGATTAATATCCGACTCACCCCCCTAATAAAAATGACGGAAAACGCGCGCATACAAGACTCTCTAGACGTGGTCAAAGTGTACATACATATTAGTGTGTATCCTCACACTCTCATGGTTGCTCAAAATCACCATCATCATCCTCAACACACACATTGGAATTGTAATTTTCACACACAAGCATCAAAGATGACAATTGGCTTTCTAGCTCTTTACCCCTCCTTATTCTCTCCTCAAGTTGCTCCTCACTTTTTTTCATCACCTCCAATTGACATCTCATAGAATTAAGAATCAATTCCTTATTAGGCCCAAACTCATTATCAAGCTCAATGCACCTAATTTGAGACTCAAATATATCAACAAGAGATTCAAAAGATGTAGAAGGTTGAGGCTCAACAAGAGAAGAAAAAGAAGTATAACCAAGATTGGAAGAATCAACATTGAAATCATGAGCAATACATCACATTGGGGAGTAGGGGCACAATCAAACATATGAGATTCGTTATTAAGGGAATGGTCTACATAACAAGAAGACATGGAAAATAATGAAGAAAATTGAAACACACCATTAGCATCAACTTGAGCATGCACTTCATCATCATGAAAAATAGAAGAAATAAAGTTGAAATCATGTGTTCTAGGTTTACTTAAGGGATCACGTAACAAATCATGGGAATTCATGCTAATATTAGAAGATCCAACACATTGCACATCAACATTAGAAACATTATTACCCCTATCATAGACATCCCTAGCAAACCAAACATAAAAATCCCAAGCATCATCAATTGACAATGCTCTAAATTCATCATTATGCATGCATTCAACTTCATTTCTAGTTTGTTCATTCAAACTAAAATGACAAATCTCACAAGCCTCCCAAGGACTACAACAATTATAGTCTAATGAAATATTCACAAAAAGGCTCATTGTCAAATTGAGGAAACGATAGACATGCCATTTTTTTTTCACAAAACACAACAAAAATAAAATAAAAGAAAAGTATACACAAAGACCTAGACTCAAGCAATAAAAAACACTCATACATAGACACCGTTCCCCGGCAACGGCGCCATTTTGACGAGGGGTAGAACTAGGTCGTTGAAACTAATCCTCCCTTGACCAAACTACAACTTATAAACACTTAACATACCTATATACAAGTATAGAGGCAAGTCTTGGGTCGAACCCAAAGGAACGGTAATGTTTAAGTACTCTCAATTATGTGCCTAAGGTAGGCCGAAGACAAAGATAAAGAGAGAACACTAACAACTAACAAACAAAGAAACCAAGCAAATAAAGCACTAGGAACGGGGTCAACAAGTAATCATGACAATTGTATCAACTCGTCAACAATATGCAAATCAATGGTTGTGAGGACTAATGGCAAGCTTAATCAAAAGAGTCAACAAGCTATCTCCTAGAGGTCAAACTAGCACCAACTACGAGAGACTTTAACTAGGAGCATCACTAATCAAGCTCAATCGACAAATGTAAGCTACAAATCAATGGTCCGTATCAATGTAGTCTCACAATGCAATCTAGCATAATTCTCAAGGCCTAATTGAATTACACACATGCAAACTTCCATTAATCACTTTAATCTCAACAATTAATCAATACACCCAAATTAAGCACAATTAATCAATCATACAAGTTTCACCCAATCCCTGGCAAACAACTACACTAACATCATCATCTAACCAACAAACAACTAAAGAAATCAAGAATCAACAATATATGAATAACAACTACACTAATCAACAATCAAACATCAAAATCGAACAAAACAAACTAGAATATTAAACAAAGTAATAAAATGAAATAGAGTTAAGAAAGCTCATTGATAATAGAGAAGATCTCAAACACAATTTTCACCATTGAATCTTCAATCTCTCAATCACCATTGAAATTCCTCACTTTCTCTCTCTAAAATCTACTCCTAAACTAACCCTAAAACTATAGAGAGAAGCTCTCAACTAAGCTAAGAATATGATCAAAATCTAAAATAAAACTTGCTTGCAAAAATTAGGTTCAAAAGGGTATTTATAAGTGGCGCAAAACGAAGAAGCTCAAAGCCAAAACCAGCAGAGGAGCGCCCGCAGCTACAATGTGCACCCAAATAGCTACAATGCGCACCCGCACAGCTACATTGAGCGCCCGCGTTCTTCTGGGTTTCTTCGGATCTTCTCGCAGCTTCGTGCGTTAGCTAAGGTCGCACGATTATGATGATGATGAACACTAAAGTAGGCAGTCCCTAAACACCATGATTGTGGGTTCAACACCCCATATTCATGAGAGCACGGCTTGAGAGCGGAAGAGCTAGAACTTGGAGAATCCACTTCCTTGCATGTTGAGCTTTTCAATTTCCATGAGCTTGCTCCAAAAGCTTCCTTCACCTTAGTAAATCACCAATATCAAGACTGAACCTCCTACAATACCTACAACCACAAAAATAGAGAAAATAAAGGAAAAAAGACAAGAAAAACCATAGAAATGCACAAAAGCTACAAAAATTAGAGAGGAAAGGTAAGACTAAGACCAAAAGCATAAAACTTATCATTTATTAATCATGAAATCCATGAAAAGAAGGTGAAAACAGCCTAAATGCTCATCAAATGGGTTCTATTTATGACACCCATCACCTTATGCCGCCTGAGTGTGGCGAATGTTTCTTGGAGGTCAGCCAGGTGATCCTCCTGCTGCTTGGATTTGACTATCATGTCATCAATATACGCCTCTACATTCCTCCCAATATGATTAATGAAGACTGTATTAACCATACGTTGGAAAGTGGCAGGCGCATTCTTCAAACTAAACGACATCACATTATAACAGAATAAACTCTGATCAGTGACGAATGCCGTCTTTTCTTGATATTTTTTCCACAGGGGAATCATAAGGAAGCTTGAATAGGCATCCATGAAGCTCATCACGGCATGCCCGGCTGTAGAGTCGACCGGACTGTCGATCTTTGGGAGTGGATAGCTGTCCTTCGGACATGCTCAGTTTAAGTAAGTGTAATCCACACACATGCGCCAGGTTATATTCGGCTTCTTTACAAGCACAATATTTGCAACCCAATCAGGGAAGTTACAAGGGCGAATGAACCCAGCGTCTAACATCATTTTTACTTTGACGGCTGCCGCCTGACTTCTCTACTCGCCATGGTTTGTTTTCTTTTATCGAATGGGCTTCTTTTTGGGATCCACATCGAGTTTGTGGACAGCAAGATCCGGGCTGATGCTTGACAACTCTTCCACTTTAAATGCAAAAATGTATTTGAATTCTTTTAGCAGTTGGTTCAAGCTTGCACCCAACTTAGCAAAAGTAGTCATCCCAACCTTAATAGTTTGCTCTGGTCGACTGTTTCTAGAGGAATATCAATGTTTTCTCCAATCGGCTGGGGACGGAGGTCATATGATCGTTCTCCAGTCAGTGATTGCTATTACTTTTCTTTTTTGACCGCCAACAGCTGGTCATGTTTACTCTTCTTGGCGACTGGTGGGGTCGGATGATCATCCTTGATATCACCAAGGTCTATTGGCTCTTTACCCTGACCGGCTGCAGCTACCGCAGGCTTGACGTTTGAGAGTTAGCATTCTCGAGTCATGTTCTGGTCCCCGTTTAAGGAGCCAACTGTTCCATCATCCTTCTCATACTTAACAAGCATGAGAGCAGGATGATAAAGGCCTTGGACTCATTAAAAGTGGGTCGGCCAAGGATAATATTTTAGGCAATCAGCTCTTCGACCACCAAGAATCGAACGGTCATGTGCCGACCGCTTCCTTTTTTCCCCAGTCGGATGGGCAAATCAATGCGTCCGAGTGGATGCACAACTCCTCCCCCAAAGCCCACAAGGGGATGGGAGACATCCATCATGCTATCTGGCTTGTATTTTAGATTGGATAGACATTTACAGCTGATGATGTCTAAGGAGCTTCCTGTATCAATCAAGATGCGACCAACCAACTGGTTAGCCACTTTGCATTCTATAACAACAAGGTCATCATGCGGTCGACAAAGTTTGCCTCTGTCCTTTTTGGTGATGATGACTTCGGGGAAGGCGAATAAGCTTGCCGCATGTCCCTCATCAACAAAATGGACCATCGTTCTCAGATGGTCCTTGGTGCCCTGGATAGTCGGGCCACCTCCTGCGAATCCTCCTGCTATTGTATAGACCGGTTCTTTGTCCGATTTAGAGCTGATAGCAAGTTGCGGAGTCTTTTTTCTTAACTGCAGCGAATTTGATTTTGAAGTCACTTTGGACTTCACATAGGATTTCAGTGCACATTTGTCGGCCAGACGATCAAGCACCGGTTAAGACTGAAGTATTCATTTGTGTCATGGCCGACATCCTCATGATAGTGGCAGCGCTTTTTCTTGTTTTGATTTTCAGCGAAACCTTTCATATGATTCGGCTTCTCTAAAGTCAGCCAATCCTTTATCTCCATGAGGATGGAGTATCTGTCCTTGTGGAACACATACCTTGGAACGTACGGCTTCCACTCTTTCTTTTTCTTCTAGGTCGGCTGATCAGAGTTATCAACCGCCCATATCTGTTTTTTATTTTTGCTCTCTTATGGTTTTAGAGACGACTGAGCATGCCGACTCTCCTTCTGTAGGTCGGACTTCTTGGAGTTCAACTGCTTATTGTAGGAGCAGAGCTCGGTCACCCGTTTGTAGGCGTACGCCTCCATCAGGGCTCCTTGGAGGGTGAAGATTTTCTTGCAGACGAGTTCAAACTTGAAAGTCGACCCGTCCTTCAGACCCTTGAAAAAGTTTGTATAAGCCACTTTGTCAGACAGTCCTTAGATCTGGATTCTAACCAGATTGAACCGCCAGACGTATGATCAAGGCTCCTTGCTGCACATGGCCTAGATCAAGGCTCGTTTTCTTTGCAGGGATGTTCATAGAGAAGTTAGAAGCAAACAAGAACGTAAGCGTCCTGAAGCTATTAATGCAACCTACCGGTAAATTGCCAAACCACTACTTGGCTATTCCCTTCAGGATGGCTGGAAAGCATCGACACCAGGCGGCATCTGACAAGGCAATAATCGTGTCATTGAGCGACTACACCTAAATAAAATGAATTTATAACACTCTACTGACCTAATACAAGTATAGGGTAAATAGAGGGGTCGAACCACAGGGAGTAATGCTTAAGCATCGTATTCATTACCTAGGGTCTAAGCTATCTCGGAACAAGAAGTGTGAATAACTAAGAGATTAAACTAAGAATGAAATGGATTAAAATTAATATAATTAGGCACCAAGGGAAATGGGTAGGCGAAGATGACGCTTGATCATGCAATAACAAAGTAGCAAATCAATGGTAAACTAAACATTCTTGAATACCGAAGTAAGGCCCAATCTAACCGCCTTCCGGGGTTATCGGTTTCTCCTAACATAGCATCTATGTTTTCACACTAGAACCATATATTAGAAGGTGCAAACAAAGAATTATCGATAGTAATGAATCTCAACTAAGTCAACTTCCGTTACTTGTTAGCAAAGACTCATCTTTGATCAACTAACAACGTGCACTTGCAAGAAGACCAAAGAATATCAAGCATGCAAAGACTTTAATCACCATTAACATAACCCCAACATTATAAGCATGAACAATTAGCAACTACACCATCCCCACACCCTTGGCTAGGTGACTACTCACAAATCATATTGAAAACAATATCAATCATCAAATCAATAAGCATCAACATGATTAATAAGCAAAGAAGAAAAATCAAAGCAAATAAGCAAAATAAAAAAACAAAGGTAAAGAGAAAGAGTAAGAGATTGCTCATTAATTGAAGATGAAGGTCTACATAGGATTGAACAAACTCCTTCTTCAAAATCCAAGTTCATCAATGAAGAAAACCACACTTTCTCTCTCTACCAATGAAGACTAGTAGTGTTTCTCTCTCTAGATTAAGCTAAAAATGTAGAAAAATTAAAACTAAGTTAATCTAATCTTTCAAAACGTTCTAAGATGTGCCTTATATAGTCCGTACAGAGCTAGCTGATAAAAGGAGAGGTCTGACCGAACAATGGGAAGGTTCGGCCAGACTAAAGGGTAGGTTCGGCAGGACTACAGGGTAGGTTTGGCAGAACCATGTGTAGTTCGGTCGAACCTTCCTGATCCTGGTTTGGTCGAACTTCTGTGGTTCGACCACTCCTACAAAATCGCCAAATTGCATCTTGTCCCTGCCTCGACGTTCGGCCGAACCACTGAGCAGGTTCGGCCACACCTTCAGGAGGTTCGGTCGAACCTCTTCTGAATCATACTTCCTCCAGCTTCCCTTGATCTTAGCTTTCTCCTCTTGAAAATCCCGATGGTTCCTACAAAGCATGAGCATGAAAATCACAATAAAAACAAAGCAAGAAGACTAAGAAAAGGGAAGATAAAGGAGAAAGAAAAGAGGAAGCAAAACTAAGTAAAAATGCTTAGAAAAAGGGCCAAACAAGTGCAAATGAGGGGAGAATCCTTAGAGAAAAAGGATAAAAGAGTGGCATAAATGCCACTCATCAAAATCCCCCACACTTGCCTTTTGCTTGTCCTCAAGCAAGGAATACTAGAACAAAAAGACAACACACACAACAAGCATAATATGACAAGGGTTAAGAAAATCAATCAAGCTTCACGATGGGAAATGCTCCAAATGGACTCTAACATAGGGACATGAATCAAAGAATGCTTACTTTTCTCAACTCAAAGAGGGGGAACACGTTCTAAGATGCTTAGGTTGAAGGAGACAAACCTAAGCTAAGCGTAGAGAACTAATGATTTCATCCTCTGCCCTAGCCCCAACCAAGACGGTCCGCGTTCTCTCCACTAGATTCAAATCATCCCCAAGTTAGCTCCTCATGATTCCTCGAGGGAACCGGAAAAAGAAATTTTATGTGGAATCATAAGGTTATCCCGACATCTCAACTATGCACACTCTCTCCATAGGGTTGAAATCTATCTCCCTCCACCGTTCTTTGACCGCACTCCTCCAAGTCCAAGGGTCTTAACTCAGGTTGTAATGTCATGACTAGGGGTTAAGGTTAGGAATTAATTTGAAAATTTTGGTGGCAAATCTTAAGCGAAGAAAAAGAGTGGCCATCTCTCAAGAACAACCTAAGAATTGAACCTAAATTCAAATTGCAACCTTCAATACAAAATTTCACAACATTACTTCATTTCTCTCATCATTTTCTCTTTCTTTTCCTTTTTTCAACTCTTTTTTTTATATATTATTTTTCTCTTTTTTATTCTTTTTTTTTTCTTTTTTTCTTTTGGTCTTCATACGTTGCATCCTTCCTCACAAACTTTTTGCAAATATTTTCATTCATGAACAACTTTCAAAATCTCACTTGAACCAATATTCACAACTTTCTTGCCCTAAAACCAACACTCTCAAATTCGAACCTCAAAAGCCAATGCTTCACTAACTACAAGGGTTGGTATAACATAGGCAAATAGGTTTGTAATATGGCTAGATCAAGAAAGGGGAATTAGGCCCAAATTGGTTAGCAAGTGGGTGGATGTAAAAACAAAAACCAAATTTGTAACAAAACACAAAGAAAACAAAGAAAAATGAGAAGAAATGCCCTCTTCCTCCTTTAAAGTTGTTTGGTCACGATCTCGGGAGCTAAATACCAACACAAAGATTAAGACATGCATAGTTAAGGATCCGAAACGCCGCTCACAAGAATGATGAAGGATAGAACAAATGACCTCACACGGGATAAAAATAAGCAAATACCAACCAAGGGAATCCTATTCACTATGGAGAGCAACACCATCTTACCACTTGCCCGTGAACTAGGGGGTTCAAACGTCCTCAAAAGTTCTAAACTGGGCTACCTTAGCTTATAATGTGTCTAATTCAACCTTAAGCATTCTTAAACCGTGTACACCCTCATCAACTAGGAAGGTAAGCATTCAAAGTCATGTCATCAAAAAGGCACACAAATTCTCGAATCCAAATGAATGAGCAAATCCACATCAAAAATATTTCAACTTGCCATAGTCATGCTTGTTACATAAAAGAGAACAAGAAAAACACACAAAAAGGACGAAGAAATTAAAAAGGTTCATAATCGAGGCATGCAAATCAAATAAATCCCAATCGACATACAAGTGATCGTTGATATCAACATCAACGATCCCAAGTTCCTTGGAACCAAAATCAATCAACCTAGAACCATTCAACTCTTCCTAAACTAGACCTAAACTAAGCACTCAAAGAAAAAGAAAAAGAAAGAGAGGAAAGGTCTCACTGAATGCCGCTTGAAATATAAGACAAGGTAATATATCCAATCTCACCAAGGGAGCTAGTGTTACTCCTTAACGTCCTTCATCTCCGCTTCAAGCTTCAATAAAAGTGAGCCAAACAAAAGAAACTACAACAAAACAAGAAAAGGTTAGAAAACAAAGAAAAAGACTAAAGAAATAAACAAAAAGAAGAAAAAATAAATAAAAAAAAAACTATCTACAAAGTTTGGATTAAGGGGATTTGGATTTTCGGGAATTTTGGATTTTTCTCTCGGGAGCATCTCCACCTACAAAAAAAACTCAGGAATCATCAAAGAAAATCATCAGAAATCAGCAAAAATAATCATAAAACATCATCATCATCACCATCACATCACCACATCAATATCATCACAATATCACCATCTCATCACATCACCATCACAACATCACCAACATCATCACCCCCATCACAACGCCACATCAATACCACAAGGCCACTATCCTCACTATCCTCCTTATGTGCAAGCAACTACCCTACAACTCTAGCTTCCTATGTACACTTCAACCAACCAAAAGGACATCCTCACCCACACTATTCTTTTGCTCGTCCCGAGAAAAAGTTACAAGCGAGAAGATCGGGGGGGGGGGGGGGGGGGAAGAACCCTCATCACTGGTTATCATCTCCTCGCCCCCTAGGTTGAGGGGGGTTATCAGGATCAAACCCAGGAGTGTCCATGAAAGGGTGGAAGGGTTGGTTAAAGTGCTCATAGGGCCACCCTTGGGCACCCCAACCACCATCAAAAGGAGCGGGGGTGGATGTGGATGCCGGGTCATAAGCCGGATCACACCCACCCGGACAATAGGGGTCGTATGGTGGGGTGCCAACGCGTTGGGTAGGGTCGATGGGTCCTTCCCAGTAGGCGTAGCAAAGGGGGTGGGGTTTTGAGGATCGTAGGGTCCCCAATGATTGACCGGACCCTCTTGAGGAGGGTGGTAAGGGTAGTTAACATAGGGCGGTTGAATGCCCGCTTGCACAAGATTGTCATAATTTGCCCTCGCGTAGTATCCCTATTGTTCAATGGAAGCTTTATTGTCTCGACGGATATCATCGAGGGTACTACGAAGGGCATTTAAATCAAAAGGAGGAATGAAAGAAGAAGAAGATGCCTCACCTCCCCCGCTAAGGGGGGGAATGATTTGCTCCTGATGGAGGACCGGCGGAGGTTGAGGAACTCCACCCCGGGCTCTAGTTCGTCTCAGCTCATTAGGGATGTTTTGCTGAGGGATCTTCCATTTGAGAGGAGCGGAGTGGTCCACCGTAGTGAGGTCGGGGTCCGGAAGGACACACCATTCGATCTCCCTATCTACCAAGAGTATGAATCGGCGCTTGCTAGTGGTGAAGTTGAGGAAGCGGCTGTGACGGAGGGCGCTTATGGAAAGAGCATAGGGAGGGAACTCGTCGGTGAGCTCTTCTCGATTTTGGTGCACGGGTGGGAGCAATTCAATTTGATCTTTTTATGCTCCATTCTTCAAAGAAAGAGAAATGATAGTAATCATGCCACCCATAAAGATCTCATCACCGAGACGGTTATCCCTAGTATCCAACAGCCGTTGGATGAAGGTGGAAGAGCATTGAAATTTGAGCCGTTGAGGGTTATCGGCCAAGAATAGGCAAGCAACCTCATCTTTTACCATGGAGCCGAGGTTTGCTTTGAAGAGCACGGCATATTGGAGAAGCCGTACAAAATACCTCAAGGCTATATGAATGATATTGTTGACCTTTGAGGTATTAGTTTGAAACCTATCCTTGTTGGTAATACTCCTCCACCACTCTTGCTCGTTGTAAGGAATGCGATGACAGGACATCATTTCGGACGGGTGATCAAGTCCGGTGGCATGCCAAAAGAATATCTCATTTACCTGACTTTCCGTTAGAGAGTGATCCTCGTTGAACATTCGAAAGTGAATCATAAGTTGAGGATCCTCATCAACATCCTCCGGCTCAAAGACTTCCTTGCGAAGAGAGGCAAGGAATTCCAAAGTTAAACGCTCGTAAGTGTAAGCGTGGAGGTGAATGAAGTCACCCCATCCAAATTTTTGACCCAACCGGACCACCTCGTCCAAAATACCTAGCTTCCTCAAAGTTGAATGGCAAAATAATCTTGTAGAACGGATTGGACGCTTGATGAGTGACTCATAGATGGGCCAAAATTGCTCGTCCGAAGCAACAATGCCATGATCATTGATGCCGGGAGGAGGTGGGAATTGTGGTCCTGAATATTCTCCCGCTCTCTTCCTCTTTGACTTTCCTTTGCCTTTGCCGAACATTTTGATTCTACAAATTCACCAAGAGCATATTATTAGAACAAATTGATAACAAATGACATAAGAAACCAAGTAGCTAGCCAAGGTAAAAGTGTATGCATGAGAGTATACAATTTAAGGCATGCATGAATACATTTGAACCAAGGTTTGAATAAGAATTCCTATGTCATTCCTATATTAGTCCTAACAAAGTCTAGGTGAAATTTGGCATGATGTCCCCTAATTTTCATGATATCCATTCATCAAACCATCAAAAATAAACCAAAATAATGAATAACAATCTCCAACAACATCCAACTCATGCATTTCTCAATCATAAAATGGTAACATGAACACCCTGGTATGAAATCAACATTCTTAAGCAAAGACATTGAGATCAAAATAAAACCAAGGCAAACATACATAATCATCATAACAACATGTTCTACTATCAACAACCAATCAATTGCAATAAGTCAATCCAAAAAACCACATGAATCAAACAAGTTATTACTAACAATTTCAAGAATACCACAATTCATACTTAAATATGTAAAACATGGTAAAACTATGAGAAATTGAAGAATTAAACTTGCAAAAGCTAGGAAAACCATACCACAATTGATTGGAAGCAAGTAAAAAACCCAAAAATTCCAAATCACTTAAACCCTTGAAATTGGGGAAAATGAAAAGATGGGTTTTTTGTGAGGAGTTCTTGGTGGAGATTGTAGAAATTGAGTATAGGATGGAAAATAAGTGAGAAAGGGTGAAGATTGGAGTGATTTTGATGGAGATTTGAGGTTGTAAGGGGAGGTGTAATGGAGGTTTAGAGTGAGAAAGAGGAGAAAGGGGTAGGTCACGAAAATGGGAATGAAGGTCACGAAAATTTCAGCAGCATAAAACTTATGGCAGCAGCATTTTTTTTAAATCTGAAGAATGGTTCGGCTGAACCAAGGGTATGTTCGGTCGAACTCACCTTTGGTTCGGTCGAAACATGGCCAAAATTTGTTTTTCTAAAATCCAGGCAGTAAGTTCCAGCAAATATGCAAAAATAGAGGAGTGACCAAACCTGGAGATTGTTCAGTCAAACTACAAAGAATGTTCGATCGAACCTCCCCAAGGTTTGGTCGAACCTATGCTGAAACTTCATTTTTGCAAATTTTTGCAGAATGTTGCTGAAATTTTTCAAAAATTGAGGAGTGACCGAACCCAGGACAGTGCGGCCGAACTAGAGTACAAGTTCAGTCGAACCATCATTAGGTTCGGTCGAACCTTCTGCCAGAATGCAAAATTGAGTTCTTGGCAGAAGGTTGACATAAATCCTTGAAAATGCTACAGTGGCCGAACATAAAGTGGTTCGCCCAAACTCCCATAAAGAATCGCACAAGTAAAAATAGTCCTTAACACACATCTAAACACCATACAATCATGCTAGATGCAAAGCATATCGATAACCCAAACACAATCAAAAATCATAAATCCCAACAATCCAAAGTTGTAGATGGAAAAATAGAAGCAACATGAAAAGAAGAAAGTAGAAAAGGGTTAGAAACTCGGGTTGCCTCCCGGAAGCGCTTTTGGTTAACGTCGTTAGCTCGACGTTCCTTGAGTTGATAAAGGAGGGTCAAATTGACGATGCACATCAAGAAGAGTCGCGAAAATCGGTTCATCACTTGGGAATCCTTCATAATAAGGCTTGAGAGGGTGACCGTTGACTTTGAAAGGAGAGTGGCCATCTTGGAAGATTTCATAGGCACCATATGGGAACACTTCCGTGACAATGTACGGCCCACTCCACCTTGACCTAAGTTTGCCCGGGAAAAGCTTCAAGCGGGAGTTGAATAGTAGGACTTTTTGGCCTTTGACGAATTCCTTCTAGACAATTTGAGCATCGTGCCAAGCCTTAGTCCGCGCCTTATGCATGCTTACGCTATCGTAGGCATTCATCCTCAACTCCTCTAACCCATGTAGCTCTAGAAGCCTTTCTCACCCGCACTATAAAGATCAAAGTTGATTTGCTTGATTGCCCAATGCGTTTGATGCTCCATCTCCACGGGCAAATGACAATTTTTTCCAAAGACAAGCTTGTAGGGAGTGGTCCCTATGGAGTTTTGAAGGCGGTCCTATACGCCCATAGAGAATCAATGAGTTTGGTGGACCAATCCTTCCTCGTCCTAGCAACCGTCTTCTCCAAAATCACCTTAAGCTCTCTATTGGTGACCTCTGCTTGACCACTTGTTTGAGGGTGGTAAGCAAGCCCTCGCTTGTGAGACACCCCATACTTATCAAGTAGTCAAACGAAGGTGTGGTGCTTGAAGTGCGATCCCCCGTCACTAATTATTGCTCTTAGAACACCAAATCTCGGAAAGATCACTTTCTTGAAAAGTTTGACCACCACCTTAGAGTCATTCGTTGGAGAAGCTACGGCCTCCGCCCACTTGGATACGTAGTCAACGACAACCAAAATAAACTTGTTCCCATGTGAATAAATGAAAGGGCCCATGAAGTCTATAGCGCAAACATCAAAAACTTCAAGCTCAAGGATGGGGTTTTGAGGCATTTATCCCTTCTAGAAATATTCCCCATCCGTTGGCATCTATCACAAGTCTTGATAAATATCCAAGCATCCTTGAATAGAGAATGCCAAAAGAGCATAGATTGAAGGACCTTTGAGGCGGTGTTTTGAGCACTCATATGCCCACCACAAGGAGAAGAGTGGCACATATGGAGAACACTTTGAACCTCGTCGTTGGGGACGCATCTCCTCAACAAACCATCGACCCCTCTTTTCAATAAAATGGGATCATCCCAAATGTATCTCTTGGCCTCGTGCTTGAGTTTTCGACGTTGTTGCGAAGTGAAATCCGGCAATATGGCACTATAAGCTAAGTAATTCACAATAATTGCATACCACGGCTCCGATTTCACTTCAAGGACATATAGCACATCATCTCTTAAAGCGTCCTCTATTTGAAAGCCATCATCTTCAAACCTTGCACCGCCCAACCTTGAGAGGTGATTCGCTACCACATTCTCGGCTCCCTTCTTGTCTCTCATCTCATAATCAAAGTCTTGGAGAACTAAAACCCATCTCAAAAACCTCGGTTTAGCCTCCTTCTTTCCAATCAAATATTTGAGAGCCAAGTGGTCGGTATACACAATTGTCCTAGAACCAATGAGGTAGGTTCTAAACTTCTCAAATGAGTGAATAACCGCTAGAAACTCCTTCTCGGTAGTTGTATAATTTCGTTTGGCACCATTTAGAGATTTAGACAAATAATGTATAACATGAATTTTTCCATCCTTTCGTTGCCCAAGAACCAAACCAATAGCCTCGTCGCTTGCATCGCACATGAGCTCAAATGGAAGAGACCAATCCGGACCTTGGACGATAGGGGCGGTGCAAAGGGCTTCTTTCAACCTACAAAAAGACTCTTGACAAGAATCATCAAATATAAACTCTTTATCTTGTTGCAATAGGGATGTGAGGGGCTTTGCAATCAATGAAATTTTTTTTATAAAACGCCGATAGAACCCGGCATGGCCAAGAAAAGACCTCACTTCCCTCACGTTGGTGTGGGGAGGAAGTTTTTCTATGACCTCAACCTTAGCTCTATCAACCTCAATGCCAGCATGGGAAATTTTGTGCCCAAGAACAATCCCACTTTCCACCATAAAGTGGCACTTTTCCCAATTCAACAGGAGGTTAGCCCTCTCACAGCTTTCTAAGCAACGAGATAAATTAGATAGACAATCTTCATAGGTGGCTCCTCCAACGGACAAGTCATCCATGAAGACTTCTACCTCATCCTCAATCATATCACTAAAAATGGACATCATGCAACGTTGGAATGTTGCGGGGGCATTATAAAGCCCGAAAGGCATCCTACGATACGCATAAGTACCGTAGGGGCATGTGAAAGTCGTCTTCTCTTGATCCTTGGGGTCAATCGGGATTTGGAAAAATCCCGAGTAACCATCAAGGAAACAATAGAAATAATGCTTTGTAAGCCTTTTCAACATTAGATCAATGAACGGTAGTGGAAAATGATCTTTGCATGTACTTGTGTTAAGTTGGCGACAATCAATACACATGCTCCAACCGGTAACAAGTCTAGTTGGTACTAGTTGATCATGATCATTTTTCACTACCGTCATGCCCCCTTTCTTAGGCACAACTTGCACGGGAGATACCCAATCACTATGAGCAATTGGGTAAATAATTCCCGCATCAAGAAGGTTAGCCACTTCCTTCCGCACAACCTCTTGCATGGAAGGGTTAAGCTTTCTTTGCCTTTGCCTAACGGGTTTGGCATCTCCCTCTAGATCAATTTTGTGCATACATAAATATGGACTAATACCTTTGATATCATCAATGGTATAACCCAAAGCTTTCTTGTGTTTTCTCAAAACATTGATCAAGAGGGAGGTTTGCTCCTCCGTTAGGTTAGAATTTACAATCACGGGGAAATACTCATCGGGACCAAGAAATGCATACCTCAAGCCCAAAGGTAGAAGTTTCAAGTCTACCTTTGGTGCTCCCTTACCATTGGGGCACTCTTCTCTTTCTTCAACTTGAAAGAGGTCATGAATGTAAGGAGCCTCTTCTTCCATGCTCGCGTCCTTGCACTCCTTCTTGCTTTCCTCAAGAAAATCCTTATAGAATTGCATGTCTTCTTTGTGAGTACCTATCTTTGATTCATTCAACAACACACTTTCAAGAGGATCATTAGTAGCATGCAAGTGGGAGCGAGAAAATTCATTAAGAACGGTATCAAGAACATCTACCCTAAAGTATTCACCACTTGAGGAGGGTTGTTGCATGACATTATTCAAATCAAACTCAATAGAATCATTGTCAATCTTCAAGGATATTTTCCCCTCCTTCACATCAATGATAGCTCTAGAGGTAGCTAGAAATGGCCTACCCAAAATTATAGGAATCCTCTCATCCTCATCCATCTCTAGCACATAGAAATTCACGGGGAATGTGAACTTTCCTACCCTAAGGGGAATGTCCTCAACTTTTCCCATGGGGAACTTAACGGAACGGTCCGCTAGTTGGAGAGTAATGTTAGTAGGAGAGAGGGTTCCTACACTAAGCTTTTAGTAGACGGAATAGGGCATGAGACTCACACTTGCTCCTGAATCACACAAGGCTTTATCAAATTCAATGCCATTGATAGAACAAGGGATGGAAAAGTTACCCGGATCATTCAATTTGGTAGGAAGTTTGTTGGAAAGAATTGCACTACAATTTGCGGTCAAACTCACCGTCTCACACTCCCTTCTCCCACTCAAAAGGTCTTTCAAAAATTTGGAATAGTAGGCCATTTGCTTCATAGCATCAACAAAAGGGACGGAAATATGCAAATTCTTAATGACTTCCAAAAACTTCCCAAATTGGGCATCAAGTTTAGCTCTCACAAATCGTTGTGGAAAGGGTAGCTTCTCCTCTCTAGGTTGGCGATTTAGGGGCAAGGGAGTGGCTTCTTTTTCCTTGGGCACCTCAACATTTTTTTCCTTTTCAACACTCAATGGCTCATTGGCTTTTTCACCCTCATTCTCTAACTCCACCTCTTCTTGGGGTTCTTCCTCAATTAAAGGGTCACTCCCTACTACCTTCCCACTCCTAGTTGTCACGGCATACAAAAGTTTTGGGTTGACTCCTTGAATTGGGATGTGAGAAGAAGAAGAAGAAGAAGAAGAAGAAGAAGAAGAAGAAGAAGAAGAAGAAGAAGAAGAAGAAGAAGAAGAAGAAGAAGAAGAAGAAGGGGATGAATTAGATGCAAGTTGAGCAATTTTGGTCTCAAGCATTTTCATATGAGCATTGGTTCGTTTTTGGGCCTCTTCATGTTTCTTTTGATCTTCCTCACGCATTTTCAAAAGAGCATCTAATTTAGCCATCATGGGATCAATTGGAGGGGCTTCAAGCTGAAGAGGTTGTTGAGGTGGAGGAAGTTGGGGTTGATGGAAACCCGGAGGCCTATTAGTTTTGGCATAGTTAGAAACAAATTGGCCCCTATTGCCTCCGGTGCCTTGGTTAGGAACATTGCTTTGTTGATTATTTCCCATGTTACCTTGGTCACCAAAATTTTGATTTTGATGGTCATGGTATCGGGAATTAGGTTGTTGGTTTTGATTACCATACCCCCTTTGGTTAGAGTAGCCTCTTCCATTGAAATTGGAAGGGCCTCCCCCACTATGGTATTGGTTATCATAACCACCACCACTTTGGTTCCAACCACGGTTTCCACCTTGATTCCAATTCCCCATTTGATTGGAGTTTAGCCTCAAGTTTCCTACATTTCCCATTCTAGGAGCAAAATTCATAGCATTGACATTTTCCATATTATCATCATGTTCATGGGAAGGGGGTTGAACTTCACAAGCATATACACAATGAGAGGTATCATGATCATAGGTTTCACAATT
Organism: Chenopodium berlandieri; assembly: GCA_034703905.1. Taxonomy (NCBI): domain Eukaryota; kingdom Viridiplantae; phylum Streptophyta; class Magnoliopsida; order Caryophyllales; family Amaranthaceae; genus Chenopodium; species Chenopodium berlandieri. Next base: position 31,950,016 of record CM068278.1, read on the forward strand.
AGAGCAAAACATGCATCCTTGGGGCATTGTATTGTAAGAAGAGGAGGAGGAAGTATCCATACCATTGCCTCCCTTGGTTGAAGGGGAGGTATTACCATGAGGGTTGGACCTTTCTTTCATCAATTCATCCATTTGCTTGGTCATTTTGGAGATTTGGGTAGAAAGGTTGTTGATTGTGTTGGCTTGCTCCAATGCATAAACACCCTTACTAGAAGTAGCATCCCTTTCTCCTTCGTACCAATCATCATAGTGCTTTGTGGCCTCCTCTATAATACACTCCACTTCATTCTCTCCTTTGTTTATGATTGGACCACCGGCCGCGGCGTCTAGGCTTGTCCTTCCTTGAGGTGTAAACCTCCATAGAAAGTGTGAATGAGTTGATACTTGGGTATCCCATGGTGTGGGCATTTACGTTAAAGCTCTTTGTATCGTTCCCATGCCGCACTTAGAGACTCACCACTCTTTTGGCGAAAACCTTGAATCAAAGACCGAGCCTCGGCGGTCTTCCTATGGTTACAAAACCTCCTCAAGAAAGCCGTAGTCACTTAGTCCCATGTTGTGAGAATTAGGGGGCACCTCCTTCTCTAGCCATTCTAGACTTCTCCCAATTAGCGAAAATGGAAACATTTTGAGGCGAATATATTCTTGAGTCACTCCATTGGCCTTTATTGTGTCACAATATTTCTCAAACTCTTTTAGGTGCTCATGAGGACTCTCAAACTTTCCACCCGAGAATTGTTTCCTCTCAATCAAAGCAATCAAATTAGGCTTGATCTCGAAATTGTTGGCTTGAGTAGTAGGAGTTAGGATCCCACTTTTCGCTCTAAAAGCGTCGGGGGCCCCAAGACAACTCAAAGGCGTATTCTCTCCCATTTTAGAACCTTCTTCACTCTCGAACTTATAGGTTGAGAAAGGGTTGATATCCGAACTCGAAGATAAGTTAGGGCTATCTAATTCTTCACTTGAGGGTGAAGAGGGTGGAGTATCTTCTAAGTCTCTTACTCCTCTCGTTGGAGTGTGGGAATTTCTACTCCTTGCTCTTGCTTCTCTTCGAAGTAGGTACAAAGACCTCTCTAGCTCTGGATCGATGGGAATCAAAGATCTTGAGCGGGTTCGTCCTCTGTTCATACAACAAAGCTAAGAAGAACGTAAGCACTGACAAGTAACAAAAGTAGCAAACACTAACAAATAAAAGATGAGATAGTCTCAAACAAGCAATGAAATAGCAATGGCAGCCGTCTCCCCGGCAACGACGCCAATTTGACAAGGCAATAATCGTGTCGTTGAGCGACTACACCTAAATCAAATGAATTTATAACGCTCTACTGACCTAATACAAGTATAGGGTAAATAGAGGGGTCGAACCACAGGGAGTAATGCTTAAGCACCGTATTCATTACCTAGGGTCTAAGCTATCTCGGAACAAGAAGTGTGAATAACTAAGAACGAAATGGATTAAAATTAATATAACTAGGCACCAAGGGAAATGGGTAGGCGAAGATGACGCTTGATCATGCAATAACAAAGTAGCAAATCAATGGTAAACTAAACATGCTCGAATACCGAAGTAAGGCCCAATCTAACCGCCTTCCGGGGTTAATCGGTTTCTCCTAACATAGCATCTATGTTTTCACACTAGAACCATGTAATAGAAGGTGCAAACAAAGAATTATCGATAGTAATGAATCTTAACTAAGTCAACTTCCGTTACTTGTTAGAAAAGACTCATCTTTGATCAACTAACAACGTGCACTTGCAAGAACACCAAAGAATATCAAGCATGCAAAGACTTTAATCACCATTAACATAACCCCAACATTATAAGCATGAACAATTAGCAACTACACCATCCCCACACCCTTGGCTAGGTGACTATTCACAAATCATATTGAAAACAATATCAATCATCAAATAAATAAGTATCAACATGATTAATAAGCAAAGAAGAAAAATCAAAGAAAATAACCAAAATCAAAAACAAAGGTAAAGAGAAAGAGTAAGAGATTGCTCATTAATTGAAGATGAAGGTCTACAAAGGATTGAACAAACTCCTTCTTCAAAATCCGAGTACATCAATGAAGAAAACCACACTTTCTCTCTCTACCAATGAAGACTAATAGTGTTTCTCTCTCTAGATTAAGCTAAAAATGTAGAAAAATTAAAACTAAGTTAATCTAATCTTTCAAAACGTTCTAAGATGGGACTTATATAGTCCGTACAGAGCCAGCTGATAAAAGGAGAGGTCCGACCGAACAATGGGAAGGTTCGGCCGGACTACAGGGTAGGTTCGGCCGAACCATGGGTAGGTGTGGCCGAACCATGGGTAGGTTCGGTCAAACCTTCCTGATCCTGGTCTGGTCGAACTTCTGTAGTTCGGCCACTCCTGCAAAATCGCCAAATTGCATCTTGTCCCTACCTCGACGTTCGGCCGAACCACTGAGCAGGTTCGGCCACACCTTGGTTCGGCCACACCTTCAAGAGGTTCGGCCGAACCTCTTCTGAATCATACTTCCTCCAGCTTCCCTTGTGCTTAGCTTCCTCCTCTTGAAAATCCCCATGGTTCCTACAAAGCTTGAGCATGAAAATCACAATAAAAACAAAGCGAGAAGACTAAGAAAAGGGAAGATAAAGGAGAAAGAAAAGAGGAAGCAAAACTAAGTAAAAATGCTTAGAAAAAGGGCCAAACAAGTGCAAATGAGGGGAGAATCCTTAGAGAAAAGGATAAAAGAGTGGCCTAAATTCCACTCATCAGCATCATCTAACCTCTATAGGTACATGAGGTGGGTGTACGCCAAGAGGTGTTCTTCAAGGTTGGACGTACAATTATAGGTCCCCACCATTACATTTTTAAGCTTGGCCGGCTGTTCGGCCTCGACTATTTCCTTGGAGAATGCAGAGGGTTGTTCCCCAAGATTTTGTAGCCGAAGCTGCTAGCCCAAAGGATGGTAGTTGTATGCCGCCTACCCTTCGAAGAAGGCAGGCTGGATATAGGGTAAAGCAGGCGGTTGGTATAATGGTTGTGCCATATACTGCGCTGAGTTGATCATATGAGGCCAAACTATACGAGGGGGCCGCTTGGTGGGGTCCCCTATACTGAAGGAGAATTCCTCGCGGAGGTATTCTAGAAGCTATCATGATAAGTCGACGTTGAAGCCGACTCTGACAGCTGCTGGGTCCTCTTCTCTAGGATGTATTGACGGGCATGAGAAAAATATTTTTTGCTACCATCCGGTTGTACATGCCGGATGGCTTTTCTTGTGACCGTTTCTGGGAAACGGAGTCTTGAAAGGTCGAAATGGGGCCGAGCCTTCTCCTTCGCAGCAGGATGAGGAGTAGGGTGTCGGTCCTGGACGGAATTTTTCTTTCCGGCTTGAGTGGGCTTCTTGGCCAACTATTCCTTTATGGGAGCAGCCGACCGCTTGTTGATTAGACCCTTAATTTCACCTTTGAGGCTGCTCATGAACTTCATGAGCTCATCGCGGGTGACTGGGGCTGATCCTGCCGCCATGGGAGGGATCATCTTGCTGCCCTGAGGCTTACTTGATTGTCCAGGGGGCCTGCTTGGACCCGCCTGGTTAGCATTGCACTTCAGTCTGTCTTTGTGACGGAGGCGCTTAGAGATGAGTGACCCATGTAGGGCAACAAAGGTTTTTATGTCTCCATCATCACCTGAATCTTTGTCCATCTGGACCACTATTTCTTCCAGAGGCTGGGTGGTCTCTGGAGGCGGCACAGGTTGCTCTTGTGAAGCCATCTTAGAGGTACTCTCCCCACAGACGACACAAAATGTTTCGGGGTTTTTTTTTGTCCCTTAGGAGAGTTACAGCTCAAGAGTGGATTTAACAAGGAAGCCTGTACCTGTAAAACAAACGGAGCTCTGACTGGTCAGAAGTGTGCCTCCGAAGATTAACTTAGTACGGAATCGGAGTAAAACGTGCGGAAAGTAGGTTATCTACTAGGATTCCAAGCTTAGGTATTCTATGTTTTAAAGAGTAATAAATGCCTTAATGATTAAGACGTAAAGTTCGAGGTGTCAAAAGACTGTCCCAATAATTGGGGGAATCTCCCTATTTATATGGTACTAGGAAAACGTGCCCTATACTAGGGTTTGATGACCTAAGGATTAGGGCAACGCCGTTTTGCGAAGCCCTTAGAATTTGGGCCTTGAAGGCCGCCATTTCAAGGGGGCGTATCTGAGTAACACGTGTCTCGCATTTGGAGGGTCCAGTTGGATGCCTCCTAGAGGGACACATGTCGCTCTGTCATTGGTCCACTTGGGGGTATTAAATACCCCAAATCAAAACCCTTCTAAAATATAGTTATCAATCCTAATCTCATTAGAATTTAAAAGAACCTTCTAGATATTTCAAGAAGATTAAAATCAATCCTAATAACATTAGGAATAATAATTAATGGGCCCTCCTCTAGATCATCGGGCCACATTTAAAATCATTTTGGGCCAAATTTACTTTAATCCATAACTTCCTCATTATTTATCAGAATTGGGCTTACAATGTATCATTGGAAAGCTCTTCAAGCCCAATCTATCTACACTATTATTGGACCCTTATCATGGACTAAACCAAATTGGACTGGCTATTTTCATAAGTAGATTGAAAAAAGAAATATTTTTAAAAACAGAAAGAGGTATATTTTAACATAAACAACTACATCACTAGACTTTTCACACTTTCACTTAGTTCGATAATCAAATGAGGTGAAAGGTATGCATCATTGGGTTTGGTTTTGGGGAGACACATTTGGGTGTCTACAGAATCCCCCACTTTGACTGAGTTTGGAGAAACCCAAGTTTCGAAAACAAAAGTCAAAGTAGCGATAGGGACGGAGAATGATTCAGAACGTACTGCGACCCTAAATCATTCTTGTATTGCCGATACCTACAAACTAGCATTAGTTAGATAGATAAAAGAGTTACGAAACGCGTATCTCGCACCGTCGAGCACACATCTCTGGGGTAACCGATTTTGTTTGACGATCTTCCTCAAGCTAGGGCATATCTCCTGAAAACTGCTCCGCTTGTAGCTGCCTTCAATTTCCGCTGTGATAATCTTCCACATCTTAAGGAACACCATCGACGATTTCTCCGCTTGTAACGATCTTCTGCCGTTTTGTGACCATCTTCCACATCCTAGGTAATACGATCGAAGATAACTCTACTTGCAGTCATCTCCCGTTTTTTGACAACGTTCCACATTCTATGGAAGATCGTCAAAGATAACTCCTCTTGTAGCCATCTTCAGTTGTTTGTGACAACTCTCCACATCCTAGGGAACGTCGTCGAAGGTGACTGCTTGTAGCCATCTTCAGTTTTACTGCTGTTGATGTTGTGGTCGCGCTTTACTACCGTTGATGCTCACTCGTCTTAGAACAAAAGAGCTTCATTCTTTTTTAGGAATGTTCACTCGTCTCTGATCAATGGAGCTTGAAAGGAATGTCCACGCATCTCTGAACAAAAGAGCTTTGATAGGATGCCCACACGCACTACAAGAAAATTTATCTATAGAGGCAACCCTTTGAGGCAACTAACTTTATATGGCCTCTAAAAGTTAATTTTAACAATAGTAAAATATAGGTTGCCTCTAAAAGTGCTCTTTAGCATTAGTGATATTTAGGTTGCCTCTAAAGATCTTTTTAACATTAGTGAAATTTTTATTGCCCTAAAACATCATTTTTAGCATTAGTAACATTTTGATTTTCTCTTATTATTTTTTTATTGCATCAATAAAAGTATGATTGCCCCTAAAAGTTCTTTTTTAAGGATTAGTGAAATTTATGTTGCCTCTAAACATGGTTAGTGTATCAGTGAAAAGTATGATTGCATCTTGAAGTGCTTTTTTTAGCATTAGTGCAATTTAGATAGACTTTAAATTATTATTTTAGTAATAGTGGAATAACCCGTAAAAAAAAAAAGCAATAATGGAAATAAATGTTATTTATTCCTTATTTATAATTGATTTATGACATTCGTATCCTTCTAACCCCTTGTTATTTTTTGTATTTTTGATAAAATACTTAGAGCAATTTACTATTTTTTTTGTTAAACTATATACTCATATATGATATTTAAGTAAAACATGTCTTGAAAACTGTAAAAACTCAAATGAGGTAAATAATTAGTGACAGAGTGATAATACTCCCAGTGTATTTTATTCCTTAATCAACTTTTTGCTTCATTTTCCTTTTTTGAATTATTGTAATCCATTCATACTCTATATCATATTTTAATAATTTTTTTATATTCTCTATCTTCAATCTTCTTTGCTTTGTCACATATTTATACTTTGTATTTTTCAACCCCCTTTCAATACAAAATTATACGAGTACTCGGGTCAGAGAGACTATGCACAATTCACGGGCTGATGAAAGCCCACCAGCCACCGTCGACAGTCGACTAATCCGTTGACTATCCAAAAGGGGCCAAAACCTTCGGCCTTCCGGCAAGTGACGATCACCCTAGAATCTCTAGCGAGCGATGATCAGGTTCTGCGTCATTCCTTTTCCCCAAATCCCCAATTGACGATTACCCTTGTTGTGATCGTCTTCTCACTACTAATTTTGCCCTCGATAAGGTTAATTGCATTGATTATCTCTCTATTTTGCTCTCTCGTTATTATTATATTTGAGGTTCTATTTATTGAATCTGATTTTTTAGATTTGAATCTTTGTTGTTTAAGAGTACAATTTAGGTAGATTCAATAATGCTATGGTAATTTTTACAATTTTTATAATTGTGTTATGCGGAGTTGAATTTAATTATTTTAGTTTTTTTGGGGTATTTTTGGTGTTGAATTCCCATCATTTGTAAGATTATGTTAATTTCCTGAAAAAACGTGTCTTGAATTTTGATGTGTTTACTTTAATCTTAATCACTTGCTTATCATAAATAGCAACAACAATTATTATATTACTCCACTATTCTATCACCCTTCACATAAAATTAAACTTCATCAATCATTTATTGAATTTTTTTCTAGAAGCACAAATAAAATACAAAAAGAAAGATTTTTTATTGATTTACCTGCAAGATACATCTTTAAGAGAATTGAGTCTCAACAGGAGGTAATTGTGTTTAATCAACAGATGCAAGATGAAGGGGAGGGAGAAAATAACTAGTGAAGAGAAAAAAGCCATGAGTATGGAATTAAAACCAGGGTAATAAGCTCAAATACAAATATTTAGTCTATTTATGTAAGTAGACCTGCATTTAGGTAATTATTTTCTGCATTTAGTACTTCTGAACTATATTTTCTTGAAAATGAGGATATTAATGTTGGCTTTTCATAGTTAACTGATGCACATTTTGCAATTTTAGGGAACTCTTTCTTAGAGCTATTGTGTTTTGCTGGAGAATTGTAATGTAAGACTGTAAGAAATTCATTCTTGAGCGAGTAAATTCTTGTACTCCATAGAGTATAGGTAGTATGAAGCAAATTCCTGGATAGTAACATACATATCTAGTTTGATTGTATGTTACGGAGTAGTTCTTTGTTAAATATTGAAGTTTATATTTCAGAATTACAATGATTAGTTTAAATAGGTGGTATAATTTTATTATATTTTGTTTATTAGCAATCTTGACGCTCTATTTATGGGCATTATGGCTATCACTCTTGTATCTGTTTAGAGTGTTGTGTCACCTTGTCTTTGGGCACCAAATGCCTATTTATGGGCATTAGCAATCTTAGTGTTGCATGTTGAGTTACACAGCTGAGTTAAGGTTATAATGGCTTAAACTTAATGAAAGATTTAACATAAATCGATACAAAGTGACTTTATAAGTACTTTAGTCTATATTTTCATATAAAATGTATTATTGATTTTTAGTTTCTTATCCTAAACCAATTCATGCAAGAAAAGCCTAAAATGGACATCAGGTTAGTTGTTGCTTTTTCCTCTCATTTTGCAACACAAGTGAAGTTTTTTTTTTTTTTTTTTTTTTTTTTTTTTTTTTTTTTTTTTTTGTGTGCAAAAGTAGTTAAGATTTGTTGTTCAATTAGTTTAGTTTGATCTTAATCAATCTTGTTTTATTTGAGTTGCACACAAGACTATGATTTTCTAATTTATTTAGCGATGCTTCCGAAGTTGAAGAATCAGCAGTTGCAAACAATGGTCATGCAGCAGATGAGAATTGTTCCCATATGGATCTTTATATATCAATTTACAATGGCATTACTGAAGTCTCCAATGGTGTTGATATAAATTTCATTTTTTTAAATTTTTTTTTAATGTTAACCTTGTATTCATGTATTTATATTTTTACATAATACATTTGAAAAATCAAATATTAATTTTATATGAAATTTAGTACGAGTATGATTATTGTTTTTATTGTATTTTGTTGTACTGCATTATTTATGATATATCATAGCGTAAATGTTTCATTCACAAAAATAAAAATAATTGTCATTATAACTTTTGGAAGCAACAATTGAGATTATATTTTGGGTGCCCCAAAAACCTTGTAGAATGAAGTTTCAAGGTGCTTCTAAATGATTCAAGGTGCTTCTAAATGTTATGGGTAACAATATAAGAATGGCATCTAAATGAATTTAAAGTCAAGATTATAGTTGCCTCTAAATATATTTTGAGGCAAGAATGATGTGGTTACTTCTAAATATGTGTGCCTTTAGAAGCAACATACGACATTGCCTCCAAAAAAGGCTTTAGAGGCAACTACTAATTAGCGACAAACTTATTAGAGGCACTCAATTTATTGCTTCAAAATATCAATAGAGGGTACTTATCAATTTTTAGAGGCAAATATGTCTTGCCTCTATAATTGATTTTTTTTTGTAGTGGCGTCTCTGAGCAAAAGAGCTTGAAAGGAATATCCACGCGTCTCTGAACAAAAGAGCTTTGATAGGATGCCCACGCGTCTTTGAGCAAAAGAGCTTGAAAGAAATGTCCACGCGTCCCTGAACAAAGAGTTTTGAATGATATGCCCACGCGTCTCTGAGCAAAAGAGATTTATGATATCTCCACGCGTCTGTGAACAAAAGAGTTTTATGATACTTGAATTTTGTTGAGATCGTTCGGTTGGCTGCGAACAGGAGCTTTGCTGAATGATTGTAACCTGTAAAAATCAAAATTTTGCCAAAATTTTTTGCTGGTGTTTTTCTTAGGGTTGACCTAAGGTGATTGACTAACTTGAGGTTAACTCAATGTGCTTTGACACGTGTGTAACTCTTCTGTGATTTAATGTGTTTTGACACATGCGTTTGACTCAATTTGAGGTGACATGACTCAATGTACATACATGACTCGTGTGTACATTATAATATGATTATGCGACTTGAAAAAAGCAAAAAAAAATTTGTCATATTTTGTGGAGGGTACCAACTTTTTCCCAAAAAAGAAAGACATCAAAAGGAAAAAATGAAGTGTTGGATGGTATGTTGAATGAGCTTAGTCAAGTTTATGTATCGACGTTGTATCTTAGGGTGTGAATATTGTAACAACCTAGGCTATCTTAATTGTTGATTTAGAAGAAAGTATTTAGGTAACTTAGGCACGGAGGCTAAGCACTTCATACTTTGTGACACAATGATGATTATGAACTTAATATGCTAAGATATGCTTCAACATTATGTTAAGTTTTCATGACAGAGGGTTCGTAAAGGAAGTGCTATTTGGTTTATGTGTCTATGCAGTGTGTGAAAGTGACACTAAGTTAGGCCGCAAAGGCTAAGGTGTGGAAAAAGTATTTTGAGAAGAGTCAAATGATGGTGATGACTCTTAAGCTAGGTAAGCTAATAATGTAGGGATCATGCCCCCAAGCCTAGCTCTAAATGGATAGATATGAGCATCGGAGATCTCTTGATATGATCAATTATGAATGTAAATATGAATGCATTTTTTAATTACGGTCGCACCTCATTGTGAGGTTGCCTACGTATCCGTTAGGAATCAGGTCGAACATAGTTCTAGCCGAACCTCGCACAAGTGTGTGTATACCTCAAAAAGGTCTTTAAAGGTTATAACGTGGTTAAACAAAAGTTTGAAGAAGAAGAGGATAAAGGATCAAGACCCTAGATAAGCCCACAAGGTGTGAAACCTTGCTTTTGAAACTTTGTTTGTATGCTTGAGATTTCCTCACTTTGAACTCTTTTTGTTTATTATTTGCTCTATTTTTTCTTTTTCTTTTTTGCTTTTGCAATTTTTTTAAGTGTGGGCAATCCCGATCATGCGGTCTATCACTCACTTGGCATTCATGTTTCTCAGGCACGATACCGAGCATTCAATAAGAGACACAATCTGAGACATGTTCATATCAAAGACATGTTTATGTCAAAGACATTGGAACACTTTCCCTTTTGTACACTTTTTATTATTTCTATTTTTTTTGCTATTTTTAATCACTCAGGCTTTTGTTTTTAAAAATTGCAAAGATTTCACACCATCCCATCCCAAGGCTTGGTAGATGTTGGTTGAAAAAAGAAGGTATATCGTTAAACGAGGCTCAAAGTGATTTATCAAGAAAGGATTGTATATTTGAAGGGTGAAAGGTAATATGATATGGCTACAAGGGGTTCCTCAAATCATTTGTATACCTTGTGCTTAATTCCACATGGATTTTTTTTAATGCAATGCAATGCGATGATCATGTGCAAGAAAAGAAATGTTCATTTTATTAAAGGTAAAACGGAAAAACCTACAAAATAAGATCTAAGGAAAATAAAAGGTGTTTATGCTAGACTTATTAGGGGAAAGGATGAAAAAAAGATAGAAAAGGAAGTCACGAAATCTTGTCGTTAAAAATCGCCTCTAGTCTTGTGCCTTATCATCACTCTCTCTTCTTGCCTGCTGCGGGAAATGAAATCTTGGTTGCCTCGATGAGGTCTTGAATGAGATTTTGAAAATTGTAACATTGATTTATAGTATGACCATTGCTTTGATGGTACTTCCAATAGGAGTCTGGATTCCATTCGGATGTTCTACTTTCAAGAGGAGGATCTTGTATTGGTCCAATAGGTGTGATAAGTCCCTTAACAAGGATTCTATCAAAGGCGATATTATAGCTCATTCCAATAGGGGTGAACTTCCTTTCTTGTTCTTTGGTCTTCAAAATCGTTTTATCAATGCAACTTCCATTCTGATAGGAAGAAACAGAAGAAGGGTTGTCGTTCTTCATGCTCTTGCCACCATTGTTATAGATTTTGATCTTCTTGTTGCTTAGAGGAACACGTAGGTAATTTGGATGAATGAAGTCTTGAACGTGATCCTTGAGGGCAAAACATTCTTCGGTGGTGTAACCATGGCCTCTATGATATTTGTAATAAGAGTTTGGATCCTAGCTGGGAAGCCGTTTCTCAGGTGGTGGATCTGGGATTAGACCAATGGGATTGATAAGGTTTCGACTGTGAAAATAGTCAAAAGCTTCGTCATAAGTGTAGACACCTAAAAATGTCTCCCCAAAACCAAACCCGATGATGAACAACCCTTCACCGCCATTATTGGTCGGGTTGAGTATTTAATCTTTGGATTCTTAAATCCACATTCAATCCCAATAAATTTTGTCAACCAACCCAATTCCTAGCCCATTTCCCCAAACCATAACTTATTTTCCTCTTTTCGTGCCTATAAACCCAAAATAAATCATTTTGTGTCCTTTAAAATCATTCATTTCGTGTCCTTTATATAAAAATGTTTAGTCCAGTTTATTTTAGTCCATAATCTGGGGAATAGTTGTATGGGGCTTTAAAAGAGCTTTCCAACGATATATTATAAGCCCAAATCCGAGTTATAACGAATAAGTTGTGGCCAAAATACTAAACTGAGCCTAAACCGAACCTAAGCCCACCTTACCTACGACCCAATGATCATGTAGAGGGTCCAAAATCTTTAATCCCATTCCTTAACCAATTAGGATTAATAGGAATCTTTTATAAATTTCTAAAAGATCTTAATTATCCTTTTTGAAAAGATAAGATTAAAGAGTTTAAAATTGAATAAAACTCCTCTTTTTTAAAGTCCTAATTCTATTCATCAAATTAAAAGACGCTCAAAGATAGTCAGATATTTTTTTGTGCCTCATTTTTATTTATCCAAATCTTATATTGTTGGATAGCCCTTGAAATTTCTATCCAATGCTATATTATAATATCAATTCCGAGCTATAACGGAAAATATATGAATGAAATACAAAACTCTATCCAAACCTGACACCGTCCAACTATTTTGGCCTTATCATTTATTAGACAAAAGTTTTTTGATCTGAATTCAATTGGGTTAAAAAGTAGACTTCAACAGATTTTCAACGACTTATTAATTATCTTATTCCGATTTCTTGATCAAAAGATATGATAAAAACAAAAACCGCAAAAACTGTTGTCTATCACAAGAGTATTATTCCAATTCGAATTCTTATCTTTTCTTAATTCTTCGACCTTTCTTTTTCCTTATAATAGAGGTCATATCACCCCTTTTTTCAATCATCAACAATTATGATCAGCAAATCATTCTCTTCTTTCTCTTTAGCCTAAACACTAGCCTCCTTATTCTTTAATAATGCTTCCCTAAGCACTCTAAGAAGTCCATACTTCACCCGAGTTTCCGTCCTTAAATCAAGGCGTGAAAGATATAATTAACTGAGGGTTTGGACCAAATCAACTCTAATTTTTATTTAAATTAATCGGTTCAATTTGATTTATTTTTATTGACGTTACTATTAGTTGATTAATGATGTAGCAATTCAAGGAAACACGGAAAAGTGAGTAATTAATCACTTAATTACTCATATTTTTATTCTTTTTGCTAGTATCATGATTAGGTTAATTATTATTTGATTTGAATGACAATTTATTATTAAATTGCTTCCAATATTAAAGTTTATTCCATTATTATTTATTGATCACCATATTGCATATTAAAGGGAGTATGTAATTGAAAATCACGCCTAATAAGATAATTTGGACAACCGGTTTAGGTTCCTTTTTAATCTTGTTATAAATCGAAGTAATCACAAATATTTTAGAATTATATGTTGCATTAATATTCAACCTATTTAGCTTAATAATAGTTTGGAGCAAATTAAATCTTTGTTTTGCATGCCTTTAAGACCGCAAGAATCACTTTTCACTTTAAGAATCGAGTAGAGGCCAATATGGGCGATTGTGACTCAATGACTCACTTTTTACCATCATCTCCGATCTTCCTTTCATGGTTCCTAACCATATGGAGTTAGTAATCTCATGGATTATGAATGGGTGTAACCTTCACGGGTCAATCGTTGTTGCTTTCGTTGTCCCTTATTCGTGGTTGACTTAAATGATCCGTGAAAGGTTTACCAATTCCTTAAAAACTTGTTGGCAGCTCCCTACTTTCCTTGTCCCTAATCATATTATTTCAATTCCCAATACCTATGAGTGCCAAGCATATTCACAATATGATTTAAAGTAGGCGCACTGTAAATGACGCCTACAATTTGGCGACTCCACTGGGGAGGATTCTTAGTTATTTATCGATTAGAGCAATCTATATTTAATTGAGATGAGTGGATGAGTTTTGAAAGATTCTTGAATTTTATTCCTGCGATTTAATTGGAATTGTCACATAAGCATATGCATTTTAGCTTACTTATTTTGCCACAATAGTACGTGTTCTACGTATGTGGCTAGCCTGGGGATTTATACTCTATCAACTCAAAAATGCTCATGGCAATAAGGGTTCATCTGAATTTTTAAATCCACCCAAACCATGGAGTTGAGTTCGATTTCTTCAGGAATTGGCGGAGCCCCCCATTGGCATACACCCTCAAGGCTGCCTTGCTAACGCGTCAAAACTCTTAACCATGGTACCCTTTGACACCCAAAAGCTTGACCATAGTGGAACATAGATCTTGACTTTAGGGTGCAAACTTCATTGCATCATGCTTGACGATGTGCTTATATGTGCATTTTTTATTGACTTTTTTTAATTATTTTTTTTTCTCTTATGATTGGATGGATGAGATTGGTTGATGTTGATGCATGCTTGTTAAATTTGCCTTGAATTGGCTGCATTTGATTTTGATTATTTGGGGTGAGGCATGTTTTATGTATTCATTGATGAGATCTTTGCTTAGGGACAAACAAAGGTTTGGCTTGGGGGAGTTTGATATGTCTATTTTGTATAGTATTTTACCCCCGTCCCTTAGTCATAATTGGTAGAGTTTTTTGGCTCTTTAGAGCCACTTTTATTACTAATTGGTGTTATCTAGTGTTTTTGTAGTTTTTATTGAGTTTTTTAGGGAATTGCACATTTGGAGCATTTTCCCGGGATTTTATGAAGCAACTACGAGCATTGGAGGAGCACGACCACTTTTCGTAGCCCAAGGCGGGTTAGAGTCTTCAAACCGGTGATTAAGGGTTCGACGCATGAGTTACCGAGGCATTTAGACCGAGTATTAAAGCCCCAAAAGAGGAAATTCGGATTGGGCTAAAGAATCAAAGCCCAATCAAGTGTCTAATCAAACTCCCAAGAGCCTCGCCCGATCAACCCGCCCTCGCCTTAGGCGCGCCCGACCGGGCAGGGTGGAATAAGAAAAGAAGTCTTCGCCCGATCTCGCGCCCGATCGGGCGCGAGAGATGCTTTACGAAGGAAAAAGGCGTGCCCGACCGAGCACGTGTTTCTAAAGGAAGATTAAGCTTAGTATTTTCTAGCTTAATATAAATACGTTTTTGTTAAGCAAGTTTAGTACTTCTTAGACCTTTTCTCTTAGCTTTTCTCTCTCTACTTATTTTTTAGATTAGAATTCTCTCATTTTTTTTTCTCTCTCTACAACTCTACAACTTTGTTCTTAATTCAGTTTATTATTTCCGTGAACTTTGGTACCAATTTCTTCTTTATTGTTTTCAATAATTTAATTTCTTTATTTCATTATGTCTTGTTTATTTGCTTTGATTAGTTTAGATTTTATTATGTGTGAGTAGTTTTCTTTCTAGGGTTTGTGGGGATCCATAAAGAATATGAAGGGGTAATTTATTATTGTTGATTGTCAATGCTTGATAAATTTCCTATTGATTGATTTAATGCTATGCAATTAGATTAGGCCTGGTTTAATTATATGAGTTATGCAATGTTGATTCAAGATTCGAGAGATGGGAATTGATGTTTAGGCTTAGTTTCAATATATAGGCAGACTAATTTATAAATGGTTAAGTCGAGATTAGAGGGATGAGATTTAATACCGGTAAATTAAATCTATGATTGTAATATGTAGAGAAATCCCTTTATGATCTGATTAATTGATGCATTGATGATTGATTATTATGTTTTAGCCTGGAATATTATTTGTTGGTAAACCTATACCCTAGGCTTTTATTTATTGATTTCTCCTTACTTTTATCTCTCTTAGTTTAATTTCACTATATCTATAATTTAGTTACTTTATAATTTAGATTATTTTCATTAATTAGGAATAGGGAGAGTTATTCCATGTGGTTCGACCCTTCTTCCCTATCTGCATAGTTAAAGGAATTTAGGAATTATTTTTTATTAGGTGATACGGCTGCTAAGACTCTTGTTCCCTACCCTATCAATGTGTTCTATATAGGGCCATAACCCTCTGGGAATTCACGGTCCATCTACCCAATCAAACGCTCATGGGAACGAAGGGTACATCCGAGTTTGTGAATCACCAAACCGTGGATGCAAGATTAACTTGCGGGGTCCCATCCATACGCGCCAACCCTTCCAAAGGTAAGGCTTCCGCGCGATGCATCCAGACTCATAACCATGGACCCTGTTTGACTAACCTTTATCCTTGAACTAGAGATCTAGAGCCATGGTAAGGTTGCAAACTCATTGCATCATATTGTGCTTACTTGACTACTTGTGCATCTATTGCTTGTGAATATTTACACTAACCGTATTTTTGACTTGCTTTTGAGTCTAAACAAAATAATTAATGACTAATGGACTTTGCTTAATTAATTTACCAATTAATATGAGTAATTAAAGTCTAAATAAATTAATCAAACTTGACTTAGTACACCTATAGGATTTTTCCCTCTAAAGTAGAGCACTGGAACAAACCCAGACTGATGATTCAGCAATGATGTCAAAGTTTAGCCTGTAGCGTGACACACTAGTGTCCGACGCGACGCAAAACCAATGCCGCACTGCGACGGTGCTGGCGCATTGCGACAGTCCCATTGTTTGCGCGATGGTCCAGTTTCCTACTTCAGTCTTCATGCTGAGTCTAATTAATCAGGTCATTAATGACAATAACCGCATTTAGTCCTTAATTAAGTCTAAGCACATAATCCCATGGTCTTACACAAGTTTCAAATCATGCCACTTTCACTCACTTCTAAAGCATACACTTTGTATATATGTTACAACTTGACCATGTCTAGAGAGTCGTGTGTTTGCGTGTTTTCCGTCATTTTTTTAGCGGGGGGTAAGTTGGACATTAATCCTCCAAACATAACTAAGTTGTTTGAACCCTATACTTGATTCCCAAAAATATGCACCCTATTGTTGATTTTTTTTCCTTTAAAACCAATAAAGTCAAAGTCAATTTGAATCAAGTCATTGCAACAAAATGGTTTAATTTAAAGTACTTGGCCAAGAAGATAAGGACGATTAATCAAGGACAACACTTTCGTTCAAGTTCTACTTTTCTATAAGCCCATCAGACACAGGAAAAAGTTCATATTAATGGCAACCCAACAGCAAGTTGATGAGCTTAGGCAAAACCTTGCTAATCTGACCGAGATGATGAAGACCCTTGTTCTTCAAGTCAATGACCCTACGAAACAACAACAATTGGAGCGAATGCAGGAAAGCTTGAGCAAGCTCTCCAATAACTATAAGTTCCAAGGGATTATCTCAAAAGGGATCTTATTGGACAAGGAACTTCATCGACAGAAGTCCACAGAAGTTCAATGCCAATGACATCCATAAGTTCAAACCAACTGAATACCCCTACTTTCACCTTAGAGCCTTTGAAACTATATTGAACATTAAGGGGATTGACATAAAGGTCTTCCATACTTTGTTCTCGCTATCTCTAGAAACCATTTGCCAATAGTGGTTCTTTTGCCTCGAAAAGGAGAAAATCTCTTCCTGGGATGGCATATTAAACGCTTTCATAGATATATACAAGTGCAACGTCCAAGTTAAAACTGACCATAGAGAACTTGAAATGTTGAAACAAAAAGAGAATGAAGGCTTTACTTCTTTAATAAGTAGAAGGAAATTTTTGCTAAAATGGTTGGGGTGCCCACTAAGAAATAATTCGCAAGGATGTTTATTAAGAATATCCTTGAAAAATACTCTAAGCATTTCAAATACTAAAGCAATTTGAACAATTTTAAGGTCGTCTATGACGTGGGAATTAACATTGAAGACGACCTTGCAAAGCAAAAAGCTGCTAACAACTCCAACAGTGGCTGGAAATAAAGGAAAGAAGAACGACAATCCTTCTTCTTTCAAAACTACCCACTCGAATAATGTTAGCACCTTTAATCTGAATGAGGTCCTAAGTATGAACAATCAAGGACAAAAGAAGCCATTTAGGAGAAACTTCACACCTATTGGCATGAGTTATGACACCGCATTTGATCGCCTTCATCCAAAACGTCTTATAACTCCCATTGGACCATTTGGGGGTCCACTAGTCGAAAAGAGGACGGCTATTTGGGACCCTAATGCACATTGAAAATACCATCAAAGCAGGGGCCATCTTACTAAAAATTGCTAGAAGCGAAAGGAAACCATTAAAGATCTCATCGACAATAAAAAGCTTCCATTTCCTCCTGCAAGCAAGAAATCAAGTATTAATAATGCTCTACTTTCAGATAATGTCAATCCAACAACCCTCATTAAACCAGTTGAAGAGATTAATTCCATCAAAGAAGAGGAGGAAATCTTTTTCGATGCAAAGAAGCACACTATAGGTAAGTCGCCGGCCAGTAAAGAAGAGGTATGGCACCTCATAAACACGCTGAGAGAGGCAATTGATATATGTCGCGAAACCCTCGACCATCTAAAAATAGTTCAAAATAAGAGTGATGTGGAAAAGATGACAACTGCTAAGACTACTGGGAGGAAAACCTTTTCTCCCCAAGTAGTTAAAAAGCTCAATACGAGCAATAATCCTTATACTCCAATTAGGACCTCCTATGCTAATATGTTTCAAAAGCTCTTTGAGAATGGGAAGATTAAACCTCTCGAGCCAAGACCTTATGAATCACTAAAAAGGACAGATAGATTCTATTGTCCATACCATCAATGTGGGGGACACACCATTGAACATTGCTTCAAGTTCAATGATCTAGTCCAAGGACTAATTGATAGCAAGAAGTTGGTCCAGAAAATAATGCTAGTATTAATGGAGTTTGGTAAAGTGATGATGAGGATGTCTACCTCAAATATTGGAAGAAACTCCACTTTCCACAATCTATCCAGTAGATGACATTTGGGATGAAGAAGACTCACCCATAGATATCCTCATAAGATCAGGGAGAATGCAACCTTACATTACAACACAGCCTATTCCTACTACCCAACAAATTCCCATACCCATCATAAAAGACAACAATGTTGTCAAACAACTTAAGAATACTAAAGTCGAGATGAACATATGGAAACTACTAGCCACATCCTGTGAGCATAGAGTTGCAGTAATGGATGATTTGGCTAAAGTAGGGATAGATTCTGAAACTGCTCCTGAGGGATTAGCTATTTTCCTCACGGGTGATCTTCCAAGTCCCGTCAATCTAATCACTTTTTCTAACAAGGACCTACCTCAGCTCCATACGATGATAAACATAATAAAGCCTTAAACCTAACAGTAATCTACAAGAGAATGAATTTCCCAATGACTCTTGAAGATAATGGGTCAAGAATCAATGTTTGGCCACTTCAAACTGCGAGAATGTTAGGAATAAGAGATGAAGATTTGTCTTCATCTACACAAGGAATAAGGGCTTATGAAAACACTCGTCACCAAGCTCTTGGGACAATCACTATGAATGTAACGGTAGGAGTCAATGAACATGCTACTACTTTCCAAGCGGTAGATAACAAAGCTTCTTTGAACTTGTTGTTAGGGTGTCTTTGGCTTCATGACCTTAAGGCCGTCCCTTCATCCCTTCATCAACAAGTGAATGACATAGTTAGAGGAAATCCTGTCACAATCTATGCTTCTCCAATGAGAATTAAGGCAATCGACCAGCCTATTATAAATGTGGAGCACTATGAAAGTGATGAAGAGTTATGGGGCTTTAACGCAAAAGAGGTCTCTTTTATCGACGAAAAATAAAAGACCTCTCTTCACTACAACCTCCATTTGGACATGATAGTTAATGGTATACTCCGGAAAAAAGGACACTTTCCTGGAATGACTCTAGGAAAGAAGAAAGGAGTAAAAACACAAATGGGATCGCCTAGCCTTCCTAAACAGATACTTTTGGACTTGATTTTGAACCGACTCCAATGACTATAAGCAAGCCCGGGAAAATATTAATGCACGGAGAAATGTTCGTACTCAAAAGAAAGCAATAATCCTAATGGATTAGTCTCCACTCACTCTAAATGGTCAATTCACAAGAGAGAGTGAGGCCTACCCAAGTTACGAATTTCCTGAACCCTAAGCATATCGATGACAATTCTGCGCTTATTTAAACGGCCTTGCAAAGCGAAGACTTTGATCCCACAAAGTTCATTATGCCGACAAAGGGATTAGTTCAAGGATGGAGAAAGAATGTGAAGGTGACCACACCAAGTGGAAGAAAGATCTCCATAACAACAGGAGAAGGACCAATGTTCGATGAATCCTAGTCAGAGTCTGAGTCTGAATTCAAGTCTTCTGTAGTCGAGTCCTTTAAACCTTCTGTAGTAGCATCACTTTCAGTCCCTTCTACTTCAAAGTCTACTCATAGGATAATTAGTAGTCAAGTCCTAACGGACATCTCTTTACTAGATATCTGCCCATTACAAATAACGGGGTTATTTGTAACGGGCATGATATCTGCCCGTTACAAATAATGTGTACCCTAATTTTAAAAAAAAAAACCAGCACATGCTGTGCTGGATTAGCTAGCTTGCATAATAATTATAGCACAATTATTTTGTTGATTAATTGAGATAAAAATAGTATTTCATATTTATACAATCAGCAAAGAAATACATTTATTATTAGCTAATAACTAAAACTAAAAAAACAGAGCAAAAGAAAATCTCAATGGCAATAAGAGATTTAAATGATTTTTCACTAAATTAATGTTAAATCATTTATGTCTTCCACAAATTTTTCAAGTTAGTGGAACTTTGATCTCAAATTCCGAAGGTGCCTTAGCAACCAAATTCTAGCTTCTTGGTTCCTGCAATTTGAAATTAACAAGAAATTAAAAGAATAACATAATTTAAATCAATCAACCAAATAATTAAAAAAGAAATTGTAAGATTCTAGTAGAGTAGCCATAAAAATAATTGGGATTAAGATTGAAGAACGAGTATAATCTATACCATACATATTCAAAAGAAATCCAAGCTGCTCGCAGTATCAAGGATTAGCATATTGGGATGAGCCTTGAAGATGTGATTGATGAGTGTAAACTATTCTACTTAGCTGGACAAGAAACTACATAAGCCCTGATAGTTTGGACAATGATACCATTGAGCAAGCATCAATATAATTCCCTTTGTTGCATTGACATTTACACCAACCACCAACTTTGACTCTTGCTTTGACATTTGCTTTTAAAAAAATCGATTATTACTTGGGGTTTTGTGTTCATCATCAGAAGCCTGTTTATAACCATTTAAAAATTGAATCATTTAAAATTTCTAGTACAGTTTATAACCATTTAAACATCAATATATAGTCAAAGACTCACAGGCATAATTCAATGCTTCTCCTCATATGGCATGCATCCACACATTCCATATCTAAAGTAATAATGGCATAATTTTGTCAATAAAATTCCACCTCATAAGTAAAATAGCATTCTACATGATGGTATCATTTCATATTTAGTAGTCATTGCATAATTGTTTCATTTAGCATACTCGGTAAATGACACAGCCTGACATTAACCTCTCCTTCAGAGATAAAAAATTAAAAATAAAAAAGAGGGAGAGAGAGAGAGAGAGAGAGAGAGAGAGAGAGAGAGAGAGAGAGAGAGAGAGAGAGAGAGAGAAAAGTCGTTAAAACAGTCAAAGTAACCCTCATTAAGGAACTAGAGTACTAAACTCAGGCTATTTGTCAGAGATTTATCTAAAGGTAACAGGTTTCTGAGTTTCTGCTCCAAAGCATTGTTACATAGCACTGAGATATAAATATTCTCCACTATAACTTTAAAAACATAAAACAAAAAAATAATCATACTTCACGTAATCCTTACTAGTTGAATGGTAATGTTTTTTTTTTACCCTTTTTTTTGTCAGAATAGCCCTCCCAAAGTCCAAAGTAAAGGTAGTGGAAAAGACCCGTATATGGGATGGATAAAATGCATAAATTGCAGCACAAAAACAGCATAAACACACCAAATAAGTAAGGATAATTTAGTGGGGCTTTTATGATGGGCTGATTAATATTTATCACACCAAATAAAATGGAGAACTTATATAAAAGGGGACTTTGTGAATAAAACTGCACACAATTTTATGTACACAACATACATAATAAATGTACCTGCTTATTTCAGGTGCATCTAGGCACACATTGATGCTCCAAGCACTTTATCTGTCTCAGCATCAACAACAAGTTTTATAATAGTCTTTTCTTGTCGCCTGTAATCATGGAATATAGAAACATTAGACAATTTATATTAATACATTAATACTTACTTCCTCCATTTTTTAAAAATCCACACAAGATTTAAGAAAAAGTGTAAACAGTGGGGAATGCCAAAATTGCTCATGTAATGCAAACTAATGAGAGAGAGAAAAGGTGGGGTTAACAATGGATGTTAACAAATATTTGTAAGGGTAGTTAGGGAATTTGGTTTGTTAACAAAAGTAAATAGTGAATAAAGCATACTAAATAAAGAAATGATGCAATTAATATACAAATTCCCAAAAAAGCAAATGGTGCAAATTAAAAAAAAAAAAAAAAAAAACGAGCATATCACAAAGCTGTAACAGTCACATAAGTACTCCTTCCTTTTCTTTTAGCTCTTCCTGGTAGCTATTTTAGAGTGTTAAATTTTTGATATTAACTATTCATTCACAAGCTTATGAAAAATTAGTATCTTAAAATAAATAATACATTGAACAGATTTAATAAATTCACAAAATATTATAATATTCATCATACCCAGCATTGTAATAATTTATGCCATTTATGGCCAAGTTATGGCCTAGTGCTTCAGAACAATTCATTCAAGAACAAATAGGAATGGAGCAAGTATATTGCAACATAAATGAAAGTACAACAGCTTCTTTATAATATTATAATGACATCCATGAAACAAAGTGCATACAAGAAAATAAAAATAACTAAACTAATCAACATGTCGATTTTGTAAAACACATTTCAAAAGCTATTGCTAACTTGAAAATTCACCTTTTGACGGGTTGTATACATTGACATGAATATCACGGCAACAAAAGGTTCCAATTAAAAATAAAAAAATTAAAAAAGAAAAGCAAAAACCAAGCTGCTCATGAAATTTTTGTCAGATTATCTTGAAAATACAGAAAAATTATAAACCAACATATAATTTGAAAGATCTCAAACTTAAAAATCATGAAATAATTTAAAGTATTGATATTAGAGCTTCGACATAATCTGGACTTTATCAACCATATAATTCATGGGAAGAACTCATGGAATAATAAGGAGGAAAAGAAAAAACAAGCCTATATAATTCATAGTTTCACAATTCTTCTGTTAGAAGGGGTTGCAATGGACAATGTGAGTGAAAGTTTTAATAGGAAAGCTAAGTCTCTTAATAGAGCACAGTCTAGTGCATCAGTAGATGTGATGACCATCAAGAAATGAGTCATTATACATAATTCATTACGTCTCAAAGACTCATACTTCCGTAAATTCATCCAATTCAACATTTCATCTATATAACAACACTGCAAATTTAGTCAAACCCCAAATTGAAAGAAATATGTTGAAGGATTATTGTACAAAAGAAATACAACTTTCCTTGAAGATCCCTTATTCTGTTTATATCAAATCAGAGCAAAGGATAACGTTTTTGACAACCGTGCGACCTCAACAAATCAACCTTCAAGATTTAACATAATCAATTAAAATCTACCATTTCTTCATACAAAACTATGTAAATCTCATCACATAAGATAAATCATTCCATATATATCACCAAAATTACAAAGTATTTAATTATAAATAAAAATCAATTAAATGAAAATTAAATAGGAAATTACCTCGTGAAGAATCATGTCAATAAGATCAACACCATGTTTTGAATCACAACCATCATTCTGTTGGATGTAAAATCAAACCAACCAAAATTCAGCCAAAAAAACAAAAAAAAAAAAACTAACACAAATTTTTGAAGAAAATCCAAACAAAAATTTAATTTCATTTCTCCAACTATTTCAGATTAACAGTAAACGCAAACAAAATTTGATAAACAAAGTAAAAAAAAAAACCACGAAAACTCGACCAAATAACAATTAAACTACTGACAATCTAAGGCCCCGTTCTTTAGAGGTGCTCTGCTCTGCTGAGCCCTACTCTGCTCTTCTCAAAAGAAATTTGCTCTGCTCTGCTCGGCTCTACTCTACTCTATTTTCAAATAATAATTAATAATAACAACAATGATAATAATTAATATTGTATTGATGATAATAATTTTTTATTTTGAATAATTATAATAACTATTAATATTAATAATAATTAATATTTATTAATCAGAATAATAACTATTAATAATAATTATCAATAATAATATATAGTAATTCAATCTATAAAGAATTAATATTTAATAATATTATTAATTAATAATTTCTAATAATTATACAATTCTTTCAAAAAAATCAATAATAATAATAATAATAATAATAATAATAATAATAATAATAATAATAATAATAATAATAATAATAATAATAATAATAACAATTAATAACAATTTCTTTTATAAACATTTTATATTAGAATCACAATGTGTAGAAACATTTTATGTGGGTATTGATTGTTAGTTCATTGAGTTGAATTATTTTTCAAATCTTTCGATACATTTTATGATTTAAAAAAAAAAGAGGTTGTTTTCAAGTAGTACTATATATATTATTATTGTTTTTAGGGTAAAAAATATATGATATAGATAAAATTATAAGTAAAATAATTAGTACTCATTAAATCATTTTATATTTAAAATTTTGTGAAATAAATATAAGTAAACTATTGTCTTTTATCTTTCTACTATTAACATATGTTAAATATGGTGCACATATATTTATGTTTTCACTGACCTAAATCGTATATGCACTTAATAATAATAATAATAATAATAATAATAATAATAATAATAATAATAATAATAATAATAATACTAATAATAATAATGATAATAATAATAATGATAATTGTAGTAATAATAATAATAATAATAATAATAATAATAATAATAATAATAATGATAATGATAATAATAATAATAATAATAATAATAATAATAATAATAATAATAATAATAATAATAATGTTGAAATCTGCTCTGCTCGGCTCGGCTCGGTTCTTCACTACTGTGCTCTCCTAAAATATGCTCTGCTGAAATTTAATTTGCTCTGCTCTGCTTTACCCTGAAGCTCAAAAGAACAGGGCCTAAGAAGATCATCTGAACCGGCCTTAAGCTGCTTGCGTTGCTTAGATTTAGCAATCTTCTTAAGAGTTTTCCTCATCTCTTCGCAATCGAATGCTGCCGAATCTCTTCCTTCAACTCATTCTCCCTCTCTTTGCACACCTTTTTGAACTCTATATTTTGAAGATTTTTCATTAGTTAATTTTGATTTTTCATTTGTTAATTTTGAAAATTCCAGCTAGATCTAACCCATAATAATTACTAGTTAATTTAGAAAAATTCCAGTTAGATCTAACAAAATTTTGAAATTAAAAAAATAGGGTTTTTTGTTTAATTATAGATGAACTAGATCTGAGCTAAAATTGTATATGAAAATTGGAAAATTAAATTGGGTAAATTAGAGAACAAATGCCTGGGAAAGGATGATTGACGAGGGGAAAACTAGGTCGTTATCTAATCTTCCCTCGGTCAAACTAAATTTATAAACACTTAACAAACCTAAATACGAGTATAGAGGCAAGTCAAGGGTCGAACCCAAAGGAACGGTAATGTTCAAGCACTTTCAATTATGTGCCTAAGCTAGGTCCAAGACGAAGGTAAGAGAGAATACTAACAACTAACAAAACAAATAACCAAGGAAATAAAACACTAGGAACGAGGATCAACAAGTAATCATGTCAATTGCAACAACTTGGGAAGAGCATGCCAATCAAAGGTTGTGAGGACTAATGATAAGAGCAATCAATAGGAATCAAAGAGTTATCTCCTAATTGTTAAGCTAGGGTTCACTATGAATAACAAACTAAGAGAATCACAATCAAAACCAATCGATAATTGCAATTCCTAAATCCATTGTTCATGTCATTAGCAATTATAATGCAATCTAGCATAATTCTCAAGGCCTAATTGAATTACACACATGCAAACCTTCACTAATCACTTTAATCTCAACAATCAATCAACACAATTTCCAAATTAATCACAATTAATCAATCATACAAGTTTCACCTAATTCCTAGCCAAACAACTATTCAAGAATCATCATCTATTAACTAACAACTATGGAAATCAAGAATCAACAAAATATCAAGAACAATTATACTAATCAAGCATCCAACATCAAAATTAAACCAAACAAACATGAAATTAAACAAAGCAATAAGGTGAGATAGAGTTAAGAATGCTCATTGATAATAGAGAATATCTTGAACACAATTGTCACCCTTGTATCTTAAATCTCTCAATCACCATTGAAATCCATCACTTTCTCTCTCTAAAACTACTCCTAATCTAGCCTAATCTAGAGATAGAAGCTCTAAACCTAAGAGAGAAGCTATTCTAAGACTAAGAATTATGTGAATGAATGATAATAAAAACCCCCAAAAACAATATATAAACAAAAGGAGAAAAGAAACTTAAAATCGTAAAAGACCCAGAAGTCCGCGCCCTCGGAGAAATCGGCCGTGCCCGCGGGGAGCCCGTGGAGAGTTACTGCCCAAAATGGCAGAAATGGGTTACGACAGATTTGCAGGGCCAACTTTGGAAGGCTCTATCTCACGATCTATGAACTGTATGAAGGCGTGCGACCTACCATTGGAAAGCTGTTCAAGTTTAGTTTTCAACCCAATTTGAATCACCTCAATCGGATCTGTAGAACTCGAGATATGGCTGAAACAATGGACAAAGGTCCTTTTTGATACTTTGTAAGCCTTCATTTTCCTTTGTTTCTTGGATTGGCTTGACTTGCGTGCTTGGCTTCCCTAACTTGGCTCCGTTAAATTCCTTGAATGCACTTGAGCTCCCTCCTTGATGATTAAATCCCGGGAAGCTCGACGCACCTAGAAAACAAATCAAACAAACGGAGAAGCGAGGGAAAAAGCCGAGAAATGAATAAAATAATAAGAAAACCACTAAAAGCACGCATTTCTCTAAACTAACACACAAACACGCAAATCAAGCATTATTCCCTAAAAAACGACATAAAAGACTAAAAACGAGCGTAGAAATATAGAGAAAACATAGCCTAAAGGTGCCATAAATGGCACGGATCAATGATTTATAGGAGGATAAAAGGAAGCAGGTGACCTACTTGAAAATGGTGAAACAACGACGCATTAGTGTGAAATTAAGGTAGTACGGCGTCATTGTAGGACAGACCTTGCGCCACTGCCGCTGTTGCTAGTCTTACTAAGACTGACCGACGCGCCGGCAAGATGATAGAGGAACGCGATAAAGGAGTAGAGAGAGAAAGAGCTTGAGGGAAAAGATAAGAGGAAGAGAGAAATGAGGAGAGAGAGAGCCCGCTTGAGGAAGAAAAGCGGCTGGGAAAAAATAAGGTTTTAAACCCTAATGCTTGATTTAGGTGTAACGGGATTTTTATTTGGCCGATACAAATATTGATTATTCGCAACAGGCATTTATTTGCCCGTTACAATTATTAGCTATTCGTAACAGGCAATTGGTTGGCCGTTAAAAATGAGTTTTTTCCGTAACGGTTATATATTTTGCTAGTTACAATTACTCTTTTAGTAACGAATTTTGTTATGCCCGTTACAAATTGGGTGTTATAAATGACAATTTTTCTACTAGTGAGAGAAGTTAAAATTTGTCTAACTCCTAGTAAAGAAGAAGGAATAAATTTAATAAAGCTACTAAAAGAATAAATGCAGAAATAGCTCAACACACAATACCACTAATCCGATGAATGAAACCCGTAAAACAAAAGTAACGTCGAATGAAACCCAGCGTAGCTCTTAAAATAAAAGAAGAAGTAAAATAATAACAACAGGTTTTATAAGCGTATCTACATACCCCGAATGGGTTGCAAATGTGGTACCAGTCCCCAAGAAAGACGGAAGGGTAAGAATGTGTGTCAACTACAGAGATCCAAATAAGGCAAGTACAAAGGACGACTTCCCTTTACCACACGTCGATATTTTAGTAGATAATACAGCGAACCACGCACTTCTCTCATTTATGGATGGGTACACAAGATACAACCAGATTCTCATGGCAGAAGAAGACATGGAAAAGAATACATTCATAACACCATGGGGCACTTACTGTTACACGGTAATGCCGTTCGGGTTGAAAAACGAGGGTGCCACTTACCAAAGATTAGCAACTACCTTACTCCATGACATGATGCACAAAGAGGTAAAAGTCTATGTCGATGATATGATCGTAAAATCAAAAGATCGTCCTAGAAACCCAGTAGCCTTAAGGAAATTCTTCGAAAGGCTAAGGAAATACAATATGAGACAAAAACAATCTAAGTGCGCTTTTGGAGTCACCTCAGGAAAACTCTTGGGTTGTGTCCTTAGCTCTAGTGGAATAGATATAGACCCAACTAAAATTAAAGCAATTATGTCAATGTCGCCGCCCAAGACCGAGAAACAAATTCAATGATTCATTGGTAGGCTGCAATACATAAGTAGGTTCATATCCAAGCTAACCACATTATGGGAACCAATATTCAAGAAACTTAAAAAGAATTGTACCAGTGATATTGGAAAATGAGCGCCAAAAAGCCTTTGAAAAGATCAAATCCTATCTCCCTAATCCTCCTATATTAGCACCAGCACTTCTACGAATTCCTCTTTGATTGTACCTAACATTCACTAAAGAGACAATGGGAGCTATTCTTGCGCAAGAAGTAGAAGGTACAGAAAACGCCATCTACTACATAAGTAAGAAGATGCTCAAGTATGAAGTACGCTACACACCACTTTAGGAATTATGCCTTGCACTAGTGTGGGCCAAAACCAAGTTAAGCACTACATGCTCATTCATATAGTCTATGTGGTATCTCAAATGGACCCACTAAAGTATCTCTTTGAGAAATCTACACTTAACGAGAAAATATCGAGATAGACTGTCAACTTAGCCTAATTTGATGTAAGTTTTATGCCACAAAAGGCTATCAAAGGATCAGTGGTTTCTGACTTCTTAGTAGATTTCCCAATAGAAGATTCAACGCCTATGCATGAAATGATTTTCTAGATGAAAGATTTAATGCTCATGTAAGATGATACTTGGACATTATACTTCGTTGGAGGTTCAAACCAAAAGGGTTGTGGCGTAGGGGTATTATTAATATCACCTAAAGATGAACACGTCCCAATC
Organism: Chenopodium berlandieri; assembly: GCA_034703905.1. NCBI lineage: Eukaryota > Viridiplantae > Streptophyta > Magnoliopsida > Caryophyllales > Amaranthaceae > Chenopodium > Chenopodium berlandieri. The sequence goes on from CM068278.1 coordinate 31,978,875, forward strand.
TCTATAAAGCTAAACTTCGACGTTACTAACAATGCTGTGGAATATGAAGCATGTGTGGTAGGCCTCGAAACTTCTTGCGCATTAGGAGTAAAAAAACTTTGAATATTTGGAGACTCCTCTTTAATCATCAGTCAAATTTCCAAAATATGGAAAGTAAGGAGTGAAAGCTTGGCTCCTTATAAAACATACATGGAAACTCTTAGTGATCAACTCGAAAAGGTAGAAGACATATATCTACCAAGAGAGGACAATTAATTAGCTGATGCCTTGGCAAGACAAGCCTCAATGGTTAGAATTCCTAAGGAAATTGAGCAAATGCCTCTAACAATAGAAAAAAGACATAAAGCATCTTACATCCAAGCTATAGAAGATGATGACGTATTTCAAGAACAGGAATATGAGGAAGAGCCTTGCTATATTTACATCCTCAACAATGTCCCAAAGGACAATATCCACCTCACGCTAACAAGAAAGCAAAGAGAGCTCTAAGACTTTTGGCTTCTTAATATGTACTTATAAACGATGAGCTTCATAAAAGGGTACCTAAGGGTAGAGCTCTCCTATGTGTAGGCAAAAAAGAAGCTCAAAGAAAAATGAGAATAATCCATGAAGGAGTATGTGGAACTCATATGAATGGCTAAATGCTAGCCCAAAAAGTAATTCGTCAAGGATACCATTGGACTACCATGAATAGGGATTGCCATCAATATGTAAAAAGATGCCCTAAATGCCAAATATATGTTTACTTGCAACATGTTCCTCCATCACTCCATTACACCTATACATCACCATGGCCATTCTTAACATGGGGTATAGACATTATTGGGAAAATCACTCCTCCCGGGATAGAAGATCATGAATATATCTTAATGGCAATTGATTACTTCACAAAATGGATTGAAGCAACATCATATGAAAAACTCACCGCAAAACATGTAGCACTCTTTATTGAAATAAAAATAATGTGTCGGTATGGAGTCCCACATGAAATGATAAGTGACCATGGAACTCACCTTCAAGCGGAATGTGAAGAATTGCTTCTAAAGAATGGTATTCAACATCATCATTCTTCCCCATATAGACCTCAAGCAAATGGGGTGGTAGAAGCAGCCAATAAGAATTTAAAGACTATCATAAAAAAAATGACAGAAAATTACAAGGATTGGCCTGGCAAACTCCATTTTGCACTTTGAGGTTATCGCACGTCAATTCGCTCATCCACAAGAAATACGTCATTCTCCTTAGTCTACAGAATGGATGTCATACAACCTGTGGAACTAGAAATACCATCCCTACGCATTGTGTTAGAAAGTAAATTTGATGAAGTTGAATGGACTAGAGCAAGATATGAGAAGCTAATTCTACTTTATGAAAAACGACTAGAAGCTCTACATCATACTCAATGCTATCAAGTTCGCATGGTTAGAAACTTTAACAAAAAGGTCAAGACAAGAAACATCAAAGTGGGAGACTTATTGTTAAAGGCATTAAGTAAAAATGTTTTAGATCAAAGAGGCAAATATTGGTCCGGACCATACATTGTCAAAACTATCTTATCAGGTGGTGCTGCAAAACTAACTGATATGGATGGTAACGAATTCTCAAATATGACAAATCTTGACCAGCTTAAGAAGTTCTACCCATGATAACTTGAGTAACATACTCAACAGAACAACGTCTGATTCCTTAGGAGAGGATACGTAGGTAACCCTTTACAGGGTGCGGCCACTTCAAATTTTACATATCTTGCATCCCCGCATCAGTTGGCCAATGCAGAACAAGTGGCAGGCAGAATTCAAGACCAGCACAGTACGACTACGTCTGTCGCCAAACGGCAATATCCAGCGCACCGCGACATGATCTTCGCGCTATTATAGATTCAAAAGTCCAGCGCCAATATTTGTTCATCGATTTGGGTAAATTCCAGTGTATTTCGAGAATTTTCGACTACCGTACTCAAATAATTTTTTAGATCAATTCAAGTTGTTTTCATTGCTTTAATAAATAATTCGATGTAAAATGTAAAAAAGTCAATTTAATTTAAAAAGATGAAAACTGCATTAATAAAAGTAAAATTACATTATTGATGGAATTAAAAATAAAGGCTTAAAAATAAAATTGACTTGAAAGTAAAATTTGACTAATAAATTGATAGTAAAAGCAATGCTACAATCTGTCTTATCTTTTCAAGCCCTTTTCCAATTCTTCTCCACTTCTTCTTCATTAGCCATCACTTTCACCAATAGGGATCCCTTAGAAGACCTGCACACAATCTTAGAATTAATAGTATCTCCAATAGCCATTAAACCATGTTTCTTTTCAACCCATATTATCTTTTCTACAGAGTCAGTCTTTCTTTTCTCCTTGCCCTTGGTAGTACTTTTCTTCTTAGGCATAATAGGGGTCTTGAATTCAACTCTTTCTCCTAAGAGTTCCTTAGGAGGAATTTTCTTATCTCCTAGGCGGTCTTTTACATTAGTCTTGCTCATCTTTCGAACCTTGTTCTTGTCCTTTTGAGATCTACCAATTAGCCACTGCTTCACATCCGTAGATAAAGAAGGAGGAACCTTTTGGGTAACAACATACCACAAAGGTCTAGAACACTAATAGTCATCAAACCTCTCTATGTCTTGTGAAACTGGGAATTCATAAGGGTGACAAAGATCTCCAAAGGGAATGGTTTGAGCATGTCCATATTGTCTCTTCACTCTAGAAGGGTAATAAAAGGTCAACTTGGACAAGCTAGGAAGACGGCAAAAAGGTTGGAAATTGACACCAACCATCTTCTCAATCTTCCACCAAGGAACAACCCACTTGATGGCAAAGTCGCAAGTTTCCAATATTCTACTCCACTCCCGGCGGCCCGTCTTTGTGGAAAAGCGTGTCTTCCTTCTTACAACGAAATTTGGTGTATATTTTTCAATATTGTCAGGAGGAATGATTAATTCAAGTCTCTCCATTAGCCATACCTGCAAAAATTCAATGCAAATAATTAGTATTACTATAAAAAATTTAATATTTTTTATTTCTGTAATTGAAAGTATTAATTTTCTACCTGTAATAATATTAGAGAACCATGAAGAGGTGCTTTTGGATGTCTTTAAAGCTCATCTAAACTAAGCATTGTTTCTTCACAATTAATGACATTGGATTTCTTCCTGATTCAATTTTCTCCTTAACAGACACTAATATTGCTTCACCCTCACGAATATTACCACTAGTGAGGAGATATGGCTAAACATGCAAAACTGGAAAGCCCTTCTCTTATAAACATGAAAAGATTCCGAGCATGGTCTATAAAAAAAAAGCGTGGAAATTATTTCAAATTAACCACATTCCCATGCACTATATCTTTTAAGTTCCTATCCTTGAAGTTAAGGAAACGTTCAAAATCTTTTACTCTAAAGAAGGGAAGCCAAGAATGGCACCAAATTCTTCCGGTAAAGGGCAAATTTCATCATGACCTAATCTAAAGCAATGAGTGCCATGATTACAATTCTCTAAGGCGGTATGAATAAAGTCTATGTCAAGAACTACCCCCTTAATGCCATACAAACCCCCCAAGTGAAAAAAAGTGAAGCTATTTCCTCTCTTTAGCATTCAAAGACCGACATTACTCACGAGTAAAATCGTTAAAACTCTTAGACATTATGAAAATTAAAGAGGAGATTATTTTTCAGTTCAGATTATACCAATGTCGACAGATTTGGGGGCTATTTATAAACTGAGCTGACGCAAATCGAATCCCAGAAGGATTCTGAAAATAAAACCAGTGCGCCGCGGGAGGACTGTCGCGCCGCCACAATTTCATCCTTCCCACGCGTTAGAATTACGCATTTAGCAGGCAATATATTATCCGACTTTGACTCGAATTCGTACTTTAATTATACGATTTTGATTCTTTTCAAGTCCTTATCCAAACATTATTTTTAGCAAATCTCTTCCAAACACTTATCCCATATTTGATTATTTTGAGCTTAATTAAATTTAAGCTTATTTTTGGTTAAATTCGATTTTATTTTTCATTTTTTTTTCTTTTTGGGGAAGAAAGTCGGATACCCTCCATTAATAATAAAAATTACGGGAATTATTGCGCAAAAATTAGTCACAATTTTTTCACAAACTCATATGCACACAAAATGAAAAATAAAAATGATAAAATACACCTAGTAATCACATGATATATATACAATATGTACAACATAAGTATCGAGTCAAAATAAGCAAAGTCCTACAAAGTCAAAAATAAAAAAATATATACAAGTACAACTATGATGGCGGAGGACACAAATGTGGAGGAACTCTAAACATATCAAAGAATTGTACAACCAGATGAGTCAACCCCTCACCAGCATTAGGATCACTATTGGTCGGGATCGAAAGAATGGGGCCAGTCCATCCTACCTCACCCTGTTGCTGCACCCCCAACTACTAAGGCTGCTTTGGCTACTATGACGATGAGCCAACCTTATACGTCCCACCACCCGCTAAAGGAGCCAATGTCGCGCCTCCTTAGCTATTCGGCCTCTTCGAGGCACTCTTAGAGGATGAACCGGAATCCCCAATACTATAGTGTGGTTCGACTCCGATCAACCACCCTGGCTCCCTACCAAAGTATGTCGACGCCTCAAGCTTGATCCGGATCTCTCCCTCCGATCCTCGGGTCTCGTTCGAGTACGTGATTGAATAAGAGTAAGCAAATATGTCAAATAGAAATACCTCCATGTCATCATCACCACAACGACACCTAGCTTGGTGATTGAATCTCACTAGCTAATAACGACAGGCATCCATGGCTCTCGCCATCCTCGTCATCACCTTGCAGGAAAACTATCAAGCAATAAAGTCAGAATCAATCAAAGAACATGTATGCAACACAAAATAGTGATAAAAGAACATGTATCAAACAACAGTTTTGTTATTGTTATCTTTTCATGCAACAATTATTATGTTTGTTGTCTTAGATAAGAAAAAGGTAACACTTTAAGTGACTGTTGCCTTATATTGTCTAGAGAAACACTTTTTTTTTTTTTTTTTTCTGTTACTTTAGTTCAAGGTAACAAATAAATATGGTAATCACTGCAAAAATTGCCGCCCCTTTTTCTCTCTTCTCTCTCCTTTCTCTTCCAGGGTTTTAATTTTCTTGGCCGTTTAGGCCGAATATAGTCTAATTTCTTGGGAAATTAGACTATTTTCGATCCTTTTTATTTAATTTAATTTAGTTTTTTTTTTGTTTTGTTCTCTCCATATGTGAGTCTTCCTAATTTTCTGGGATATTGATTCTCATATATGGATGAGATTTTTATGTTAGGGTTCTTATAATAATTGGGAAGGTGATTTGAATTCCTATGGGTCTGGGATTTGTCATCAACCGGTCGAACAAAACATCAGCGCAGATTGCGGAGGTCTCAACTTGGAAAGATGCAAAGAGATCGAAAATCATTGCTCGCGTCAAACTTGAAGCGGTGGAGTATGAGCTATGCCAAATATGCAAATTAGTTATGATTTTGATTGTAAAAGTTATGATTTTTTCTCTAAATAAGTGGTTTACATATCCTTATTATTGTAGATGTCGTATGACTTTTATTTATTGGTATTATTCTTCCCGTGCCAAATAAAAGGGTAACAAATAAATATTGTTGCGTTAGATTATTGAGCGTAACATTTCTGTAAGTGTTGCAATCTTAAGTGTTGCCTATTCTCATTTTTTGTAATGACTATTTCTTCCAGAGGCTGGGTGGTCTCTGGAGGCAGCACAGGTTGCTCTTCTGAAGCCATCTTAGAGGTACTCTCCCCACAGACGACACAAAATGTTTCGGGGTTTTTTTTTGTCCCTTAGGAGAGTCACAGCTCAAGAGTGGATTTAACAAGGAAGCCTGTACCTGTAAAACAAACGGAGCTGCGACTGGTCGAAAGTCTGCCTCCGAAGATTAACTTAGTACGGAATCGGAGTAAAACGTGCGAAAAGTAGGTTATCTCCTCGGATTCCAAGCTCAGGTGTTCTATGTTTTAGAGAGCAATAAATGCCTTAAAGATTAAGACGTAAAGTTCGAGGTGTAAAAAACTTGTTGGCAGCTCCCTACTTTCCTTATCCCTAATCGTATTATGTCAATTCCCAATTCCTATGAGTGCCAAGCATGTTCACAATATGATTTAACGTAGGCGCACTTTAAACGACGCCTACAATTTGGCGACTCCTCTAGGGAGGATTCTTGGTTATTTATCGATTAGAGAAATCGATATTTAATTGAGATGAGTGGATGAGTTTTGAAAGATTCTTGAATTATATTCCTGCGATTTAATTGGCATTGTCACATAAGCATATGCATTTTAGCTTACCTATTTTGCCACAATAGTACGTGTGCTACGTATGTGCCTAGCCTGGGGGATTTATACTCTATCAACTCGAAAATGCTCATGGCAATAAGGGTTCATCTGAGTTTTTAAATCCACCCAAACCATGGAGTCGAGTTTGATTTCTTCAGGAATTGGCGGAGACCCCCGTTGGCATACACCCTCAAGGCAGGCTGCCTTGCTAACGCGTCCAAACTCTTAACCATGGTACCCTTTGACACCCAAAAGCTTGACCATAGTGGAACATAGATCTTGACTTTAGGTTGCAAACATCGTTGCATAATGCTTGACGATGTGCTTATATGTGCATTTTTTATTGACTTTTTTTAATTATTTTTTTCCCTTATGATTAGATGGATGAGATTGGTTGATGTTGATGCATGCTTGTTAAATTTGCCTTGAATTGGCTGCACTTGATTTTGATTATTTGGGGTGAGACATGTTTTATGTATTCATTGATGAGATCTTTGCTTAGGGACAAACAAAGGTTTGACTTGGGGAAGTTTGATATGTCTATTTTGTATAGTATTTTATCCCCGTCCCTTGGTCACAATTGGTAGAGTTTTTTGGCTCTTTAGAGCCACGTTTATTACTAATTGGTGTTATCTAGTATTTTTGTAGTTTTTATTGAGTTTTGTAGGGAATTGTACATTTGGAGCATTTTCCCGGGATTTTATGAAGCAACTACGAGCATTGGAGGAGCACGACCACTTTTCGTAGCCCAAAGCCGTTTAGAGTCTTCAAACCGGTGATTAAGGGTTTGACGCATGAGTTACCAAGGCATTTAGACCGAGTATTAAAGCCCCAAAAGAGGAAATTCGGATTGGGCTAAAGAATTAAAGCCCAATCAAGTGTCCAATCCAACTCCCAAGAGCCTCGCCCGATCAACCCGCCCTCGCCTTGAGGCGCGCCCGACCGGGCGGGGTGGAATAAGAAAAGAAGTCTTCGCCCGATCTCGCGCCCAACCGGGCGCGAGAGATGCTCTACAAAGGAAAAAGGCGTGCCCGACCGAGCGCATGTTTCTAGAGGAAGATTAAGCGTCGTTTTGTTTAAGCTTAGTATTTTCTAGCTTAATATAAATACGTTTTTATTAAGCAAGTTTAGTACTTCGTAGACCACTTCTCTTAGATTTTCTCTCTCTACTTATTTTTTAGATTAGAATTCTCTCATTGTTTTTTCTCTCTCTACAACTCTACAACTTTGTTCTTAATAAAGTTTATTATTTACGTTAACTTTGGTAACGATCTCTTCTTTATTGTTTTCAATAATTTAATTTCTTTATTTCATCCTGTCTTGTTTATTTGCTTTGATTAGTTTAGATTTAATTATGTGTGAGTAGTTTTATTTCTATGGTTTGTGAGGATCCATAAATAATATGAAGGGGTAATTTATTATTGTTGATTGTCAATGCTTGATTAATTTCTTATTGATTGATTTAATGCTATGCATTTAGATTAGGCCTGGTTTAATTTTATGAGTTATGCAATGTTGATTCAAGATTCGAGAGATGGGAATTGATGTTTAGGCTTAGTTTCAATAGGCAGACTAATTTATAAATGGTTAAGTCGAGATTAGAGGGATGAGATTTGTTTGGGGTGTTTTTGTCCCTTGGGAGAGTTACGTCACGAAGTCTGATCCGGCTGAGCTGTACCTGCAAAATAACGGAGACTCCGGGTGGGTGGAGTTCCGCCTCCAACAATCAATTTAGTAACTTGAGGGGCAATAAACAGAACGAAAATTTAGGAGGGTATCTGCTCGGATTCCAAGCTCAGGTTTTTCTCTGATGTGAGAGAATGCAGGTGTAATAAATGATTGAATGTGTCCCCAAAGTGGGGAAATATCTCCCTATTTATAGGGTCCTAGGAGAGCGTGCCCCTACCTAGGTCACTTGACCTAATTTCAGTGGGCTGCGCCGTAAAACAGCGCTTCTAGGGATTTGGGCCCTTGAATGCTGCCATTTCAGAAGTGTATCTGAGGGCGCCAAGTGTCAAGAGGATGTTAAGCCACGTAGGCCATCCTGAGCTCGACACATGGCTTCCTCTCATTGGTCCACGTGTCTAGGGTATTTTTACCCTAAACATTTGCCCCTCACTGGTCGCACGTGCATATCACGTGGGGCCTGTGACACGTGTCCACCTTTCATAGGTGAACAGTAACAGGTAAAATTTTTGAATTTCAAATCAAAGATTTCCCCCCGCTTTCACTTTCTATAAATAGAAAGTTACCCCCTGATCGGTGGACAATAGGTCGTTGGTCTACTATCCTAGATCAAATTTACAATTTATATTCCTAACCTAACTCTATCAAGTTCACACTAGATAGCGGCAAGCTAGGGTCGAACCACAAGGACTAAGTGTATTAATTTGAGCTAATTAAACTAGTAGGAAGGTTGTGAGAAAGAGAGAGAAACAACTAAAACACTACTTAAAGCAATGAACAAGGTACTAGGGAAAGGGGAATCCAATTATGTTAATCAATTCAATAACAAGTTGCAATAGATGATCATTATCTCAATTAGGAACGAATAACACACTCAACTCACTCTCGCGCAATTAAGCATGCTAATTATCCTACTAAGCTAACTCACTCCCGTGCAAATAGCCTAGCAAAGGTATTGAAGAATCTATACTCTCAATCAACTCACTTCCGCACAATTGATTGCAAGCACAATGAAGAACCTAGAATCAATTAGCTAAAAAGATTCTAGTCAATGTAAGCATCATCCAAACACAATAATCAAGAATCAATTGCATACTAATCAGAACCAATCACTCAATCCATCAACCTAACCTTCATCCATTTCCGTAGAACAAAAACTAAGCAAACATAATGAAGATGAACATGGAAAACAAGATAAAACTAGAATTAAAGAAAGAATCAAACAACCAAACTAATTAACTACTCTAATCAACAATGAATTAAACCAAAACAAGAATTAAACAAAGCAATAAAGGTGAGAGAAAGTTAGAAAAGCTCATTGAATAGATGAGAAGAGGATCCACAAAGTTGCTACTTCAACCTCCCAAATCTCCATTGAAATCCAAGCTTTCTCTCTCTAAAACTACTCCTAAACTAGAGAGAGAAAATCCTAATCTAACCCTAATCCTAATTAGAGGAGAGAGGAAAATGTAAAACTCCCTCTTAAGAAATCTAGGAAGTCTTCTATTTATATTACAAGAAAATAAAGAAGGAAATCCGGAATTAAAGTTCGAAAAAGACCAAGAATGCCGCGCCCGAGGGTCTAGTAGTCACGCCCGCGGGCCTATGAGCCGCGCCCGCGGCAAGGAATCTCCAGAGAGTTGCAAATCTAGGAAAACAGAGTGCCGCGCCCGCGGCAGAAATGGCCGCGCCCGCGGCACCACTGTCCGCGCCCGCGGGTGTTATGGCCGCGCCCGCGGAGGCTGCGTAGCTTGGCAGTATCTTGCAGATTCAAACGGCCATAACTTCTGTTATAGAAATCCTCTTGGGGTGTGCGACCTATTGTTGGAAAGCTCTTCAAGTCTAGTTTCCAACTCAATTTGAATCGCTTCAATCCAATGTTTAGATAAAAAGTTATGGCTAAAAGAGTGAACAAGACTTGGTTTAAGGCCTTCTACGAGCTTCAAGCTTTCTTGTCTCAAGCTTCTTAGCTTCTTCCTTAGCTTCAAGCTTCTTCTATTGAACTTTCTTTCCTTTTCTCGGGTCATAAGAATCGAAGAAAGCTTCAAGCACCTACACAAATAGACCAAGAGAGAAAAGAGTGAAAGAACACATAGAAAAACATGCAAATCAAGCTAGAAACCGAGGAAAAAGCATATTATTCACAACTAAGGCCTAAAACCATAAACTAAGACAAATATAACTAAAACAAGAGTAAAAGGAATAGAAATAACAAAGAAACACCGAAATAAACCTAAAACTAAGGGAGAAAAACGCCATAATATGTGTCATAAATGACACTTATCACCCCCCTTTTTCTCACCTTACGTTCACATTTGACTTTTTAGAGAGAGAAAAAGAGAGATTCTAGAGAGAAGTTCTCTGCTTCCGTCTGCGTCACAGAAAGTTCAAGCTTCCGAGTGCAAGCAGTTCAACACCCGGTTTACCGGCTGTAGCGGTTTTCAGATTTTTCAGAGAAAAAGCGAGGTAACCGCCTGTACCATTTTAGCTTTCCTCCCTTTCAATTTGTATACCATTTTTTCTCCGCCTATATACCTAGCTTTTTAGAGAATATAAATGAGTTCCTAATCCACTCACTCGGCACTGCCTAGGACACTCAGCTGATCCCCCGGAACGGCTGAGTCTAGAACAGGGGGTGCCTCTTCTGGACTGTCGGAACCAATATGCTCATCTCCGAATTCCTCCCTCTCTGTGTCTGTGCAGGACACAATGGCCAGAACGAAATAAACGGCCAAACGGTCTAAGAGCCGGCGCACGATGAGAGTGCCAGCCGATGAGGTTTTCCCAGACGGGGAACAGAGGGATTGGGAGGAGAGCGGATCTGACGAAGAGGCTCCCTCTACTTCCGGGAGCTCCGGGATACGAGAGGTAGACGGCGAGGGAGCCGCCTCCTTTAATGAAGCCGGCGATGCTGAGGCCGGCCAAGGGTCAAGGGCCGAATCTTCCGGCTCTGACCAAGACAATTTTGCGGCTGACTATCAGCAGCCGCCTAAGGTCGCCGACAACCCCAACCCTAAAAGGACCCGGATGCTGCCGGATAACATCGCCCTCCTCAATAGCGGATTCAGGGTCTTCAAGGAAAAGCACCCTTTTGGAAGGGGTTGGGAGATTATCGTTCCTCCGGCTGACGCTGTAATTGCCCGGGGCGATGATATTGATCATGCAGAGGACTACTTCATCTTCTACGAGGCGGTTATCGAAGCCGGCCTCCGGTTTCCCCTCCACCTCGGGATTAGGAAAATCCTTAAGGGGTACGATCTAGGGGTTTGGTTGTTCACCCCAAATTCGTGGGTGAACATTCTAAGTTACGTCGCCGCCTACGAGTTTCAAAATTTGAACCCCAGCTTTTCCGCCTTCGCTCATATGCACTACTTGAGCAAGGCTCCAGGCGGCCATAGGGCATGGTATACTCTGACTTCCTTGCCCCAATACTTGATGACTTTGGACAAAGTGTCCAAATGGTCCGAGTGGAAGGACCAGTTTTATTTGGTTTCTTCCCCCACCTTAAGACACAACCGAACACTGCGCCGGTACAATACTGAGTCGGCTCTTCTTGGACGTAAATGCCCTCTTCCGGCGTTATCTACTAAGGCCCAGGAGCAAACAATGGAGCCAGGATTTTTTGAAACAACTGAGACCATGGGGGATGGGACTCACATCATAGTACCCAAAAACTGGATTCCCCATCCGGAATTCTTCAAGGATGAGTGCTTTTTGTCTGCCTGCGGGCTGAGTACCATGTTTCCTAGGGGTAGAATACTTCTCATCCGGAATGATTGTTATTTTACTTTGATTGCAAACTTGCCATAATTTCTTCTAACCATAAATTCTTTTTCTTGCAGCCGAAGCCTTGAGAATGGTAGACCAGGCAAAGACACCGGCTAAGTCTGCGGCGCTGCTGCGCAAAAAGGTGGTACTTGCCAAGAAGGTAGCCGTCGAGGCAAAAGATTCCAAGAAAGGCGGGGTATGGCCGCCTGACTTTATGTGTTTGCATATTTTTTTTTGTTTTTTTATTGTTTTTTTTTTTTTTTACAATTTGCCGGTTGGGTATACTTACCCTTTGTTTATTTCTCAGGAGTCCGTCAAGAAGGTTCCACAATCTTTCTCCAAGCTGCTCAAAAGGCAAGGAGACGATCTGGAGAAAACTCCGGCTGCGAAAGCCGCCAGGAAGGACCCTCCTCAACCCTAGAAACAATCATCTTCCCAATCCGGTCGTCCAACGACTGGGGGCAAATCCACTACTGTGTTGAGAAAACTGAGCGAAAGCTCTGAACGCTCGCAGTAGAAAGCGCCGGATGTCTCTACGGCATCGAAGGGTGGCGAGCCACCTAATGTTGCAGGCGGTGCGGCAACGCCTGGGGAGGAGCAGAAGCCGGAGACCCATCCGGAAGCCCAAGGTAAGGGACGGATTGAAATACCTTGGCCACTTGATTTTATGAGAGTCAAGACCAAGGTTGATCCCTCTAATGGGTCGGTCAGCAGCCGACAACGGATGAATGCCGACTACGCTGCCCCTATCTCACAGAGTATTACTTTTGATGCAGATCTGTCTTTTGACGAGCCGGATCTTGCGGGTTTTGCAAAACGGATGGTGAGGACCCTCACCCGGTCTGAGAAGAACTCCATACCTGAAATGCAGGTCGTGGACTTCGACCGGATAATGGGTCCACTGGCTGAGGTAATAAACCCCTCAACCTTGATATCTTTTATCTTTAATTCTGCTAAGTAACTCATAAACCAGTTGTTATTGTCTCAGCTGATGCTGAGAGTGGACGGCCTCCGGGGCCCCTTTAGGCGGAAACAGGAAGAGGTAAATGACGCCAAAAGGAGAGCCCTTGAAAACCTAAACTCTACTGAATATTTTGATTATATGTGTAATTTAAAGATTAAAGTAGTAGAGTTGAAACAGGAGGAGCTGATCCGGAGTTTGACGGCTGCAAACGACGAAGCTAACAGCCGGGCTAATGACCTTGATAAGCAGCTGAAGAATGCCAAATGAGATCTCAAGGCATTAGAAGATGCTGATAAGGAGAACGCCCAGCTCCGAGCAGACGTTACCCACCTGGGGGTTGAGCTTGTCAATCTGCGAAACAAGCAGTTGGACGAGCTTGCCCAAGAACAAAAACGACTGACAGAGGAGAATGAGCCGGACAACTTGGCCCGGCTGAAGATCACCTGGAGCCTCCTTTACCCAGAAATAGACTTTGAGGTCTATAAGCTGAGGTATGATTACGCCACTGAGGTGTATGATACCCAGCTACTAGGTGATGCTCCCCCGCCTCGCTTCAAGGATTAGGCTGCTCAGCAGGGATATGATGTCTCTGATACTGAGGAGCCGACGGATGAGCATAACGAGGGCCAAACTAGCCAAACTCAGCCAGGGCAGCATCAACCACCTCAGCCTTAGGCGGGGCAAAACCAGCCAAACTCAGTCGGGGCAGCATCAACCACCTCAGCCTTAGGCGGACCTCCACACTTTCTGCGCCAGTATGCCATTGTTGTTTCTTTACCGGCTTGTATGCCGTGTTTTGTTGTATTTTTACTAACCATGGGGTTGGGTTAACAATTTATTTTTTATTTCCTCACCGGATGTAACTCCGGTTAACACAACTAATGGCCTTTGAGCCATTTTTAATATTAATGAAGTATTCCGACTCAGTCGGTTGTTTTATACCTGTTTGTGTTTGAGTTTTTCAATTTGAATTTTGCGTATGTTTGCAATTCTTTAATATTTTACCTAACTTAAAAAAGCATGTGGCAGTTTGCAATCCGAGTGCTCTTGCCCCTGGGCGGATGTGTGGTTGGTTTTATTTCAAATTGATTGATTGGCTTGAAAACACTTGGTACTAGGAGAAGTATGGAGTGTTTTTAGGCCAATCAATCACAATGGTGATTTCCCCAAACCAAGTGCACAGCCGACCATTAGAACGGGTGCTTTGAGCTTCTTTCCGAGGCGGTTGTATTCCGTTTGGGGTTGACGCGTAGCCATAACAAAATCTTTTGCCCCAATAGGGGGAGTGAGTGCAACTTTGGAATAAATAACCTAAGTAAGAACTTCAGCCGATGACCGACTGATGGCTCAGGGCATCCAGTTTTCGGTACCTTAATCGTTCTTTAGATTATTCTGGTTAGACGGCTATGAGCTGACCAATTTGGTCTTTCAATTTTCACCATCTGCGTTGGTACATAGAACCGACGAATAGTCTGTTCTCTGCGACGATTGCACCCGGAGGGGTGTCGCCGGACGCCATTGTCCATGTTGGGACAGGCGGTTATTTAAAATAAGCAACCATCCGGCCATATTGGCCTTTGGTCTTGTTTGAGACCGTTTTTATAGCCACTAGGCGTTTTTGTGCCAAGTTTTTTTTTTGTACGTGAACTTAGTTGGTTGAACGAATAATCCGTCTGAGTATTACCCAGATGGATAAGCAATTAATAATTTACACCAAGTATCAAACGTTATTAATTAAACAAAGAGTCCTTCTGAGCTTTACTCAGGCGGACTAGCAATTACTAAATTACCCCAAGTATCAAACGTAGTGATTCAAACAGAGATTCCGTCTGAGTTTTACCCAGGCGGACTAGCAATTATAATGTTCAACTAAACTAAGTATCAAACTTACTTAGTTAAACTCAGGGTCCGTCTGAGCATTGCCCAGGTGGACGAACAATAATAATGGCAAAATAAATCTGCAAACAAAGCCTGAGTTTTCATTAATTGACTTACTATTTACAAAAAATATACATTCTCATAAGTAGTGCTTTTTCGGATTATCTACATTCCAAGTTCTAGGCAGGCGGCAACTGTCTGGGGTTTCCAGACAATAGGTGTCGTTCCTGACTTCGTCATAAATCCGATAGGGGCCTTCCCAATTACGGGTTAGCTTCCCAGCCTCATTGGCCCTACCGGTTGCCTCCATTTTCCGTAACACAAAGTCATCCACTTTTAGAGGGCGCTTGTGCACTTTCTTGTTATAAGCTCTGGTCATTCTCAGACGGTATATCTCATGGCGCAGGGCAGCATTGCCCCTGCGTTCCGGGACGGAGTCCAATGCCAGCCGCATGGCCTCCCAATTTGCTTCTTCATCATAGAGCATAACTCTGAGAGTCGGCTCGTAGTGCTCAATGGGCAAGACAGCTTCAGCACCGTATACCATAAGAAATGGGGTTTCTTCGGTTGCCCCTTTAGCAGTAGTCCGGATGGCCCATGGGACATGAATTAACTCTTCTGCCCATAAATCACCAGCTCTTTCAATTTTCTTTTTTCTGCCGTCTGAGATGAGTTTGTTGAAGGCTTCAACCTGGCCGTTTGCTTGGGGTCGACCGACTGATGCAAAACAGTGTGAGATACCCTGATCTCCCAACCAAGTCTTCAGCTGTGGGGTCTCAAACTGAGGGCCATTATAACACACCATAGACATAGGTACCCCAAACCGAGTGATGATGTTCTTCCAGATGAAAGAGATGACATCCTTTGTCTTGATGTTCTTAACCGGCTCAGCTTCTACCCATTTGGTAAAATAATCCACAGCAGCCAAAATGTAGTGCTTTCCGCCTGGAGCAGGCGTATAAGGTCCTAAGATATCCATGCCCCATTTGGCGAATGGGACTGGGTTGTGGATTGTCGTCATATCAGTAGCCGGGCGGTGAATAAGAGGGCCAAACCTTTGGCATTTGTCACATCTTTTGACTAAATCTTTAGCGTCTGCTTCAAGAGTAGGCCAGAAGTAACGCCGCCTGGCTCTGACGGCTAGGGACCTGCCGCCTATATGAGATGCGCAGTACCCAGCATGCAATTCTTCTAGAACTTTTTTCCCCTTTTCTGGGGTAACAAACTTCAATAGAGGTTTGAGGAAACCTGCCTTGAAATGTTCTCCGTTTCTCAACTCGAAGTTTGCTGCTCGCTTTTTCATGACGGCTGCCTCTTGTGGTGAATCAGGAAGCTTTCCATCTGCTAAATATGCCCGCATGCCATCCATCCAGGTAGAACTTCGGTCAAAGATTCCAATGGGCTCTTCATGTATGCTTCTCTTTTCAAGAACTTCCCAAAAGACCGACCGAGGAGTATCAAAGCAGGCGGATGAAGCCAATTTGGACAACGCATCCGCATGGTTGTTGTCTGACCTAGGCACTTGATTCAGACGAAATTCCTCAAGATCCCCAGCCTCTTCTTTGACTGCCTGAAGATATTTGATCATAGCCGGATGAGTTGCCTTATATGTTCCCTCATACTGGCTAATGACCAACTGTGAATAAGAATAGGCGTCAATTTTAGTTGCCCCTGCTGCCTTACACATGCGGACTCCGGCTAGCAAGGCTTCATACTCCGCCTCGTTGTTTAAGGCTTGAAACTTAAACCGCAGTGCATATTCAAATTTGTCCCCCTCAGGAGACTCATATATAATTCCTGCACCACAGCCGTTCTTCGTTGAGCTTCCGTCTACATACACTTTCCAAACCTGGTCAATATTATCCGGTTGCACCGGTCGAGTCATTTCTACAATGAAGTCGGCAAACGCCTGACCTTTCACTGCCTTTCTAGGTTCAAAAGTGATTTCAAGACTTTGCATTTCAATAGCCCATTTCAACATTCTGCCGGATGGGCTTCTTTTTAGGGTCCACGGCGAGTTTGTGGACAGCAAGATCCGGGCTGACGCCTGGCATCTCTTCCACTTCAAAGGCAAAAATGTCTTTGAATTCTTTCAGCAGAAGGTGCAAGTCTGCACCCAACTTAGCAAAAGCAACCATCCTAACCTTCACGGTACGCTCCGGACGGCTGTCGTCCAGAGGTATATTAATGTGTTCACCAGCCGGTTGGGGACGGAGCTCATCTGACCGTTAACCGGTCAGTTATTGCTATTTTTTCTCTTTCTTCACCTCCACCAGCATAGGTGCCTTTCTTTTCTTCCCGCCTGCTGGTGGGGCTGGTACTAGATCAGCATCCTTGACATTGTCAAGGTCTATTGGTTCCTGGCCGTCTTGGGCCACGGTATCTTTGACGGCTGAGAGATAGCACTCCCGGGCCGTCTTCTGAACCCCATTCAAGGAACCAACAGAGCCGTCATCCCTCTCATACTTGCTGAGCATGAGGGAAGGGATGATTAGAGCCTTGGATTCGTTGAGGGTTGGCCGGCCCAAGATAATGTCGTAGGCGGTCAACTCCTCAACGACCAAAAACTTGACGAACAGGTGTCGCCCTTTTCCTTTCTCACCCAGCCGGATGGGTAGATCGACCCTTCCGACTAGGTAAACCATTCCACCCCCAAAGCCAACTAAGGGGTGGGTAACCGGATGCAAGCTGCTGTCATTGTATTTCAGCTTCTGCAAGCACCGGAGACTGATGATGTCTGATGAGCTGTCGGTGTCAATAAGGATCCGTCCAACCAGTTGGTTGGCAACCTTACATTCAATGATGACCGGGTCATTATGTGGGCGGCAAACACTGCCCCTATCCTTCTCAGTGATCAGAACATTCGGGAAGGAGGAGCTTGCAGACGCCTGCCCATCATCATCTTTGTCCATCTTTCGAAGATGGATCTTGGTGCCCCGGATGGTAGGGCCACCACATGAGAACCCGCCTGCTATTGTGTAGACCGGCTCCTTGTCGGTATCCGAGCTACTAGCAGGCTGGGGGGTAGTCTTAGAGGACTGACCCTTATTCTTCTTCTTTGCCCCGGCTGGGGACTTAGAAATGTAGAACTTCAGCATTCCCTTGTCAGCCAGACGGTCCAACGCCCGTTAAAGGCTGAAGCAGTCGTTGGTGTCATGGCCAACTTCCTTATGGTATTGGCAAAATTTATTTTTGTTCCTTGATTGAATGGAACTTTTCATTGGATTCGCCTTCTCTAGGGACAGCCGGTCCTTAATCTCCATGACGATGGAGTTGTTGTCCTTGTTAAACTCGTACTTTGGGGGGGTACGGTTTAAATTCTTTCTTCTTCTTCTAGGACGGTTGGTCAAAATCACTAACCGCCCAGATTTCTTTTCTCTTCTTGCTCTCTTCTTTTTTTTTGGCCGGATGGCAGGTCGACTATCTTTCTGCTTGTCGGACTTCTTGGAGTCCGACTGGTTACCAGGCGAGTAGAGGTCAGTAGCTTGAATGTAACTTTCTGCCTCCCTCAGAGCCCCTTTTCTGACTAGGTTGAACTTAAAAGTTGACCCGTCTCTCAGAACTTTGAAAAAGTCTATAAAAGCTACCTCATCAGACAGTCCTTAAATCTGAATTCTAATCAGATTGAACCGGCTGACATAGGAGCGCATCCCTTCTCTCTCCCCCTGCTTAATGGTGCTCAAGTCCAAGCTTGTTTTCTTAGCAGGGATGTTCATTGAGAATTAGGAAGCAAATAGGAAAGCAAGCTTCCTAAAACTAACGATGGACCCGGCTGGCAGATTACCAATACATTGTTGGGCAATGCCCTTCAATGTAGCCGGGAAGCAACGACACCTAGTGGCATCATCCAACCCCTGCAGATACATGAGGTTGGTGTAAGCCATGATGTGGTCTTCCGGATTGGTGGTACCATCATAGGTACCAACCAATACATTCTTAACCTTGGCCGGCTGGGCTGCCTTGGTTATCTCCTGGGTGAACGTAGAAGGTTGTTCACCCAGGCGGAGCAGACGAAGCTACCAGTCAAGTGGCTGGACATTGTGATTTGCCGCCTGACCTCCGAAGAGAGCCGGCTGCATATAGTAAGGAGGGTACTGACCATAGACCTGAGAAGGTACATATGGTGCAGCCCCAATCATTTGAGGGCCAGAGTGGACGGTATTACCGCCAGTGTGATTCTCATGCAAGGAAGGTGCATTCACCGTAGAAGTATTGTTAAAGATGTCTGGAAAGTTCGACGTAGAAGCCGACTCAGACAACTGCTGATTTCTCTTCCGGTTGATAATCTCCCGGGTATCAAGAGTTGATTTTTTACTTCTCACCGGCTGTTGAGTCCGGCAGGTGTTGTTGGTATTCTTCTTTGGGAGAAGAATTTTCGACCAATCAATGGTCCCGGCTGCCTTCTCCTTTGGATGAGGAGTGGGCTGCCGCTCTCTGACTGACTTCCCCTTTTCCAGAGGATTCTTCTTGGTCGACTGACCTTTACTTGGGCCAGCCCGACTCTGGGTGATAAGCTCTTTAATTTCACCCTTGAAACTTGTCATGAACCTCATGAGTTCGTCTCGGGTGACAGGTGCCAATCCAGCGGCCGTATGGGTTTCCCCTTTCGGCTGCCCAAGGGGTCGACTTGTACCCGCCTGGGAGGCACCCCGCTCCAGAATGTCTCTGGTCCGGATGCTCTTGATTCTGAGCGAGCCATCATCGGCTGTAAAGGTTTCGACCTGAGGATCCTCATCCTCCTGGTCTGTAAAGACTTCTGGGTCTTCGCCCAGACGGTTAGGGGGTGGTACAGACTCTTGAACCATCTTTGAGGTACTCTCCCTACAGGCGGCGCCAAATGTTTTGGGTGTTTTTGTCCCTTGGGAGAGTTACGTCACGAAGTCTTATCCGGCTGAGCTGAACCTACAAAATAACGGAGACTCCGGGTGGGTGGAGTTCCGCCTCCAACGATCAAGTTAGTAACTTGAAGGGGAATAAAGAGAGAGGAAATTTCGGAGGGTATCTGCTCGGATTCCAAGCTCAGGTCTTTCTCTGATGTGAGAGAATGCAGGTGTAATAAATGATTGAATGTGTCCCCAAAGTGGGGAAATATCTCCCTATTTATAGGGTCCTAGGAGAGCGTGCCCCTACCTAGGTCACTTGACCTAACTTTCATTGGGCTGCGCCGTAAAACGATGCTTCTAGGGATTTGGGCCCTTGAAGGCCACCATTTCAGAGGTGTATTTGAGGGCGCAAGTGTCGAGAGGATGTTAAGCCACATGGGCCATCCTGAGCTCGACACATGGCTTTCTCTCATTGGTCCACGTGTCTAGGGTATTTTTACCCTAAACAATATTTAATACCGGTAAATTAAATCTGTGATTGTAATCTGTAGCGAAAGCCCTTTATGATCTGATTAATTGATGCATTGATGATTGATTATTATGTTTTACCCTGGAATATTATTTGTTGGTACGGTGAACCTATACCCTAGGCTATTATTTATTGATTTCTCCTTACTTTTATCTCTCTTAGTTTAATTTCACTATATCTATAATCTATTTACTTTATAATTTAGATTAGTTTCATTAATTAGGAATAGGGAGAGTTATTCCATGTGGTTCTACCCTTCTTCCCTATCTGCATAGTTAAAGGAATTTAGGAATTATTTTTTATTAGGTGATACGACTGCTAAGAATCTTGTTCCCTATCCTATAAATGTGTTCTATATAGGGCCATAACCTTCTGGGATGTCACGGTCCATTTACCCAATCAAACGCTCATGGGAATGAAGGGTACATCCGAGTTTGTGAATTCACCAAACCGTGGAAGACAGATTAACTTGCGGGGTCCCATCCATACGCGCCAACCCTTCCAAAGGTAAGGCTTCCACGCAATGCATCCAGACTCATAACCATTGACCTTCTTTGACTAACCTTTATCCTTGAAATAGAGATTTAGAGCCATGGTTAGATTGCAAACTCATTGCATCATATTGTGCTTACTTGACTACTTGTTCATCTATTGCTTGTGAATATTTACACTAACCGTATTTTTTACTTGCTTTTGAATCTAAAAAAATTAATTAATGACTAATGGACTTTTCTTAATTAATTTACCAATTAATATGAGTAATTAAAGTCTAAATAAATTAATTAAACTTGACTGAGTACATCTATAGGATTTTTCCCTCTAAAGTAGAGCAGTGGAACAAACCCAGACTGACGATTCAGCAATCATGTTAAAGTTTAGCCTGTAGCGTGACATACTAGTGTCTGACACGACGCAACAGCAATGTCACGCTGCGACAATGTTGGCGCATCGTGACAGTCCCATTGTTTGCGCGATGGTCCACTTTCCTACTTCAGTCTTCATGCGGAGTCTAATTAATCAGTTCATTAATGATAAAAACCGTATTTAGTCCTTAATTGAGTCTAAGCACATAATCCCATGGTCTTACACAAGTTTCAAGTCATGCCACTTTCACTCACTTCTAAAGCACACACTTTGTATATATGTTACAACTTGACCATGTCTAGAGAGTCGTGTGTTTGCGTGTTTTTCGTCATTTTTTTTAGCGGGGGGTAAGTTGGACATTAATCCTCCAAACATAACAATGTTGTTTGAACCCTATACTTGATTCCCAAAAATATGCACCCTATTAATGATTTTTTTCCTTTAAAACCAATAAAGTCAAAGTCAATTTGAATTAAGTCATTAAAACAAAATGGTTTAATTTAAAGTACTTGGCCAAGAAGATAAGGACGATTAATCAAGGACAACACTTTCATTCAAGTTCTACTTTTCGATAAGCCCATCAGACACAGGAAAAAGTTCATACTAATGGCAACCAAACAACAAGTTGATGAGCTTAGGCAAAACCTTGCTAATCTTACCGAGATAATGAAGACCCTTGCTCTTCAAGTCAATGACCCTGCAAAACAACAATAATTGGAGTGAATGGAGGAAAGCTTGAGCAAGCTCTTCAATAACTATAAGTTCCAAGGGATTAGCTCAAAAGGGATCTTAGTGGACAAGGAACTTCATCGATAGAAGTCCACAGAAGTACAATGCCAATGACATCCCTAAGTTCAAACCAACTGACAACCCCTACTTTCACCTAAGAGCCTTTGAAACTATACTGAACATTAAGGAGATTGACTTAAAGGTCTTCCATACTTTGTTCTTGCTATCTCTAGAAAGCATTTGCCAATAGAGGTTCTTTTGCCTCGAATAGGAGAAAACATCTTCCTGAGATGGCATATTTAACGCTTTCATAAATATATACAAATGCAACGTCCAAGATAAAACTGACCATAGAGAACTTGAGATGTTGAAACAAAAAGAGAATGAAGGCTTTACTTCTTTCTTTAATAAGTAGAAGGAAATTTCCGCTAAAATGGTTGGGGTGCCCACTAAGAAAGAATCCGCAAGGATGTTTATTAAGAATATCCATGAAAAATACTCTAAGAATTTCAAATATCAAAGCAATTTGAACAATTTTAAGGTCGTCTATGACGTGGGAATTAACATTGAAGACGACCTTGCAAAGCAAAAAGCTGCTAACAAGTCCAATAGTTGCTGAAAATAAAGGAAAGAAGAACGACAATCCTTCTTCTTTCAAAACTACCCACTCGAATAATGTTAGCATCTTTAATCTGAATGAGGTCCTAAGTATGAACCATCAAGGAAAAAAGAATCCATTTAGGAGAAACTTCACACCTATTGGCATGAGTTATGACACCGCATTTGATCTCCTTTATCCATAACGTCTTATAACTCCCATTGGACCATTTAGGGATCCACTAGTCGAAAAGAGGACTGCTAGTTGGGACCCTAATGCACATTGAAAATACCATCAAAGTAGGGGCCATCTTACTAAAACTTTCTAGAAGCGAAAGGAAACCATTTAAGATCTCATCGACAATAACAAGCTTCCATTTCCTCCTACAAGCAAGAAGTCAAGTATTGATAATGCTCTACTTTCAGATTCCTTGGCTATTTCTTATGAGGAATATCATGTCAATCCAACAACCCTCATTAAAACAGTTGAAGAGATTCATTCCATCAAAGAAGAGGAGGAAATATTTTTCGATGCCAAGAAGCACACTATAGGTAAGTCGCCGGCCAGTAAAGAAGAGGTATGGCACCTCATAAAGACGTTGAGAGAGGCAATTGATATATGTCGTGAAAACCTCAACCATCTAAAATTAGTTTAAAATAAGCGTGATGTGAAAAAGATGACAACTGTTAAGACTACTGGGAGGAAAACCTTTTTTCTCCAAGTAGTTAAAAAGCTCAACACGAGCAATAATCCTTATACTCCAATTAGGACCTCCTATGCTAATATGTTTCCAAAGCTCTTTGTGAATGGGAAGATTAAACCACTCGAGCCAAGACCTTTTGAATTGCTAAAAAGGACAGATAGATTCTATTGTCCATACCATCAATGTGGGCGACACACCATTGAACATTGCTTCAAGTTCAATGATTTAGTCTAAGGACTAATTGATAGCAAGAAGTTGGTCCAAAAAAAGATGCTAGTATTAATGGAGTTTGGAAAAGTGATGATGAGGATGTCTACCTCAAATATTTGGAAGAAACTCCACTTTCCACAATCTATCAAGTAGATGACATTTGGGATGACTAAGACTCACCCATAGATGTCCTCATAAGATCAGGGAGAATGCAACCTTACATTACAACACAACCTATTCCTACTACCCACTAAATTCCCATACCCATCATAGAAGACATTAATTTAATCAAACTACTTAAGATTACTAAAGTCGAGATGAACATATGGAAACTACTAGCCACATCCCGTGAGGATAGAGTTGCAGTAATGGATGCTTTGGCTAAAGTAAGGATAGATTCTAAAATTGTTCCTGAGGGGTTAGATAATTTCCTCACGGGTGATCTTCCAAGTCCCGTTAATCTAATCACTTTTTGTGACAAGGACCTAACTCCATACGATGATAAACATAATAAAGCCTTAAACCTAACATTAATTTACAAGAGAATGAATTTCCCAATGACTCTTGCAGATAATGGGTCAGCAATCAATGTTTGGCCACTTCAAACTGCGAGAATGTTAGGAATAAGAGATGAAGATTTGTCCTCATCTACACAAGGAATAAGGGTTTATGAAAAAAAAACACTCGTCACCAAGCTCTTGGGACAATAATTATGAATGTCACGGCAGGAGTCATTGAACATGCTACTACTTTCCAAGCGTTAGATAACAAAGTTTCTTTCAACTTGTTATTAGGGTGTTTTTGGCTTCATGACCTTAAGGCCGTCCCTTCATCCCTTCATCACTAAGTGAAGGTCATAGTTAGTGGAATTCTTGTCACAATCTATGCTTCTCCAATGAGAATTAAGGCAGACGACCAGCCTATTATAAATGTGGAGCACAATGAAAGTGATGAAGAGTTATGGGGCTTTAACGCAAAAGAGGTCTCTTTTATCGACGAAAAATAAAAGGCCTCTCTTCACTACAACCTCCATTTGAACATGATAGTTAATGGTATACTCCGAAAAAAAGGACACTTTCCAAGAATGACTCTAGGAAAGAAGAAAGGAGTAACAGCACAAATGGGATTGCCTAGCCTTCCTAAATTAGATACTTTTGAACTTGATTTTGAACCGACTCCAAAGACTATAAGCAAGCCCGGGAAAATATTAATGCACGGAGAAATGCTCGTACTTAAAATAAAGCAATCCCAATGGATTAGTCTCCACTCACTCTAAATGGTCAATTCATAAGAGAGAGTGAGGACTACCCATGTTACGAATTTCCTGAACCCTTTGTCAAAGATGGGACGAGATAAACTGGGTTCAAAATCTTCCTATATTGAAATTTCTTGGATGACATCCTAAATCTTATCCATAAGGAGAAAGTACCTCCATGCAGTGACTTTAATGTCTTTGGATTACTCTTTGGCTATGAGAAAAATTAGCCTAAGCGTATCGATGATAATTCTGCGCTTATTTAAACGGCCTTGCAAAGCGAAGACTTTGATCCCATAAAGGTCATTACGCCGACAACGGGATTAGTTCAAGGATGGAGAAAGAATGTGAAGGTGACCACACCATGTGGAAGAAAGATTTCCATAACAACAGGAGAAGGACCAATGTTCGATGAATCTGAGTCAGAGTCTTAGTCTGAATTCAAGTCTTCTGTAGTCGAGTCCTTTAAACCTTATGTAGTAGCATCACTTTCAGTCCCTTCTACTTCAAAGTCTACTCCTAGGATAGTTAGTAGTCAAGTCCTAACGGACATCTCTTTATTAGATGTAATGATTTCCGAATTTAATAACTTATCTTATTTTGCTTACTCCTAGTGCCATTCCCTTACTCAAGATGATGAGCATTGCTTAGCTAACAATGAAAATGACAAAAATATAATTAAGGCAATGGAAACACTTTATAATAAAACACCGGTAATTAATGTTATTGAAACGGTTGATATCTCAAAAGATGCAACCATTAAAAGACACTAGTAGAAAAATAGCTATCCGTAATGGTTAAAAAAGGCCTATCCGTAACGGGCAGCGAGCATTACGTAGGCCACTGTTACTGATAGCAAGTGTTATTTGTAACGGGCAGTGTCCGTTACGAATAACGGGTTATTCATAACGGGCAGTTGAACGGGCATTTCAACTGTCAGTTATAAATAACCCATTATTCGTAACGAGCATTTCAAGTGCTCGTTACAAATAACGGCTTAATTGAAACGGGCATTTCAACTGCCCATTACAAATAACGGGGTTATTTATAACGGGCATGATATCTGCCCGTTACAAATAGTGTGTACCCCAATTTTTTTTTAAAAAAAAACCAGCACATGCTGTGCTAGATTAGCTAGCTTGCATAATAATTATAGCACAATTATTTTGTTAATTAATTGAGATAAAAATAGTATTTCATATTTATACAATCAGCAAAAAAATTCATTTATTATCAGCTAATAACTAAAACTAAAAAAAAAGAGCAAAAGAAAATCTCAATGGCAATAAGAGATTTAAATGATTTTTCACTAAATTAATGTTAAATCATTTATATCTTCCACAAATTTTTCAAGTTAGTGGAACTTTGATCTCAAATTTTGAAGGTTCCTTAGCAACCAAATTCTAGCTTCTTGGTTCCTGCAATTTGAAATCAACAAGAAATTAAAAGGATATCATAGTTTAAATCAATCAATCAAATAATTAAAAAAGAAATTGTAAGATTCTAGTAGAGTAGCCATAAAAATAATTGGGATTAAGATTGAAGAACGAGTATAATCTATACCATACCTATTCAAAAGAAATCCAAGCTGCTCGCAGTATCAAGGATTAGCATATTGGGATGAGCCTTGAAGATGTGATTGATGAGTGTAAACTATTCTACTTGGCTGGACAAGAAATTACATAACCCCTGATAGTTTGGACAATGATACCATTGAGCAAGCATCAATATAATTCCCTTTGTTGCATTGACATTTACACCAACCACCAACTTTGACTCTTGCTTTGACATTTGCTTTAAAATAAAATCGATTATTACTTGGGGTTTTGTGTTCATCATCAGAAGCATGTTTATAACCATTTAAAAATTGAATCATTCAAAATTTCTAGTACAGTTTATAACCATTTATATAGTCAAAGACCCACAGGCATAATTCAATGCTTCTCCTTATATGGCATGCATCCACATATTTCATAGCTAAAGTTATAATGGCATAATTTTGTCAATAAAATTCAACCTCATAAGTAAAATAGCATTCTACATGATGGTATCATTTCTTATTTAGTAGTCATGGCATAATTGTTTCATTTAGCATACTCGGTAAATGACACAGCCTGACATTAACCTCTCTTTCAGAAATTAAAAAAAAAAAACTAAAAATAAAAAAGAGGGAGAGAGAGAGAGAGAGAGAGAAAAAAGCCATTAAAACAGTCAAAGTAACCCACATTAAGGAACTAGAGTACTAAACTTAAGCTATTTGTCAGAGATTGATCTAAAGGTTACAAGTTTCTGAGTTTCTGCTCCAAAGCATTGTTACATAGCACTGAGATATAAATATTCTCCTCTATAACTTTAAAAACATAAAACAAAAAAATAATCATACTTCACGTAATCCTTACTAGTTGAATGATAATGTTTCTTTTTTTACACTTTTTTTTTTTGGTCAGAATAGCCCTCCCAAAGTCCCAAGTAAAGATATTGGAGAAGACCCGTATATGGGATGGATAAAATGCATAAATTGCGGCACAAAAACAGCATAAACACACCAAATAAGTAAGGATAATTTAGTGGGGCTTTTATGATGAGCTGATGAATATTTATCACACCAAATAAAATGGAGAACTTATGCAAAAGGGGACTTTGTGAATAAAACTACACACAAGTTTATGTACACAGCATACATAATATATGTACCTGCTTATTTCAGGTGCATCTGGGCCACACATTGATGCTCCAAGCACTTTATCTGTCTCAGCATCAACAACAAGTTTCATAATAGTCTTTTCTTGTCGCCTGTAATCATGGAATATAGAAAGATTAGACAATTTATATTAATACATTAATACTTACTTCCTCCATTTTTAAAAAATCCACACAAGATTTAAGAAAAAAGTGTAAACAGTGGGGAATGCCAAAATTACTCATGTAATGCAAACTAATGACAGAGAGAAAAGGTGGGGTTAACAATGGATGTTAACAAATATTTGTAAGGGTAGTTAGGGAATTTGATTTGTTAACAAAAGTAAACAGTGAATAAAGCATACTAAATAAAGAAATGATGCAATTAATATACAAATTCCCAAAAAAGCAAATGGTGCAAATTATAAAAAAAATAAAAATAATAAACAATAAAAAATAAAAAACAAATAATGAGCATATCACAAAGCTGTAATAGTCACATAGGTACTCCTTCCTTTTCTTTTAGCAATTCCTGGTAGCTATTTTAGAGTGTTAAATTTTTTATATTAACTATTCATTCACAAGCTTATGAAAAATTAGTATCTTAAAATAAATAATAAATTGAACAGATATAATAAATTCACAAAATATTATAATATTCATCATACCCAGCATTGGTAATAATTTATGCCATTTATGGCCAAGTTATGGCCTAGTGCTTCAGAACAATTCATTCAAGAACAAATAGGAATGGAGCAAGTATATTGCAACATAAATGAAAGAACATCAGCTTCTTTATAATATTATAATGACATCCATGAAACAAAGTGCATGCAACAAAATAAAAATAACTAAACTAATCAACATGTCAATTTTGTAAAACACATTTCAAAAGCTATTGCCAACTTGCAAATTCGCCTTTTGACGGGTTATATACATTGACATGAATATCATGGCAACAAAAGGTTCCAGTTTAAAATAAAAAAACAATTAAAAAAGAAAAGAAAAAACCAAGCTGCTCATGAAATTTTGGTCAGATTATCTTGAAAATACAGAAAAATTATCAACCAACATATAATTTGAAATCTCAAACTTAAAAATCATGAAATAATTTAAAGTATTGATATTAGAGCTTCGACATAATCTGGACTTTATCAACCATATAATTCATGGCAAGAACTCATGGAATAATAAGGAGGAAAAGAAAAACAAGCCTATGTAATTCATAGTTTCACAGTTCTTTTGTTAGAAGGGGTTGCAATGGACAATGTGAGTGAAAGGTTTAATAGGAAAGCTAAGTCTCTTAATAGAGCACAGTCTAGTGAATCAGTAGATGAGATGACCATCAAGAAATGAGTCATTAAACATAATTCATCACATCTCAAAGACTCATACTTCCGTAAATTCATCCAATTCAACATTTCATCTATAGAACAACACTGCAAATTTAGTCAAACCCCAAATTGAAAGAAATATGTAGAAGGATTATTGTACAAAAGAAATACAACTTTCCTTAAAGATCCCTGATTCCCTTTATATCAAATCAAAGCAAAGGATAACGTTTTTGACAACCGTGCGACCTCAACAAATCAACCTTCAAGATTTAACATAATCAATTAAATCTACCATTTCTTCATACAAAACTATGTAAATCTCATCACATAAGATAAATCATGCCATATACATCACCAAAATTACAAAGTATATAATTATAAATAAAAATCAATTAAATGAAAATTAAACAGGAAATTACCTCGCGAAGAATCATGTCAATAAGATCAACACCATCTTTTGAATCACAAACATCATTCTATTGGATGTAAAATCAAACCAACCAAAAAAAAAAAAAAAAAAAAAATACCACAAATTTTTGAAGAAAATCCAAACAAAAATTTAATTTCATTTCTCCTACTATTTAAGATTAATAGTAAACGCAAACCAAATTTGATAAACAAAGTAAAAAAAAAAACACCACGAAAACTCGACCAAATAACAATTAAACTACTGACAATCTAAGGCCCCGTTCTTTAGAGGTGCTCTGCTCTGCTGAGCCCTGCTCTGCTCTGCTCAAAAGAAATCTGCTCTGCTCTGCTCGACTCTACTCTGCTCTATTTTCAAATAATAATTAATAATAACAACAATGATAATAATAAATATTGTATTGATGATAATATTTTTTTATTTTGAATAATTATAATAATTATTAATATTAAAAATAATTTTAATAATTATTAATATTAATAATAATTAATATTTATTAATCATAATAATAATTATCATTAATAATATTTAATAATTCAAGCTATTAAGAGTTAATATTTAATAATATTATTAATTAATAATTTATAATAATTATACAATTCTTTCAAAAAAATAAATAATAATAATAATAATAATAATAATAGTAATAGTAATAGTAATAATAATAATAACAATTATTAACAATTTCTTTTATAAACATTTGATATTAGAATCACAATGTGTGGAAACATTTTATGTGGGTATTGATTGTTAGTTCATTGAGTTGAATTATTTTTCAAATCTTTCGATATATTTTAAGATTTAAAAAAAAGAGGTTGTTTTCAAGTAGTACATTGTATATTATTATTGTTTTTAGGGTAAAAAATATATGATAAAGATAAAATTATAAGTAAAATCATTAATACTCATTAAATCATTTTATATTTAAAATTTTGTGAAATAAATATAAGTAAACTATTGTCTTTTATCTTTCTACTATTAACATATGTTAAATATGGTACACATATATTTATGTTTTCACTCACCTAAATCGTATATGCATTTAATAATAATAATAATAATAATAATAATAATAATTATAATAATAATAACAATAATAATAATAATAATAATAATAATAATAATGATAATAATAAGAATAATAATAATAATAATAATAATAATAATAATAATAATAATAATAATAATAATAATAATAATAATAATGATAATAATAATAATGATAATAATAATAATAATAATAATAATAATTATTATTATTATAATAAATAATAATAATAATAATAATAATAATAATAACAATAATAATAATAACGTTGAAATCTGCTCTGCTCGGCTCGGCTCGGTTTTTCACTACTATGCTCTCCTAAAATCTGCTCTGCTAAAATTTAATTTGCTCTGCTCTGCTAACCCCTGCTCTGCTCTACCCTAAAGCTTAAAAGAACAGGGCCTAAGAAGATCATCTGAACCGACCTTAAGGTGCTTGCGTTGCTTAGATTTAGCAATCTTCTTAAGAGTTTTCCTCTTCGCAATCGAATGCTGCCGAATCTCTTCCTTCAACTCATTCTCCCTCTCTTTGCAAACCTTTTTGAACTCTATATTTTGAAGATTTTTCATTAGTTAAAATTGAAAATTCCAGCTAGATCTAACCCATAATAATTACTGGTTAATTTAGAAAAATTCCAGTTAGATCTAACAAAATTTTGAAATTAAAAAAATAGGGTTTTTTGTTTAATTATAGATGAAATAGATCTGAGCTAAAATTGTATATGAAAATTAGGAAATTAAATTGGGTAAATTGGAGAACAAATACCTGGGAAAGGATGATTTATAGGAGGATAAAAGGAAGCAGGTGACCTACTTGAAAATGGTGAAACGACGACGCATTAGTGTGAAATTAAGGTAGTACGGCGTCATTGTAGGACCGACCTTGCGCCACTGCCGCTGTTGCTAGTCTTACTAAGACTGACCGACACGCCGACAAGATGATAGAGGAACGCGATAAAGGAGTAGAGAGAGAAAGAGCTTGAGGGAAAAGATAAGAGGAAGAGAGAAATGAGGAGAGAGAGAGCCCGCTTGAGGAAGAAAAGCGGCTGGGAAAAAAAAGAAGGTTTTAAACCCTAATTCTTGATTTAGGTGTAACAGGATTTTTATTTGGCCGATACAAATATTAATTATTCGTAACAACATTTATTTGCCCATTAAAATTATTAGCTATTCGTAACAGGCAATTGGTTGCCCGTTACAAATGAGTTTTTTCCGTAACGGTTATATATTTTGCTAGTTACAATTACTCTTTTAGTAATGAATTTTGTTATGCCCATTACAAATAGGGGGTTATAAATGACAATTTTTCTACTAGTGAGAGATGTTAAAATTTGCCCACTCATATTTTGCTAGTTACAATTTTTCTTCTCCATGGTTCTTCATCTTTGATTTGTTTCTTCATCAATTTTGGATTTCAATGGCTAAGAAGAAGAAGCAGACTACTTCTACACCTCAAGTAGCGCAACAGAAGACTGCTCATAAAGCTTTTGATTAGATTTTGCAAAATTAGAGAAACTCAGGTACATCTTTCGTTCCTAGTCCGATTCAAGAGGTGGATGAATTGGTTACTCCGGCGCCGGTGTTAGTGCACCCAGCTTGTGGAGCTATTCCCAGAAGTGATGCTGAGACCATTGCTCTCTTTGCTGAAGCTACTGCTAGGCCGGATTTAAGACATTCCAATGGAACAGTACCTAGGGTTTCTAGGTTTACTGTTCCATTGGATGCTGGTGGATCTGAGCATCGTGCTGAGCCAGGAATTCATCCTCGCCATTCCTCGCCCTCTTTGGAGCAGAACACGCACAAGCATAGTGAGGATCGGGCTGCTCCTTCACCTGCTCTGGAGCTGAATTCGCGCAAAAACAATGAGGATCGAGCTGCTCCTTTTACTAGGAATTTGGCTGCTAAAGGGGCTTCTTTGTCTTTTGTTGCTTTGAAAGTCCAGGAAGGGAAACAAATTGCTGAGCTACAGGCAGCCGAGCTTGAGGCAGGTAATCAAAAATGGGCTAATGCTTTAGTTTTCAATGTGGTTGGCTTTTACCCCACTATTGCTGCTGTTCTTCGATTTTTTGCTCAACAATAGAATGATATGCAAAAACCAGATGTTTATTGGCATGATGATGGGTACTTTATCGTTAATCTTTGTTCTAGTGATGATAAAGACACTGTACTTTGTTTTGGTCCTCATATGTTCCTTGGAAAACCAGTAATAGTGAAGCCTTGGTGTCCTAATTTTGATTTTAATGCTGAAATTCTTAGAACTGTTCCTCTCTGGATTAAGTTTCCTAATCTCCCACTTAATTGTTGGGGATATGACACTCTTAGCCGCATTGGTAGTTTGCTTGGAGTGCCAATTTGTGCTGATGAGTGTACTACTAGACAACTTAGAGTGTCTTTTGCTAGGGTTCTAATTGAAATTGATGTTACAAAGCCTATGCCTAATTCTGTATAGGTTGAAAGTCCTTCAAAGGAACTATTGGAGCTCAAGGTAGTGTATGAGTGGGCCCCACATTTTTGTTCTAAGTGCAACAAGGTTGGTCATGATTGCTCTATTAAGCCTGCTATGCCTAAGCAGGTTCCTAAGCAGCCGGCTCCTGTTCCTCCTAAGCAAACGCAGGTCTGGGTTCCTAAGCCTAGCTAAGCTCCTACTCCTGCTACTGCTGTTGATGTTGGTGCTTCTGTTTATGGACAATCTATCATTACTCCACAAGTTCATACTTCTCAAAATTCAGATGAGGTGTGGAGAATAGTTGGAAGGAAGACAAAAAGCCAACAAACTAGAGTTCATCAGCCTGCTTCTACCTCTAATGCTTTTGTTGCTCTATTTGCAAATGAAATGGATGGTGCAGGTGGCTTCACTATAAATCCAAGCGGGGGTGAGGTTAACCCCCCTTTGGTGTCAAGATTTACTCTATTTGGAATGTCAAGGGCCTGAATGACCGTGGCAAAGTTGCCTCTGTAAAGAGGTTGCTTCATTCTCATTCAGTTGATGTTGTTGGTTTGCTTGAAACAAAAATCAAATTGAAAAATGTTCTCACTTATCAGAGGAAGTTTTGCTCTTCTTGGCTTTGGTTGTGTAATTATGACCATTCTCCCAAAGGGAGGATTTAGCTTGGTTGGAATGCAGATAGACTAACTGTTAATGTCTTGAAGGTTCATGAACAGTTCATTCATTGTAGTGTCTCTATTAAGGACCTCTCCACTCAAATTCATCTTACTGTTGTTTATGGGCTTCACTCCATTCATGATAGGCTTCCTTTGTGGGAAGGTATTAGAAGCATCTCTATTCAGCATTCTCCTTGGCTTTGTGCTGGTGACTATAACTCTGTTCTTCATACTTCAGATAGGTTCATGGTAATGATGTTACTGATTATGAGACTAGAGATTTTCAGAGTTTGGTTGATGATTTGGACCTCACTGAGATCAAGAGCAAAGGAGCTTTCTACTCTTGGTCAAATAAGGCTCACACTGGTCCTAGAACTCTTTCTAGGATTGATAGAGTCTTTGGTAACCGAGCTTGGCTGGCCTGTCATGGGCATGTTGAGACTGTCCATTTCCCCCCCTCTTTATCTGATCATAGTCCAGTTCTGTTGGATGTATGTTTTGCCCCTGCTGGGAGAGGTAGTCCATTCAGGTTTGTAAACTGTATTGCTGATCACCCTGATTTTCTTGATACTGTTTCTCAAGCTTGGGGTTCTGGTAGTTCTGTTTGGCAGAAGCTTAATTATGTGAAGTCTAGTATTAAGTCTCTTCATAGCAAGCAGTTTGGCAACATTGAGGAAAAGATTGATCAAGCTAATATTGAGCTTTCTGGAATTCAGAACTTAATGGCTCAGAATCCTGATGATTTGGATCTTTATGCTAAAGAATTTGATGCTATAAAGGTTGTCAAGCACTGGAATGATATTCAGGAAAGCATCTTCAAACAAAAATCTAGGATCAATTGGATTAAGCTCGGAGATGGCAATTCTCATTATTTCTTCTCTGTGATGAAGAGTAGGCAAACAAGGAATAGAATTGACTCCATCTTTAATTCAAATTAGGTGTTGCTCAAGGATCCGGATGCTATTTCCCATGAAATTATCTCCTTCTATAAGTCTCTTTTAGGGACTCAGGCTCCTTGGCTCCCTGATGTTGACCTTGTCAGTATGAGGAGGGGTAAGTAGCTTAGCTCTGCTGCTCAGAGCTATCTCATTAAGCCTATTTCTCATGATGAAATTGATGCTGCCCTTAAGGGAATTGATAACACTAAAGCTCCTGGTATTTATGGCTTTAACTCCCTTTTCTTTAAGAGAGCTTGGCATATTGTGAAAGATGATATTTATGCTAGTGTTATTGATTTCTTCACTAAAGGGACCTTGCCTAAGCAATGGAATTGTACAACTATCATTCTTGTTCCTAAAATCCCTAATGCTTCTCATGTTAAGGATTTTAGAGCTATAACTTGTTGTACTGTGGTTTATAAGCTCATTTCTAAGGTTATAACTGCTAGACTTGCTGCTATCATTGGCGAGGTGATTGATGATGCTCAGGCAGGGTTCATTCCAAGCAAGCACATTGGTGACAATATCCTTCTTGCAACTGAATTGATCAAAGGCTATGATCACAAATTTATCTCTCCTAGGTGCATGGTTAAGGTGGATTTGAAGAAAGCCTATGATTCAGTTGAGTGGGGATTCTTGATCACTGTTATGCAGGAGCTTGGTTTCCCTCAGAGATTTGTTAGCTGCATCTGGACTTGTCTTACTTCTGTCTCCTATTCTATTCTTATTAATGGTTTTCCTGCCCCTCCCTTTGAAGCTAAGAAAGGCTTAAGGCAAGGTGACCCTATGTCTCCCTTTCTTTTTGCTATTGGTATGGAATACCTCTCCAGATGCCTTGATGAGCTTAGGTTAACTCCTGATTTCAACTTTCATCCTTGATGTGAAAAGTTAAACCTAACTCACATGATGTTTGCTGATGTTCTCTAGAGCTGATAGTGTATCTGTTAAGCTCCTCTTCCAAGCCTTCTTGAAATTCTCAGGTGCCTTTGGGCTTTCTACTAATCTTGATAAAAGTGAAGTCTATTTTGGAGGAGTTCCTATTGATGTTCAGACAGAGCTGAGGGAGCTTCTTGGTGTTTCTCAAGGTATTATCCCTTTTAGGTATCTTGGGGTCCCTCTTTCTTCCAAGAAACTTACTATTTCTCAATGTAGGCCTTTGGTGGAGAAGGTGACTGCTAGAATCCAAGGGTGGATGGCTAAACACTTGTCTTATGCTGGGAGGCTTCAGTTGGTGAAGAGTGTGTTGTTTGGTATTCAGACATATTGGGCTCAAATTTTCATCTTACCAAAGAAAATTTTGAAAGAGGTTGAGGCTAGATTCAGATGCTTGGTTCCTCTTCCCCTGCTAAAAAATCTTTGGTTGCTTGGAATAATGTTTGTCTCCCTAAAGTTTGTGGTGGCTGGAACTTGCTGTCTCTTCCTGAACGGAATAAAGCAGCTGTCACTAAGTTACTTTGGGATATTGCTCACGAGGCTGATAATCTTTGTGTTAAGTGGGTCCATATCTATTACTTCAAGCATAGATATTGTTGGACCACCCCTACCCATGCTAAGTGCTCTTGGTTCTTGAAGAAGATTCTGAGCTGTAGAGATGTTGTGAATGATCAAGGGGGATGGGATGGTTTCATTCAAGGCAACAAAGTGAAAATCAAGAAGCTTTATGATGCTATTAGACCTCAAGTCCCTAAGGTTCCTTGGAAGAGAGTCATTTTCCATAACTTGGCAACTCCTAAAAGTGTTTTTATCTTGTGGCTAGCTTTGTGGAATAGGCTTGTCACTAAGGATAGGTTGCTCCAATGGAACATTTCTTGTGATCCAAGGTGCTTCTTGTGGTTGAATAGCAATGAAAGTGTTCAACATCTATTCTTTGATTGTGAATACCCTAGACATGTTTCCAAGCCTGTTCAGCAGTTTAGTGATGAGATTGATTGGATGAAGAAAATCTGCAG
The DNA here is from genome assembly GCA_034703905.1 of Chenopodium berlandieri. Taxonomy (NCBI): domain Eukaryota; kingdom Viridiplantae; phylum Streptophyta; class Magnoliopsida; order Caryophyllales; family Amaranthaceae; genus Chenopodium; species Chenopodium berlandieri. The sequence continues at coordinate 32,014,685 of CM068278.1, forward strand.
AAGTTCCAGATTGAAAAACAAAGTGATCCATGTAGCCTTCACTGAAACAGTTTATGGTATATGGATTCAGAGGAATGCAGTCTTGTTTACTGGGTGCTGCAAATCTGTTGATGCTCTAGTTAGGGATATTGTCTTTCATTCAGTCTGTGGAATCCCGGCGGGAAGCAAATTTTTGATTGTTTAGGAGCTGCTTCTGCTTCTCTGGTTTTCTGGTGTTGTTGCTGGTTCTTGATATTCCTGATTCCTAATTTCTGAATGCTGATTTCTAGTTTTGGGATTTGTTTTTGCTGGTTTTGCTTTTGTTGCTCTTTTGGGTTGTTGAGTACTTTGTTGTTGCTGCCGGTCTGCTCTTTGATGCTATTTGTTTCAGTCTAAAAAAAAAAAGAGCTGCTGGCTGCTGCTACTCTGCTACTGCTACTGCCCTGCTGTTTTTGTTGCTCTGCTACTGACAGCTGCTGCTCTGCTGTTTCTGTTGGCCTGCTGCTCTGCTGTTCTGTTGCTGTGCTGCAGGCTGCTGCTGCTTTTCTGCTGCTGCTGTCCTGCTGCTCTGCTGCTCTGTTGCTTTGCTGCTGATGCTGCATTATTGTGCTGCTGCTGCTCAGTTGATGTTGCTACCCTGTGCTGCTGCTTCTCAGCTGCTGTTGCTGTTTGCTTACCCTGTCTGTTAAGCTGCTGTGATGGTCAGCAGCTGGTCTGCTGTTGCTGCTCTATTGCTAGCTACCTATTGCTGAACTATTGTGCTGCTGCTGCTTAGTTGTTGTTGCTTACCCTGTTGCTGTTTTTTCTGTTCTGGCAGCAGGTGTTGCTGCTGTGTGCTGTGCTGTTTGTGCTGCAAGCCTGTGTTACTGCTTTTTGCAGATGCTGTCTGTGGTGCAAAGTGATGTCTGTATTGAATTCTGGTTTTTGTGTTGTTTTGTTGCTGTTCCTTGTTTGGTGTTTTTACCCTCTTATGTCTAGTCCTGTTGCTTTTGCAACTTAATCTAGGAGGAGGTTTGTTTTGTAAAGTTTACGGGGGTGGTGTTGTTGCTCTTTGCTTGTCTCTGTGTTCTTGGGCCTTGTTTCCAGAACCCTTCCTAAAAGGTGGCTGGAAGCTTGTGCTCAGGATGTTCTTGTCTCTTTCTCCTGTGCCCAACCTAGAAGGTAGTAGGAGATAGAGCTTGAACTGTTTGGTGTTGGGTTTGCTGGTTTGTTTGGTCTTGTGGTTTTGGTGTTTGTTATAACTTAGCTTTTGTAAGTTGTAACTTTTCCTTTTGGTAATAAATTTTCTCTTATTTTCAAAAAAACAAAACTCCTAGTAAAGAAGAAAGAATAAATTTAATAACTCTACTAAAATAATTCATAGATGTGTTCGCTTGGTAGTACAAAGATATGCCAAGAATAAATGCACAAATAGCTCAACACACAATACCACTAATCCGATGAATGAAACCCGTAAAACAAAAGTAACGTCGAATGAAACCCAACGTAGCTCTTAAAATAAAAGAAGTAAAATAATAACAACAAGTTTTATAAGGTATCTACATACCCCTAATGGGTTGCAAATGTGGTACCAGTTCCCAAGAAAGACGGAAGGGTAAGAATGTGTGTCAACTACAAAGATCCAAATAAGGCAAGTCCAAAGGACGACTTCCCTTTACCACACGTCGATATTTTAGTAGATAATACAGCGAACCACGCACTTCTCTCATTTAAGGCATGTCCAGGAAACCTAGTAGCCTTAAGGAAATTCTTCGGAAGGCTAAGGAAATACAACATGAGGCAAAACCCATCTAAGTGCGCTTTTGGAGTCACCTCAGGAAACTATTTGGCTGTGTCCTTAGCTCTAGTGGAATAGAGATAGACCCAACTAAAATTAAAGAAATTATGTCAATGTCGCCGCCCAAGACCGAGTAACAAATTCAATGATTAATTGGCAGGCTGCAATACATAAGTAGGTTCATATCCAAGCTAACCACTATATGGGAACCAATATTCAAGAAACTTAAAAAGAATTGTACCAGTGATATGGGACAATGAGCGCCAAAAAGCCTTTGAAAAGATCAAAGCCTATCTCGCTAATCCTCCTCTATTAGCACCAGCAATTCTAGGAATTCCTCTTTGATTGTACCTAACAGTCACTAAAGAGACAATGGGAGCTATGCTTGCGCAAGAAGTAGAAGGTATAGAAAACGCCATCTACTACTTTAGTAAAAAGATGTTCAAGTATGAAGTACGCTACACACCACTTGAGTAATTGTGCCTTGCACTAGTGTGAGCCTCAACCAATTTAACCACTACATGCTCATTCATACAGTCTATGTGGTGTCTCAAATGGACCCACTGAAGTATCTCTTTGAGAAATATACACTTAATGAGAAAATATCGAGATGGATTGTCAACAACCTAATTTGATGTAAGTTTTATGCCATAAAAGGCCATCAAAGGATCAGTGGTTTCTGACTTCTTAGTAGATTTCCCAATAGAATATCCAACGCCTATGCATGATAATGATTTTCTAGATGAATGATTTAATGCTCATAGAGGATGATACTTGGACATTGTACTTCGATGGAGGTTCAAACCAAAAGGGTTGTGTCGTAGGGGTATTATTAATATCACCTAAAGATGAACACGTCCCAATCTCTATAAAGCTAGACTTCGACGTTACTAACAATGCTGCGGAATATGAAGCATGTGTGGTAGGCCTCGAAACTGCTTGTGCATTAGGAGTAAGAAAACTTTGAATATTTGGAGACTCCTCTTTAATCATCAATCAAATTTCAAAAATATGGAAAGTAAGGAGTGAAAGCTTGGCTCCTTATAAAACATACTTGGAAACTCTTACTAATGAACTCGAAAAGGTAGAAGACACATATCTACCAAGAGAGGACAATTAATTTGTTGATGCCTTGGCAAGACAAGCTTCAATGGTTAGAATTCCTAAGGAAATTGAGCAAATGCCTCTAACAATAGAAAAAGGACATAAAGTAGCTTACATCCAAGCTATAGAAGATAATGACGTATTTCAAGAACAAGAAGAAGAGGAAGAGCCTTGCTATATTTACATCCTCAACAATGTCCTAAAGGACAATATCCACCTCACGCTAACAAGAAAGCAAAGCAAGCTCTAAGACTTTTGGCTTCTTAATATGTACTTATAAACGATGAGCTTCATAAAAGGGTACCTAAGGGTAGAGCTCTCCTATGTGTAGGCAAAAAAGAAGCTCAAAGAGAAATGAAAATAATCCACGAAGGAGTATGTGGAACTCATATGAATGGCAAAATGCTAGCCCAAAAAGTAATGCGTCAAGGATACCATTGGACTACCATGAATAGGGATTGCCATCAATATGTAAAAAGATGCCCTAAATGCCAAATATACGCTTACTTGCAACATGTTCCTCCATCACTCCATTACACCTATACATCACCATGGCCATTCTCAACATGGGGTATAGAAATTATTGGGAAAATCACTCCTCTCGGGATAGAAGATCATGAATATATCTTAATGGCAATTGATTACTTCACAAAATGGATTAAAGCAACAACATATGAAAAACTCACCGCAAAACATGTAGCACTCTTTATCGAAAGAAAAATAATATGTCGTTATGGAGTCCCACATGAAATGATAAGTGACCATGGAACTCACTTTCAAGCGGAATGTGAAGAATTGCTTCTAAAGAATGGTATCCAACATCATCATTCTTCCCCATATAGACCTCAAGCAAATGGGGTGGTAGAAGCAGCCAATAAGAATTTAAAGACTATCATAAAAAATATGACAGAAAAGTACAAGGATTGGCTGGCATACTCCATTTTGCACTTTGAGGTTATCGCAAGTCAATTCGCTCATCCACAGGAAATACGTCATTCTCCTTAGTCTACAAAATGGATGCCATACAACCTGTAGAACTAGAAATACCTTCCCTACGCATAGTGTTAGAAAGTAAATTTGATGAAGTTGAATAGACTAGAGCAAGATATAAGAAGCTAATTCTACTTTATGAAAAATGACTAGAAGCTCTACATCATACTCAATGCTATCAAATTCGCATGGATAGAAACTTTAATAAAAAGGTCAAGACAAGAAACATAAAAGTGGGAGACTTATTATTAAAGGCATTAAGGAAAAATGTTGTAGATCCAAGAGGCAAATATTGGTCCGGACCATACATTGTCAAAACTATCATATCAGGTGGTGCTGCAAAACTAACTGATATGGATGGTAACAAATTCTCAAATATGACAAATCTTTACCAGCTTAAGAATACCCATGATAACTTGAGTAACATACTCAATAGAACAACGTCTGATTCCCTTTACAGGGTGCGGCCACTTCAATTTTTACATATCTTGCATCCTCGCATCAGTTGGCCAATGCAGAACAAGTGGCAGGCAGAATTCAAGACCAGCACAGTACGACAACATTTGTCGCCAAACGGAAATATCCTACGCACCGCGACATGATCTTCGCGCTATTACAGATTAAGAAGTCCAGCGCCAATATTTTTTCATCGATTTAGGTAAATTCTAGTGTATTTCGAGAATTTTCGACTACCGTACTCAAATAATTTTTTAGATCAATTCAAGTTGTTTTCATTGCTTTAATAAATAATTCAATATAAAATGTAAAATGTAAAAAATTCAATTTAATTTAAAAAGCTGAAAAATGCATTAATAAAAGTAAAATTACATTATTGATGGAATTAAAAATAAAGGCTTAAAAATAAAATTGACTTGAAAGTAAAATTTGACTAATAAATTGATTGTAAAAGCAATGCTATAATCTGTCTTATCTTTTCAAGCCCTTTTCCAATTCTTTTCCACTTCTTCTTCGTCAGCCATCACTTTCACCAATAGGGATCCCTTAGAAGAATTGCACACAATCTTAGAATTAATAGTATCTCCAATAGCCATTAAACCATGTTTCTTTTCAACCCATATTTTCTTTTCTGCAGAGTCAGTCTTTCTTTTCTCCTTGCCCTTGGTAGTACTTTTCTTCTTAGGCATAATAGGGGTCTTGAATTCAACTCTTTTTCCTAAGAGTTCCTTAGGAGGAATTTTCTTATCTCCTAGGCGGTCTTTTACATTAGTCTTGCTCATCTTTTGAACCTTGTTCTTGTCCTTTTGAGATCTACAAATTAGCCACTGCTTCACATCCCTAGATACAGAAGGAGGAACCTTTTGGGTAACAACATCCCACAAAGGTCTAGAACACTAATAGTCATCAAACCTCTCTATGTCTTGTGAAACTGGGAATTCATAAGGGCGACAAAGATCTCGTAAGGGAATGGTTTGAGCATGTCCAAGTCTCTTCACTCTAGAAGGGTAATAAAAGGTCAACTTGGACAAGCTAGGAAGACGACAAAAAGGTTGGCAATTGACACCATTCATCTTCTCAATCTTCCACCAAGGAACAACCCACTTGATGGCAAAGTCGCAAGTTTCCAATATTCTACTCCACTCCCGGCGGCCCGTCTTTGTGGAAAAGCGTTTCTTCCTTCTTACGACGAAATTTGGTGTATATTTTTCAATACTGTCAGGAGGACTGATTAATTCAAGTCTCTCCATTAGCCATACTTGCAAAAATTCAATGCAAATAATTAGTATTACTATAAAAAATTTAATATTTTTTATTTCTGTAATTAAAAGTATTAATTTTCTACCTGTAATAATATTAGAGAACCATGAAGAGGTACTTTTGGATCTCTTTAAAGCTCATCTAAACTAAGCATTTTTTCTTCAACAATTAATGACATTGGATTTCTTCCTGATTCAATTTTCTCCTTAACAGACACTAATATTGCTTCACCCTCACGAATATTACCACTAGTGAGGAGATATGGCTAAACATGAAAAATATGAAAGCCCTTCTCTTATAAACATGAAAAGATTCCGAGCATGGTCTATAAACAAAAAAGCGTGGAAATTATTTCAAATTAACCACATTCCCATGCACTATATCTTTTAAGTTCCTATCCTTGAAGTTAAGGAAACGTTCAAAATCTTTTACTCTAAAGAAGGGAAGCCAAGAATGGCACCAAATTCTTCCGGTAAAGGGCAAATTTGATCATGACCTAATCTAAAGCAATGAGTGCCATGATTACAATTCTCTAAGGCGGTATGAATAAAGTCTATGTCAAGAACTACCCCCTTAGTGCCATACAAACCCCCCAACTGAAAAAAAGTTCCTCTCTTTAGCATTCAAAGACCGACACCACTCACGAGTAAAATCGTTAAAACTCTAAGACATTATGGAAATTAAAGAGGAGATTATTTTTCAGTTCGGATTAAACCAATATCGACAGATTTGGAGGCTATTTATAAACTGAGCTGACGCAAACCGAATCGCAGAAGGATTCTGAAAACAAAACCAGTGCGCCGCGAGAGGACCGTTGCGCCGCCACAATTTCATCCTTCCCACGCGTTAGAATTACGCATTTAGTTGGCAATATATTATCCGACTTTGACTCGAATTCGTACTTTGATTATACGGTTTTGATTCTTTTCAAATCCTTATCCAAACATTATTTTTAGCAAATCTCTTCCAAACACTTATCCCATATTTAATTATTTTAAGCTTAATTAAATTTAAGCTTATTTTTATTCAAATTCGATTTTATTTTTAATTTTTTTTCTTTTTGGGGGAGAAAGTCCGATACCCTCCATTAATATTAAAAATGACGGGAATTTTTGCGCAAAAATTAGTCACAGTTTTTTCACACACTTATATGCACACAAAATAAAAAATAAAAAAGATAAAATAGACATAGTAATTACAGGATATATATACAATATGTATAACATAAGTATCGAGTCAAAATAAGCAAAGTCCTACAAAGTCAAAAATAAAAAAATATATGCAAGTACAACTATGATTGCGGGGGACGCAAATGTGGAGGAATTCTAAACATATCAAAGAATTGTACAACCCGATGAGTCAACCCCTCACCAGCGTTAGGATCACTATTGGTCGGGATCGAAAGAATGGGGCCAGTCCATCCTACCTCACCCTGCTGCTGCACCCCCAACTACTGAGGCTGCTTTGGCTACTATGACGATAAGCCAACCCCATACGTCCCACCACCCGCTAAAAGAGCAAATGTCGCGCCTCCTTAGCTATTCAGCCTCTTTGAGGCACTCTTAGAGGATGAACCGGAATCCCCAGTACTATAGTGTGGTCCGACTCCGCTCGACCACCCTGGCTCCCTACCGAAGTATGTCAACGCCTTAAGCTTGATCCGGATCTCTCCCTCCGATCCTCGAGTCTCATTTGAGTACGTGTCAAAGGAATAGGATAAAATAAAAAACAAATCAAGTTAAGCATAGAAAATAAGAAAATAAGAGTAAGAAAGGATGTCAAAGAGAAATACCTCCATGTCATCATAACCACGACGACACCTAGCTCGGTGATTCAATCTCACGAGCTAATAACGAAAGGCGTCCATGGCTCTCCCTATCCTCGTCATCACCTTGCGGGAAACTATCAAGCAATAAAGTCAGAATCAATCAAGAACATGTCTGCAAACACAAAATAGTGATAAAAGACTTACCGAGGTTTGGTGGTGAGGTATCGACCTATCTATCAAGAACCAGGGCTCAAGGGCCAGAGGAATCATCTCCTAGACTGGGCCAAAAGACCCCTGGTAGGTGATAGACACTAATAGAGGCACAAACTCCTTAGCCGCTGCCACTGCCTGTTAAAGTAAAATCAAGGTGACTAAAAATTGCTAGGGGATATCAAGAGATTAAATTAAAGGCCGAAAATGTACCTTTGCCTCCTCTGATATACAAGGTGGTGGAGCCAAACACGACATGTGACTCTCACCATAACTACGGTCCGAATGGATGTGGCGCTGCCAATCCGTACCAGCTAGCGATCTATCGAGATGGGCCCTCATGTCCGTTTGGTCCAACATGTGCCGTGGAGGACGAGCAAGAACGACAAAGGACTCTGAAGAGTGCTGAATCACAACTCTCTCACCCAGATAAACCAAAATGTCATAAGGCCTAGTCGGTGAAAGCGACGGGAAGTAATCGTAGTTACATACCTATAATAACAGGGAAGCATCAGCAAGTGCCAACACATATCTAAAAGTAAACTTTAGTAAAAGAAAAGCAAGTTATACCTCTACAATCCTCCATAAACAAGAAAGTGTGACTTCCTCACCAAAACTGTGATGGCGATAAGTGACCATATGAAGGTCACGAAGAGCAGGCAGGTATTAGAGTAGCACTCGGCTATCCTTATCAGGAGAGAAAGTCCCTAACATAAGGATCAAAGCAAAGATGCGCACCCGCTACTCCTAGGTGGTCGTATCATCTCGGAAAGCCTCTACGAGCATGGTCCGACAAATGCATTGACTACTAATCAGTAACGGCCAAGCGTCGCCGCGAGCTCGAATAGCAATAGGAACGTGTAGATCCTCTACCTCGGGAGAGAAAACGGTGATATCGCTGCCAAATGGAACTACAGCAGTCCGGAACTCTGGTCCAGTAATGAGAGTGAAGTCGAAAGGAGTGATATTCATCTCACCCCAAGGAAAGTGAAAGGTGCTGGTGGTGTCCCAAAAGAACTCCACCAAGGCACGAATCAGAAAACGGCTCGAGGACAAAGAATAGAGAGCAAGAATAGCCTGCAACAGTGGAGTCAGACCACAACACTCCCACAGGCCACACAACTCCTCTTTGTTGCGAAAATAAGACTCGTACAGCTGCCCGATGGCGTCGTTGCCCGAGGCATGGAAAGAACTCGCTCGTTGGTCATCTCGAGTCGAACGTGCTCTGAGATGTAAAATACAAAGTACAAGGTACGCCCAACCCACTCAGGGAACTCCCCTAGACTTGTGGAAGTACCCTCGCCGGCGTCGACAGGTTCGTCCTCTCGGTGAACCCCATGAGAGCGTGAACCAAAACTGCGTCGTCGAGTCATGCGAATTATGCAAGCAAATAGTAAATCAAAGGTTCTATAGTATCTAAGGTTCACGTAGCCGCATGATACTATGTTCGTAAAAAAAAAAAGCAGAGTACATAGTACTAAAACAGAACATGATTTTGATTCGAACAGAAATATCATTTTTAAGCAATCAGACAATTTCATGCAATACTATGACAATTATTGTGACAAAATGAGCATGAATAGCTAGCAAAAATATGAAGAACAAGACACATTGTTCTCACAAACTCAAGAAGTTCAACAATGGCAAATTGCTCATTTCTTCACCAAATTGAGTTACTCAAAACACTCCTAAGGTGATATAAAAGCATAACAAGCAGTTTTATGGCATAAATTACAAAAACCAAAGCGAATTAAGCAATACAAGTTTTGAATTTTCCGTAAAACCGTGAGTAAATAAGCACCAAATTTTGCACAAAAAATAAAGTGAGTTTTGAGCAAAACTTACATAGATCGGCAAACTAGAGATCAAAAGCTTTGATTTGCTAAAGATTTGAGTGAATTTCATTGAGAAACGAGGGAGAACGAGCAAGGAGAAATTTTGGGCAAAACCGAGCAAGAAAGAGGCACGAACAGCAAAATGAGGAAGAAGGGGTTTAAGTCAGGAAAACTCGACTCCGGCGCGATGCAACATGCACATCGCGTCGCGACAAGCTTGGCTCGCCGCAATAGTGCGTAGTAGCGAGCGCTAGCTCCCTTTTTCAACGACATAATTTTTTGCCCCTATATTGATTTATGCGGAACTCATGCAGCAATTTTGGTTCCTTGGTATGCTAGTTAGCCCCTATAAGCATATTGACATGATTAGTAGTCAGCTCGATTTACAATCACGGTAAGTGATCGGCCTGATGATGATCGTCTCAAAGCACCTAAACATTGGCTCATTGCAAGCACCACGACATTGGTTCATAAAGCTAACGCAAAACGCACAACAAAAATACAAACAATGACATAACAAGCATTCAAACAAAGCACCGGCAAATGGAAGATCAACAAGCAGTGATCGTTGATAACTTTCCTAAGAAGGTTATCACGCAAAGTAGGAGATTGCTACAAGAAGAGAGATCTTCAACGATGTTCTCTAAGATGTGGAAGATCGTTATAAAAGCTGAAGATGGCTACAACAGAGTTATCTTCGACAATTATTCCCAAGTTGAGAGAAATTGTCAAAAATCTGAGGATGATTACAAGTAGAGTTATCTTCGATCGTGTTCCCTAGGATGTGGAAGATGGTCACAAAGCGGTAGAAGATTGTTACAAGCGGACTAATTTTCGATGTTGTTCCCTAAGATGTGGAAGACCGTCATAGCGGAAAAGAAGGCAGCTACAAGTAGAGCAGGGTTTAGACGATGTCCCCTAGCATGTGGAGGTCATCAGAACAGTATGAAACAAAAAAAACGGTTACTCTAGAGACGTGTGCTTGACAGTGCAAGTTACGCGTTTTTAACTCTTTAATCTGTTTAAATAATGCTAGTTTGCAGTTAACGACGTTACAAGAATAGTTTAGGATTATAGACTGTTCTGAATCATTCTCCATCCCTATTGAAACTTTGACTTTTGTTTTTGAAACTTACGTTTCTCTAAACTCTGTCAAAGTAGGGGCTTCTGTAGACACCTAATTATGTCTCCCCAAAACCAAACCCTGTGATAAGTATCTTTCACGTCATTTGATTATCAAATGAAGTGAAATTGTGAAAAGTCTTGTGATGCGGTTGTTTTATTTAATAATATCTTTCTTTCTGTTTTCGATTGTGAAAAGTCTTGTGATGCGGTTGTTTTAATTAAAAATATCTTTCTTTCTGTTTTCGAAAGTGAACTTTATTTGTAACAAATGTCCAGTTCAATTTATTTAGGTCCATGATTTGGGTACAATAATGGTGTAGTTGGATTAGGTTTGAGTAGAGCTTTCTAACGATATATTATAAACCCACTTCCGATGAATAATGAGGAAGTTATATCCAAAATACTAAATTGGGCCTGAAATGGTTTTATGGCCCAATGATCTAGTGGAGGGCCCATTAATTAATATTCATAAAATTATTAGGATTGATTTTAATCTTCTAGAATAATCTAGAAAGTTATTTTGAGTTCTAATGGGATTAGGAATAATAAATATATCTTTTATGAAAATAAAAAGTTTTATTTGGATTAAACACAAGTGTTTTATAGAGATTAAATCTAATGTTTAAAGATAAGTATGGACGTTATTTAATCGAATTTAGTTAGCTTAAGGATTCCGTACAGGTTTTTAAAAAAATGCGTGAACCAACGCAAAACGTTAAACCTAGTGCGCCACGACAAGGATGTCGCGTCGCGCTAGACCCTGTCGTTCCGCGACTGAGATAATTTTATTCCATATGGGATTTGGTCTTTTTCTGATCGTTTTCAACTCTTTTTCTTATAAATAAGGTCATATTTCCCCGTTTCCAATCATTAGAAATCATCAACAATATTCTGTTTTCTTCTCTCTCAAATCTAATATCTTTTGTTTCTCCCTCTTTCTGAGCCTAACCTTTTCATAAAAATATCGCGTTCACGAGTCTTAGACACACCTAGTCAAGCTCAAAGTTGACTTCGCCCTAGACGTGAAAGGTTGATAATTTTTAGGGTTTGGTCCCAAATCCCTATTTCAATTATTTAAATTAATTGTTTGATTTAATTTTTTCCTTGAAGTTACTAACGTGTGTATTTTTTTATTAGGAAGAGATATAAGGTAAACAAGTAATTAATTTATTGCTATATTTCTTTAAGATGTATATATTATTCCTAGTATCATGTTAGGATGTTATTTATTGCTTTCTAGTGTCATATTTAGGTTACTTCCCATTTTCTTCTATCATCTTAGTATCATGTTAGGGATAAAGCTTTGATCTTTATTGTTTAGTGACATGCTAGGATTTGTTATTAATCTTGTTAGTATTATGCCTAGGATCTTTTTAGGGCAGGTTCAATCTCTTTTAGGTTGGATTTGTACCTTCATCCCCGAATATCCAGTCATGGTTCCAAACCACTATGGAGTTAGCGGTCTCATGGATCGTGAAGGGGTGTAACCTTCACCCTGCGAACGGTTCACAAGTTCCTAAAACTTGTTGGCTACTCTTTTGCTCTAGCTTCCTTCCCTTTGGATGCCACCATACTTAAGTGTATGATCACAGTGGGGCTCAAGTGTGGGATGCTTGAAATATTCCCTATACAAGGGCAACATTAAAAACATGAAGGTTCATTATGTGCTTGACATTGAATAATTGGAAAGAGATTTCATAGTCATAATCTCCCACCCTATTGTACTCGAAAGAGGAAAAGAACTCGATGGTGTGCTCTATGTAAGTACGATGACAAGTGTCGACGAATGATTCCAAACGAATTTTGTGGAGTAGAATCTCAAGATTGGAATCAATCCCAAGCTTTATCATATCGGGTTTATAATAGTGGCGGGTTGGTCTAAACTTACGCTCTTTCATTTTGTTGTAGATGGGAGTGTGTTTACAACGGTTATAGAATTTAAGTGGGGGAAGAGGTGGTGGTGGAGGATTTTCTATAGGTTGAGAGGATTGGCCATGAGAAGATTGGCCGGCGGTTTGGTGAGGGTGTTGCTTACTACTCTACTTCTTTCTTATCAAATTCATGACTACCAAATTACAACACAAACATACCAAATTACAACACAAACAAATCTACCAAGAACAAATCAAATCCTCCAAGAACAACACCGGCGCTACCACAAATACTCCACAACACTCTTTCACAAATCACAAATAGAAACAATCATAACAACAATAATCAAATTAAACTTGTATCACACCCAAAATCATAAAAACAACACCCAAATTAATCAAAATAACATTCAACCAAGGTAAACAAAAATAATTGCATAAAAATCAATAGAAATTGATAAAAATTAAACACAAAGACCAATCCCGAACCCAACCTTGATGAAGCTTCAAAAAGTGCAATAGAGATGAAATATGCCTAAACGTTTCGAGAACTTTGAACTAGAGATGATGAATATGAAGAAATGTAATAGATTTTTGTAGAATTTGTGCGAAACTAGGGAAAAATTAATAAAAGGATTGATTTGCATGTTAGGGTTTGAGAGGAGGAAGAGAGAGAAAGAGGAGTGAATTGGGGGAAAATTAGAGAGATGAGAGGAGATAGAGAAAGAGAAACCGGCAAAATTTGCAGCCCAGAAACTCGTGCCCGCGGGCGAATATGCCGCATCCGCTCTAGGTACATCACACCCGCGATGAGACCGTGGCACGCCCGCACTATGAAACTGCCAAAATTCTAAAATATTTATTACTTGATCGAACGTCGTACCCGCAGAGAGACATCCGGGGCCGCTCTAAAGGGTCCGTGCCCGGGAAAAGACCGTGGTGCACTCGCGGGTTGCTACTACTCCAAATTTGGGATATTGGTCTATTCCAGCTTCAGCGCCTAAGTTAGTTAGTCGCGGCTGCTACTTCTACAGTTGCGCCCGGGGAGAGACTGCGGCACATCCGCAGCATCACTCTGCCTTGATTTTACTTATTAAGGCTATAAAGTCCCTGTGGCCGCTCCATAGGCGCAAAGGGCCCGCTCCCGTGCTACTCTTAAAGCAAACCAACTCCTCTTAACCATCATCCTCATTTCTCACCCCAATTGCTCACTTTATGATTGAATTCAACCTACAAACAAATCAAAACAAGAAAAATAGTAAAGAAAAAAACAAAAAAAGAAACATAAAAGAGAAAAGAAAAGAGAATCCGGGTTGCCTCCCATAAGCTCTTTTGTTTAATGTCGTTATCTTGATGTCCTCCACGACACTATCATGAAGAAAGTATGATCAAGATGGGAATCGATGAGGACTTATAATTTTGTTCGACAACCTTAGGTTAGGTAGCTTTATCAACACATGCTACCAAACCTACCTTGATCCTACTAAGGAATTCTTAGCTTCATTGAATTCCACTCCGGTTGGCAATAAGGACTACCAAATTTCCATCCAACTCTTTAATAGTGTGAGGACCATGTCTTTGGTCGAATTCAATGCGTCCTTGATTTCAATCCAGGAGCGGGTATCCTTTTCCCCAAGCATGAGTATTTTGATGGGTTTGCCAAAAACGCATGGTGGCATGATATCTCGGGGTTGGATGAGTTCATCGCTTGCTACTCTCTTTCTAGTAATATTTTCCAACCATGCCTACAAGTGCTTCATCGGTTATTAGGTTACTCGGTATTCCCAAATCAAAACTTAGGAAAGATGTCGAGGGGAGGATTTGCGATTAAGGGTAAACTTTGGGAACATCTTTTTGAAAAATTGCATGGACATGCGTGGTAAGAAGTTGGGGGACATTCAATGTGGTAGCATGGTTACTAGATTAGATACCAAGCTTGGTTTTGCTAGATACCTCCCTTCTTGTACTCTGGTGGGGGAGGCCAACACTCTCTACCTCGACATTGCTCAGGTTAAACTAGTTCAATTCATAGCAAAGAACAATGACGATGAGGTATTTGATTGGTTGTTCAGGAATGCACATCGTTGTTACCTTCCTAACCCCTCTTTGACCTCCCTCCACTAGCATGTTCCAAATGTTTGGTTTGTGCCCCAAAGCAACCGCATACGCAGTGAGGATGAAGACATGCAACATGTCCTTAATGAAGAGCAACAAATCCAACAAAATCAACGTCAACGTTAACAACAACAACAACAACATCAAGAACAACATCAACAACAACAACAACAACAAGAGCCTCAACCTCAACATCAATAATATCAATTCTCCAACCCCGACATGGAAGCCTTGAGTTCTCAAATGCAAGGCATATGAAACTTTGCATGGAAGGGATGTAGGATCAAGACTTTGAGGCGATCTACAATTAAATAAGAGACATCTCCAAAAATGCCACAACGTATGTTTATCCAACAACAACAACTTTATAATGCGAGTTTTAACCGTGGGGAGATCACCCTCGCGGTTAACTACCCGTATTTTCCTCCTCAACTCGGTGTCGTACCATCTTGGGGAGATGATGGGAATGTTACCTACCCATATTGTCTAGGACCTCAAGGGTCCAGCACCGAGACTTGCACCTTCTCGGATGAGCATAGGGGTGATCCTAACTACCCATATGTCGAACCCACCCTTTTGTTGCCACTAGAGTTGCTTGATCAATACATTTCCTTGGCCCCTTGGCAGCAGGATGATTTTAGGGGTCACTACGGTTGGCCACCCGGCTACACCGGAGATGGGATCCTTATGGTCCCCCATCTGGGTTCTCATATGATAGGGAGGATAGTAATGATGGTTCCCGGCCTAGTGGTAAATAGTCTCCCCTCTTTATGCTTTTACATCCATCCTTTATATTATGTGATTTTTTGTTTTGTATGGATGGGATTTTGAGATGTATTTTTGTTTATCTTGGGGGGACACTAGTCTTATGGAAGGGTATCGGTGGCCAATTTTATTGTTGTTGGATATCCTTGATTTTTCATGCCTTGATGATTTGTGATTGCTTACCTTGATCTATAATTGATGTTGTCAAGTGTTTTTGTTTTCCATGAGTATATCATGTTATTCTTATTGAGTTTCTTTTGATGATGCTTGCTCTTAGATGATGAGTTGATGATTTTTCTCCCTTTAATCCAAATCCCTTTGATCCAAATGATTGTAGCTTTACTATATAGTTGATTTTGCTATTTTGAGTGTATAGTTGATTTTGATATTTATATTTGTTTGATATGATTTTGATTTTGTAGATTTGTTTGATTTTGTTACTTTGTCTTTTTTTTTTCTTATTATTTTGTTTTGATGTTACTAACCATTTTTTTTTTATATAGTTCTATTTTTCGCTTTTTCACTCTCACTTTGTTTTGACAATTCATGGTAATACTTGATTGGAGCTTAATGGAGGTGGTATTTTCTTTACCCTGCTTTTCTTTGCTTAGCTTGGATAATCGGGTGAGATATTTCTTATTTCTCTATTTTCTTTCTTTTCTTTCTTTTCTTTCATCATTTTCATAGAACAAAATTAGTTTAGGAAGAGTTAAACGGTTCAAGGATGTTTTCTTTGTAATATCATAGTTGTTTGGGGTCATTGGTGATCTTGTCGAATGACCACTTGTATGACGATTGGGATTTATATGATATGCATACATCTTTGCACTTTTCTTTATCTTTTCCTTTGCTTCTATTTTCTACTTTCCTTTTTCTTTTCATTCCTTATAAAAATGCATAAATTCAAAAATATGATTTTGAGGCTTTTTCATGTTATGCTTATGTTTTGGACATAATATCATCCGAACTTTTGCTTTTGAATGAATGGTTTCCTATGTGGTATCGGTGTGAACAGTTTGAGATTATCTTTGGTTGATTCTAGGATAGAGTATGCTAAGGAAGTGTCTTTAGAACTTTTGGGATCTTGAAGCCGGATTCTAATTGTTTGTAGAAAGTTGGAGTTGCTCCCTTTGGTGAATTTGAAACTAATAGTGAGTTATTGCTACAACTATGTGAGGTTTCATTCTTTTAAAGCCTTCTACATAAGCGGCACATGGATCCTTAACTACTTTATGCTTTATCTAGAACTTGACTCTCGTCTCCCGAGATCTCGACCGAGCCATTTAGGAAGGTCAAAGGCATCTCTTCGGGGTGGTGATTTTTCCTTTTCTAGGATAGTTTTCTTTTCTTTAATTTATGTTTTCATTTGCCTACTTGCTAACCATTTGAGCCATAAACCTTCTTTTCAAGCCATATCTTTAGATTTTGAGCCTTTTGTTTCATTCTTATTTCCATTCATGGTTTTTGTAAAGCAATTTTTTTTTTTTGGGTAAATAAAGAATTTTTTACCAAAAGTAAAGAGTTACTACCAATATGAGTAGCAACTACAAGAAATGAAAGTTCAGTATTTGCCCTCTGGGCCAAAAAAAACAACAAAACCAAAGCCCGAAGGCAAAACAAAGACAACAACTACGGAACCTCTAACTATTAAAGGGAGAGGAAACCGAAGCTACAATCAAAAGTGGGTAATAAACCCATACACCAAAGAAAACAAAAAAAGTGAGTATAATAAAGCATCAGCTTAGCTTGAAAGCATACACCATCCACCAGCATCATCATAAAGAGCAGCTTGATAACAATCCCGCAGTCAGACTGCCAGGACAGAACAACAGCATGCATGCAGTACAAACCAGGTCAAAAGATCGCAGTCATGAACCATCATCCAACAGCACAAACATAAGGAGGCCCAAGCAAGACAGAGAAGCATAAGATGCCACGACAAAGGTAGAGCAACAATTACCACAACAGAAGAGGCATAAGAAGGAGTCCTGGTAGAAGCAACAAACAAGGTAGCAATAGGAATACCACCCACCATACAATCCAGGCCATCAACTAGCACCTCATGCTAGGAGACAACACAAAAAATAGGGCCTCAACCCACTACAGACCAAGCAAGCTAGAATAACCAAGACTCACCCATGACAACCAACCTCCACCACGCCAAAACAATAACAAAGCATACACCATCCACCAGCATCACCATAAAAACATCTTGATACCAGCCCCGAAGTCAGCCTGCCAGGACAGAACTATAGCATACATGCAGTACAAACCAGAATAAAGGATCGTAGCCATAATCTATCAGCTAGAAACACAAACCCAAGGAGGCTCAAGTAAGACGGAATAGCATAAGATGCGTAGATAGAGGTAGAACAGCAACCACCACATCAGAAGAGGCATAAGAAGGAGCTCGGACAAAAGCAAGAAACAAGGTAGAAAGAGGGATACTACCCACCATACAATCCAAGCCATCAACTAGCACCTCATGCTAGGAGACAACACTAAAAATGGGGCCTCAACCCACCAAACACTAGGCAAGCTAAAATAACCAAGACTCAACCATGACAACCAACCTCCACTAAATAAAACAAAGGAAAAACACCTTCCACCAACATCACTATAAAATCCGCTTGATAACAACCCTGTAGACAACCAGCCAGGACAGAACAATAGCATACACAAAGTACAAACCAGGACAAAGGATCGCAGCCATGACCTATCAACCAGCAATACAATCACAAGGAGGCTCAAGCAAAGCAGGGAAGCATAGGATGCCGAGACACAAAATAGATCAACAACTACCATAATGGAAGAGGCATGAAAAGGAGTCCAGGTAGAAGCAAGCAACAAGGTAGTAATACGAAAACCACCCACCATACAACCCAGGCCATCAGCTAGCACCTCATGCTAGGACAACAATAAAAATAGGGCCTTATCCCACTACACACCAAGCAAGCTAACAAAGCTAAAACTCAACTATGACAACCAACCTCCAAAAACTATCCACCATCAATAGGAATAATCATAATATCGCAACTAAATAACAACCTAGAAACCAGTTTGCTAGGACAACGACATGACATGCATATAATACAAAACAGGACAAAGGATCACTACCATGAACCATCAACCAACAACACTGATCACTAGGAAGCCTAAGCTGAAAAAGTAATACAATACGCCTAGATAGTAGTTACAACGAAAGAAGCAATTCCCAAATTACACAAAGATAACAAAAGGAATGCAGAAAACAAAACACCAACCTTCCTTTTACAAATGAAGAACAACAGGGAATACCTCAACCACTACGAATCTGCGATTCAAGGGAGCTGCCACCAACCCTTGAATTCAACCTCCAAGAAGAATCCCGCAAGCACCAGAAAATCCCCGGAGAAAGTCGAACCCAGAATACAGAGCAAAGCCCCTAACAACAAAACGCCAGCCAGGGAAGTGAAGGACGACCGTCGAATCTACTGACTCGCCGACCACCCTAAAACACACCCCGGACCCACTAAACTAGACCTGACACCGGCGAAATAAACCAGAAAACAGAAAGAAACCCAGTCACCGGCGAACGAGTTCGGAACACAGCATCATCCTTGAGCGAAAACCTAGAAAATCGAGGGCTTGATTTGAAAAATTGAATCCCTAAAAACCTGGAATCAGCCCTAACAATCACCACTTTCAGCAATTGATCATTATTGTTGGAGATTATGGTGGTGAGTTTGAGTATTCGTTCTTATAAAGTAACCAAGGTTGTGTTGTAAATATATTGTGAATAAAAGGCAAATGCCAAGTTGAAAAAGCTATCCATAGTTAAAAGAGGCAAATTCAAATGCTTTGGTAAAAAGTGAAAAAATGTGAAAAATGAAAAAGTTCAAATTTTTTGATGTAAGTGTTTTATCCCTATTTTAAGCATTGAGGACAATGCTTCATTTTAGCGTAGGGGGGAGAGTTCTTACGCTTTTTGTATATATGTTTGTTATTTTGGCTTTAAATAAGCTTGGGGATGTTGGTATTTTTGTTTGGTGATTGCTTGATTATGGTGTTGAGGATAGATCACCCTTTGCTTCGCAATTTAGGTATACCACCAAATTTAAAATTTTATCCTACCTTCACCCTTTTCTGCCTTACATTACAACCTTTCTCAAGACATTTTGACCTTTGTGGTTGAGTCACAAGTCGGTGGAGGGAAATGTGAGTCAAGCCTATGGATCGGTGTGCATTATTGAAGATGTCGAGTAGCCCTAAATCTCTTTCTTTTCTAGTTCCTTTAAGGAATCATTGAGAAGCTCACTAGTTGGGAGAACATAGTATGATTGTTGGAGATGAAGGTGAATTTTGTTTCATTAGTTCTCTATGCTAAGCGTACCCTATGTTTCAACCGACCTTGGATATCTTGAAACGTGCATACCCTTATTGTATAGAAAGTTGTTTATTTTCCTTCATTTAATCATTTGTAAAAGTCCATTTCAAAACTTGTTTGTTTGAATTTTTTATTGTACTTTCTTTTATTGATTTGCCTCATTTTTACCTTCAAGATTTATGGGTTAAACTCTTTGGATACCCTTACGAGACCTCACTTGTCCTCATTGGCAACTTTGGGGTTAAAAGGGTTTGTTGTAGCTAAAAATAATCGTGATTCCTACTGTAGACACCTAAAAATGTCTCCCCAAAACCAAACCCAATAATGAACAACCTTTCACCGCCATTATTGGTCGGGTTGAGTATTTAATCTTTGGAGTGCTTAAATCCATGTTCTATCCAATACATTTCATAAATCAATCCATTTCCTAGCTCATTTCCCTAAACCATAACTTGTTTTCCACTTCTCGTGTCCACATCACAAAATCGAGAGAAATTTATTTTTTGGTCTTATAATTTTGATCCAATTATTATTTGGTTGGGTAGGCATTGAAATAAACTTTCCAACCATATATCATAAGCCCAATTCCGAGCTACAACGAAAAAGATATGAGTAAAACACTAAACTCGGCCCAAAACCAACACCCTTCCACTAAAACGGCCATATATGAAAATCTACAAATTATTTTGACAAGATTCTAATTGGATTTGAAATTACACTTGATAATATTTTAATTTATATATTATATGCCTTATTCAGAGTTAAGGATCAAAAGTTATCGCAATTTTAAAAACGCGTAAAAAAACTAGAATTACCGCAGAGTAGTAAATACTGCCGCGACGCGGGGCTTGCTGACGTGGCACGGGGCCTGGTACCATGACAGGGGACCGTGTCACGGTGCTTTCTCATGTTTTTTTCATGTTTCTTTCCCCACGCACCTGAGAATCTTGACACAAAACTTCCCCGCATCACGGGAAACTGTGTCGCGACACGGGAAGTACTGCCTTGTCACGGTGCCTGTGCTGTGATACGGGGCAATTCCATGTCCTTTTCTTATAAAACCATCACTCGTTTTATCTCCCGTAACCTAATTATTTCCCGCGTCACTCTGTTTTCCCCCGTGTCGTTGGATTTTCCCCCGTCTAACGGTGCCTTGCACCGTGTTGCGGTGTTCTCTGCCGTGTCATGATATTTGTCTTTTTAGGATTCCGTGTGTTCCCTCTACTTATTTTCCCTATAAATACCCCCCTCCTTTCTAAAATTCGGGGCATCAAATAATTCTCTCTTCCTCTCTTTTACACCAAAAATCATTCTCTTCTCTCTCTCTCTCATATTCTAAGCCTTAAACCTATATTCTTAATTACACCATTTTTCCCCTAAGCAATCCAAGGAGTCCATACAATACCCAAATTTCTATATTTAAACCAAGGCGTGAAAGGTAAAATTAATTGAGGGTTTGGACCAATTCAAATCTACATTTATTTAATTTAATTTTCATTTGATTTATGTTTTTTTATTGAAGTTACTAACAATTTATTCTTGATGTAGCAATTAAAAGCAACACGCACAATGTGAGTAGTTAATTAATTTAATTACTGATTTTATTTTTAATATTGCTAGTATTATGATTATGTTTATTTATATTTGATTTGATTCACGATATTATTGTTAAATTGCTTCCAATATTAATGTTTATTCTATTAAGTTTTTTTATCACCATATTGCATGTTAAAGGGAATATGTAATTGAAAATCACGCCTAATAAGATAATTTGGACGACCGATTTAGGTTCCTTTTTAATCTTGTTATTAATTCAAGTGATCACAAATATTATAGAATTATGGGTTGCATTAATATTCAACCAATTTAGCGTAATAAAAGTTTGGAGCAAATTGAATCTTTATTTGCATGCCTTTGAGATCGCAGGAATCACTTTTCACTATAAGAATCGAGTAGAGGCCAATACAGGCGAATGTGACTCCATGACTCACTTCGTACCATCGTCCCCGATCCTCCTTTCGTGGTTCCGAACCATATGGAGTTAGTAATCTCAGGGATTATGAATGGGGTGTAACCTTCATAGGTCAATCGTTTTTGCCTTTCGTTGTCCCTTAATCGTGGTTGCCTTAAATGATCCGTGAACTGTTTACAAGTTCCTTAAAAAACTTGTTGGCAGCTCCTCACTTTCCTTGTCCCTAATCGTTGTACTTAATCGTATATGTCAATTCCCACTTCCTATGAGTGCCAAGCATATTCACAACATGCTTAAACGTAGGTGCACTTCGAACGATGCTAACAATTTGGCGACTCCAATGGGGAGGAGTTTTGGTTATTTATCGATTTGAGTGATCGGTAGTTAATTAAGATGAGTGGATGAGACTTGAAAGATTCTTGAAAATATTCCTATGATTAAATTGGCATTTTTACATATGCATAGACGTTTTAACGTTGTATTTCAGGTATGTCCCGTAGGAAAAATTGGATAACCTGGTCGTGAATGAAGAAAATATGGGCACCAGTCAGATTTCCTTACTGCCGCGCCACGGCAGAGCTTGCCGTGTCACGGCATAGCGCACTGTGATGCGGTGTCCAGCACCGTGACACGGTTGATTCTGCCGTGTCGCGGCAGTCCTGATATTTGTCCAGGGGCTTATTTCTCTTCTCACAGTCAGCTTCCTTCGATTTTTCTGAAAAAACGTGTGTGTTCTACATACGTCTTAGCCCCGGGGGGTTTAAGCTCTATCAACCTAAAAACGCTCATGGAAATAAGGGTTTATCCGAGTTTTTAAATCCACCCCAATCATGGAGTCGAGTTCGATTTCATCACGAACTCGCGGAGCCGCCCGTTGGCATACACCCTCAAGGGAGGCTGCCTTGCTAACGCGTCCAAACTCTTAACCATGGTACCCTATTGACACCAAATAAACCTGACCATAGTCTAACATAGAATTGAACTTAGGTTGCGAACCCTTCTTTGCATCATTATGTTTACATGTTCTATGTGTGCATATTTGATCGTTTTGATCCTAACCTTAACGATCTTTCTTTATCTATGGTGGATTATTTTATGACTAACGATTTCCAATGGACCATACTCACTTAGTAATTAGCGCAAACTCTAAAATTCCTAAAACTTGAAAAAAAAAGCAAAAAAAAAAACAAAAAAAACTGGAACTGATTACCGTGAAAAAAACGCCGCGTCACGGTAATCAGTACTATGTCACGGTGGTCTGTACCGCGCCACGGTGCAGGTTTTCCATGACACGATAGTTGCGCCGCGGTACGGTGCCCAATTTTAAGTCCAGTCAGCCCCTATTTTGGTCTTCCGTGCTAATTTGGTCCACATGTCAGTCATTTTGGTTACTGTTCACATGTCTAGCAATACGTTCATACCACGAGTCTTATAACATCACTTAATCACTCACGAGTTAAGTATAGTCCACACACTTTCTTAATGTTTCGACTCGATTCATGCACCATGTCGTTTATGATCGTATACTAGGTTCATGCACCTTTTTTTTTTGTCATAATAAATGAGTGGAGTTTTCTCACCTGATTCAAATGTCTATTTTTTTCCCTTCCTTTCCTACCTTGAGCAATGAGTCAAACAATTAAGTGAATGTTTTATTTTATAGTACTTGGTCAAGGAGTAGGGGTTGATTAATACGGTTTGAGTCATTACCGCAACAATCTCTTAAATCCTAAAGGCGTTCAAAGTGAACTTTGCCATCTCCACATTAATTATCACCTTTTAATGGCCACTAAGGAAGATATCGAGAACATCAACAAATCCATCGAGACTGTCTACCATGATGGAAACCCTTACCACTAGGGTCACTACCATGGAACAAAACAAGGTCACTGTTTCTACCCTTGACAAATTGAAGGAACAAAATGAGTAAGATTTCTTAGGATTTCACTTAGGTGGAACAACCTCCCACTCTTTTGGATGTAAAAGACATGCTCCCTGAGAATTTCTCCACTACTGATATTCAAAAGTTTAAGCCTACTGACAATCCAATATTCCATTTGAAGGCGTTCTCTACAACCATGGCTCTTAAGGGATTGGACCTAACACTATTCCCTACGGTGTTCCCTCTCTCCTTAGAACTTGCTTGCCAACAATGGTTTTATTCCTTAGATGCCAAGCGTACTACGACTTGGAAAGAGGTCACCCATAGTTTCCTGAATCGTTACAAGTGTAACATTCAAACTAAAACTTCTAAACGTGAACTCTCCATTCTCAAACAGAAAGAAAATGAAGGCTTCACCGCTTATCTGAACAGGTGGAGGGAAACGACTTCACTCTTGGTAGATCCTCCTAAAGAAAGAGAGATGGTTTTCCTCTTTATTCAAAGTCTGACTCACACGTATAGGGAACATCTCAAATTTCATCCACTGAACACTTTCGAAGCTGTATACGACATCGACATAAATATCGAGGATAAGCTAATAAAGACTGCTGGTAGTTACAATAATAACACTTGGAAAAACAAGAAGAACGACCATCCTTCTTCTTTGTCTTCTAAGCACAAAAATACTACCAACAATATAAGCCAAGTTGATCTCAACGAAGTGTTAGCTTTTGATGCTCCATTGCCAAAGAAAAAAAGAAGTTACACTCCTCTAGGAATGAATTATGATGCGGCCTTTGATCGCCTTTATGGTCAAGGCTTGATCACACCTATTGGGCCATTTCCAAAGCCAAAACCTGAAGAAAGGAGCGTCAAATGGAATCCCAATGCCCATTGCAAGTACCATCAAGGAAGGGACCACACTACGGAGCAATGTTGGAATTTGAAGGACGTCATTCAAGACTTGGTGGATGCAAACAAACTTCCTGTCCCTCCAGGCGACAAGAAGTAATGAACACAAGGCGCACAGCAAATCCTTCGTGCAAGATTTCATGATTTTTTTTTCTTTATCATTCATCTCCATTCCCCCATTCATGTCTAGCATAGGTTTTCCATTTCGAATTTTTATATGTTTCATGTGTTTCGTTCACCTTTTCCATTAATAAAATGAGCAAATTTCCTTTACATCTCGATCATAGCATTTTTCATTCATTCATACTAAAAAAAAATCAATTACAGAACTAAACACAAGGTACACAAATGACTTGAGGCACCTTTGCAACCCTGTCATTCCCTATTAACCGTTCAATCACATTCCATTTCTTCATCAACCACTTTGAGCCTCGTCTAACGTTTGGCCTTCATTTCTTCAACCCACATTCACTTAACCCTAGGATTGGAAGATGTGTAATTGTATAACATTCAAAAAGTAAGTAAAAAAAATGCAGCAAAGCAACAATAAAACAATGTCTAAAGGCAAGTGTTCCATTGTCTTTTATACGAACATGTCTCGAATTGCGTCTCTTATCGAGTGCTTAGTACCGTGCCTGAGAAAAATGAATGCTAAGTGAGTGACGGACTGCATGATCTAAGAATGCCTGCATTGATTAAAAAAAAAACGGAAAAAAATGAAAATAAACTTGCAAAATTCAAAATTTTCAAATTCACAATTACACATCTTGAGGATTCTCTCGGGTCTTAAGCCTTGTACCCTTTTCTTCTTTAAACCATCATCTTAACCATTACAACCCTTGAAAGACCTCTTTAAGGTGTACATACACTTGTGCAAAGTTCGGTTAGAGCTACGTTTGGCCTGATTCCTAACGGATACGTAGGCAATCTCACTTCGAAGTGCGGCCACATTCATATTCATAGCCATGCATGGTCGAGGTAAAGAATATCAATTGCTTACCTCTATCCCTTTAGAGCTATACTTGGGGGCTTGAACACACATCATTTAGCCTACCCAACCTAAAGAGTCATCATCTTTGACACTTCTCACATATAATTCCATCACCATAACCCTTGCAGCCAACCTTAGTATCACTTTCACACACTTCTTGTACACATACAAAGCCATATCATCTTTCCCTTAGGAACCCTTTATCGTGAAATCTTGTTTCCCCAATATGCATGTTTCAAGACAACATTCATTAGAAGAAACATTGTATACTTGCTTAGCTTCCTAACCTGATCAATATTCATTGTTTCATGCATCGTATATCGTGCTTAGCTCCTTGACCTAAGCACTACTACAAAAAAAGGCCTTAGAGAATTGTTAGAATAGGCTTTATAGATCGCCTCAGAGGCGTTCTTCTGCTAAGCGATGTGTAAAGCTTACAGAACGGGTACAAGAGGCGTTCTATATGCAAGACAAAAGAGAACAGGTATAAGAGGCGTTCTATATGCAAAAGATAATTGTTCTCTTTCCTATTTCATATGCTTATATAAAATGAATAAAAGAGAACGGTTATCTAAGATAACCGTTCTCTTTGTTTAATAATTAATTTTGAAGGTTGCACGCATATATACTAATTAATACCATAAATTAATAAATCAAATCAAATTGAAATTGTATAACTTAAATATCAAATTAAAATGAACTTTTATTATCCTTTATATTCAAATATTTACATCTTTTAATAAAAAAAAAATAAAAATTTCAAATATTTACATCTCAAGTACATTTGATACAATACTACTGCTAACTTAATAATTATTAGTGTGCTAAACTGCTAACTAGTAACTAATTCGAAATTGCAACTTGAATTATCAAAGGTAATTCAACCGCAGCGGTGCTTCAACAACTTGAACCACTAGCAGCGAATCCCCCAATTTGAGCCACTACCAGCGCCTCCACCAACCTCGACCACCGCAGCGTCTCCACCACCTCAACCACCACAGCTCCTCCATCAATAGTGCACGCAAATAGTGAAGCCTCACTAAACACCCACAAATGAAAGATGAAAAATCAGAAATTATAATCCAAATCATAACATAAAAATTAATTGATAACTGATAAGAGTTAAGATCTAAAATTAATAATATAAATGCACTTCTCCAACCACCTCACACGACCCACCAAAATCAATTCAATGCCACCATTTGCAACTACAACCTACCTCGATAATGTAAAACTCTATTCAAACCGCAACAACGACCATAAACAGAGCAAAATCGAAATTGCAATGGTTCGAGCTTTCGCGCACCGTACTGCATCGGAGTTGGAGTTGGGGTTGAAAAAGAAAGCGATGCAATGACGAATAGGATAGTTGTATATAGAGGAAGAAGATGACGGAGAGGAAGATAATTAGACAGCTCGGAGTTTTTTAGGATCGGACATTGAGGAATGGAGAGAAGAGAAAGGAATAAGGGTTTTAGAGGAGGGAAGTGCGTGAGAGATGAGGAAAGAGGAAATGAGAATGACAGCTATGTTAAGAGGAAATAGGAGTTAGGGTTAGAATTTTGGTCCTCTTGGTATTAGCTTTTTCTTTTTATTTTTAAAAAAAATAATGTTAAACATATAGAGCGGTTAACTAGGAGGGACGATTTATATTGTCAGTGTAAAATTTGGATATATCAAATAGAACGGTTTACTAAGATATGTGTTCTGTATAATAAAATCACAATTTAATAAAATAAAATGAATAAATTAAATAGAACGGTTAACTAAGATAGGTGTTCTATATAATCCTAGAGATTGCATATCTAATTTAACCGTTCTATATCTTGCGTTTCTTATTCTAGTTTTTGTAGTAGTGAAGAAACATTCATTATGCAATACTCATCAATCATTCCATCTACATATGTGCTTAGTTTCCAGACCTAAGTGACGTTTAAGATCATTTTTTTACACTATATATGAT
Organism: Chenopodium berlandieri; assembly: GCA_034703905.1. NCBI lineage: Eukaryota > Viridiplantae > Streptophyta > Magnoliopsida > Caryophyllales > Amaranthaceae > Chenopodium > Chenopodium berlandieri. The sequence continues at coordinate 32,042,026 of CM068278.1, forward strand.
GCTTAGCTCCATGACCTAAGTTCATTCATCACATCATGCATAAATTATTTTCAAGATAAGCAATTCAATCCATGCGATTCATTTTGTCTTGCTCAACGAGGAAGTTCAAAACTTCTTTCCTTTTCTTTTAGAGAAGTTCAAAAACTTTTTCAAAATCTTTTATTGAGGGAAGTTCAAAAATAAAATTTCATTTTTCATGTCTTTCTTTTTCGAAAAAGTCGGTACCCTCCACTCGTCACATGACAAATATGACGGAAAATTTTTGCTTTTGCATTTTTGGTTGCTTGTGTCTGCACACACACACACCATACACACACACAACCATAAGTTATACACATGTCATGACGTGTCAAGTCAGGCTTGGTCAAGTCAGTTGGTCAAGTCAATCATAGTTTATACGAGTCCCTTGGAAAATTTTATTTTGCAGGTCTCAATTACAGCCCACGTCCAGGGACAAGCGGAACATCTACAGCCCACGTCCGGGGACAAGAGGACCCTTTAAAGCCCACGTTTGGGGACAAGCGAACCATCTACAACCCACTTTCGGGGACAAGCAAACCATCTACAGCCCATGTCCGGAGACAAGCGGGCCATATACACCACACGTCAGGGGACAAACGTACCATTTACAACCCATGTTCGGGGACAAGCGAACCAACTTCAGCCCACGTTCGGGGACAATCGAACCACCATCATTTCACGACGCAAGGTTCATGATACATAGAGACTTGCATTCTCATCATCTTTCGACTTTCCTCAAGCATGGAAAGTATTATCCGCTGGATTTCTTCAAGCATAGAAACCTGCCAAAATCATCTGTCGACTTTCCTCACGACTTTCCTCAAGTGTGGAAAGTGTCATCCGGTGGATTTCTTCAAGTATAGAAACCTGCCAAAATAATCTGTCGACTTTCCTCAAGCATGAAAAGTATCATCCGGTAGATTTCTTCAAGCATAGAAAGCTACCAAACTCGTTAGTCGGCTTTCCTCAAGCATGGAAAGCATTTCTACAAACGTCATTCGATGGATTCCTTCAAGCATAGGAAGCTACCAAACACATTTGTCATCGATACACTGGTGTCAGATAAGCATTCTATCCCTAGACTCTTTTATCTATAGAACTAACATTTTTCTACAAGTATCGGCGTATAAAGAGTGATTTAGGATCGCAAAACGTCTTAAATCATTCTCCGTCCCTATCGACTACTTTGAGTATCGTTTTTGAAACTGACGTTTCTATAAACCACTACAAGAAAAAGGGTAATTAGCGACGGCCAATGTATTCGCAAATCCGTCGCAAAAATGGATTTGCGACGGATTTGCGACTACTTTGGTTCGTTGCCAAAGACCTCGTCGCAAATCCATTTTTGCGACTAATTTTTGGACAGTCGCAAATTTAGCGACGGATTTGCAACGCCTTTGCAACTACCATTTAGCGACTAACTTTAAAATTTTAGCAACTAAATTATTGTCCGTCGTAAAATATTTGCGACGGATTAGCAACTACTTAGACCAATGTTTTAAGACTACTTTTGCGACGGATTAGCGACTACAAGACCAAACTTTTGCGACTACGAGATTAAACTTTTGCGACTACGGAGACTAGTTTAATTGCGATGGATTTGTGACTACTGAGACTAATGTTTTTTGCGACTGATTAACAACTACTTACAAAACAAATTTTTGCGACTACAAAACTAATTATTTGTGACAAATTAGCGACTACTGGGACTAATGATTTTGCAACTATCGAATCAGTCTCTAAACCAAATTTGCAGTCGCTAAATATTTGCGACTGACGATAAATATTTGAGACCATAATTTAGCGACAACCAATATCAATCACAAAAAAAGGTACCCACGCATAAATTCAAATAACCAAAATGTTAATTTTATTCAAATATCCAAAATATAATCAATTTTGTATCAATGTATTAAAAAAACAATATTTAACTCATATGACTAATTGTTCCAAAAGTCACCTCCCATATAAAAAAAGCTGCTTCAAATAAGACCTAATGACAATGTAAAAGACCAGTTGTTCATAAAATTACCACCAATAAAATAAAAATCACTTAGTTGTATCACGAGAGCGAGTGACTATAGGCGTAGGAGGCTATAAGGACGGTAAACTTGTTTTACAAGTGATGTCATTTCCTGCAATGTTTTTTGCATAGCTAATTTTTCCTTCTTCCATGTAGCTTTTTCGATCTCATGATTTTCGACGAATTCCTTAGCACATTTTAAGCTCTTTGCCGCTATTTTTTGGCTTTCTTCCACCTTGTTATGGTTTTCTTCCGCCATCTTCTTTAGTTCTTCAACTTGAGAACTTAATTGAAAAATCATGGAAGGAGTAGAAGATGATGGAGTAGATTGAGAAGTAGGATCGCTCTTGTAATACATTTGTGAAGCACTCCCTAAACCGTAGACTTTTCCTTTCTTTTGCCCACCTACAACCTTCAAGTAGACTTTGTCGGGGTTTATCTCAATTCCTTTGTTCTTATATTCCTCAAGTTAACCGTATATTCTCCCTGCATTAAGATATGTATTAGTAACTATGATCTCAAATGTTAAAACTTAAATAAACTAAATACATTTAAATAAAAACAACTATAATAAAAATACAAGCAATGACTTGGGACATTGTCCGAGCCTAAAACTAGTTTGGACTTCTAAAACACAATTTAATTTAATTTGAGGGTGGGTGGTGATAGTTTAGAAATTCCTTAATGTGAGGATTAGGGGTAAAAGTGTCATTTTACCTCTTAATAGATGTTCCAGATTACAAAGGCACAACTATCGGGGAACAGAGGATCAGGGGTATTTTTATTATCGTTGTTTTTTTTAAATAAAAGATGCAACACTTATAGCAAAATAATTTATGTAAGAAGTTATTAGTAAAAATTTCGACAGAGTCTCCTTTGTAAATTGAAGAATTCCCTCCTATAAGGTATGGCTTCAAAATAAACCTGTTTCAATTCACATTATGCCATACCACATTAATCGTATGATTAATGCCGGCAAATCATTCTCATCCTCCAACTCAATCACACAAACAAATAAACAATCCATAATATCTCTAAACATTAACTACCATATATTTTCTTGTAATCTTAGAAAAATATAGAAGTATACTCATACAATGACATTTTGAGACTTGTTACCCATCAATTCAACTTCATCATTGCCCACACAAACAGAATGAGTTCTCTCATAGACTTCACCAGCAGTTGGTAAAATTCCATCCTTTTTCTTTGCCTTGTATTAGAAGAAGTTGTTAGCACTTAAAGAAAAACAAAAAAAAAAAATAGGGGGACATAGACTACAGAGCAATTGTAATAAAGACCAGTTTAGTCATCTATATTAGTGGCTAAAAAGTTTCTACTTGCTTCTATCTTATATTAAAAATCATAAGTTTGTTGCTAAAATCATACACTTACCATTTTTTTAACCACTTGAGGAGTAGATACGCTACCTTGGCGATGGCCAGGGTCAAACTTCTCTAATGTTTGGCCAGATAACCGATTATCTCTTGCTTGGTTAGAACGTTTTACAAAATCAGGATGCTTACGCTTATTTATGGCCAAATTACTTAACTGGGCCTGGTTTGAGCCTTATATGCGGCCTAATGATCTAGAGGAGGGCTTAATATAGATTTATCATTCCTAATGCAATTAGGAATGGTTTTAGTCTTCTTTCTAGAAGGTTCTTTTCATTCCTAATTTAATTAGCATGGATAAATTGACTTTTGTTGACTTTTTAGAGTTTTAATTAGAATAAAAGAACCTTTTTGAGGAAAATACGATTTTACCCTCATGTACGGAAATTTCTATCTGGTTCTAAGAAAACGCGTCAATTTCTTAGTCAGCGCCAAACGCCAGCATTAGCGCCTTACGCTACGCTTAGCGTCCGGCGCTAACCTTGGTTTTACGCGTCAGAACTCTGTTTTGATTTTTTATCTTTTTGGCTGATTTTCTCTATAAATAGCTTTCTAAAAACTCCGTTTTCATTCACCAATTTTCACCAACTCTCATCAAGATTCCCTTGATTATTCTCTCTCTCTCTTTTCTATACTAGCCTTCTCAGAAATATAAAAATTCCGCATTCATTAGATTTAGAAACACCTAGCCATATTCGAAGTTGCCTTCGCCCTAGACATGAAAGGTTTAATTTCTGAGGGTTTGGTCCGAAATCTTTATTTCAATTATTTAATTTAATTGTTTTAATTATTATTTTCCTTGAAGTTACTAACGCGTGTATTTTTTTATTAGAAAGAGATACGAGGCATCCAAGTAAGTACTTTAGTGGTTTAATTGATTTTATGATGTAGAAATCATGCTTAGATTGTTATTTTAATTCCTAGTATCATGTCTAGGGTAACTTTAATATCAAGTATGATTAAAAGTATGATGCTAGAATACATATGTATCCGCAATTTTAAATTAATTTATGATACATTTGATTTTCTATTATTTGGTAGATAAATAGATACATAACCACGCTATTGTACATTCAGTTCCGATACATGATACTAATTCGATGACGTATCCACTATACCCGAAATGAATCAACATAATAAACCTTATAAAGTTTCTTTAATAAAATAAATCATTTAAGATATTGTATATACCAGATTAAAATAACTGGTATTATTATTACTGATCGGTAAAATTCAATATTTGCTAAAAAAGGTAAGGAAGGTTAAGAATTTATGAAAAAAATTTATTCATATCCGTTATTTCGGAGGAAAAAAAAGAAGAAAACAGAGGGTCTGTTGAATTTCAAGTAGTCTGTTTTACCAATAAGATACGAAGACTTACTTCCCATTTGCAATTGCACAAAAAAGACTATTCATCTCAGCGAGGGCTACGAAAAATTCTGGGAAAACGTCAACGACTGCTGGCTTATTTGTCAAAGAAAAATTGGATACGTTATAAAGAATTAATAAGTCAATTGAACATTCGAGAACTAAAAACACGTTAATGTGAAGAGTTGTTTTGAATTATAATTATTTGATTTATTAGATCTTGAATTTTGATGAATACCTTGTTGTTTTCAGCAATTCATGCAAAAATGAATTTGTGAAAGAATGAATCGAAGAAAAACCTATGACTGTACCAACTACAAGAAAAGACTTCGTGATAGTCAATATGGGCCCTCACCATCCATCAATGCATGGTGTTCTCCGACTCATCGTTACTTTAGACGGTGAAGATGTTATTGACTGTGAACCAATAGTAGGTTATTTACACAGAGGTATGGAAAAAATTGCAGAAAACCGAACAATTATACAATATCTGCCTTATGTAACATGTTGGGATTATTTAGCTACTATGTTTACAGAAGCAATAACTGTAAATGGACCAGAACAATTGGGAAATATTCAAGTACCTAAAAGAGCTACCTATATTCGAGTGATTATGTTGGAGTTAAGTCGAATAGCTTCTCATGTATTATGGCTCGGCCCTTTTATGGCGGATATCGGGGCGCAAACCCCCTTCTTCTATATTTTTAGAGAAAGGGAATTAATATATGATTTATTCGAAGCTGCCACCGGTATGAGAATGATGCATAATTATTTTCGTATTGGATGGGTAGCTGCCGATCTACCTTATGGATGGATAGAGAAATGTTTAGATTTTTGTGATTATTTTTTAATAGGGCTTGCTGAATACCAAAAGCTTATTACGCGAAATCCCATTTTTTTAGAACGAGTTGAGAATGTGGGCATTATTGGTGGCGAAGAAGCAAAAAATTGGGGTTTATCGGGCCCTATGCTACGAGCTTCCGGAATACAATGGGACCTTCGTAAAGTTGATCATTATGAATGTTATGATGAATTTGATTGGGAAGTTCAATGGCAAAAAGAAGGAGATTCATTAGCTCGTTATTTAATACAAATCGGTGAAATGTCCGAATCCGTAAAAATTATTCAACAAGCTCTAGAAGCAATTCTAGGAGGTCCCTATGAGAATTTAGAAATCCGACCCTTTAATAGAATAAAATATCCTGAATGGAATGATTTTGAATATCGATTCATTAGTAAAAAGCCATCTCCTGCTTTTGAATTGTCGAACAAGAACTTTATGTAAGAGTCGAAGCACCAAAAGGTGAATTAGGGATATTTTTGATAGGAGATCGGAGTATTTTTCCTTGGAGATGGAAAATTCGCCCTCCGGGTTTTATCAATTTACAAATTCTTCCTCAGTTAGTTAAAAAAATGAAATTGGCTGATATTATGACGATATTAGGTAGCATAGATATCATTATGGGAGAGGTTGATCGTTGAAATGATAATTGATACAACAAAAAAAGTACAAGCTATCAATTCTTTTTCCAGATTGGAATCCTTAAAAGCGGTTTATGAGACTACATGGATGCTTTTCCCTATTTTGATTCTTGTATTGTGAATTACAATAGGTGTACTAGTAATTGTGTGGTTAGAAAGAGAAATATCCGCAGGGACACAACAACGTATTGGACCTGAATATGCTGGTCCTTGGGGAATTCTTCAAGCTCTAGCGGACGGAATAAAACTACTTTTAAAAGAAAACCTTCTTCCATCTAGAGGGGATGCACTTTTATTTAGTATCAGACCCTCTATAGTAGTCATATCAATTCTACTAAGTTATTTAGTAATTCCTTTTGGGTCTCGCCTTGTTCTAGCCGATCTCAGTATTGGTGTTTTTTATGGATCGCTATTTCAAGCATTGCTCCCATTGGACTTCTTATGTCAGGATATGGATCAAATAATAAGTATTCCTTTTTAGGTGGTTTACGGGTTGTTGCCCAATCAATTAGTTATGAAATACCATTAACTCTATGTGTATTATCAATATCGCTACGTGTGATTCGTTAAAACATAGGTCTTCACCCTTCCCCGTTTATTTTTAGGTTTCTAAGAAGAAAAATGTATTGAATAGGATCCTTATTTTTTCTTCACGGGGCGGGTTGATTAAAGTAAATCAGATAGTTAGATGAGTGAAAGAAAACAGCTTCGAAATTTGCAGTAAAAAATAGAATCTCATTGCCTATGTACAAGGGTTAAAAACATAAACAGTCAAGGTTATTTCCCCCAATATTGGTTAATTAGTCATCATTACTTGAAGCGGGTTGAAAAGAACAATTCTAGGAAGTTTTTACTATCTTTTTTTTATGTATTACCATACATGACTTACCATAGAAATTGACCAAAAAGTGGATGATTAGGAACACCAAAGTACACAATGAATTTGTAATAGAGATTATGTAAGTTATCTGAAGAAAGATTTTTACATACAAGAAATACTAATTGAGGCTTTAAATTTGTAGAAATGATCAAGCAGTACTCCCACAAATTTCGATCCAGAGTATGCTCCTATCCACCGATTAAATGAATGACTATCACGAACGAAGTAATCTTTTACTTTTCCCACTGAATAAAAGAAATAAGAGGGGTGAAAAAAAAGGGGGATAATAGTAATAAAATCCAAAAAAAATCTTTTTCCAATATCGATATTCACGGAAATTCCATTTTGATCATAGCATGCTTCTTATGTTCTTCCTAATATTTATGATTGTTAGTATCATGTTAGGATTAGTGACATGCTAGGGTTTGTTATTAATGTAGAACACATATATTTTAGTATCATGGTTTTATTAGTGACATGCTTCCTATGTCCATATGTAAAACACATATTGCTTAGTGACATGTTAGGGTTTGTTATTAATCTTGTTAGTATCATGCGTAGGATCTTGCTATTAATATTATGCTTTAACATTAATATGATGATTATTATAATTATTTTGATGAATATCATGTTGCTTGATATTATTTATTGTTATTGCTTGATAACACCTTTTATGCATGTTTAAAGGGAATTTGTACTTGTAATCACGCTTAGGGTTAATTATGATTATAATTCAAGTGGTCGCCAATAATAGATTTATTTGTGCATTAATATTCAACCAACATAGATAAACAGGTTTATGGTTAATCTTATTTATTGTATGTTAGTCAGAAAGCGTACATGAATACGATCAGAATAAATTAGAGGCCTATTATTAGGGCAGGTTCAATCTCTTTTATGTTGGATTTGTACCTTCATCCCCGAACCCTATTTGGTTCAAGACCTTATGGAGTTGACGATCTCCTGGATCGTTAAGGGGTGTAACCTTCACCTCGTGAACGGTTTACAAGTTCCTAAAAACTTGTTGGCGACTCTTTTGCTCTATCTTCTTTCCCTTTGGAAGCCACCGTACTTTAGTGTATGATCACAGTGGGGTTCAAGTTTGGGATAACGCTTGAAATATTCCCTACAGTTTTTGCCGACTCCACTGGGGAGGATTTCTATTTTAATTCCTGAAATTTATTTCGGCAATGATTTACAATGAGTGGATGAGACTCGAAACGTTCTACGTATTTCATGTGCGTAATTTTGATTAACATTATTGTCATATTCATAAAAAAGATCTCATTGGAAAGACCATCCGTAATGAGTTAAAACATAGGATTTTACACATAGGAAATTTGAGGAATATCTTTCACAACTAGAACCGAAATAACACTGCGCGAAACTTGAAAATTTTATCGAGCACAGAAAGCTGCTGAGGCATGTAGGAATTAGCGTTAGCAAACAGAAGATTAGCACCAGGAATTTGACTGTAGCGCCAGACGACAGCTTTGTCGCCAGGCGCTACAGCGAAAATCCGGCGCCAGTCTCTGCTTGCTGGCGCCAAATTCTTCCAATACCGAGCCAGAAATATGCGTTCTAATTTCGACCAGTTTTTAGCATTGTTTGCTCGATCCTACTTCCTGATTGAGTTTTCTCACTTTTCCGAAACCCATATGTGTTCTACATATGGACATAACCCCAGGGAATTCATGCTCCATCTACCTGATAGAACGCTCTAAGCAACAAAGGGTACATCCGAGAATGTTGAATTCACCAAACCATGGAAGCGAGTTTTTTCTAAAACTCGCAGTGTCCCATGCACTCCCGCCAACCCTTCACGGTTAGGCTTCCGCGTGGTGCATCCGGATAATTAACCATGGACCCTCTATTGACTAACCCATATCCCAAACTTTAGAGTACTAGAGCCATGGTTAGGTTGCGAACTCATTGCATCATATCGTGCCTACTTGACTAATTGTGCATTATTTATTGTGCATATGATATATGTTTTTCTTAACCGTTTGTTTGACTTGTGCTAAGATCAAATAAATTAATGACTAAAAGAACTTTGCCTAATTATCTAATTAATTAATTAATTAATTTGAGTAAATAAAGTCTAATATTTTAACCAGAATTGACCTAGTACGACTTTAGGCATACCCCTGTTGATTAATGATACCGAAAACAGCCTCAGATCGAAGCTCCAACAATGGCGCCAACATTCGAACTGTAGCGCCACTCTGTGGAGTATGGCGCCTGGCGACAATGCTGTCGTCTGGCGCTACACTACATAGGGAGGCGCCAGTCCTGTCGTTTTGACGATAGTTCGGATTATTAATCGAGTCATCATTTTGCGTCTAATTAACCAGTTTACTAATTATTTCGGTTAAATATTACTGTCAATAATACCTTGTTAAGTCATTATTTGAGTCTAGGCACCAAGTCCCATGGTCTTACACAAGAGTCCAACCATGTCACTTACACTCAACGCACACACCAATACACATACTTTGACCATGTCTAAGAGAGTCTTTTATGCGCATTTTTTTCGTCATTTTTTTAGGGGGGTAAGTTGGATATTAATCCTCCAATTTAAATACCATACTTGGTTCCTAAAAATATATACATTATTTTTGCCAAAACATTTGCACCTATTTTTTTTCCTCTTTAAAACCGTAAAGTCAAGGTCGATTTGAGTCAAGTAATTAAAACAAAATGGTTTAAATTACAGCGCGTGGTCAAGAAAGGGAGGGCAGTTGATCAAAGACAATCTTTTCGTACAAGTCCAACTTTTCGAAAAACCCATTGCTCGTAAGAGGAAAGCTAGGACAGTAATGGCAACTGGTTACCGTGACTGAGGCACTAAAGCTCCTAACCCTTAAGATCGATGATCCCGTGAAACAACAACAGATGGACCTCATGCAAGAGAGTCTAAGCAAGCTATCTAGCGACTAAAAGTTTCAAGGGATTAGTTCACACAGGATCTCGGTGGACAAAGATCTTCTTCCGCAGAATTTCAATGCCAACGACATCCTGAAATTCAAAGCAACCGATAACCCTTATTTTCATTTAAGAGCCTTTGAGACAATAATGAGTATTAAGGGTATCGATAAGAAGGTTTTCCCCTCTCTGTTCTCACTATCTCTTGAGACCGTTTGCTAGCAATGGTTCTTTTCTCTCGAGAAATAAAAAACCTCCACCTGGGAGTCCATAGCAAACGCTTTCGTTGATAGATACAAATGCAACATTCAAGTTTAGACTGACCATAGGGAACTTGAAATCCTCAAGCAGAAGGAGAACGAAGGCTTCACCTCCTTCTTTAACAAATGGAGAGAAACCTCAGCTAAGATGATTGAGGTGCCGAATGAAAAAGAGTCTGTAAGGTTATTCATCAAGAACCTTCAAGAAAAATACTCCAAGCATCTTAAGTATCAAAATAATCTCCATACCTTCAAGGCCGTCTACGACATTGGAATCAATATTGAAGACGACCTGGCTAAGTTGAAAGCTGCCAACAATAACTCCAACAGTGGCTGGAAAGGCAAGAAGAACGACAATCCTTCTTCTTCCAAAACCACCCACTCAAACAATGTTAGCACTTTTAACCTAAGTGATGTCCTTTCTATGAATAATCAAGGACAAAAGAAACCATTTAGGAGGAACTTTACTCCTATTGGCATGAGTTATGACACCGCATTTGACCGATTAAATGCAAAAGGTCTTATAACTCCTATTGGACCATTTGGAGACCCGCCAGTCGAAAAGAGGTCGGTTAACTGGAACCCCAATGCACACTGCAAGTATCACCAATGTAGGGGCCATCTCACAGAGAACTGTTTGAAGCTTAAAGAAGCTATCCAAGACTTAATCGACAACAACAAGCTGCTATTGCCCCCTGCCAATAAGAAGCCAATTTTTGATAATGCGCCTCTCGCTCATTCCTTGGCTATCTCTGATGAAGAAAACGAGGTTGCCCCCTCGTCTCTCATCAAACCTGTTAAAGAAATCCATGCCACCAAAGAAGAGGAGGAGGTCTTTTTTGAGGCCATGGATTATCTTCCTGAAGTAGCAAGTAAAGAAGACATACAATCGCTTACACTGTCTATGATCGAAGGATCGCATTTGCTAATTGAAACTCTCAAGGCTATAAAGGAACATCAGAAGAAATATGACGAGGTTCCACTCCCGAAAGATGAGCCTAAGAGAGAATTCACACCCATGGGAATGACTTACGAGGCGAAACGTTTTCCTTTACAAGTCACCGAGAAACCCAAGAAGAGTAATAGACTCTACACTCCAATTGGGATCCCATGTATACAAATGTTCGAAAAGCTCTCCGAGAGTGGCGATATCAAACCCCTCGAACCGAGACGATTTGAATCATTGAAAAGGACAGATAGATATTACTGTCAGTATCATCAATCAGGGGGTCACACTATCGAAAACCGTTTTAAATTCAAGGATTTAATTTAGAAAATGATTGATGAAAATAAACTAATCCAAGTTCCATAAGAAGAAGATGCAAGTATAAATGGAGTTTGGGACAGTGATGAAGAAGACGTCTACTTAAAAGACATGGTAGGACCTCCACCTTCGGTGTCATATGCCATGGATGACTTTTGGGTTGAAGAAGATTCATCAATAGACGTCCTCACAAGATCCGGGAGAATGCAACCTCCTGTTTCAACACAACCCATGCCAACCACACAGCAAGTTTCCATGCCTATCATTGAAGATAATGATATCTTCAAACAGTTCAAGAAAACAAAAGTTGAAATGAATGTATGGAAGCTTCTAGAAACATCTCAAGAACATAGGTTGGCTATAATGAATTCCTTGGACAAAATTGGGATAGATTCTGACACCACTCCTTAGGGGTTGGCTAACTTCCTCACGAGTGATCTACCTAGTCCCATCAATTCAATCACCTTTTCTGATGAGGATTTACCCCCAGAAGGTGACAAACACTATAAGGCATTAATTCTCACGGTAGTTTGCAAGAGAATGAACGTCCCTATGACTCTTGTAGACAATGGATCAGCCATTAACGTCTGTCCACTTAGAACTGCGAGGATGCTAGGCATAAGGGATGAAGACTTAACCCCGTCAACGCAAGGAATAAGAGCCTACGACAACACTCGTCATCAAGCTCTTGGTAAAATTACCATGAATGTAACGACGGGAGCAATAGAACATGCTACTACTTTCCAAGTAGTTGACATTAAAGCTTCATTCAATTTACTGTTGGGACGCCCTTGGCTTCATGACCTAAAGACCGTCCCCTCGTCTCTCCACCAATAAGTGAAAGCCATATTTGGGGGAATTCCTATCACTATCGATGCTTCACCTATGAGAATCAAGTCTATAGAAAATCCAATAATTAACGTGGAGCACGATGAGGATGATGAAGACCTATGGGGCTTTAACAAAGAGGTCTCCTTAATCCAGGAGGATGAAAGGACCCCTCTCTGCCACGACCCCATTCTAACATGATCGTGAATGCTATTCTGAAGAAATAAGGACATTTTCCTGGGATGACCCAAGGAAAGAAAAAGGTAATAGCAAAACCGCTGGAGTCACCTGGCCTCCCTAAATTAGATACTTTCGGACTTGTTTTTGAACCGACTCGGAAAGATCTTAAGCAAGCCCAGGAAAAATCAAAGGCACGTAAGGACGCTCGCATCCAAAAGAAAGCAATCCCAATGGATCAGTACCCTCTCACACTCAATGGTCAATTCATAAAAGAAGAAGAGGACTATCCATGTCACGAATTTCCCGAGCCATTTGTCGTAAACAGCATAAGGCAACCGGGATTTGAAATTTTCTTGGGTTGCTATTTCATAGATGAAATCCCAACTCCTGTCCATAAGGAGAAAGCACCCCCATGGGTTGCTATTATTGTTTGGGCGAGAAAAAGATGAGCCAACATACAAAGAGGATAACGCCTCGCTCATACAAACAGTCCTACAAAGTGAAATAATCGATCCCTCAAAGTTAATTACTCCAGCGGAAGGATCACTATAGGGGTGGCGCAAGACCGTCAAGGTGACGACTCCAAGTGGAAGAAAGATCTCCACCACAACGGGGCAAGGACGATTTTCGAAGAGTCGTCTGAGTCAAAGTCAGTGTCTCTCCCTATAGAGTCATCTAGGTCTTTAGTAGTAGCATCTTCTCCTTCTATCTCTTTTCGTAGAATAGTTAGTGATCAAGTCCTTGAGGACATATCACTCTTTGATGTAATGATCTTAGAGTATAATAATACAGTATCTTCTCCTTACTTCTTGTGTTCTTCTTTAACCCAAGATGACGAGTATTGCTTTCCTAACAATGAAAAAGACAAAGAACTTATTAAAGCAATGAAAACACTTGAAAAGAAAACACTGACAATTGAAGGAACTGAGATGGTTGATATCTCAAATGATTCAACCAATAAAAGAGAAGTTAAAATCGGACTAACACTTAATGAACAAGAAAGAACCGATTTAATAAACTTAAAGAATTCATCGATGTATTTGCTTGGTTATACGAAGATATGCCAGGCATTAACAGAGAAATAGCTCAACACACTATACCACTAATTCCAGGAATGAAACCTGTAAAACAAAAGTTACGTCGAATGAAACCCGACGTAGCTCTTAAAATAAAAAAGAAGTTCAAAAACAAATAACTGCAGGTTTCATCAAGGTATCTAAATACCCCGAATGGGTTGCCAACGTCGTCCCAGTTCCGTAAAAAGACGGAAGGGTAAGAATGTGTGTCGACTATCGAGATCTAAATAAGGCAAGTCCAAAGGACGAGTTCCCTTTACCGCACATCGATATTCTGGTGGGTAACACAGCAAATCACGCACTTCTCTTGTTCATGGACGGGTACGCAGGTTATAATCAAATTCTTATGGCTGAAGAAGACATGGAGAAAACAACCTTCATAACACCATGGGGCACTTACTGCTACACGGTAATGCCATTCGGGTTGAAAAACGCGGGTGCCACTTACCAACGTGCAACGACTGCCTTACTCCATGACATGATGCACAAAGAAGTCGAAGTATATGTGGAAGACATGATTGTAAAATCAAAAGACCGCCCAGGCCATCAAGTAGCCATAAGAAAATTTTTCGAAAGGCTAAAAAAATACAATATGAGGTTGAACCCATCTAAGTGTGCTTTTTGAGTCACCTCAGGCAAGCTTCTGGGTTATGACATAAGCTCTAGAGGAATAGAGATAGACCCAACAAAGATCAAAGCAATCATGTCAATGCCACCGCCCAAAACTGAGAAGCAAATTTGAGGATTCATTGGCCGGTTGCAATACATAAGTAGATTCATATCAAAATTAACAACGATATGAGAACCAATCTTCAAAAATCTTAAGAAGAATGTACCATTAATATGGGATAACGAGTGTCAAAAAGCCGTTGAAAAGATCAAAGCCTACCTCGCAAATCCTTAGCACCAGCACTTCTCGGAATACCTCTTAGGTTGTACTTAACAGTTACCAAAGAGACAATGGGAGCTATGCTAGCACAAGAAGTAGAAGTCAAAGAAAACGTAATCTACTATCTATGCAAGAAAATGCTCGAATATGAAGCACGTTATTCGTCACTTGAGAAATTGTGCCACAACCAAGTTAAGACATTACATGCTAGTGCATACCGTCTTTGTAGTTTCCCGTTTAGATCCACTCAAGTATCTATTCGAGAAATCTACACTCAATGGACGCATATCAAGATGGATAGTCAATTTAGCCCAATTTGATGTAAGGTTTATGCCGCAAAAAGCTATCAAAGGATCTATGGGGTCAAACTTTCTAGCAGATTTTCCAATAGAAGACTCGACGCTAATACAAGACAACGAATTTCTAGATGAAGACTTGATGGTCACTGAAGATGATACTTGGACCTTATACTTCGACGGAGCCTCAAACCAAAGGGGATGTGACGTTGGAGTATTACTAGTATCACCTAAAGAAGAGCATGTTCCAATCTCCATAAAGCTTGATTTCGACGTTACCAACAATGCTGCTAAATAGGAAGCATGCGTGGTAGGCCTTGAAACAGCTTTGGCATTGGGAGTAAAAAAAGTTACGGATATTCGAGGACTCCTCATTGATCATCAATCAAATCTCCAAAAGGTGGAAAGTAAGGAGCGAAAGTTTGGCCCCTTACCAAACCTATCTAGAAACCCTTACTAATCAGTTAGAGAAGGTAGAATACACATATCTACCTAGAAAAGAAAATCAATTTGCTGATGATTTGGCAAGACTAGCCTCAATGGTTAGGATTCCTACGGAAATCGAGCAAATACCTTTAACTATAGAAAAAAGGCACAAACCAGCATATATTCAGGCTATAGAAGATGATGAAATAGTCCAAGACGAAGAAGAAGAAGAAGAAGAAGAACCGTGGTACACGGATATACTCAACTACGTCACCAAAGGAGAATACCCTCCCCATGCTGAAAAAAGAGAAAAACGAGCGTTAAGACTCTTGGCTTCCCAATATGTACTTATAGACAACGATCTACATAAAAGGGTACCTAAGGGTCGAGCTCTCTTATGTGTAGGAAAAAAGGATGCCCAAAGAGCAACGAGGTTAGTCCACGAAGGAATCTGTGGCACTCACATAAATGGCAAAATGTTAGTCCAAAGGATAATGCGAGAAGGATATCACTAGACTACAATGAATAGGGATTGTCATCAGTACGTAAAAAGATGCCCGAAATGCCAAATTTATGCCAATTTACAACATGTTCCTCCATCCTTGCTCTACACCTACACGTCACCATGGCCATTCTCTACATGGGGAATTGACATCATCGGGAAAATAACTCCCCCGGGAACAGGAGGCCAGGAATATATCCTAGTGGAAATTGACTACTTCACAAAGTGGGTTGAAGCACAATCATACGCTAAACTCACTGCAAAACATGTAGCACTCTTTATCGAAAGAAATATTATTTGTCGATACGGAGTCCTACATGAAATCATAAGTGACAATGGAACTCACTTTCAAGCCAAATGTGAAGAATTGCTACAAAAATACGGCATTCAACATCATCATTCTTCCCCTTATAGACCTCAAGCAAATGGAGCAGTCGAGGCTGCTAATAAAAATCTAAAGACCATCATCAAAAAAATGACGAAAAATTATAAGGATTGGCTTGACAAACTTCACTTTGCATTGTGGGGTTATCGCACGTCAATTCGCACATCAACAGGAAATATGCCATTTTCCTTTGGTTTATGGAATGGATGCCGTACAACCTGTCGAACTAGAGATTCCATCTCTACGCATCGCATTAGAGAGCAAGCTCGATGAAGTTGAATGGACTAGAGCAAGATATGAAGAGCTAATCCTACTCGATGAAAAACAACTAGAAGCTCTACATCACACTCAGTGTTATCAAACTCGTATGGCTAGGAATTTTAATAAGAAGGTCAAGACAAGAAACATCAAAGTAGGAGACTTGGTGTTAAAAGCATTAAGGAAAAATGTTTTAGATCCAAGGGGAAAATTTAGACCTAATTGGTCTGGACCCTACATTGTCAAAACAATCCTGTCAGGAGGTGCGGAAAAATTAACTGAGATGGATGGCAATGAGTTCTCAAACATGACAAATCTTGACCAACTTAAGAAATACTACCCATAATTACTTAAGTAGGATACTCAAGAGAGCTACGTTTGGCCTGATTCCTTAAGAAAGGATACGTAGGCAACCCTTTACAGGTGCGGCCACTTTATTTTTTAAAAAAATCTCGCATCCCAGAATTAATAAAAAATTCGACAGAAGATCGACGGAACATTGGCGTCATAGAAAAAGTTCTGGCGCCAACCGATGAACGTCAGCGCCAGACGATGGCAACCGTCGCCTGAAGCCAGACTGCCGCAACCGGCGCCAGTCGCAGATCTGTGGCGCCAATTTACAGTTACAAGTATAGGAATATTTCGGTGTTTTTCGAAAAATTTTCGACTTCCGTACTCGAAAAAGTTCTGGAAAATTAATTCTTCGGTTTTCATTACTTTAATAAAATAAATTTAATGTAAATTAAAAAGCTATAATTTCTTTAATAAAATAAATTACATTATTTATGAAATTATAATAAAGCTTAAATAAATTAACTTTAAATAAAAAATAAATTAAGTCTAATAATTGGAAATTAAGCAATGCACTTAATCTTCTTTCTCTTTCTTAGCCCTTTTCTAATTTTGTCTGCTTCTTCTTCCCCATCCATAACCTTAGCTAGTAGGAATCCTTTAGAGGACCTACATTCAATCTTGGAGTAAATAGTTCCCCCCTCAGCTAGGACTCCATGCTTCTTTTCTACCCAGGCTTTCTTTTCTGTGGTATCACCTTTCCTTTTTCCCTTATCTTTTGTAGTACTTTTCTTCTTAGGTATTATAGGTGTCTTGAATTCGATCCTTTCACCAAAGCGTTCCTTAGAAGGAATCACCTTGTCACCTAGACGGTTCTTCACATCGGTTTTACTCTAATTTTTCTTCACGTCCTTTGAGGGTTTCCTTAGAAGCCAATTTTTCACATCATTGGACAGGGAAGGAGGAACCTTTTGGGTAATTACTTCCCATAAAGGTCTAGCGCTCCAATTAGCATCAAATTTGTCTACTTCCTGAGAGACAGGGAACTCGTAGGGACGACGAAGATCACCAGAAGGAATAGTCTGAAGTAGGTTGTATTGTCTTTTTACCCTACAGGGATAATAAAAAGTCATACGGGACAAGCTTGGAAGACGACAGAAAGGCTGCTTGTTGACACCAACCATCTTTCCTATTTTCCACCAAGGGATGACCCACTTGATGGCAAAATTACAAGACTCAAAGACCTTCTTCCATTCATGGCGCCCCATCTTAGAGAAGCGTTTCTTCCTTCTCACAAAGCAATTTGGAGTATACTTCTCGATGTTGTCCGGAGGGCTAATTAATTCCCGTCTTTCCATTACCCACATCATTAAAAATTGCAACGCAAATAAATTATTATTACTATACAAAAATATATTTTTGATTTCTGTAATTAAAAATATTAATTTTCTACCTGTAATAAAATTGGAGAACCCCGAAAAGCTGCTTTTGGATTCCTCTTAAATTCATCAAGACTAAGCATAGTCTCTCCAACTATTAATAGCATTGGATTTCTCCCTGATTCAATTTGTTCTAAAACAGTGGATATAATTGATTGACCCTCGTTGTTTTTACCACTAGTAAGAAAAATTGATTAAGCATGCAAAACAAGAAAGCCATTCTTCTATAAAAATGAAAAGATTCATAATAAGGCCTATCAAAATAATGGCGAGCAAATTCTTTCAAATTAACTATGCTACCATCTACTATTTTTGATAGATCTTTGTCTTTTAAATTGAAGAAGCGTTCAAAATCCTTATAATAATATTCATTTATTCTAGGGATTACTACAAGATCTAGTGCAAGGAATCCTAAAATAGCACCAAATTCTTCCGGCAAAGGGATAATTTCATCATACCCTATTCTAAAGCAATGAGTATCTACATCCCAATATTCTAGAGCGGTATGAATAAAATCTGGATCAAGATCTACCCCTTTGACACCATAAATCCCCCCCAAGTGAAAAACATCCAATTATTTTATCTTTTTGACATTAAGTGACCGACAACATTCATGGGTGTAGTTGGTAAAACTTTTGGAGACTAAAGACATGATTTTATTTTTCTAAAAGCTAAGAAATATTTTATTTGCTGAAATTATGAATAGAATCGGCTGGGCAGGGGGCTATTTATGCACAAAATTGGAGCAGTTTTAATCTACCAAGGATTCGGAGTCAGCGCTCATTAGCGCCAGACGCCAATATTGGCGCACGACGCCAAAGCCTAGCGCATGGCGCTACACCAAAACGCGTGGCGCCAGCTGGGGCCAATATGCCTCATCGTAAGTGCTTTCTAAAAACCGCATTTTTGACTTAATTCGAGTCTGCTAATGACATTACGGTTTCCTTATCTTTTTCTAAAATATTCATTTATTCCTCTCTTTTAATTAATATAGCTATTATATTAATTATATTATCTTTTTTCTTATTTTATTTAAACTAATTTCCAAGTTTTTATAAATCCAATATTTTTATTTGACTTTTCCTTTTTCATTTTTTCTTTTTGGGGGAGAAAGTCGGATACCCTCCATCAATAATAAAAATGACGGAATTTTTGCGCAAAATTATTTTTCACATTTCCTTGCACACACAATTATACACATAACAATAATAAAAAATCAAAAAACATGATAAATAAGGAATAAACTCATAATAGTATATATATATACAAATCATATCTAAGTAATGAGTCTAACTAAAAGGCAAAGTTATATACAAAGTCAAAATAAATAATGAAAAGCACAGGAATAAAATACGGCGCCGGGGGACGTAAACCCATCATCTCATAAAGCTCCGCCGTACGAGGAGTAACTGCTCCACCAACTTCAGCTCCAGCACCAGCTCCAGTTCCCTCGTGAGGAGGAAAACTCAACACGGGACCCGTCCACTCAAGATTAACCTGAGGCTGAGGCTGCGGAGGCTGCTGCGATGACGAGCCGACCTCGTACATCCCACCACCTCTAAGAGCCAAGGTAGCCTCAGCCTGTCCTACCGGCGCAGCATGTGCACCCTCAGATGAAGAGCCTGAACCCTCTACCGCCTCAGTACGAGCAGCCTCAAAACAACCGCCCCGACCTCCCGAAGTAGTGCGGCGACGTCTCGAGCTTGACCTCGCCGGATCCCTCCGCACCTCAGGTCTCGTGCGGGTACGAGAAGGAATGGGCTGACCCTGCAAAGAAAATTAAAATCAGAAACAGGCAAAATAAAAGCGGTAATACAAAAAAAGATATGAAGGGAAGACTACCTCTTGAATGGCGTCGTCTCGACGACAGGTAGCCACGTTACTCATCCAGACAAGCTGGCTCCGGAAGGCATCTATGCATCGTGCCATCGCCGAAACCACCTCCCGTGAGAACTGTCAGAGGAATAAAGTCAGTAAACATATATAACATATATGTACAAAGTTGCAAATAAACAAGCTTACCCGAGTATAGATGAGTGTCATTTATGGCACTCATAGGGTAGTCTTTTAGGGTTATTTCTTTCCCTTTATCATGCTTTCTTCTCTTATTTTTGGTTCTTTTTCCTTAGGTTTCTCTTTCTCCTCTTTTTTATATGGTTCTCGTGTTTTCCTCGTGTTTTCCTTTTATTTGGCTCTTTTTCCTTTTATTTCCTTTCTTTGTTTGCTTGTGTAGGTATTTGAAGAATCACCTTTGCAAAGGAATCGAGTTGGGGCCTTAGTGATCAAGTAAAGAAAGGAGCACTTGGCTAGAGAGAGCTTAGGGAGGCCTTGGAGAGGCCTCGGAGAGGTCTCCAAGGTTTATCCAGCAGGCCGCGGGCGCGGGCTTAAGAAGAGCAAATTCCAAGATTTTGATAGGAGCTTCCCGCGGTTGCCCCGCGAGCTCTCCGTGGGCGCGGGAAATCGGGAGAGGGCGCTCCATCTCAGAGAGACCGCGGCCCCCTGATTAAGTTTTGGGAGCAGGGGATTAGCCGCAGGCGCGGCATCTTTGGCCGCGGGCGCAGGTCTATCTTGCCGCGGGCGCGGATGCTGCCCAGAAAGCCCGCGGATGGTTCCCTACCCATTTCTCCGCGGCCAGGGATTCATCGAGAGAGACCGCGGGATTTGCCGGTTTCTTCTTTACCCATAAATAGAATTGTAATTCCTTTTTGAAAACCAACTTTTTGATAATATTTCATTAGCTTAGTTTTAAAGAGAGAATTTAGAGAGAAGTTAGAGAGAAGTTCTTGGTTTTGGATTTGTAACTCAACATTTGATCAATCAAGTTTGGATTTCTTCATTTTCAATCATCAATATTAGTGAGAATCTCTTCCTTCTTTCATTTCTTACTTACTTGCTATTTGATTTATGCTTGTTGCTTGTTTTTCTTTGGATTTGAATTTGATATATTTTGATTTCTCTTAGATTTTGATATAGAATGAAGGTTAATGCAATTTCTAGTTATTTGTTCTTGAATTTCACCATGATTAGTGAGTAGATTAGTTGCTAAGGAAAAGGGGAAGCATGTTTGATTAATGAAATTGCTAGTTAATACTCTTTGATTGATTGATTTGTTGCAATTAAATTGGTTGAAATAGTTTTGCATGTGATTGATTAGACTAGGAGTGATCAACCTATAAGATTAATCTAGATTTCATTGCAACTCTTAATGACATGAACAATTGAATTTAAAGTTGCTCAAATTGATTGGGTTTGCTTGCGATTCTTCTTGATTTTCCTTTCATAGTGACTCCTAGATTGGCCTATAGGAGATAGCATTTGAACTCTCTTGATTGCTACTATTGTTTGTCCATTGCAATACTTGAATTAATTGATTGAGCTCTAAACTAGCATTATCATTGAACTTGCATGTAGAACCCATATCCCTAGTGTTTAGACCTTTGATTTACTTGGTTAGACTTGTTTTAGTTTACCATAGTGCCAACCATAATCTAAACTCCATCTTCGAGGTAGCTTGACTTAGACTCTAGTTTTCATCATTGCATTCCCTAGGGATCGACCCTTAACTTACCCTATATTCATATAAGGTTGGTTAGGTGTTTACAAATTTAGTTTGACTTGGGGGAAGGGTAGATAACGACATACATTTTCCTCTTGCCAAAATGGCGCCGTTGCCGGGGAATGCTATTGGTGCTTGGCTTTTGTTGTTGAGTCTACTTCATTTTAATTGAAAAAAAAATTCAAAAAGATTTTGTTTCTTTAGGCTACACTTGTAGCCGTGCTACTAATATTTTCTTTGAAGTTTTGCATGCATAGAGCTCGTGATCAATCCATTATGCCTTTTGACCCAGAAATTGAAAGGACTCTCTCAAGGAGAAGAATAGCTAATCGATCCTTGGGGTATAGTTCTTCAAGTGAAGAAGAGATTGAAGAAGAACAAGGCATGGGAGAAAATCCGAGAGTGGCCTTGAAGGAGCTAGGAATACCCGGTGCTTATAGGTTTGAGAGCGGCATAGCTCCGCCTACAACACCGGCAAATGATTTCGAGATTCGGCGGGCCATGATCACCTTAATTGAGAGGAGGCAATATAGTGGGGCAAAGAATGAGAGCCCGTTGAACCATCTTAAAGAATTTGAAAAATATTGCAACACCATCCAAGTCAACGGAGTTTCTCAAGAGTTCATACGCCTCAAGTTGTTCCCCTTCTCTCTCATAGGAAGATCCTTAGAGTGGCTAGATAAAGAAGTGAAGCCCAACTCCTTGAGAACATGGGATGATGTTACAAAGGCCTTCTTGTCCCGCTTCTACCCTCAAAAGAAGACGGCGGAGGCAAGAGCCTTGATTCAAGGGTTCAAGCAAAGGCCAAATGAAAGCCTTTACGAAGCATGGGAGAGATACAAAGAGTATCAAAGGGAGTGCCCTCACCACGGAATCCCAACATACCAAGTGGTCCAAATCTTCTATGGCGGTTTAAGTCCCCAAGGCAAGTCATGCCTTGATGGGGGGGTCGGGGGTCCTATCATGAACAAGACCGAAGAAGAAGTGCTGGACATTATTGAGGACGTGGTGACGTACTATAGAGATTGGCAAGATGGGGAGAGAGACTCTTCAAGCAAGCAATCTTCATTGTACTCGGTGGACCATCTAAATGCGATCAACAACCTTTCCTCCCAAACGACAAACTTGGGAAAAGAGATGACCGCAATCAAAGCTAAGTTGGAGAGCATTTACTCTTCTTCCCAAGCTTCGAATATTCCCTCCCAATTTAAGGGGAGAGGTACTCCTTCTAACTCTCAACCCCCTCCCTCTTCACATAATATGCCTATGGGTTGTTTGTTTTGTGATGCATGTGGATCGTATGATCATGACTCTAGTAATTGTCCTAATGAATGTGTTGATGAGTTTGATAACAATGAGAGTGAGCATGTGAATTATGTGTCAAATAATAATGCTCAAAGGTTTGATAATCAAAGAGGTCAATGGAATAGGAATTACCAAAACCAAGGCAATTTTGACAACTATAATCAAGGTGGTGGTTATAGAAACCAAGGGAACCAAGGTTCTCGTGGTAGCTATAATAACCAAGGTTATAGTGGCCAAAATCAAATCCAAAATTATGGTAATCAAAACCAAGGTTATGAAAATCACAACCAAGGTAGTGGTAACCATAATCAAGGTGGTGGTAACCATAATCAAGGTGGTGGTAACCATAATCAAGGTTATGGTCAAAATCAAAATAGGGGTACTTGGAACAATCAAGGGAAGGGCAATTTTCAAAATAATGCTCAAAGAGGTCCCCCACCCGGATTTGTTCCAAGGACTCAAGGAGAAAATTCCTATTCACAACCTTCTTCACCTAGGACCAATTTGGAAGAAATAATTGAGAATCAAACCAAATTGTTGAACACATACATGGCCGTTAGTGATAAGAAGTTTAATGCTTGAAAACCGAATTTCTCCACTTGCTAATGCTTTGAAAGATCATGCAAGCCCTTCTTCTTTACCTTCCCAAGGTCTTGATCCCAAGAAACACGTGAATGCTATTGTTACAAGGAGTGGTAAGGTTCTTGAGGAGAGATTACCTAGGAAGGATGAGGATAAGGAGGTTCCTAAGGAAGCCTTGGTTGAGAATGAGGGGGGTAGGGCATCATTCGATGAGGTTGTGGTTGAGACACCTAGAGAGGTGAGAGTAGAGAAAGAAATTGTGAAACCCAAGCTCCCTTACCCACAAAAATTCACGAGACACAAATTGGATGAACAATTTGGGAGATTCATTGATATGCTAAAACAACTTCATCTTTCTCTACCTTTTATCGATGTGATCAACCAAATGCCAAATTATGCCAAATTCCTCAAGGACATTTTGAGTGGGAAAAGGACTAGTGAGGTTGTGGAAACTATCAATTTGACCGAAAATTATAGTGCTATCATCATGAATAAAATGCCACCCAAATTGAAAGACCCCGAAAACTTCTCCATCCCTTGTGCCATTAACAAGATGCAAATTGATAATGCCCTATGTGACTTGGGAACTAGTGTGAGCATAATGCCATATTCGGTTTATCAAAGGCTTGAACTAGGGGAACTCTTACCTTCTAACATTACCTTGCAATTAGCCGATAGGTCAATCAAGTTTCCAAAAGGTAATGTAGAAGATGTTCCATTGAGGATTGGGAAGTTTGTGTTCCCGATGGATTTTATTGTGCTTGAAATGGATGAAGATGCTACCATTCCAATCATTTTAGGTAGACCCTTTCTTGCTACCTCGGGTGCTATGATTAATGTGAGGAGTGGAAAGATTTCCCTTAAGGTAGGAGATGAGGTCATTGAATTTGATTTGAATGAAAGCACGAAATATCCATCTTCTTCTCTAGAAAATTGCATGATGATTGATTCACTTGATCATGTTGTGTCTTCCATGCATGAGCATTTGCTCACCTCTAACGATGCTCTTGAGAATGTTTTGTTGAACAAGGATAAAGTAGGTACACCATGCAAGGAAGTGGCATTCTATGAAGAAATGCTTAATGGAAGCATGGAGGAAGTGGATGAGCAAATGTGCTTGAAAATCTCAAGCCAAGAAGCTTTGCAAGCGGCCACATCAAAGGAAGGTAATGGTGTGCCTATGGTAGAGCTCAAACCTCTACCATCACACCTTAGGTATAAGTTCTTGGGCCCTCATTCCACTTACCCCGTGATAGTTAGTGCATCCTTGAGCGTGAGCAGAGCTCAAGCGTTATGTGGTGTTTTGAGAAAGCACCAAGGTGCTTTGGGGTACACAATTAATGATCTTAAAGGTATAAGCCCCGCCTTGTGCCAACACCACATAACACTGAAGGAAGGCGCCCTTCCTTCTATCGAACGACAAAGAAAACTACATCCCCAAATGGGAGAGGTAGTTAAGAAGGAGATCAACAAGCTATTGGATGCGGGAATCATATTCCCCATCTCTAGCTCAAGGTGGGTCTCCCCTGTGCATGTCGTTCCAAAGAAGTGGGGCATGACCGTGGTTGAGAATGAGAAGGGTGAGCTCATTCCAACTAGGGCGGTCACGGGTTGGCGGATGTGTATAGACTATAGACGTCTAAACACATCCACCAAGAAGGATCACTTCCCTCTTCCATTTATTGAATAAATGCTTGAAAGACTAACAAGGCACAAGTTTTATTGTTTCCTCGATGGATATTCGGGATTCTTCCAAATCCCTATCCACCCCGATGATCAAGAGAAAACTACCTTCACATGTCCTTATGGGACCTTTGCCTATCGAAGAATACCCTTTGGGTTATGCAATGCACCCGCTACATTCCAAAGGTGCATGATGAGTATTTTCGGGGATATGTTGGAGGAGGAAATGAAGGTCTTCATGGATGACTTTTCGGTGGGGGGTGTCTCATTTGAGGAGTGCCTTGTGAATCTTGAGAAGTGTTTGGAAATATGTGTTAAGGTCAATCTTTTTTTTAATTGGGAGAAATTCCACTTCATGGTGGAGGAAGGTATAGTGCTTGGGAACAAGATTTCAAATAGAGGAATTGAGGTGGATAAGGCAAAAATAGAAGTAATTGAGAAACTTCCACCTCCGGTGAATGTCAAGGGTGTGAGATCGTTCCTTGGTCATGCGGGTTTCTATAGAAGATTAATCAAGGATTTTTCACTTATTGCTAAGCCCCTAAATGACCTTCTTCAAAAGGATGTTGAGTTCATTTTTGATGACAAATGCTTGAAGGCATTTGATAGATTGAAGAAGACCCTAATCTCCACTCCTATTGTTCAAGCCCCAAGGTGGGATCTTCCTTTTGAATTGATGTGTGACACAAGTGATTGGGCTATTGGAGGTGTTTTGGGACAACGTGTAGACAAGAAGCTTCATGTGATTTACTATATGTCCAAGACACTCAATGGGGCTCAAAAGAACTACACAACAACGGAAAAGGAATTTTTAGCAATTGTGCACTCTTTTGAGAAATTCCGTTGTTACTTGTTGGGTTCCAAGACCATAGTCTTCACGGATCATGCGGCCCTCAAGTATCTATTTGCCAAGAAAGAGTCCAAGCCTAGGTTGATTTGATGGGTGCTTAAATTGCAAACTTTTGAGATTGAGATTAGGGACAAGAAGGGTGCGGAGAATGTTGTGGCGGACCATCTTTCTCGCCTTGAGGGTGATCACATTCATGATGATGGTTCACCAATTGAGGATAGAATGCTTGATAACTTCTTATATTCCATAGAGGTGAAGGAACTCCCATGGTATGCCGACTTGGTGAATTTTCTAGCATGTGGGGAGTTTCCACCCTCTTTCTCAACGAACCAAAGGAAGAAAATCAAAAGGGAGGCAAGACATTACTTGTGGGATGATCCCATCCTATACAAACGAGGGGTTGATGGCTTACTTAGTAGTTGTGTTCCAAATGAAGAGGTGCCTAGTGTTTTAAGGATGTGCCACTCGGACCCTAGTGGTGGGCATATGGGTGTTTCCAAGACCGCTACCAAGGTTCTTCAATGTGGTTTGTGGTGGCCGCATCTCTTCAAGGACTCATGGGGATTTGTGAAGTCATGCGACCGATGTCAAAGGGTTGGGAATATCTCCAAGAGGAATGAGATGCCTCAACAACCCATTCTTGAGTTAGAGGTGTTCGATGTTTGGGGGATTGACTTCATGGGACCATTCCCATCTTCATATGATAATCAATTCATACTTGTGGCTGTGGACTATGTTTCTAAATGGGTTGAGGCCATTGCCTCCACTACTAATGACCACAAAGTAGTGTTGAAATTGTTCAACAAAATCATCTTCCCAAGGTTTGGCGTGCCTAAGGCTGTGATAAGCGATAACGGATCTCATTTTGTTCACAACTCCTTCCAAAAGATGTTGAGGAAACATGGAGTGCATCAACAGTTCGGCCTTCCATATCATCCTCAATCGAGTGGCCAAGTCGAGGTCTCCAATCGTCAAATAAAGCTCATTCTTGAGAAGACGGTGGCAAGGAATAGAAAGGATTGGTCGAACAAGTTAGATGATGCTCTTTGGGATTATAGGACGGCTTTTAAGACGCCTATTGGTACCACTCCATATCGCCTTGTCTATGGCAAATCGTGCCATTTCCCGGTAGAGCTTGAACATCGTGCCTTGTGGGTTATCAAGAAGATAAATTTTGACTTAGCTAGTGCGGGGGAGAAGAGGTGGTTGGATCTTCATGAGCTAGAGGAACTTCGACTTGATGCTTACGATTGTGCTAGCACCTACAAGGCTCGCTCCAAGGAGGTTCATGACAAGTTGATTGAGAAAAAGGAGTTTTGTGTAGGTGAAAAAGTCCTCCTCTACAATTCAAGGATGAAGTTGTTCCCCGGAAAGCTCATGTCAAGATGGAGTGGACCATTCTTGGTGAAAGATGTTTTTGATAATGGTGCCGTGGAGATTTCTCCTTTGAACTCCTCATCTTCATTCAAAGTTAATGGTCATCGGCTCAAGAAGTACTATGATGGAGTGTTTGTTGGACTTGTTCACAAAATGATTCTCTCTAAGCCACCTTGAGATGGTGGTGCACGTCGAGCTAACGACGTTAACCAAAAGCGCTTACGGGAGGCAACCCGGATTCTCATCTCATTTCTCTTTCCTTTCTTTTCTTTTATTTTTCCTTGATTTGTTTTTTATTTTATTTTTGAGTTGGTTTTGTGTTTGTTTTGTAGGTCGCCTGTTATCATCAGTTGTTGGAAAGAAGGGGTTTGAAGAAGAGTTTAGAGTGCAGGGGAGAGGGCTCCCCGAGGGCTAGGAGAGACCTCGGGGGCCTTTTTACCTCTTTGAATCAAAATTGAAATATCATTCCAAGGACTTCCCGCGGTCTCCCCGCGGTCTCTCCGCGGGCGCGGAAAGTTTTGGAGAGGCCTCGGAAGATTTGGAGAGGGCGCGACTCTCATATCAAGAAAAATTGAATTCCCTTCCAGGAACTTCCCGCGGTTGCCCCGCTGTCTCTCCGCGGGCGCGGGAGGTTTAGGAGAAGGCGCGTCATGTTTGGAGAGGGCGCGGCCTAAATTCAAGCAAATTTGGAACCCCATTCCAGGGACTTCCCGCGGTTGCCCCGCGGTATCTCCGCGGGCGCGGGAGGTTTTGGAGAGGGCGTTGCAAATCAGGAGAGGGCGCGGCCCCCATCAGGTATTAAAATTCTAAAAATTCCAGGACGTCCCCGCGGTTGCCCCGCGGTCTCTCCGCGAGCGCGGGAGATTTGCCGCGGGCACGACATTTTAGGGAGAGGGCGCGGCGATATGGGTTTATTACCCGGGCACGCCCCTCTTCTCTCTCTCTCCTCTCTTATTTCCTCTTCTTCTCCTTATTTTTCCCCTTTCTCTCTCTACCTCCTCTCAAACCCTAACCCCAAAACATCAATTTATCACAAATTTCTTCAACTTTTGCCCAAATTTTCACAAATTCTTCCATATTCCTCCATTTTCAACACTCCTACTCCTCTTTCTCGTGCTTTTTTGGGAAATTTCGGGTCTTTGAAGTGCTTTGAGTTTAATTTGAGTCTCCAATCTTGGTATACTTCTAACCTTTGTAATATTTTTGTCAATTTCAATTGATTTCTTTACATTGGTTTGTTTACCTTGAATTTGAGCATGATTTTTGTGTTTTATGGTTGATTTATGGGAAATTTGGTATATTTGGGTGATTGTTACTTTTTCTTGTTGATTCATGATTATATTGATGAATGATTGTTGATATTGTTGTTTGTTGTTGGATTTTGGTTGTTGTGTTGATTGGAACAGGTACCTTGTAGTTTGTGGTGGTTTGGTTGGATTTGTAAGGAGGTTTGTGAGTAATTTTTGGTGGAAGTTGTTTTGTTTGAGGGAATTTGTTGTGTTCTTGTGAATTGTATAAATTTTGTTAAAATGGATTTGATAAGAAGAGTCAAAAGTAGCAAGAAGCGCTCAAACCAATCCCCCGACCAATCTTCTCAAGGCCAATCCTCAAACCCTCAACCCCAACCGCATTCCACAACTCAAGATGATGCTCCTCCTCCTCCTCTACCCGCTCTCAAATTTTGGAACCGGTCTAAACAAACCCCCATCTATAACAAAATGAAAGACCGGAAGTTTAGACCCTCCCGGCATTACTTTCGTGAGGATATAGCCAAGCTAGGAATTGAAAATGACCTTGACATCCTTCTAGATAACCTAAGCTTGGGTGAGTTTCTAAAATCGGCCCCTAGAACCTATTTGGAGCCTTCCATTGAGTTTTTCTCCACATTTGAGTTCAATAAGGTGGGGGAAACCGATTTTATTATTTCCTTCCAACTCTTCAATGTCAAACACACCATGAACCTAGCCGAGTTCAATGTAGCCCTTGGTTTCAACCCCAATGGTGATATCTTCGAGCCCCTTATCTCCCTAGTCCAAACTAAGTATAATGAGGTTTCTTGGTGGAAAACCATAGCCAACAGGAGGGAGTTTGATTCGAAGAAGTCCCTTGCTAGTGAAATTATCCATCCGGCCCTTAGGATCCTTCATAGAATTCTTGGGTATTCGGTCTTTAATAAGCAAGATTTGGGGAAGTTATCTCGGGAGGAGATTATGGTGTTATGGATGGCTACCAAGCCGGAGTTAGGGTCAAGGATTAATTTTGGCTATATCTTCATGAATTGTTGTAAGGAGATAATGCATGGGGTCAAAACGGGGGAAATTCATTGTGGGGGCATGGTGACACGTCTTGTGTCGTATTTCAAGCAAGAGGGGTTCTTGAAGTCTTGCACTCCGGTTGGAAGGAGTGAAGACGTGTGGATTAGTTTGAAGCAAGTTAACACTTTGCGTTTCATAACTAGCACTAGGAGAGCTGGCACTTACTCTTGGCTAGTGAGAAATACCCACCATTGCCTACTCCCTAACCCGGCCGCCACCTCCATCCTTCGTGAGGCTAGAAGCATTTGGATGGTCCCTAGGGACAATGGGAGGATTGATGATGAGATGGAGGAGGATGATGAGATTGATGGGGGTGATGGGAATGATGAGGAAGAGGAGGAAGGAGGAGGAAAAGGATATGATGAAGAGCAACAACAACCGCCACTACAACAACAACATGAGCATTTTCATGATGATGCTCAAAGAAGAAGAAGAGAAAGGAGACATCAAAGACAACAACAACAACAAGATTTCCAAGGAGATGCTTATCTCCGAGAGATGGAGGCCATGAGAGCTAACATGGAGCGCATGCAATTGAGCATGCAATGTATGTACTCGGACCACCAAACGTTGTCTTATCAAACTAGCGCCTTGTATGACGCTAGTGTGCGTAGGGGGGAGGTCACACCTCCGGTCAACTACTCTTATGTGCCGCCCCAACAAGGGTCGGTACCTTCATGGGGTGGTGACTACCTCCCTACGTACCCATATTGGCCCGGGGTTGAGGACCCCGACGTGCCAAGGCGCGACTTCCCACCTTATGATTATAGGGTCTCAGGGGGGGAGTGATTATCGGGGTGATCCCGCATACTACTATGTTCACCCCTATCACCCCGAGCCCCTTGTTCAGCTTGAGCCCTATGACCAATTAACCCGATCCCAACTTGACCTATTCAAGGGTCACTATGGTTTTCCTCCCGGTTACACCGGAGGTTGGGATACGGGTGATGATGGTGCCGGCCCTAGTGGCCAATAGTCCCCTTATGCATGTTTGTTTCCCTTTTTGTTCTCCCCTTTCCCTATTTTGCATGTTTATAGGCATCGCGGTCGATGCCTTCATTTTGTTAGGGGGGAGGGTCAAAAAGGATGTTTTATGTTGTTTTGGGGAGGCACCTGGGGCTCGGTGGGAAGTCTTTGATAAGGCTTTTGGTGGATTTTTGCTAATGGTCTCATTAGTTTGTTGCTTGTTGTTGTTTTGTTTCACTTCATGATGTTTTTGGAAATTTCTTGATAATGATGGGTTTCTCTAGGTTTTTGTATATAGCTTGTGTCTAAATGTTTTATTGTTTGCTTTTGTTTGGAAGTTACTAACAATTTCATTTTGTATATATATCCTTTTTCTTTAACTCACCTTACTCGTAGCCTATGCTTTGGATTGCGGAACCTTTTGGAGAAGCACGTTCCTACTCCTTAGGTACTTTAATTTAGCACGGATGCTTGGTGAGGCCTTTCTTATTTTACCTCTTTATTTTCACTTCTTCATTTTCTTGGTTGCTTAGATTAGGATTAGATTTAGGAGAATTTGAATGGTTCAAGGATGTATGAATTTAACACCAAGTGTATTTGGGATCTTTGGTGATGTGGCCATTAGAACGCTTGTATGTCGATTGGGATAAACGTGTTATGATTGCATCTTTGCCCTTTTCCGCTTTCCCTTTCTTGTCCTTGTCTAAGTTTTCCATCTTCTTCTTTTCTTTTCTTTCCTTTCTTTTAATCTTGTTTGTGTGCATAACTTATTGAGGCTTTATTTTCACTCTTTCTCTTTTTGAAAATTGGACTTGTATGCAATGGACTTTTGCTTTTGAATAATAGTCTTCTTAGGTAATAATGGAATCCACGGTTTGAGATTACGTTTGGTTGATTCTAGGATAAAGCATGCTAAGATAGTTGTCTAGAACTAGGGGGATCATGAAACCGGATTCTACTCGTTTGTGGCATGTTGGTAGTTGCTCCCTATCTTTGATTTGACAACCTTAGTGAGTTTTTGCTACAACCATGTGAGATTTATATTTGTTCAAGCTTTCATCATACTCTTCCATGAGCGGCATGGATCCTTGATTTTCGCAAACCTAATCTAGAATCTTAGCGTATGATTCATAAGACTGTGACCGAACTACCTAGGGAGGACAAAGGCAACTTTTCGGGGAGGTATTTTTCTTTTTCTAGGATAGTCCCTTTTTGTTTACTTTTTTTTTTGGTTTGGGATACATTTGCCTACTTGTTACCCCTTTGAACCTTTTTCCCTCTTTTCAAGCCGCATAATTAGATATCTTGAGCCTTTTGTTTCATTCTCCTTCTTTTTGGTTTTTGTGAAGCAAGGGTCAGTGTTTAGTGATTGTGGTCTATGAAGTTGGCGTTTGGTTCGACTTGGTACGCATAATTGAGTTGTTTATATTTGGTAAATAATGGCAAATGCTTATGTAAAAGCCGTCCTTAGTAAAAGAGGCAAGGATGTTAATAAATGCATATTTGAAAAAAGCCGTCCGAATTGAAAAAGGCAAGGACTAATGCTTTTAAGGAGTTCAAGAAAATACAAACAAATTTATAAATGAGAAAATGCAAAAAAAAAAAAAAAAAAAAAAACCATAAAAATTCAAGTATCTTTCCCCTCTCTATGCATTGAGGACAATGTTTCTTTTAGCATGGGGGGAAAGCGCTTGCGCTTTTTGTTCTAATGATTGTAGATTGTTGCTTTGAATAAGCTTGGGGGTGTTAATACGTTTTTGTTTGGTGATTACTTAAGTTTGGAGTTGAGATTTGGCCGGTATTTGCTTCACAATTTAGGATAACCACCAAATTTTAAATTTTAGCCTACCTTAACCCTTCTTGCCTTGCGTTACAACCTTGGGGAAGACCTTTGGACCTAGGAGTTGAGTCTTTCATCGGTGGAGGGAATCATAGGATGTAGACTAAGGAAAGGGGATGCGAAATCAAGATGTCGAGTAGCCCAAAATGTTGATCTTTTTCTGGTTCCTTCACGGAATCTATGAGATGCTCACTAAGGGGAGACATGAGATTAGTAGGGGGAACGCGGTAAGACCGTTTGGGATGAAAGTGGAATGTGATAACTAGTTCCTATGCTTAGCATATTTATGTTTCAATCAACCTTAGGTATCTTATAACGTGCATACCATAATTCACTTTAGAAAGGTTGTTATTCATTTGAATTATAGTCTCTTTGTAAAGTCCATTTCGCAAAGATTTTGTTTTTTTTTTCCTCTTTCTTTTCCTTTTCTGGTTTGCCTCTTGGAGGTTTGGTGGAGAGTTATGGGTAAACTCGTAGGATACCCTTATGAGAGCATCACTCGTCCTCTAGAGCGATCTAGGGGTTTAAATGGCTTGTTGTAGCTAAAAACAACCGTGATTCCTACGACAGTGAGTCTTAGTGTAAATTCTCGCCCCTCTTTTTCTTTTTGCTTCGAATAAGCCCTTCTTATTCCTTTTTAGCCTTTGTTTTGCTCGGGACGAGCAAAAGTTTAGCTTGGGGGAATTTGATGAGTGTCATTTATGGCACTCATAGGGTAGTCTTTTAGGGTTATTTCTTTCCCTTTTTCATGCTTTCTTATCTTATTTTTGGTCCTTTTTCCTTAGGTTTCTCTTTCTCCTCTTTTCTTTATGGTTCTCGTGTTTTCCTCGTGTTTTCCTTTTATTTGGCTCTTTTTCCTTTTATTTCCTTTATTTGTTTGCTTGTGTAGGTATTTGGAGAATCACCTTTGCAAAGGAATCGAGTTGGGGCCTTAATGATCAAGTAAGGAAGAAGCATTTGGCTAGAGAGAGCTTAGAGAGGCCTTGGACAGGCCTCGGAGAGGTCTCCAAGGTATTTCCAGCAAGCCGCGGGCGCGGGTCAGTGGAGCCGCGGGCGCGGGCTTAAGAAGAGCAAATTGCAAGATTTTGGCAGGAGCTTCCCGCGGTTGCCCCGCGGGGTCTCCGCGGGCACGGGAAATCTGGAGAGGGCGCTCCATCTCAGAGAGACCGCGACCCCCTGGTTGAGTTTTGGGAGCAGGGGATTAGCCGCGGGCGCGGCAACTTTGGCCGCGGGCGCGACTCTATCTTGACGCGGGCGCGGGTGATGCCCAAAAAGCCCGCGGAGGGTTCCGTACCCATTTCTCCGCGGCCACGAATTCATCGAGAGAGACCGTGGGATTTGTCGGTTTCTTCTTTACCTATAAATAGAATTGTAATTCCTTTTTTAAAACCAACTTTTTGATAATATTTCATTAGCTTAGTTTTAGAGAGAGAATTTAGAGAGAAGTTCTTGGTTTTGGATTTGTAACTCAACATTTGATCAATCAAGTTTGGATTTCTTCATTTTCAATCATCAATATTAGTAAGAATCTCTTCCTTCTTTCATTTCTTACTTACTTGCTATTTGATTTATGCTTGTTGCTTGTTTTTCTTTGGATTTGAATTTGATATATTTTGATTTCTCTTAGATTTTGATATAGAATGAAGGTTAATGCAATTTCTAGTTATTTGTTCTTGAATTTCACCATGATTAGTGAGTAGATTAGTTGCTAGGGAAAGGGGGAAGCATGTTTGATTAATGAAATTGCTAGTTGATGCTCTTTGATTGATTGATTTGTTGCAATTAAATTGGTTGACATAGTTTTGCATGTGATTGATTAGACTAGGATTGATCAACCTATAAGATTAATCTAGATTTCATTGCAACTCTTAATGACATGAACAATTGAATTGAAAGTTGCTCTAATTGATTGGGTTTGCTTGCGATTCTTCTCGATTTTCCTTTCATAGTGACACCTAGATTGGCCTATAGGAGATAGCATTTGAACACTCTTGATTGCTACTATTGTTTGTCCATTGCAATACTTGAATTAATTGATTGAGCTCTAAACTAGCATTATCATTGAACTTGCATGTGGAACCCATATCCCTAGTGTTTAGACCTTTGATTTACTTCATTAGACTTGTTTTAGTTTACCATAGTGCCAACCATAATCTAAACTCCATCTTCGAGGTAGCTTGACTTAGACTCTAATTTTCATCATTGCATTCCCTAGGGATCGACCCTTAACTTACCCTATTTTCATATAAGGTTGGTTAGGTGTTTACAAATTTAGTTTGACTTAGGGGAAGGGTAGATAATGACATACATTTTCCTCTTGCCAAGTATGGTGGCGAGGAATCGACCGCTCCACAAAGCGCTTGTCCTCAGAAGCCACAGGAATAATCTCTTCAATCGGCCCATATGTCCCCTGATAATGGATAGACATACGGGGTGGCACAAACTCAACAGCATCATCCTTACAAGGCAAAACAAAATGAGTAAAGCATTACTTGGGGGCTACTTAACTTAGGGTGGAAAGCTGAAAATCATACCGCCACATCCTCAGCAGGTACAGGAACTGGAGCTAAAAACAACAATAGCTTCTCCCCATAGCATCGCCCAGGGATTATGTAAGATCGCCAAGGGGTACCGGCTCCCTCTGACATGCTCACCAACCTCGTGGCGTTAAACATGTGACGTGGTGGAGGAGTAGGAACGACAAAGGTGTCGGAGGAATGCTGAATAGCAACCCTCTCTCCAAGATATGCAGCCGCTCCATAGGTCCCTAAGAAATAGCGACG
This sequence comes from Chenopodium berlandieri, assembly GCA_034703905.1. Classification (NCBI taxonomy): domain Eukaryota; kingdom Viridiplantae; phylum Streptophyta; class Magnoliopsida; order Caryophyllales; family Amaranthaceae; genus Chenopodium; species Chenopodium berlandieri. The sequence continues at coordinate 32,077,470 of CM068278.1, forward strand.
CTCCACATAATACTGCGCGGCTAGCCCAGGGACTGCCAGGTTGACCCACGGTCATTCCAACACCTCAGGCTCCTGCAAAGAGCGTCAATCAGGCAAGAATCTATCTAAGGCATCGTAAAATGTGAAATAAGAAAAGAATCATACCGAGATGATCCAATCTCGGACATAAGCAGTGGACATCCCCACATGGCGGCTGCCCCAGGAAGCGCTAACAAGAAGCCTGTGTGGCGACGGTCTCGCCGGCGCAGACGAGGGGAAGTACTCGTAGAACCAGAACTACAAGAAGCTAAAGTTATCTGCAAGTGCTAACTAAAATGTAGATCCAAACTTTATAGGGAATAAAGTATACCTCTAAAACCCTCCAAAAGCCGGATAGAGCGACATTCGCCCCGAAGGACTGATTTCGACAAGAGTCCCGCAGCGCTCGGACGAAATCAGCGTAGGCCAAGCTGGCCCAATCATAAGTCCCGACCTAGTGTAGATCGCGGACGGAAGGAAGGTAGTAAAGCAGCGCCCTACTACCCTTGTCAGGGGAGAACATCCCTGACAGCAAGATGAGTGCAAAGATGCGTACTCGCTGCTCTCGGGTAGTCGCACCATCGTCAAAAGCCGCTACTAGAGTCGAGCGGCGAATCCCCCTAGCACTGAACTGAGTCGACTCTACCTCAGCTCGAGCCCAGATAGCAATCGGACCCATCAGCTCCTCGACCTCAGGAGAAAAGACGTCGATCCCGCTGTCGAACGGCAGTGGCACGGAGCTAAACTCCAGTCCTGTGATGAGACTGAAGTCGGTAGGAGTGACCATCATCTCACCCCAAGGGAAGTGGAAAGTGTTGGTGGTGTCCCAAAAGAACTCCACCAGAGCACGAACTACATGGTGACCCCCGCTAGAGGAAACCATGGCCTCGGAGGTCTTGTACAGCGCAGTAAGACCGCAAGACTCCTGTCTCGTCTTATCATCTCTGACAATGTACATCTTGTACAGATCACCCAAGTCGTCACAGCAAGAACCATGAAAGCGCGTCCTCCCAACAGTGATGCCCTGTCTGACCTTCTCGGAGATGTGGTGGACGGGAGAAAAGTACAAGGTCCGCTCATCCCACTCAGAGAGTCGGCTGAGCAAAGTGGACAGCTCGGCATCGTCCTCTACGAGCTCGTGCTCCCGTCGAACGTCTCGGGACCGTGAACCCCAACCTCGCTGTCTAGCCATGCTACGTTCTGCAGAATTATCATAAATTAAGGTTCTATAGTATCTAAGGTTCGCCTAACCGCATGATACTATGTTCGCAAAAAGCAGATTACGTAGTACTAAAACAGAGCATTAATTCAAATTGAGCATGCATGACATTTTTCAAGCAATCAAACAATTTCTTGCAATACTATCGTAATTATTCTGACAAATTGGACAAGAATTGCTAGCAAAAACATCAAGAACAAGCCACATTGTTTTCCCGACCTTAAAAGGTTCAACAATGGCAATTTGTTCATTTCTTCACCAAATTGAGTCAAACAAGTCTCAAATTACTCCCAAGGCAATATATAAACATAATCAAGCAATTTCATGGCATAAAATTTGACAAACAAAGAGCATTTAGCATTCTAAATTTCGAATTTTCAAGAAATTCGTGAATAAACACATGCAAAATTCATTAAAACCGGTGTGAGTTTCAAGGAAAATTACATAGATCGGGAAAATGGATGGAATAAGCTTTGATTTGCAAAAAATTTGAGCGAATTTGGTTGAGAAACGAGCAAGAACGGACCAAACGAAGTTTTGAGAATTCTCGGGCAAGAAACACGAGCAACAGCAGCGGAAATGAAGAAGAGAAGGGTATTTAAGGAAAACCCTACTCTAGCGCCAAGCGCCAGATCTTGGCGTCAGTCGATAACCTTAGCGCCAGCTCCAGCGTCTGGCGCTACAGCCAGATTATTGGCGCTGATGTTATTTCAGCAGCGCCAGAATGTTCAGCCACTCAGTACGGTTGTTCCAACTCTTTGCAATATGTTTTGGGTTTTTTGGTACACCAGTTAGCCCCTCTAAGAAATTTGACAGGATTTTTAGTAATCGGCTTGATTACATAAAGTAATCGACCTGATGAAAGATCGTTTCACTTAGCTTAAAGCGCCTAATCATTGGCTCATCGCAAAAGGCACTGACATACTGGTTCATTCAGAAAAGCACCGACGTAATGGTTCACAGCACCGACATACAGGTTCACAAGCAGCAAAAGCGCTGACGTACATGCATAGCGGAAGCAAAGTTCAAGTGAACTTTTAAAGATCGACAAGCGGAGGTCTTCGGTAATTTTCTTCGGAAAATTATAGCAACAAATGAGGATAGCTTCAAGCGAGGATATCTTCGGCATCATTCCCTAGATTGCGGAGAGTTGTCACAAACAACTGAAGGTTATTTCAAGCAAAGTTGTCTTCGATCGTGTTCCCTAAGATGTGGAAGACGGTCACAAAGCGGAAGAGGATCGTTTCAAGTGAAGCAATCTTCGATAGTGTTCCCTGGCTTGTGGAATATTATCATGGCGGAATCGGAAGCAGTTACAAGCGTAGCAGTTTTCAAGCGGGATGGCATTCTCTAGCTTGCAGGAGGTCATCAAAACAACAAGGATCCAGCAGCAAATCAGTTACTTTCAGAGACGTGTGCTTGACGGTGCAAGATACGCATTTTTTAACTCTCTTATCTGTTTAACTAACGCTAGTTTGCAGGTATCGGCGTTACAAAAATGATTTAGGATCGCAGAACGTTCTGAATCATTCTCCGTCACTATCGATGATTTTTGTTTTCGAAACTTGCATTTCTCCAAACTCAGATAAAGTGGGGGATTCTGTAGACACCCATTTGTGTCTCCCCAAAACCAAACCCGGTGATGAGTACCTTTCACGTCGAATCATAATCGAATTAAGTGAAAAAGTGGAAAGTTTAGTGTTGCGGATAGTTTTAATTTCTTTTCTCCTCTCTCTGTTTTTTGAAAACTTATTTTAAGAGTACCTTTTATGCATGTTTAAAGGGAATTTGTACTTGTAATCACGCTTAATAAGATAATTAATAATCTTGTTTAGGGTTAATTATGATTATAATTCAAGTGGTCGCCAATAATAGATTTATTTGTGCATTAATATTCAACCAACATAGATAAACAGGTTTAGGGTTAATCCTATTGATTGTATGTTAGGTAGAAAGCGCACATGAATATGATCAGAATAAAGTAGAGGCCTATTATGAGGTCAGGTTCAATCTCTTTTAGGTTGGATTTGTACCTTCATCCCTGAACCCTATTTGGTTCAAGACCTTATGGAGTTGACGATCTCCTGGATCGTTAAGGGGTGTAACCTTCACCTCGTGAACGGTCTACAAGTTCCTAAAAACTTGTTGGCGACTCTTTTGCTCTATCTTTTTGCCCTTTGGACGCCACCGTACTTTAGTGTATGATCACAGTGGGGTTCAAGTTTGGGATAACGCTTGAAATATTCCCTACAATACTTAATAAGCTTTTCAATGATATATTATATGTTTTATTCCAATTTACGCATTAAAATTTATCGCAATTTTAAAAACGCGTAAAAAACTGCAATTACCGCAGAGTAGTTAAAACTGCCGCAACGCGGGGCTTGCTGACGTGGCACGAGGCCTAGTACCATGACACGGGATTTTTCACCGTGTCACGGTGCTTTCCCGTGTTTTTTTTCACATTTCTTTCCCCACGCGCCTGAGAATCTAGACACAAAACTTCCCCGCGTCACGTGAAACTGTGCCCAAACACGGGGAGTGATGTCGTGTCACGGTGAGTTGTTGACGTGTCATGGTTCCTGTGATGTGACACGGGGCAATTGCGTGTCCTTTTCGCGTAAACTCTTCACGCGTTTTATCTCCCCGTAACCTAATTATTTCCCGCGTCACTTTGTTTTCCCCCGTGTCACGGGATTTTCCCCCGTCTGATGGTGCCTGGAACTGTGTCGCGGTGTTCTATGCCGTGTTGCGGTGTTATTTTTTCGGGTTTTTATCTTTTTAGGGTTTCGAGTGTTCCCGCTACTCATTTTCTCTATAAATACCCCCCTCCTTTCTGCAGTTCGGGGCATCAAATCATTCTCTCTTCCTCTCTTTTACACCAAAATATTTTCTTCTCTTTCTCTCTCATATTCTAAGCCTTAAACCTATATTCTTAATTACACCATTTTTCCCCTAAGCACTCAAACAAGTCTATACAATACCCAAAGTTCTATACTTAAACCAAGGCGTGAAAGGTATAATTAACTGAGGGTTTGGACCAAATCAAATCTACATTTATTCAATTTAATTTTCATTTGATTTATATTTTTTATTGAAGTTACTAACAATTTATTCACGATGTAGCAATTTAAAGGAATGCGCATAATGTGAGTAATTAATTAATTTGATTAATGATTTTATTTTTAATATTGCTAGTATCATGATTATGTTTATTTATATTTGATTGGACTCACGATATTATTATTAAATTGCTTCCAATATTAATGTTTATTCTATTACATTTATTTTATCACCATATTGAATGTTAAGGGAATATGTAATTGAAAATCACACCTAATAAGATTATTTGGACGACCAGTTTAGGCTCCTTTTTAATCTTGTTATTAATTCAAGTGATCATAAATATTTTAGAATTATGTGTTGCATTAATATTAAACCAATTTAGCATAATAATAGTTTGGAGCAAATTTTATCTTTGTTTGCATGCCTTTAAGATCGCAGTAATCACTTTTCACTATAAGAATCGAGTATAGGCCAACACAGGCGAATGTGACTCCATAACTCACTTCGTACCATCATCCTCGATCCTCCTTTCGTGGTTCCGAACCATATGGAGTTAGTAATCTCATGGATTATGAATGGGGCGTAACCTTCACGGGTCAATCGTTGTTGCCTTACGTTGTCCCTTAATCGTTGTTGCCTTAAATGATCCGTGAACGGTTTACAAGTTCCTTAAAAAACTTGTTGGTGGCTCCCTACTTTCCTTGTCCCTAATCGTTGTCCTTAATCGTATATGTGAATTCCCACTTCCTATGAGTGCCAAGCATATACACAACATGCTTAAATGTAGGCGCTCTTCGAACGACGCTTACACCTACAAAAGTGAGTTTTAGTGTACATTCTTTTTTTTTTCTTTCCTTTTCTTGGTTTGAATAAGTTTTTCAACCTATTTCTTCTTGCTTTTGTTTAGCTCGAGACGAGCAAAATCCTAGCATAGGGGAGTTTGATGAGTGTCATTTATGGCATGCATTTAGCTTCTTTAAGGATGAATTTTGATTGCTTTTATACCTCTTTTATCTCTTTTTTTTAGTTTTACTTGTTTTTTCTCTAGTTTATGTTTTCCTTTGCTGTTTTCCCATTTTCTTGCATTTCTTAGTTTATTTTGCCTTTTCTCCTTTACTTGTTTGCTTCTCTTTGATTTCAGGAGATTGGTGATGTTCAAGGAACTCAATGGCGTTTTCTCGAGGTTTATAAAGCTCAAGATGCAAGCCGGTCTCTCCCCTTAAAGCTAAAAAGTGAAGGAGTGCAAAAGCCAAGTCTTCAAGGCCACGCTCTTAAGCTGCGTGGGGATTAAAATCGGTGTTGAACCCACCGTGAATACCTTAGGAGACTGCCACCCCCAACATGTATGAAGTGGAGAGCACGGGAGCATCAACGATCGCATGAGGAGCTCTGCCCTACTCCCAGGCGCAAGCACACACGACTCTTGCGCGGGCGCACAGGCCCGGTGCGCCGCCGCGCAAGTGGCAGGTGCGGCCGCGCACCTACTCCCCCTATTTCGTACCCATTTCTTTGCGACCGCGCAATTGTGAGGAGAGGGCGTGCCTTTTAGGGTTCTTTTTGACATCTAACTAAATTCTCCTTTGTTAGCTTTATTACATATAGAATTTCTTCATTTTTAGAGAGGGAATGAATAGGATTAGACTATTATATGATTTTTTATTGGAATTTTAGAGAGAGAAGTTCGAGATTTTTGAAACTTTTGTTCTTAGATTTTAGAGATAGAAACTTGGTAATTGATGATTACTACATTTTGATCTTCATTCACTTTGATATTGATAAAAGTTTTGTAAGAATTCTTTCCACTTTAATGCAATTTTAGTGTTTGATTCTTGATATATTGTTAAATTTCTATAGTTTGTTTGATTTGATTGTTAATATTCGGATTACAATGTTGTTGAAGAAATTAATGATTAGTTTAGTTATGCTTTTCAATTTTACAAGTTGTAGTGAGTAGTTCCTTTGATAGGGAAGTGGTGAAGCATGTATGAATGATAAGCTATAGCTAACTTGGGGTATTTGATTGATTTGATGATGTGATTAAATTGGTTGGTGGAATTTGTGCATGTATTTGATTTGATGAGGAGTAGATGATGAGTGACATTTATGTCACTCTTAGGGAGTAGTTTTAGAGTCATTTTCGTGTTTATTTTCCCTTATTTTCCCTTTTATTCTCTTACTTTCTTTTTAATAAAGTTTCTAGTTTATTTCTTAGTTTTAGTATGTTTTAATTTAATTTCTTTATTTAATTAGTTTCTAGTTTATTTTCATATTTTATTTGCTTTCGATTTATTTTATTTCGTTCCTTTCCTTTGTTACTTTCATAGTTTTAATTAGTTTTAAGTTTATTTTATTTACTTGTATAGTTTTATGTCTTTATTAGTTTTAGTTTTATTCCTCTTATTTCTATTTTACTTTTATTTATTGTAATTAGTTTGGAGTGTTTTTCATATTTTATTTGTTTGTGTTTTATTTAATTTTGTTAGTTTTAGTTTTAATTCTCTCATTTCCTATTTTAGTTTATTTAGTTTTATTTTATTACTTAGTTTTATTTTATTTTTCTTAATCCCTTTTCTCGGTTTTGCGTGTAGGTGTTTGGGTTTTAAGTCATCGCCGACTGCACAAAAAACCAACGAAACACCACTGCGTGCTGCCCCCTTCACCAACCAAAACAGCCACCATCAGCCACTCAATTTCAGCCACCCCTGCTCACTCACCCTCACAACAACCCTTGCACCACCATCCACAAACCCACAATCAACCACCAATTACAGCAGCTCCACCTCTCAATTTCCCTGCAACAGCAACAGCAACTGCACCACAACAGCCCCTCACCAACACCCCGTAACAGCCACCATCACAATCCCCTGCTCCTTCGCCACCACAATCAACCACAGCACCCGCAAAAACAACTCAGCCACGCACCTGGCAGCCACCAATCACCCCCGTAACAATCACCAACCCACCTGCGAACAGCCACCACCATCTCCAATCAACCCAATCACAAGCCCACAATTAACCACCAATTACCAACAGTCACAGCCGCACCACCATTCTCACGCACCTAAACCACCATCAACTACCTACACCACCGTCAACATCCCTCACATCACCACTCTCACAAGCCACGCACCTGGCAGCCACCATCACCCACCAATTCCACTCCAGCTCCTACGCAACCTTCACCACACATACAAGCAGCCGCAACCACCAACCAAATCAGCCCACCAATTAACCTCCTCCGTCCACCCTTCGCACCCAACAACCAGAACCCCCTGCTGCCACCAGTCCACCACATTACTCACCCCGATTCCGCTATTTTCACCAAAAAATCAGAGCAAATGGCAAATTAATCAAGTTCGAGCAAACCAATAAGAGTTCGGTCGAAGTACGAGTCAGAGACTTTTAAGTTCTGTAAATTGAAGAGGTGTGGTCGAACACACCCATGGTTCGACCGAACTAACCCCGTAGTTCGGCCGCACCAACCCATGGTTCGATCGAACCACTTCACGAGCCTCGCACATGATATTTAATGAGGTCATACAATTGAATCTTGGTGATGGCCGTTGATCTTCGATTTATGGTGATGATGTGCGGTGATGATGGTGTGCAGTGGTGATGAAGTTCAAGAAGCCAAGAGATGTCGAAGAAGAAGATGGGGGTCTGTTGGTTTTTGTGGGAATTAGATTTTGGGTTTTAATATTTTTCTTTTTCTTTTATTTTTTATTTCTTTATTTTCTTTTCCCTTTTTCTTATTTCTTTCTTTTATTTTTATTTTTAGTTTCTTATTTTACTTTTCCTTTTTAATTTATTTTATTTTATTTTCTTTTTTTTTTCTATTTTATTAGCTTAGTATAAATACCCATTTTTGGGGTAATTAGGAGAAATTCAATTACCATCTATTCTACTCTCTAATTAGTTTTTAGGAGAGCTTCTCTCTCTAGGTTTAGGTTAGAATTAGAGTAGTTTAGAGAGAGAAAGTAAGGGTTTCACCATTGTTGAGCTTGGATATTGAAGAGGAAGATTGATCATCTTTGCTTGTAGATTTTTACATTCAATCAATGAGAATCTCTAACTCTCTCTCCTCTCTTTTTATTTGCTTTATTTTGATTATTATTTTAGTTGTTGGTATTGCTTGTTAATCATGTTTATTCTTGATTATTTGTTAATTAATCTTGTTATTAGCATGATTAGTGAGTAATTTCTCCATTAAGGGGATAGTTGTGGTGTAGTTGGATCTTGAGCATGTTCTAGGGTTTAGAATTGATTTATTTGTGATTAAAGTCTTTATTTGCTTGATATTCTTTAATCTTCTTGCAAGTGCACATTGTTGGTTGATTAAAGGTGAATCTTTGCTAACAAGGAACGGAAGTTGACTTAGTTAAGGTTCATTACTATTGATTGTTATTTAATAGTACCTCCTAGTATATGGTTCTAATGTGGAAACATAGAGGTTATGTTAGGAGAAGCCAATTGACCCCGGAAGGCGGCTAGATTGGATCTTTTACTTCGATATTCATGCATGTTTAGTTCATAATTAATTCAATTTCTATGCCTTTGTTTATGTTCAAGTGAATGCTATACCTAAACCATTTCCCTTAATGTTTTATTTCTTGTTTTAGCATCTTTAGACTTTAGTTTATTTATCTCTGATTCTGGACTAGCTTAATTGTCGATAACATTTGGTGGTGTTTATTCGTTCTCTGTGGTTCGACCCCTATGCTTTCCTTATACTAGTATTAGGTTTGTTTAGGTTGTATAAATTATATTTGATCTAGGGATAGACAATTGACGACGCGTTTATTACCTTGTCAGTAGATAACCTTGATTATCAAGCTAGATTGCATAGTAGTTTTCAATGAAACGAAAAAATTGATTTGGAAGCTATTATTATCAATTGATCTTATTTTCCGATTTTCCTTTGAAGCCTGTTGTAAGGACATCTAGCCTGACCCTACGAAATAGCTCTTTGAGTGCTTTTGATTTCAAAAATCGTTTTCCCTCACATTGCTTGATTGATCAAATTCTAGACAAATTGGAAAGTTTATCGTGAGTGCATATGGATCCTAAATCCCTAGTGCTTTGATATTATTATTTTTTTTAAATCCTAGTGCTTTGATATTGAATTCTATTTGTTAGCTTTGATTGAGTTGATTGCTAGCTTAGGACAACCCTATCATTTAAGATTTTGATATAGTTTAACTAGATACTTTAGATTATACTGCATTCTCTTGGGTTCGACCCAAACATACACCTATACTTAGGGTTGGGTTTGGTTATAAATTTGGTTTTGATGGGAGATATATTGATTGGTTTAGTTATAAAATTAGTTCGACCCGGAAGCACCGCCCGACCGAGCACGAGAGGAGGTTTTGAAAAAGAAGGAAATTCTCCCGATCGGGCGAATCACCGCCTGATCGGGCGCGAGAAGAGGAGTCAAAAATCAAGCAAATTCGCCTGATTGGGCGCGAGAGTTGACCTATACGGAGTGTCATTTTTGCCCAACCGAGTATGAGCCTAAGTAAAAATTGACAATTCAGATCGCCCGATCGAGCAAAGGGACGCCCAAATGGGTGCGAGAGCAACTATTTCCAAAGTTGAAATCTCGCCCGACCGGGCGGGAGGCCGCTTGACTGGGCGCGACACACTCCAATTCGGAGGTTTCAGATGGTCATCGAATTCTTGGCTCAAGTATTCACCACCTTGATCCGATCGAAGGGATTTGATTTTCTTGCCAAGCTGATTTTCAACTTCACTCTGAAATTCTTTGAACTTTTCAAACGATTCAAATTTATGTGACATTAGGTAGACATAACCATATCTACTATAGTCATCTGTGAAGGTGATAAAATGTCGGTGTCCATTTCTTGTGGTTGAGCTCATTGGTCCACATACATTAGTGTGTATTAGACCTAATAAATCTCCTGCCCTCTCTCCTAGCTTGGAGAATGGCTGCTTAATCATCTTGCCTAATAAACATCCCTCGCAATTCTCAAACAATTCTAAATCGAAAGAGTCAAGAACACCTTCTTATAGAAGTCTCTTGATGCGTTTGATGTTAATGTGGCCAAGACGACAATGCCACAAATAAGTTTGGTTTGACTCCATGATCTTAGCTCTTTTGGTAGTATTATTCACATTATAAAATTGTTTGTCCAGATCAAGCACATAAAGACCATTTTAAGAATGTGCAATACCATATAAAACGAACATTCATTGTCCCTGAGAGTTCCTACGGATACGACACTAATTTTGGCTCCATTGCCGACCTAGAGTTCAACCTCTCCCTTCTCTAGCCTTCTAGCGTTCCTTAGTCCCTGAGAATTGGCACAAAGGTGTGAGCCACATCCGGTATCTAATACCCATGATGCTAAGCTAGTGAAGTTAAAGTCTATAACGAATATACCTGATTCAAAAGCAACGGCTCCGTTCTTCTTATCTTCCTTGAACTTAAGGCAATCTCTCTTCCAATGTCCCTTCTTCTTAGAGTAGAAGCATTCGGAATCAGATTTAGAAGATTCTACCTTCTTCTCTTTGTTATCCTTTGTAGTTTTAGGCTAAGGCGGAAAGGTTTTCCTCTTACCCTTCCCCTTAAAGCCTTTCTTCTATTTGCCTGAGAATTTGAACGGCTTGCCCTTTTTAATCATGAGCATATCATGCTTCCCCTCATCCTTGAGCGTTTACTCTGCTTGCTTCAACATACCATGAAGCTCGGTGAGGGTTTTCTCCATGTTGTGCATGTTATAGTTCATCTTGAAATGATCATAGCCTTTGTGCAGCGAGTGGAGAATGATGTCAATTGCCATCTCGGTTGAATACCTTGCATTAAGCCTTCCCATGTTCTCAAACAATCCTATCATTTTGAGTACATGTGGGCTAACTGGCTCTCCTTTCTTGAGTTTGCTCTCAAGGATCTGCCTGTGGGTTTCAAACCTTTCAGTTCGGGCCTGCTCTTGAAACATATTATGCAGTTCAGAAATGATCTCAAAAGCCGTCTCCTTCTCAAAGAAAGTCTTTTGAAGTTCTGGAGACATTGTGGCCAACATGATGCATTTGACATCTCGATTGGCACTTTGCCATCGATTTAGGGCATTTTGAGTCACCTCCTCATTGGGAGCCTCAGGCATTTCCTCATCAAGGACATATTCCTTTTGCTCTTGCATGAGAACAATTCACAAGTTCCTTTGCCAATCAATAAAATTTGGCCCACTCAACTTCTCCTTGTCGAGAATTGAGCGTAACGAGAATTGGTTGTTTGAGTTATTTGAAGACATGATTCTACAGTTGAAAGAATTTTGAGATGAAAAACCATTCATGAAATTTAAATAAGATTAAATTCATGCATTTTAATCAAACTTATTTAAAACGTCTTATTCACACATTTAAAGTTGTCCCCAATTTGGTGAGAGTAAGTCGATTTCATGATCCGAAGAAACAAAGATTGGTTAAGCATGCTTTGGCTTGTCTTCACACTCAATCTCCTAAGGTAAGCAACGCTTTGTTAATGTCTCCAGGCCACTCTTGGTTGAATAATCGTCGCATCTAATGCTCTCTCAACAATTTATTCACTTTTCCACGACATGTTAGGACTCCATCACTCATATCGTTGAGTACAACCAAAACCAATTTGCATACCCGGTATGCCTTACTTCCTAGGAGAGGTAGTGATGCCTCGCTTTGGCGTAGCCCACCACTACCCTCGTTCGGCCGGTAAGTGTTGTTTTGGAATGGCAAGTTTTTACTCGATATTTAGGGACCTAGGGTTTCTATGTTGGTTGATTTAAGTGAACTTAATTAATCATCACAACATTCGAAATCCTAAACATGCATCTAACATATAATTCATATACATAAACATATATATATATCGAAAAACATAAATATAGGTGCATTTTGCAACTAGCATGACCCCTTGAGATCTTCAAATCTTCAAAAGGTCTTCATTTGCAACTTCATGGATACGTCTTCCAAGAACCTCCATCTTCAAGACTTGAACATAATTAAATGCAACTACTAGTATCTACGATTAGGACTAATCTAAATATTAAAGTACAAAAATACTCAACGGTACGCAGACCGTATTTAGATTTACAAAAATACATCACGGATCGCAGTCCGTATTTTCTATCCTAATCGGGCCCCACTAATTGCCATTTCATAAAACCTATGAGAGAATATACATTCCATTCTTCCATTCACTATTTGTGAATGGCCCATGCATTTTACAACGATAAACAAGTAACAATGCAAAATACACACAAACACGCGTGAACTAGTAACTAATCTAGGTGGTTAATCCAATTAACATGCCTAATTAAAACTAGTCAAAGTTGTTTTAACCGGTTATGTAAATATGCGCAATTAAAATTTGAAGCTCCCACTAAATTCCGCATCCAACATAATTAATCCAATTAATTAAGCTGGTAATTCCCAAAATTTGTCAAAATAAATTTTGCCAATGCCGCTCAAAACAGAAGCCTAGCCTCCAAAATTTATTAAAATAATTAAAACAAATTAGATTAATAAAATAATTAAAACGACAATTTTTAAGCAAAAATACGTAGTCCAAAGTGTCTAAGAGCCTAGCACTAAGACATGGAGTGCTCACATTTCGCACAACCGTTAGATGCTCAATGAACGTGGGAGTGGGCCCGATGTCGCTAAGCGTTACACCACCTACATCAGCGAACTTTCACACATAAAAAACGTGGCCCTTGATGGCCATGTTGAACGAATTCAATGCACTACATTGCTTCGCAAGCAACGTCTACGCATACCCCTAATTACAGGACGCATGCACCAAGTCCCAAGAGATGCACCATGTGCTCGTGCCCCACATACCCGCGCCACAGCAGCCCCAAGTGTAATACCCCGTATTTTCATACGTATTTTCCTAATTAATTATTATTTTCTAAAAAGGGTATTTTAGTAATTCAATTTACTATTTAAATCTTGGAGCCAAAATAATATTTGAATTTTGGCGCCAAAAGTATTTTGAAAACTAATCATTATTTTGGATAAGATTTATTATCCATTTATCCTATTTTAAAAACCGGATTATTTATATTTCAGATATTTTAATTAAGGCAAAAGCTATATTTTATTATTATTTTAATAAGTCCGAAAACCCATTTATTTAGCTAATAATTTCAGATTTTCTTATGTATAAAATCTGATTTTTATTAGTTAAATTATTTGGTGAATATTTGGTATTTTATTATTTAATTATTTATTACAATAAATATTATTTACACAATTATTTTTAATTCCTTAAAACTAGCAAAATATATTCCTATATACTAAATAGAAAGGCCGAAAATATGAGCTTAGGAAAGCTCAATAATTTCGGCCATCCCATAAAGATTTTGGGAAAATATTTTAGTAATTTGTATTTTTAATTATCTCCCTTAAATCTCCTATTTTCCATAATTCTAATTCTCCATCTTTTTGATATTCAATTATTATATTTTCTTGCCATTCATTCTTCTTAATTATTCCCCAAGCAATTCCAATTTCCTTAACATTTTTCATGACATACATACCTTCCATATTCAATTATACACAATCCCTTCAAATATCAAAACTTTCCTTAAAGCTTTACTCACTTCTCCAAGTAATCTCTTAAACCCTAGATACAATAATTCTTCCTACATTTTCCTACCATAATTCATGCTCATACTAGCCTATAAATACCCCTTAATACCTCTCACATTCTTCACACCAATTCTCTTCTTTTTCTTCTCCTCAATTTTACACAAATCATCCCGTTCATCTTTGAAACCAATTTTCGGGCACTTCTGGTCAGTTTTTGGGGTAGTGACGTTTCACAGAACGTTGTTCTTCTTGAAAAATCCTTGAGGTTAGACTTAAAAATCACCCAATTCAGAGCTATATCGAAGGTATAGCTTCTGAAAGTTCTGCCTTTTATTTCCTACGCAAGTCCAATTCTTTTCTTCTCCTTTTCTTTTATTCAATTATTATTATTATGGGAGATTAATATAAAATTATTATGAGTAGTTTTAAAATCATATTTTAATAATGTTCATGTTGAATTAATTTAAGAGGTTCATGTACATTTAGTTGGGAGGGTTTAATTTAATTATTTGTGATCATTTGTTAACCTTATATTGATTAAGGTTATATTTATTTGTAGGGTGTTTTTGATCAAGCTACTTGAGAGTTCTTTTGAATTGTTGTTGGCTAAGTAAAGATCAAGGTACGTTAGGTTGCTAGATACCTTGAAAGTGATCAATTTGAATGAAAATGTTTGAATGATTTATGTTGATTGAATTCAATTGAATTGAATTATTGTTTATGAATTAAAAGTATGTTTAAAGGATTGGTTTTTATAATTAAATTGGAGTATTGATTTTATAACATGTTTTGATTAATTAATTTATTTTTCATGTTTAAAAATGATTGGTTTTAAAAGCATGTTGAATTTATTAAAAGAAGTTTGAATTATTATTATTAAAGGTTGAATTATTGGATTTAAAAGAGGATTTATTGAATCATGGATTTATTATTATTTATTCTTTATAAGCATGTTGGTAATCCCACTATGCGGATTTGGTTTATTGATAAAGCCTTGGACTTTGCATGACTGGGTCTTTCCTCAAGAATAGCCTTGTAACATAAGGAGACTAGCTTGGGGGGTGTGCACACTTGGGAGAGGAATTGGTTTTAATATGAGGAATTGGTTTTAAAATAATTGGATTTAGTTTTTATTGATTATTGATATTGGAATTATTGAGAATTGGTTTTAAACAATGAGTTTGGAATTATTAGATTATTTATTGGAAATTGGTTTTAAAGCATGTTTGCGAATAAATTGAGTTTAATTATCTTGCACTTCTCGTACTTAGCATATTTTGCTAACTCGTACTTCTTATTTGTTTTGGTTCGCCCTGTTTACCGTAATGGTAAGTAGTGTTGCTTATTTTCAGTTTGGAGTCAATAAATGATGCATTGGAGTCCCGGGATTGGTTTTCACTAAATTAGGAATTTGGTCTTGTATCTATTTTGAGTACTCATAACATTGGTTACTATTATGGTTATTATTAATAAAGAAGAGTATTGAAGTTTCCGCTGCAAAGTATTGTTATTTTTAGTAAGTTGAGTAGCCTTGCGTAATCACGCGACGGTAATACGCCTAAGTCTATCTCTACGGTATAATTATACGTATTATACTAGTATTTCCATAGAGGGAGATTTGGGGGTGTTACACCAAGCACCACGCAACACAGCACACACGCACGCACGCACATGGCTGCGTGCTGCTGCTGTCGCTTGTGCTGCTGCTTGCGGCCGTGCGCACCAGCCACGCCTTGGCTTCACACACAGGGCATGGCAGCCCCTTGGCAGCCACATGCGGGCTGCATAAGCCAAGGGCGCTTATGCCTTGTTTTGCATGCCATTAGCCTCGGGATTTAATCCCAAATTTTGCGTGACTTCCGTAATTAATTCTAAATTAATTTTAGAACTAATTTAATGAGCAAAATTAAAAAATTTAAACAAGTCTAACTTAAATAAATTTTTTAAAGTGCATGTAACCAAAATAATTCCCAAGAACTATTCTTTAATTAAATTGGTTTAACTTTGTGCAACAAAAATAATAGGGCAATTACTCACTATTAATTTAATTAATTTAAATTAACTTTGACTTTTTGACAAAATAAGACGGAGTTGGAAAAATGAACATAAGTTCAATAAAGATTCCAACTTTAATACTTGTGAATCCTTGAAAAAAATAATATCTTCCAATATGAAGATAAACAATTTTTCTATCACAAAGTTTCAAACTTTATGATTCCAATCAACTAAAAAATGATTAAATTAATAAAGTTTAACAAAAAATTCATGGATTTTAGTAATATAAAGTTTCAATCACTTAACATAATTAAAGATTGAATCTTTAATACTTGGAAGCCTCAAAGAACAACAATTTCACACTTAATGCAATTAGTTTGCAATTATGTGAAAAAATAAAACCAAGCATTCAAGCACAAATTACTACCAAGTAATCATGGCTAAAGAGGTTTAAAATTGCATATAAAATATGTATTGAACCAATTACATAACAACCATAAATATGCAATTAATTTTCAAGGTTAGAAAGACTTAAAATTTTTCGTAAAAACGAAAAAACCCTCGAAAATAGCATTTATGGTCGTTTTTTGGCTAAAATCCGCATCATAGTAAGGTAAAACATTTCCAGAACACATTTTCCACCCAAAATTCACTATTTTTGGGTTGAAATCTGAGTTCGGGGTTGAAGGTAGCTTAAATACGAGGTTAAAATAGATAATACGAGCTACTAATCTAATTAGCAACTTAAACCAGAAAAATTAAGCCATAAAAATCACCTTGAAAAATATTATGATTTTAAAAATAAACGAGCGTGGCTCCGATACCGCTGTTGGGGTTTGGTAAGTCCAACTTACCGCGGAAACGACCCCAACCAAAAGAACCACTCGCAATTAATAAAACCATAAAGCATAACAAATAAACATAAAAGGATAAAATCGAAATTTACCTTTGACGCATGTTTCGCCCAACCTAATGGGCTCTTACTTGAAAGCTTTAGCTCCGAAGATACCGAGCCTCCAACAGTATCCACCCACAAAGGACGAACACCAACTTTTTAGGTCCGCTACCTTGGAGTTAGCAAGGTCCGACCAAAACCCAAGTGATTAAATGAGTTTAAAGGTTTTCACAATGGTGATGCCTTTTTCAGCTCTCACTCAAGTGATTTTCCTAATACCCCAACTTGGGTATTTATAGAGAAAATAAGAGAGTGAAAAGGCTCTCCCATCAATGTGGGAGAATTTGATTTTTCCATTTTATTTTAAAGCTAAAATAAAATTAATAATCTAACTAGTAATAAATCAATAAGTGACAAGCTCATGAGAGAGGTTAGGTGAGGACCATTTGGAGGAGGGGGGGACCAAACTTGCTCCCCACTCCCTCTCCAAAAACCGGCCAACACACCCCTCAAACCTCCTCTTAAATCGCACCACATGGCACCACACTTGGGCACCAAGGCACCCAAGGTGGGCTGCCATGCACGACTACCAGCAGGCCCAGCACAAGCGTGCGGGCTGCTAGCGCTGCTGGCCAGCAAGCCCAGCACGGCTTGTGCGGGCTGCTCGTGCTCTCAGCCAGCGAACCACGCATCAAGGATGCGGGCTGATGCTCCTTGCGCGCCTTGGCCCAGCGCTGCTGGCCTTGCGATGCTAGCATTGGTGCGCTAGCACGCACCGGCCAGCCTAGGCTCGGCTTGGTGCGCATGCTAGCCACCATGCTATATCAAATTCCCCTAGCACTCGTTTCGCTCAGGGCATTCCGATGCTATGGGTATTTTGGTCTTGTTGGTTTATTATTATTTTCATGTCTCATCTTTTACTATTTTGACTCGCCTTCCGATGCTCGGTTTCGACGCTCTAAGCTCGAATTTCCGACGTCTAAATATTTAATACTCGGGCGACGAATTGATTTCTTCCGAATTAATTCGTCGAGTTGGTTCGTATATTTGCTAGGGTGTGACCCGAAGGGTTCAGTCAAGATTAAGCTGTAATATTAATTATACATTAATATTACTGATCGGAAGCGGCCTCCACCCAGGCATTCCGATCACTTGACCTTACTGAATATATTACCTTTCTAATCATTCTGAACCCGCTAACGGAATAGTACACTTGTTTGAAGGACATCATTCCTTTCACCTCCTCCTAATCTCTCTTCTCACCCGATCTAAGCAATTTATGGGCTCGATTTATATCCGACCAAGTCGAGTGAAAATCATGACACGCATACTCCTCTTTCAAATTCGCCATAACTCTGTTCGCCTAAGAATCTCCGATTTTGTTGATTGTTTACATTTTTGAGAAAATTCACTGATTTTGTGTTTATTTAGGTATTATACGACAAGGTTATATAGAGGTATTCCACCTTGCCGCGAACACTAACAATTGCAACTCCACCACAAGAATCCGCATTGATTGTAGATCTGTTGTTTAATTTCGCTTTTGTTTAGCGTTCATCGTTTTAATGGTAAGTTGTTTTGTATTAATGATTATTTTTTTAATTTACTTGTGTTTGGAATGATTTTAACTCTCAAATAACTATCAACATATTTTCTGGATTTGTTAAACAATAATATGGGTCTTGATCTTCTATGTCTTCTGTTTTCTGTTGGGGTTTGGTTCGTCCGACTCACCGCGGAAACAAACCCAAAACCAAGACCACACTCGCAATAAATAAAACCATAAACATAACTAAATTAATCACAAGATTAAGACAAGATAATTACCTTTGGAGCGTGCTTCTCCCAAACGAAAGGGGCTCTTACTTCGAAAGCTAGCCTCGAAAATACGACGGCCTCCAACGATAGTCCACCCACAACTCGACCACTGAAAACGGCTCAATGCCTTGGAGTTAGCAAGGCCAGACCAAAACCCGAGTGATTAGTGACTTCAAAGGTTTTCACAATGGTGATGCCTTTTTCAATTCCCACTCAAGTAATCCCAACTTGGGTATTTATAGGAAAGATAAGAGAGTGAAAAGATCTCCCATCAATGTGGGAGAATTTGATTTTTCCATTTTATTTTAAAGCTAAAATAAAATTAATAATAAAACTAATAATAAATCAACAAGTGGCAAGCTCATGTGAGAGGTTAGGTGAGGACCATTTAGAGGAGGGGGGACCAAACTTGCTCCCCACTCTCTCCCTCACCTTGCGCCACTTAGGAACTCCCACTTGGGCACCAAGGCACCCAAGTGGGCTTCCAATTTTGTTGATGCCCTTCTCTCGGCCCAGCCATCCTCGCAACACAAATGCGGGCTGCTGCTGGCATTCTCTCGGCCAGCACCCATGCACTTGCATATGGGCTGCTGCTAGCATGCCGCGCACCTAGTGCGGGCTGCTAACTGCAGCATGCTAGAACGCCAGGCACTAGGTGCGTGCTGCTAGCTCGGCTATACCCCCTAGCACTTGGTGTTCTGATGCTAGGGGTATTTTGGTTTTCGTTGATTTATTATTATTTTCATGTCTCGTCTTTTACCATTTTTCGACTCGACATCCGACGTTCGGTTTCGACGCTCTAAGCTCGAATTCCCAAAGTCTAAATATTAATTACTCGGTTGACTTATTAATTCATAATTAATTCGTCGCTTCGGTTCGTTAGTTGTTTGGGTGTGACCCAAAGGGTTCAGTTAAGATTAAGCTGTAATATTAATTATGCATTAATATTACTGATCGGAAGCGACCTCTACCCAGGCATTCCGATCACTTGACCTTACTGAATATATTAGCTTTCTAATAATTTCGAACCCACTAAAGGAATAGTACACTTGTTCGAAGGACACCATTCCTTTCATTTTCATCTTTGATATTGATTATTCTAAGAATTTTCGTGAATTCTTGTGCTTGTGTGTTAATCTTTTATTTTAGTTTTTTTCTTTGACGGGAATCTTTTATTTTAGTTTTTCAATTTTTTAGTTATGTTTTCTAAATAATCTCAATTATAATTGATTTATTAATTATGTGGTTATTGGTTTGACAGATATGCTGTTTTCACAAAAACAAAATCCTCAAAAAAAGGAGAGGAAGAAGTTGGAGTACTTCAGCTATACTTTATGTTGAGTAATTATTTTTGTAATGTAGATTACAATAATTTTCATACGGTGTACATTTTTTATTGTAGAATTTCAAATTTTTTGTAATTGATTCTTTCAATTTTCCAAAAATATAGCATATACTGTAATTTAAATTTAAAAATGAAATTAAATACGTTTTTTTTTTATTTTAAATGAGACCAAAGAGACCAATTACGCTAAAAAAAGCGGTCTCAGTTTTCTAAAAATTGAGACCGCTTTTCTTATAGAGGCAATCTCAACTAGGGATGGTAATGGATCTGGACCCGACCCGGATCCGTGGATCCAGATCTGTTTTTCACGGATCTGGCTCTTTAAATTTTGGATCCGACGGATCCGGGTCCTGCTGACCAAAACGGATTTGGATCTGGGTCTGGGCCCTAGACCCGGATTCAGATCCGTGGACCCCTTTTTTTATTTTTCCTATTAAAAAAAACTAAAATTGTTTGTTTCTTTATTAAAAATGTTGATAATATTAGTAATAATAAAGATTAACCCTTTCAAGAGATGAATTTTGGATGCTCATATTATATACATCATCGTTGTTTTTTTACTAGGTCATATGTAACATCGTATTTTTTTTTTGTTGTTTATAATTTAAATTCAAAATATGAGTGTCTAAGTTGGTTAATTTGGGGTTGAACTTAATAACCAACAATGTAAGTTTGAAATAAATATTTTGACCCGAACATTACATTTATTGCAAAAAATTAGGCAAAGTATATTGGACCCGTTTTGGACCCTGTAGGGAATAAATTTCAAGCGTTAACCCCCTATCTTGAACCCCACTGTGATCATACACTTAAGCATGGTGGCGTCCAAAAGGGAAGAAGATAGAGCAAAAGAGTCGCTAACAAGTTTTTGGAACTTGTAAACCGTTCACAGGGTGAAGGTTACACCCCTTAACGATCCAAGAGATCGTCAACTCAATAAGGTCTTGAACCAAATAAGGGTTCGGGGATGAAGGTACAAATCCAACCTAAAAGAAATTGAACCTGCCCTAATAATAGGCCTCTACTTTATTCTGATCGTATTCATGTGCGCTTTTTGACTAACAAACAATCAATAGGATTAACCCTAAACCTGTTTATCTATGTTGGTTGAATATTAATGCACAAATAAACTATTATTGACGATCACTTGAATTATAATCATATTAACCCTAACAATATTATTAATATCTTATTAAGCATGATTACAAGTACCAAATTCCCTTTAAACATGCATAAAAGGTGTGATCAAGCAATAACAATAAATAAGCATCAAGCAACATAATAATCATAAACAAAAAAAAATTATAACAATAATCATGTTCATAATTATAATAATCATAATCATAATAATCATGTTAATCATAATAATAATAATTATAGCAATAATAAAATTATAATCATAATCAAAATAATTATAAAAATAATCATAAATCATGCTAAAGCATAATAAAAATAGCAAGATCCTAGGCATGATACTATCAAGATTAATAACAAACCCTAGCATGTCAGTAAGCAATGAAAATCAAATCTTTAACCCTAACATGATACTAACAATCATAAATATTAGGAAGAACATAGAAGGCATCATAACAATCATGATCAATATTAAATTTACCCTAGACATGATACTAGGAATATCATAATAATAATCTAAACATGATTTCTACATCATAATATCAATAAAACCATTAAAGTACTTAATTTGATGCCTCGTACCTCTTTCTAATGACAAAATACACACGTTAGTAACTTCAAGGAAAATAATAATTAAAACAATTAAATCAAATAATTGAAAGAGAGATTTGGGACCAAACCCTCAGAAATTAAACCTTTCACGTCTAGGGCGAAGGCAAATTAGAATATGGCTAGGTGTTTCTAGATCTAATGAATGCGGAATTTTGTATGTAAAAATCTAGTTTAGAAAAGAAGAGAGAGAGATGGAAGAGAATGCAAGAATTGATGATTGCGAATGAAAACTAGTTGTAGGTGAATGAAAACGGAGTTTTTAATACGTTATTTATAGAGAAAATCAGCCAAAAAGATAAAATATCAAAATAGAGTATTGGCGCACGTGAAACAGAGCTAGCGCCAACGCTGGCTTATTGGCGCTAGGCGCCAATGCTAGCGCCAGGCGCCAATCTCTGGCGTTAGGTGCTAATTCTGTTTTTGTCGCGTTTTCTAAAATCAGATAAATTTTGCCGTACAGGAGGATAAAATCGTATCTTTCTCAAAAATGTTCTTTGTTTTTAATTAAAACTCTGAAAAGTCAACAAAAGTCAATTTATCAATGCTAATTGAATTAGGAATGAAAAGAACCTTCTAGAAGAATCTAGAAGACTAAAACCATTCCTAATTGCATTAGGAATGATAAATCATATTAGGCCCTCCCCTAGATCATTGGGCCGTATATAAGGCTCAAACCGGGCCCAGTTTGGTAAATTGGCCATAACTTCCTCAATATTCATTGGAATTGGACTTATAATATTTCGTTGGAAAGCTCTTGTCAAGCCCCATCCAACTACACTACTATTGGACCAATATCATGGACCAACCAAACTGGATTGGCTGTTTTCTTAAAATAAGTTTTCAAAAACTAAGAGAAGAGAAAAGAATTAAAAACTATTCGTAACATTAAACTTTCCACACTTTCACTTCATTCGATTATGATTCGACGCGAAAGGTACTCATCACTGGGCTTGGTTTTGGGGAGACACAAATGGGTGTCTACAGAGGCCCCCACTTTGGCTGAGTTTGGAGAAACGCGAGTTTCGAAAACAAAAGTCAAAGTATCGATAGGGACGGAGAATGATTCAGAACGTTCTGCGATCCTAAATCACTCTTGTAACACCGATACCTGCAAACTAGCGTTAGTTAAACAGATAAAAGAGTTAAGAAACGCGTATCTTGCACCGTCGAGCACACGTCTCTAAAAGTAACCGATTGTTTTGATGACCTCCTGCAAGCTAGAGAATTCCATCCTGCTTGAAAATCGCTACGCCCGTAACTGCTTCCAAATTAGAAGATTGCTTTGCCTGAAACGATCCTCCCCCGCTTTGATAATATTCCACGTCCAAGGGAATACCATCGAAGATTGCTTCGCTTGAAACAATCCTCATCTGCATTGATAATATTCCACGTCCAAGGGAATACTATCGAAGATTATTTCTCTTGAAACAATCTTCATCCACATTGATAATATTCCACGTCTAAGGGAATACTATCGAAGACAACTTCGCTGGAAATTACCTTCAGTTATTTGTGACTACTCTCCACAAGCTAGGGAATGTCGTCGAAGATATCCTCGCTTGAAGCTATCCTTATTTGATGCGATAATTTTCCAAAGGAAATTACCGAAGACCTCCGCTTGTCGGTCATTAAAAGGTCGCTTGAACTTTGCTCCCGCTATGCCTGTACATCAACGCTTCTTCTGCTTTTGAACCTGTACGTCGGTGCCTTTTTTGCGAATGAACCATTATGTCGGTGCCTTTTGTCAATGAGCCAATGCTTAGGCGCTGTAAGCTAAGTGAAACGATCTTTCATCAGGTCGATCACTTTATGTAATCAAGCCGATTACTAAAAATCATGTCAAATTGCTTAGAGGGGCTAACTGGGGTACCAAGGAACCCAAAATATATTGCAAAAAGGTAAAACAACCTCACCGAGTGGGAAGCTGAGTGTTCTGGCGCCGCGAAGTTGTCAGAGGGAGCTGGTCCCCCTTTGTGATCTTGCACGATCCCTGGTCAATGCTATGCAGAGGAGCTACAGCCGTTGTTAGCTCCTGTTCCTGTACCGGTCGAGGATGTGGCGGTACGATTTTTAGCTCTTATATTTCGTTAAGTAGCCCCCAAGTAATGCTTCACTGACTTGGTTTTGCTTTGTCCGGACGATGCTGCTGAGTTCGTGCCACCCCGTATGTTTAATCATTACCAGGGGACACATGAGTCGATTGAGGAGATGATTCCCTCGGCCGCGCTTCGTAGAGCGGTTGATTCCTCGCCACAAGACTCGAGTAAGCTTATTTATTTGCCACTTTTGTCCACATATATTATGCATGTTTACTGACTTATTTCTTTGACAGTTCTCGCGCGAAGTGGTTTATACCTGTGCCTTTATTTATTTGACTTTGTATAGAACTTTGCCTCTTAATTAAACTCATTTTTTTAGACATATTTGTATATACATACTATTATGAGTTTATCATTGTAGAAACCCATTTGTGTCTCCCCAAAACCAAACCCGGTGATGAGTGCCTTTCACGTCGAATCATAATCGAATGAAGTGAAAGTGTGGAAAGTCTAGTGTTGCAGATAGTTTTAATTTCTTTTCTCTTCTCTCAGTTTTTGAAAACTTATTTTAAGAAAATAGCCAATCCAGTTTAGTTGGTCCATGATATGGGTCCAATAGTAGTGTAGTTGGATGGGGCTTGCAAAGACCTTTCCAACGATATATTATAAGCCCAATTCCGATGAATATTGAGGAAGTTATTGCCAATTTACTAAACTGGGTCCGGTTTGAGCCTTATGTTGACTTTTCAGAGTTTTAATTAAAATCAAACAGCATTTTCGAGGAAAATATACGATTTTATCATCCAGTACGACAAATTTATCAGATTTTTGAAAACGCGTCAAAAACAGGCCTGGCGCCTGGCGCTAGTGTTGGCGTTTTGCGCCAGTTAGCCAGGGTTGGCGCCAGCTTTGTTTTGCGTGCGCCAGGACCCTGTTATGTTAATTTATCTTTTTGGCTATTTTTCTCTATAAATAACGTATTAAAAACTCCGTTTTCATTCACCAATTCTCATCAACAATCAGTTTTCAATTCTCATTCTCTTCTAATTCATTCATTCATCCATCTTTCTCTTTCTTTCTCAAACCTTGCTTTTTCATACAAAATTCCGCATTCACAAGACCTAGAAACACCTAGCCGTATTCGAAGTTGCCTTCGCCCTAAACGTGAAAGGTTTAATTTCTGAGGGTTTGGTCCCAAATCTCTCTTTCAATTATTTAATTTGATTGTTTTGATTATTATTTTCCTTGAAGTTACTAACGTATGTATTTTGTTATTAGAAAGAGGTACGAGGCATCAAAGTAAGTAATTTATTGATTTTAATTGATATTATGATGTAGAAATCATGTTTATATTGTTATTATGATATTCCTAGTATCATGTCTAGGGTAACTTTAATATTAAATATGATTGTTACGATGCTTCCTATTTTCTTCCTAATATTTATGATTGTTAGTATCATGTTAGGGCTAAAGATTTGATTTTTATTGCTTAGTGACATGCTAGGGTTTGTTATTAATCTTGTTAGTATCATGCCTAGGATCTTGCTATGATTATGCTTTAATGTTGATATGATTTATGATTATGATTATAATTGTTATAATTTATAATGATTATTATTATTATTATTTTGATGATTATAATTTTATTTTCATGATCATAATTATTTATTTATTATTATGTTGCTTGATATTTATTGTTATTGGTTGATCACGCCTTTTATACATGTTTAAAGGGAATTAGTACTTGTAATCACGCTTAATAAGATAATTAATAATCTTGTTAGGTTTAATATGATTATAATTTCAAGTGATCGCCAATAATAGATTTATTTTTGCATTAAATTCAACCAACATAGATAAACAGGTTTAGGGTTAATTCTATTGATTGCATGTTAGTCAAAAAGCGCACATGAATACGATCAGAATAAAGTAGAGGCCTATTATTAAGGCAGGTTCAATGTCTTTTAGGTTGGATTTGTACCTTCATCCCCGAACCCTTATTTGGTTCTAGACCTTATGGAGTTGACGACCTCTTGGATCGTTAAGGGGTGTAACCTTCACCCTGTGAACGGTTTAAAAGTTCCTAAAACTTGTTGGCGACTCTTTTTCTCTATCTTCTTCCCTTTTGGACGCCACCGTACTTAAGTGTGTGATCATAGTGGGGTTCAAGCAAAGGGGTTAACGCTTGAATATATTCCACACAGTTTTTGGCGACTCCATTGGGGAGGATTTCTATTTTAATTCCTGAATTTGTTTCGGCAATGATTTAGAATGAGTGGATGAGACTTGAAACGTTCTAAGTATTTCATGTGCGTAATTTTGATTAACATTATTGTCATATGCATAAAAAAGATCTCATTGGAAAGACCATCCGTAATGAGTTAAAAACATAGGTTTTTTACACGTAGGAAATTTGAGAAATATCTTTCACAACTAGAACCGAAATAACACCGCGCGAAACTTGCAAATTTTATCGAGCACAGAAAGCTGCTGAGGCATGTGGGAAGTAGCGCAAATGACCAGAGCATTGGCGCCAGCATTTTAGCCGTAGTTCCAGACGCCAATATTGGCGCCAGGCGCTATAGCTAAAAGCTGGCGCCAGTCTCTGATTGCTGGCGCCAATTTCCCCCAATACCGAGCCAAAAATATGTGTTCTAATTTCGACCGGTTTTTCGTATTGTTTGCTCGGTCCTACTTCCTGATTGAATTTTTTCTCATTTTTCTGAAACCCATATGTGTTCTACATATGGACATAACCCTCTGGGAATTCATGCTCCATCTACCCGATTGAACGCTCCGTGCAACAAAGGGTACATCCGAGATGTTGAATTCACCAAACCATGGAAGCGAGTTTTTTCTAAAGCTCGCGGTGTCCTATCCACTCGCGCCAACCCTTCACGGTTAGGCTTCCGCGCGGTGCATCTGGACAATTAACCATGGACCCTCTTTGACTAAACCATATCCCGAACTTTAGAGAACTAGAGCCATGGTTAGGTTGCAAACTCATTGCATCATATTGTGCCTACTTGACTAATTGTGCATTATTTGTTGTGCATATATATTATGATTTCTGTTAACCGTTTGTTGACTTGTGTTGAGATTAAATAAATTAATGACCTAAAGAACTTTTCCTAATTAATTAATTAATTTGAGTCAATAATGTCTAATATTTTAATCGAAATTGACCTAGTACGACTTTAGGCATACCCCAATTGGCTAATAACACCGAAAACAGTCCCGAATCGAAGCTCCAATATTGGCGCCAAGGTCTGAGCTGTAGCGCCACACTATGAAGTGTGGCGCCTGGCAACAGCTCTGTTGTCTGGCGCCAAGCTCCACAGTGCGACGTCAGTCCTGTCGTTTTGCCGACAGTTCGGATTATTGGTCGAGTCGTCACCTAGTGCATAATTAATCATTTTGCTAATTAATTCGGTTAAGTTTTGCTGTCAATAGTACTTTTTTGAGTCGGTAATTGAGTTTAGGCACTAAGTCCCATGGTCTTACACAAGAGTCCAAGCATGTCACTTACACTCAACGCACACACCAATACACATACTTTGACCATGTTTAAGAGAGTCTTGCATGCGCGTTTTTTCCGTTATTTTTTAGGGGGGTAAGTCGGATATTAATCCTCTAATTTAAAAACTATACTTAGTTCCCTAAAAATATGAACATTATTTGTGCCAAAAATATGCACCCATTTTTTATTTTTTATTTTTTTCCTCCTTAAAATAAACCGTAAAGTCAAGTTGATTCGAGTCAAGTAATTAAAACGCAAAATGGTTTAAATTACAGCGCGTGGTCAAGAAAGGAAGGACAGTTAATCAAGGACAACCTCTTCGTAGTCCAACTTTTCGACAAACCCATAGCTCGTAAGAGGAAAGCTAAGACTATAATGGCAACACAGGAAGAAGTCAACGAGCTTAGGAACCAACTGGTTACCGTGACCGAAACACTGATGTTCCTAGCACTCAAGATCGATGATCCCGTGAAACAACAACAGATGGACCTCATGTAACAGAGTCTAAGCAAGCTGTCTAGCGACTACAAGTTTCAAGGGCTTACATCACAGGGGTCTCGGTGGACAAAGATCATCTTCCGTAGAAGTTCAATGCCAAAGACATCCCGAAATTCAGAGCAACTGATCACCCTTATTTTCACTTAAGAGCATTTGAAACAATAATGAGTATTAAGGGTATCGATAAGAAGGTTTTCCCTTCTCTATTCTCACTATCTCTCGAGACCGTTTGCCAACAATGGTTCTTTTCTCTCGAGAAAGAAAAGACCTCTACCTGGGAGTCCATAGCAAACGCTTTCGTTGATAGGTACAAGTGCAACATTCAGGTTGAGACTTACCATAGGGAACTTGAAATCCTCAAACAGAAAGAGAACGAAGGCTTCACCTCTTTCTTTAACAAATGGAGAGAAACCTCAGCCAAGATGATTGAGGTACCAAGTGAAAAAGAGTCTGTAAGATTGTTCATAAAAAATCTTCAGGAAAAATATTCCAAGCATCTCAAATATCAAAATAATCTCCACACCTTCAAGGCCGTCTATGACATTGGAATCAACATTGAAGACGACCTGGCTAAGTTAAAAGCTGCCAGCAATAACTCCAACAGTGGCTGGAAAGGAAAGAAGAACGACAATCCTTCTTCTTCCAAAACCACCCGTTAGCACTTTGAATTTAGGAGAAGTCCTTGCTATGAACAATCAAGGACAAAAGAAACCATTTAGGAGGAACTTTACTCCTATTAGCAGGAGTTACAACACCGCATTTGATCGATTAAATGCAAAAGGTCTTATAACTCCTATCGAACCATTTGGGGACCCACCAGTCGAGAAGAGGTTAGCTAATTGGAACCCCCATGCACACTGTAAGTACCACCAAGATAGGGGCCATCTCACCGAAAACTGTTGGAAGCTTAAGGAAGCTATCCAAGACTTGATTGACAACAACAAGCTGCCGTTGCCCCCTGCAAGTAAGAAGCCAAGCATTGATAATGCACCTCTTGCTCATGCCTTGGCCATCTCTGATGAGAAAAACGAGGTTGACCCTTCCTCTCTCATTAGACCTGTCGAAGAAATCTATGCCACAGAAAAGGAGGAGGAAACCTTCTTTGATGTCAAGGATAACCTTCCAGAGCCGGCAAGTAAGGAAGATATACAATTGCTCACGCTGTCTATGATGGAGGTATCGCATTTACTACGTGAAGCTCTCAAGGCTATAAAAGAACCCCAAAAGAAATATGACGAGGTTCCTCTTCTGAAAGATGAACCCAAGAGAGAATTCACACCCATGAGAACGACTTATGAGGCAAAGCGTTTTTCGTTACAAGTCACTGAAAAAAACCCAAGAAGAATAATAGAATCTACACTCCAATTGGGATCCCATATGCACAAATGTTCGAAATGCTCTCCGAGAGTGGCGAGATTAAACCTCTCGAACCGAGACCATTAGAATCATTGAAAAGGACAGATAGATATTACTGTCAGTATCATCAATCAGGGGGTCACACTATAGAAAACTGTTTCAAATTTAAGGATTTGGTTCAGAAAATGATTGATGAAAAGAAACTAGTCCAAGTGCAACAAGAAGATGATGCAACCATCAATGGAGTTTGGGACAGTGATGAAGAAGATGTCTATCTAAAAGACATAATAGGATCCCCACCTTCTGTGTCGTACGCCACAGATGACGTTTGGGCTGAAGAAGACTCATCGATAGACGTCCTCACAAGATCCGGGAGAATGCAACCTCCCGTTTCAACACAACCTATGCATACCACACAACAAGTTCCCATACCTATCATTGAAGACAACGATATCGTTAAGCAGTTTAAGAAGACAAAAGTTGAGATAAACGTATGGAAACTTTTGGCAACATCTCGAGAACATAGGTTGGCTGTAATGAATCCCTTGGACAAAATTGGGATAGATTCTGACACTACTCCTGAGGGATTAGCCAACTTCCTCACTAGTGATCTTCCTAGTCCAATTAATTTGATCACCTTTTCTGACAAGGATTTACCCCAGAAGGTGACAAACATTACAAGGCATTAAACCTCACAGTAGTTTGCAAGAGGATGAATGTTCCTATAACTCTTGTAGACAATGGATCGGCCATCAACGTCTGTCCACTTAGAACTGCGAGGATGCTAGGCATAAGGGACGAAGATTTAACTCCGTCTACACAAGGAATAAGGGCCTATGACAACACTTGTCGTCAAGCTCTTGGCAAAATTACCCTGAATGTAACGGCAGGAGCAATAGAACATGCTACTACTTTCCAAGTAGTAGACATTAAGGCTTCGTTCAATTTGCTGTTGGGACGCCCTTGGCTTCACGACCTAAAGACCGTCCCCTCATCTCTCCACCAACAAGTAAAAGCCATAGTTGGCGGAATTCCTATCACCATCGATGCTTCGCCTATGAGGATCAAATCTATAGAGAATCCAATCATTAATGTGGAGCACGACGAGGATGATAAAGATTTATGGGGCTTTAACGAAGAAGTCTCCTTAATCCAGGAGGATGAAAGGACCCCTCTTTGCCACGACCCCCATTCCAACGTGATCGTAAATTTTATGCTGAAGAAACAAGAACATTTTCCTGGGATGACCCTAGGAAAGAAGAAAGGAATGGCAAAACCGCTGGAGTCACCTGGCCTCCCTAAGTTAGACACTTTCGGACTTGGTTTCGAATCAACTCGGAAAGATCTTAAGTGAGCCCAAGAAAATTCAAAGGCACGAAGGGACGCTCGCATTCAAAAGAAAGCAATCCCAATGGATCAGTACCCTCTTACGCTTAATGGTCAGTTTATAAAAGAAGGAGAGGACTATCCATGCCATGAATTTTCCGAGCCATTTGTTGTAAACAGCATAAGACAACCGGGATTCGAGATTTTCTTGGATTGTTACTTCACTGATGAAATCCCAACTCCTGTCCATAAGGAGAAAGCACCCCCATGCTTTGACTTTAACGTCATGGGATTATTGTTTGGGCGAGAAAAGAATGAGCCAACTTACAGAGAAGATAACTCCTCGCTCATTCAAACAGTCCTACAAAGCGAAAACTTCGATCCCTCGAAGCTAATCACTCCAGCTGAAGGATCACTACAAGGATGGCGCAAGACTATCAAAGTGACTACTCCAAGTGGAAGGAAGATATCCATCACGGCAGGGCAAGGGCCGATGTTTGAAGAGTCGTCTGAGTCAGAGCATGAGTCAGAGTCTTTCCCCCTAGAGTCTTCTAAGTCTTTAGTATTAGCACCTTCCCGTCCTATTTCTTCTCCTAGAATAGTTAGTGATCAAGTCCCTGAGGACATATCACTCTTCGATGTAATGATCTCAGAGTATAAAAATATTTCTCCTTCTCCTTATTCCTCGTGTTCCTCTCTAACCCAAGATGACGAGCATTGCTTAACTAACAATGAAAAAGATAAAGAAATTATTAAAGCAATGGAAACACTCGAAAAGAAAACACCGATAATTGAAGAAACTGAAACGGTTGACATCTCAAATGATTCAGCCTATAAAAGAGAAGTTAAAATCGGATTAACATTGGATAAACAAGAAAGAACCGATTTAATTAACTTACTTAAAGAATTTATCGATGTATTTTCTTGGTCATATGAAGATATGCCAGGCATTAATAGAGAAATAGCTCAATACACTATACAACTAATTCCCGGAATGAAACCCGTAAAACAAAAGCTACGTCGAATGAAACCCGACGTAGCTCTTAAAATAAAAGAAGTTCAAAAACAAATAACTGCAGGTTTTATCAAGGTATCCAAATACCCCGAATGGGTCGCCAATGTCGTCCCAGTTCCGAAGAAAGACGGAAGGGTAAGAATGTGTGTCGACTATCGAGACCTAAATAAGGCAAGTCCAAAGGACGACTTCCCTTTGCCACACATCGATATTCTGGTAGATAACATGACAAATCACGCGCTCCTCTCGTTCATGGATGGGTACGCAGGTTACAACCAGATTCTCATGGCAGAAGAAGACATAAAGAAAACAACTTTTATAACACCACGGGGCACTTACTGCTACACGGTAATGCCATTCGGGTTGAAAAACGCGGGTGCTACTTACCAACGTGCAGCGACTGCCTTACTTCATGACATGATGCATAAAGAAGTCGAGGTATATGTCGATGATATGATTGTAAAGTCGAAAGACCGTCCAGGCCATCAAGTAGCCTTAAGGAAATTTTTCAAAAGGTTAAGGAAATATAATATGAGGTTGAATCCATCTAAGTGTGCTTTTGGAGTTACCTCAGGCAAGCTTTTGGGATATGTCATCTGCTCTAGAGGAATATAGGTAGACCCGACCAAGATTAAAGCGATCATGTCAATGCCACCGCCCAAGACTAAGAAAGAAATTCGAGGATTTATTGGCCGGTTGCAATACATAAGTAGGTTCATATCAAAATTGACGACAATATGTGAACCAATATTTAAAAAGCTTAAGAAGAATGTACCAATAATATGGGATTACGAGTGTCAAAAAGCCTTTGAAAAGATCAAAGCCTATCTCGCAAATCCTCCCGTATTAGCACTAGCACTTCCCGGGATACCTCTTAGGTTATATTTGACGGTTACCAAAGAGACAATGGGAGCTATGCTAGCACAAGAAGTAGAAGGCAAAGAGAATGCAATCTACTACCTAAGCAAGAAGATCTCGAGTACAAAGCACGCTATACACCACTCGAGAAGTTGTGCCTCGCCTTGGTGTGGGCCACAACCAAATTAAGACATTACATGCTAGTGCATACCGTCTTCGTAGTCTCCCAATTAGATCCACTCAAGTATCTATTCGAGAAATCTACACCCAATAGACGCATATGAAGATGGATAGTCAATCTAGTCCAGTTTGATGTAAGGTTCATGCCACAAAAAGCTATCAAAGGATCCGTGGTGTCAGAATTTCTAGCAGATTTTCCAATAGAAGACTCAACGCCAATACAAGACAACGAATTTCCAGACGAAGACTTAATGATTACTGAGGATGATACTTGGACCTTATACTTCGATGGAGCCTCGAACCAAAAGGGATGTGGCGTCGGAGTATTACTAGTATCGCCTAAAGAAGAGCATGTTCCAATCTCCATAAAGCTTTATTTCGACGTTACCAACAATGCTGCTGAATATGAAGCATGCGTGGTAGGCCTTGAAACAACTTTGGCATTGGGAGTAAAAAAGTTAAGGATATTCGGAGACTCTTCTTTGATCATCAATCAAATATCTAAAAGGTGGAAAGTAAGGAGCGAAAGTCTAGCCCCTTACCAAACCTATCTGGAAACTCTTACCGATCAATTGGAGAAGGTAGAATACACATATCTACCTAGGGAAGAAAATTAATTTGCTGATGCCTTGGCAAGACTAGCCTCAATGGTTAGGATTCCCACGAAAATCAAGCAAATGCCACTAACCATAGAAAAAAGGCACAAACCGGCATAAATCCAGGCTATAGAAGACAATGAAGTAGTCCAAGGCGAAGAAGAAGAGGAAGAAGAACCATGGTACACGGATATACTCAATTATGTCACCAAAGGAGACTACCCTCCCCATGCTGACAAAAGAGAAAAACGAGCATTAAGGCTTTTGGCTTCCCAGTATGTACTCATAAACAACGAGCTACATAAAAGGGTTCCTAAGGGTCGTGCTCTCTTATGTGTAGGAAAGAAGGATGCACAAAGAGCAATGAGAATAGTCCACGTAGGAATCTGTGGCACTCATATAAATGGTAAAATGCTAGTCCAAAAAATAATGCGAGAAGGATATTATTGGACTACAATGAATAGGGATTGCCATCAATATGTAAAAAGATGCCCCAAGTGTCAAATTTACACCAATTTACAACATGTTCCTCCATCCTTGCTCTACACCTACACATCGCCATGGCCATTCTCTAAATTTGGAATCGACATCATCGGCAAAATCACTCCCCCAGGAACAGGAGGCCACGAATATATCTTAGTAGCGATTGATTACTACACAAAGTGGGTCGAAGCGCAATCATACGCTAAACTCACCGCAAAGCATGTAGCACTCTTTATCGAGAGAAATATTATTTATCGATACGGAGTCCTACATGAAATGATAAGTGACAATGGAACTCACTTTCAAGCCGAATGTGAAGAATTGCTACAAAAATACGGCATTCAACATCATCATTCTTCCCCTTATAGTCCCCAAGCAAATGGAGCAGTCGAGGCAGCAAATAAAAACCTAAAGACTATCATCGAGAAAATGACGGAAAATTATAAGGATTGGCCTGACAAACTTCACTTCGCATTGTGAGGTTACCACACGTCAATTCACACATCAACAGGAAATACGCCATTTTCCTTGGTATATGGAATGGATGCCGTACAACCTGTCGAACTAGAAATACCATCTCTACGCATTGCGTTAGAGAGTAAACTCGATGAAGTTGAATGGACTAGGGCAAGATATGTAATTCTAATCGATGAGAAACGACTATAAGCTCTGCATCATACTCAGTGTTATCAAACTCGTATGGCTAGGCATTTTAATAAGAAGGTCAAGTCAAGAAACATCAAAGTAGGAGACTTGGTGTTAAAAGCATTAAGGAAAAATGTTTTAGATCCAAGGGGAAAATTTAGACCTAATTGGTCTGGACCATACATTGTCAAAACAATCCTGTCAGGAGGTGCAGCAAAACTAACTTAAGGGAGGAGTTCTCAAACATGACGAATCTTGACCAACTTAAGAAATACTACCCATAATTACTTGAGTAGGATACTCAAGAGAGCTACGTTTGGCCTGATTCCTTAAGAAAGGATACGTAGGCAACCCTTTACTGGTGTGGCCACTTTATTTTTCGACATTCTCGCGTCCCATAATTAATTAAAAATTCGACAGAAGATCGGCGAAATATCGGCGTCGCAGAGAAGAATCTGGCGCCAGCCAATAACCATCAGCGCCATCCGATGGAATTGGCGCCTGGCGCCAGACTTCCCTGGCAGGCGCCAATAGCAAATAAGCGGCGCCAACTCACAGCCGAATTCTGGGCAAATTTCGGTGTTTTTTCGGAAAATTTTCGACTTCCGTACTCGAAGAATTTCCGGAAAATTAATTTTTTCGGGTTTCATTGCTTTAATAAAATAAATTTAAAGTAAATAGTTTAATTAAAAGCTGAAATTTCATTGATAAAATAAAATTACATTATTGATGGAATTTTAATAAAGCTGAAATAAATTAACTTTAAATGAAAAATATAAACTAAGTCTAATAATTTGAAATTAAGCAATGCTCCTAATCTTTCTTTTCTTTCCTAGCCCTTTTCCAATTTTTGCCTGCTTCTTCCTCGTCATCCATAACCTTAGCTAGTAGGCATCCTTTAGAGGAACTACATTCAATCTTAGAGTAGATGGTTTCCCCTTCAGCTAAGACTCTATGCTTCTTTTCTACCCAAGCTTTTTTCTCTGTGGTGTCAGCTTTCCTTTTTCCTCTATCTTTTGTAGTACTTTTCTTCCTAGGCATTGTAGGCGTTTTGAATTCAACTCTTGCACCTAAGCGCTCCTTGGCAGGGATCACCCTTTCACCTAGACGACTCTTCAAATCAGTTTTACCCTTCGAATCCTTCGAAGGTTTCTTTAGTAACCACTTCTTCGCATCATTGGGCAAAGAAGGAGGAACCTTTTGGGTAATTACTTCCCAGAAAGGTCTGGCACTCCAATAAGCATCAAATCTGTCTACTTCCTGAGAGACAGGGTACTCATAAGGAGGACGAAGATCCCCAGAAGGAATATTCTGAAGCAAGCCGTATTGTCTTTTTACCCTGCAGGGATAGTAATAAGTCATACGAGACAAACTTGGAAGACGGCAGAAAGGTTGCTTGTTCACACCAACCATCCTTTCTATTTTCCACCATGGGACGACCCACTTGATAGCAAAATTGCGAGATTCGAAGACCTTTCTCCACCCATGGCGCCCAATTTTAGGGAAGCGTTTCTTCCTTCTCACGAAGCAATTGGGAGTGTACTTCTCAATATTGTCCGGAGGGCTAATTAGTTCTAGCCTTTCCATTAGCCACATTTGTAAAAATTGCAATGCAAATAAATTTTATTACAATACAAAAATATATTTTTTGATTTTTGTAATTAAAAATATTATTTTTCTACCTGTAATAAAATTAGAGAGCCACGAAAAGGTGCTTTTGGGTTCCTTTTCAATTCATCAAGACTAATCATAGTCTCTCCAACTATCAATGGCATTGGATTTCTCCCTGATTCAATTTGTTCTAGTACGGTTGTTATAATTGATTGACCTTCATTATTTTTACCACTACTAAGAAAAAATTGATTAAGCATGCAATATAAGAAAGTCCTTCTTCTATATATATGAAAAGATTCAGAAAGACGTTTATCAAAATAACGGCGTACAAATTCTTTCAAATTAACAATGTTGCCGTCTACTATTTTTGATAAATCCCTTTCTTTTAAATTAAAGAAGCGCTCAAAAACCTTATAATAATATGCATCTACTCTAGGGATTACTATGAGGTATATTGCAGGAAAGCCTGAAATAGCACCAAATTCTCCTGGCAAAGGGCTAATCTCATCATACCCTATTCTAAAGCAATGAGTATCAACATTCTAATATTCTAGAGCGGTATGAATGAAATCTAAGTCAAAATCTACCCCTTTTATGCCATAAATTCCCCCACAGGTGAAACAAATCTAATTCTTTTCTGTCTCTAGCATTAAAAGATCGACACCATTCATGGGTGTATTGAGTGAAAGTTTTGGTGACTAGAGACATGATATTATTTTTCTAAGGTCAAGAATTATTTTATTCGCTGGAATTATGAAAGATTCGGCTGAGGCAGGGGGCTATTTATGCACGATTTACGAGCAGTTCTAATCAGGATGAAATACGGAATAAGCGTCAATTGGCGCCAGACTCCGCAATTAGCGCCACATGCCAAGTGTAGCGCCTGGCGCTACACCCAATTGCGTGGCGCCAGCTGGCGCCAACCTACCACGTCATCCGCGCTTTCTTAAAATGCCCGATTATCTTTTCAAAAAATATTTTTCTTTTTAATTAATATAACTATTATATTAATTATATTATTCTTTTTTGGATTTTTAGCTTAAATTTCCAAGTTTTTGTAAACCCGGCATTTTATTTACCCTTTCCTTCTTTTTTTCATTTTTTCTTTTGGGGGAGAGAGTCGGATATTCTCCATCAATAATAAAAATGATGGAATTTTTGCGCAAAATTGTTTGTCACACTTCTCTTGCACACACAAACATGCACATAATAATAGCAAACAAAATAAACTCATAATAGCATAAATATACAAAATATGTCTAAAAATAGTGAGTCTAAGGCAAAGTTCTATAAAAAGTAAAAATAAAAATCACAGGAACAAATTACGGCGCCGAAGGACGTATACCCATCATATCGTAAAATTGCGCCGTACGAGGAGTCACCTCTCCACCAGCTCCAGCTCCAGTCTCCGCAGGAGGAGGAAAACTCAATTAGCATTGATAAATTGACTTTTGTTCCTTCTAGATTCTTCTAGATTCTTCTAGAAGGTTCTTTTCATTCCTAATTCAATTAGCATTGATAAATTGACTTTTGTTGACTTTTCAGAGTTTTAATTAAAATCTAACAGCATTTTCGAAGAAAATATACGATTTTATCATCAAGTACGGAAAATTTATCTGATTTTCAAAAACGCGTCAAAAACAGGCTTGGCGCCTGATTCCAGGCATTGGCGCCTGGAACCAGGCTTGGCGCCTGGCGCTAGTGTTGGCGTTTGGCGCCAGTTAGCCAGGGTTGGCGCCAGCTCTGTTTTGCGTGCGCCAGGACTCTGTTATGTTAATTTATCTTTTTGGCTATTTTTCTCTACAAATAACGTATTATCCGTTTTCATTCACCAATTCTCATCAACAATCAGTTTTCAATTCTCATTCTCTTCTAATTCATTCATTCATCCATCTTTCTCTTTCTTTCTCAAACCTTTCTTTTTCATACAAAATTCCGCATTCACAAGACCTAGAAACACCTAGCCATATTCAAAGTTGCCTTCGCCCTAGACGTGAAAGGTTTAATTTCTGAGGGTTTGGTCCCAAATCTCTCTTTCAATTATTTAATTTGATTGTTTTAATTATTATTTTCCTTGAAGTTACTAACGTGTGTATTTTGTTATTAGAAAGAGGTACGAGGCATCAAAGTAAGTACTTTATTGATTTTAATTGATATTATGATGTAGAAATCATGTTTATATTGTTATTATGATATTCCTAGTATCATGTCTAGGGTAACTTTAATATTAAATATGATTGTTACGATGCTTCCTATTTTCTTCCTAATATTTATGATTGTTAGTATCATGTTAGGGCTAAAGATTTGACTT
This sequence comes from Chenopodium berlandieri, assembly GCA_034703905.1. NCBI lineage: Eukaryota > Viridiplantae > Streptophyta > Magnoliopsida > Caryophyllales > Amaranthaceae > Chenopodium > Chenopodium berlandieri. The sequence goes on from CM068278.1 coordinate 32,115,604, forward strand.
TTATTGCTTAGTGACATGCTAGGGTTTGTTATTAATCTTGTTAGTATCATGCCTAGGATCTTGCTATTATTATGCTTTAATGTTGATATGATTTATGATTATGATTTTATGATTATAATTGTTATAATTTATGTTGATTATTATTATTATTATTATTTTGATGATTATAATTTTATTGTCATGATTATAATTATTTATTTATTATTATATTGCTTGATATTTATTGTTATTGGTTGATCACACCTTTTATACACGTTTAAAGGGAATTAGTACTTGTAATCATGCTTAATAAGATAATTAATAATCTTGTTAGGTTTAATATGATTATAATTTCAAGTGATCGCCAATAATAGATTTATTTGTGCATTAAATTCAACCAATATAGATAAACAGGTTTAGGGTTAATTCTATTGATTGCATGTTAGTTAGAAAGCACACATGAATACGATCAGAATAAAGTAGAGGCCTATTATTAGGGCAGGTTCAATCTCTTTTAGGTTGGATTTGTACCTTCATCCCCGAACCCTTATTTGGTTCTAGACCTTATGGAGT